>CM026069.1:38905000-40105000 GCA_014839685.1 Anableps anableps
AAGCTA
The DNA here is from genome assembly GCA_014839685.1 of Anableps anableps. Taxonomy (NCBI): domain Eukaryota; kingdom Metazoa; phylum Chordata; class Actinopteri; order Cyprinodontiformes; family Anablepidae; genus Anableps; species Anableps anableps. The sequence continues at coordinate 38,905,007 of CM026069.1, forward strand.
TATGTTGTGTAAAACATATCCATGATTTAAAATAGCTATATTATGACTATTGTTTTTAAAAAGAATTAAATAAATGTTGGTGAGTATTCTGTCTTGTTTGTCCTTCACTTTGAATTTAATATATTATATACTATTTAATATTTATATGTCACTGGATAGTTGTCAAGATATAATGGTATCATTTTCTGATCTGTGTTTTAGGCTATTAAGAGAACATTTCTTCTCTGTGTTTAATTGGTGTAGGTGAGCCAGTACACCTTTGCGATGTGCAGCTACAGAGAGAAGAAGGCTGAGCCTGTGGAGCTTCTACAGCTTGATGGCTACACTGTGGACTACACAGACCCTCAGCCAGGTGAAACAACCCTGTCATCAAAAACATATATCATAGGTTGTAACCACAGCCTCTTGGCCTAGGCTATATAGACAGTTGCCTAGGGAACCAACAGCTAAAGGGGGTACTGCTGTAATAATAAAAACATATACATAGAATTAAAAAAATAATCAAAAGGTTTGAGGAATAATATGCAGTTCTGACTGGAACCCTTTGAACATGCTCTGTGTTGAAAAAAAGTTATAGAAAATATAAACAGTAAACAAAGCGACTTATGTCAATTTAAGCAATCTGAAAACAGGACCTCTCCACTGAGATGCAAAAATCAGCTGATCCCAAGTAAGTTGATTTTAAAAGTGTTTAAATAAGATAACTAGTAATTTCTTTTCTTAAAAAAAACATACTAATTACATGCTAGAGAGCTTCTGAAAGTGGATGCTAAGCTTTCTAATATTTTCCTTCAATTACAGTTCAACTAAATGACGTTGGCAAGTGAGCTCTGTTATCTTAACAAGCTGAAATTAGTATATGATTTATAGATTGTGATAGATCTGTTTCACTTGTTTTTGTCATGTTTTCCACCTGAAACAGCTGTGCACTGATGTTTGAACAGTATTAAATATTCTCCAGAAAATACTTGCAGATGGAATTATGTTCTAAATGTTGTTTGGTAAGAACATCTCCTAAGCTTTTTAATATTTTCCTTAAATCTATTCCAGAATTGCGCTGCTCAGGGTGGCAGCACATTGGAATAGTTCTGTAACTTTTATTGAGATTTTTTTTATTTTTCAAAATGTAATTCCAGCTTCCATTGGAAAGAACTGCTCTTTTGGCCAACCATTCCTTCTTGTCTTGGATGCTGTGCAGCTGGATTGATTTTTCCCAACACTTTTTTATATTTTGCTCTTTTGTTATGATGTGTAACCATAGCAACAGGGTGGTTTACAACAGGGAGCAGCTGATTAACATGGCAAAAGCAGAAATAATACGACAACTGAAGCCAGAAATCCCAGAGGAGTTGAAAAGGAGGCGTTGTGAATACAAAGCAGGAGCAAAGAGGAGAGAGAGGAGGAGGAAGTTCAAACAATCCCTGCCATCCATCATAACGGGTAACGTGAGATCGTTAGCTAACAAGTTGGATGAACTTCAAGTCCTGACAAGGACTCAACAAGAGTATCGGGAATGCAGTATTATGTGTTTTACTGAGACATGGCTGCAGGATCAGATCCCCGACTCCAACATCTCTCTGCTGGACTTGCTTACTATACTATACTATATTTAAAGAGTAGAAGGAAAAGGAAAGGGGGTAGATTAGCAGTGCTTCTCAACAACCGATGGTGCCACCCAGGACACGTTACTGTGAAGTGTCGTCTCTACAGTCCAGACATTGAACTATTGGCAGTAAGTTTTCGTCCATATTATTTGCCAAGAGATTTCACCAATGTTATTTTGGTAGCTGTTTACATTCCACCTTTTATCCTTAGTCTGCCATCAGACTGAACCATCACTTGTTAGATGTGGTTGGACATCACATTCCTCAGGGCTGCCTGTTCTGTATGTTTTAGATGTTTCCCACTCTAGCCCAACTGATTCAAATGATTGTATTACCTCCTTCGCATGCCTCCAATTGCTGCAGAAGCCTGTTAATCACCCAGTCATTCCAGAAGGGGTGTGAAGCAACAGGGAAATGCCTAAAACATAGGACAGTGGCCCCTGAGGACAAAGGTTGGAGACCTCTGATTAAAACAACATCCTTGGAGCTCCATACAAGTCACTACAACATACCTGGATAAGAGTAAAGAGTCAGTTGAAGTAGGGGGAAGCAACTGTTTAAATAAGAGTAAAGCAATGTTTCACTAATATCACATGATGATAAAATAAATGATATCATATGATGATAAACACCTGTACACCTGTAACACCTGTGAACTGTAACTTTGTGGACAGCTAAAGTAACATTTTCATCATTAATTTTCACAGGCTATCATTCCAGTATCTTTCTGACTGCATGCTAGCTTATGTTTAGCCTACTATCTGCAGGCTCACACACATTAGTGCTTCTCCATACATTAAATGTTCCTCTTCATGAACATTTCGGCTACTTGGCTGACAGTAGCAATTCTGAACTCTTCCCCCGTCTGTCTCTGGGACATGATTCTCCCCCACACACTCAGTGTTCCCCTCATCCACAGAGTCAAGGCTAGGTTTTAGGGGTTTGACAGGTGTCATTGGAACAGTGTCTCACCCCACTGTAATGGACAGCTGCAAAAAACACCAGGAGCTGCACTTGATAACTGGTTCAAAGTGGAGGAGTGAACAGCCATCCAACATGACTAGCAACACTCACCGCTATGACCCTGCATCTTCTCTGAGACGCCAGGAGAGTCACTCTTAGGGCTCAGGTGGTTCATACCATCCTGAGTCACTGCCACACACACAAGTGCGTACAGTGCAAAGCTCAAACCTTCACCATGAGCAATTATTTTCACCTACCTGCAGGTTCAATCAGCATTCTCCACCATATTATGACAATAGCCAGTGAAACATGTGATCTGATGATTCAGGTGGGCCAGGTCCACCTCATCAGTACAGAATATGTACCCACCAAGTTGTATCCTTGGCCCAAGACAGAGCGTTTCGATCCAAATAGGCAGGAATCAAACTTTAATTACTACTACCTTAGAGATGAAACGTTAACTCCTTTTCCTGCCCTCCCCGTCCCTTGAGAAGCTGTAGCTCATCTGGAAGACAACCACCAGGTGTGTTCATGGTTTTACGGAAAATTTACGTCCTGGGATCTGAGACCATTACTCTACCCTCTGTCAAGCCCTGAAAGAAGAATACTAAGTATATACAAACCAGGCCTCTGCAACCCTGGATAATTTTGCAGTCCAGCAAAAGGAACACAAAGCACCCAGGGAATAATACCGCCACTTGAGAGCTGCTTATCGTCAGGGATGTAGTGCTCCTGGTTGGAGGACGATCATGCTTTGAAGTCATTGTTTCTTCATAATATTCATGAAAACATGCGTTTTGAGGCGACCATGTGCTGTAGGACTAAGAAACGTACCATGCAGGAGATCAGAAAGTATGTTCAGCTGGGATGGGAGACACGTGCATGCAAAGGAGAGTGTGGAGCTAGAGTTCTGCACATTCAGACATGAGAAGACAAGAGCCTTGTACTGAAAGGTAGAGAATCTCCTCCCACCAGAACCAATGCTGGAAATATACTTAGGGAACAGGTACAGGTGTATGCCCAAGAACCAGAGGGGTAACAACTGGCATCAATCAAAACCGAAGTTGTCAGATAACTCTTGGTCTGATAGGAAACCACCCCATAACCATTGAGCAAAAATCAAAGGGCAAGTTTGATGATAAAGTTAAGAGCAAAACTTTAACAAAGGAAGACCTGGAGCATGCATTTCACAGATGTTTCTCAGAAGTAATGCCACATTTGATGGCTTTGCCTCACTCATTGGAGGTATCCAATCCTCCAGGTAACCCAGACTTTAAACTAGGCTCTGACTAGGCATAGTTCCAGTTCTCACAGCCACCAAGGTCTACCTGGTCAGCTGGGGAGTTACACCTGGGAAACACCAAGAACTCCTTGGAGCCTCTCCAGTAGAAATAACACAAACTCGATTTCTAAAATTTTTAGGTGAATTATTCACCAAACATGCACACTGCATATACTGTCAGGAGGAAGTGTTGAAATTAATGCTCTTCTGAATATAGGTTCATATAGGTTCAGAGATTAGCTTGATGTGCTCAACTCTGAGGAGGCAACTTCAGCTATTCTCTCCATTGGGATACCAATTCAGGTCAAGGTTTGTGACATAAACATCACCAGCTACACCCAGGACCATTCGTGCATCACTATTCGGATGTGGTTAGACATCACATTCCAGGACATGACCTTGGTTCACCCCAGCTATGTCTGTGTATTAGACATTAAACCTCTCCTCACTGGCCAAACCTGCTGAACAGATTGGCCCACTGACTTACTGCCAACACGATCAACCCTGAGCCCAGATGCAGGTGCCAAAACCTCTGGGTTCAGGTAATCATAAGCCATTTTGCAACAATCAGGTAGCCATCTTAGAGAAGCCCAAAGAACCTCTGGCAAAGCTCATGCCCTTGTCAGAATTGGTCTCAGGTACCTCAGGTGCACAGCTGCACCCAGTTGCCCAGAAAACCCTCTTTGCAATCATGCATCATTTCTCTGCTCTTTAAAGAACACAGGTTTGAAACCTTACACCCCCAGAGAGGTTGAAAGTGTATACCTCGAGAGCATATTCATGTCAGATGCACACCCAGCACTCTGGTGAGAGAAATTAATGGTCAGTAAGGAGCTGTATGACCATGAGTGCTAGGAAAGTCCCCTTTTAGTTGGAGACTTCTTTTAGCAGACTGGCTCCAGCTTCCCCTGGACTCTCAGGCTTTTAGCATCGCTCCCCATCTGGACCCCCTAAACCCCTTATTCATTGGGGCAAATTTGCTGGTCCAGCTAGGTGCACAGTTGGACACTTTTAACCAGGTCCCTTGGGTCCTCAGGCCTGCCAAGCTGCTAGCGAAACTAGCATGCTAATGCTACAGCAGACAACAGGTGTACCAATAGGCTTAGCAGTTGTGAAGCACCAACAATTTCTGGGAACAAAAGCATTTTTCCAACTTTTTCCCTACTTCCAAGAACTGAACATGGTGTTCTGTGGCACTCTACGTAAGTTTTATTAGAGTAGATTTAGTCTTGCCCAGACCCATATCTCTGAAATAATGGACTGAACTGTTGAACTTTCTTCCTGCCATAGGAGCACAATGACTGTTTATTGATTAATGGCTTTTTAGTTTGCATGACAAATAAACCCAGTTATAGCTCCAAAGAGTGTGACCAATATTCCATTTTTTGTACTTAAGGGGGGAATGTTGAGCCTCCACTTTGCTAAAGTAGACTGATTAAACTGCATCTCCAAGCATCATGATTTGTAGATAAATGGTGGACCAAAGTGCAAGCCAGAGTCTTGATATGATGAGATAATGTAGCTTTCATTTAAAGTCCAAAAACAACTTACAATAAATTGGGGTGAACTTAAACAGGGAGCCAGAGAACCAGAGACTGGGTAACAAGAAGCAACGGAGTATAACGGGAGGAACCAGTGAGGAGTGAGTGAAAGAGAAGTGGTTAAATACTGGGATAGTGAATGCTGGAACAATAGACTGGGGCTGATTGGCTAATAGGTTGCAGGTGTGAGGGGAGAAAACAGACTGAGGAGAGAGAGAGAGACAGAGAGAGAGAGAGAGAGAGACAGAGAGAGAGAGAGAGAGAGAGAGAGAGACAGAGAGAGAGAGAATGGCACAAGTGGGCGAGGGAGAGTAAACAAACAGGAGAACTAGGAAAAAGACTCTAATTGTAAGAAAGAATAACTAAACACAAGAAATAAATAATAAGCATAATCTAACTAAACTAAATGAGAAGACTGAAGAAAGATAAACAGAACAAGGCAAATCAAAACAGAAAAAGAATAACTAAGGCAAACATAGATAAGAAATAATCAGTTATGAACCCAAAAAGTAAAAACAACCCAAGATCCTGACAGTAACTCCAAATTATTTGCAGAAAATCCACCAGTTCGCAAATTTTGTTGTAGAAGATATCTAAAATATTCAAGAAAAAATGCAGCTTGGGAAGCTGAGATACCTAGGTGCAATGCTACTTGACATGCTATTGGCTGGCACTTGCAAAGCAACCAACCCAAGAGCACCATTAATTTTCCTTGCTGTTGATTGGTAAAACCCCAGGAGCAAGGATAAGGAAGGTTGTGGATATTGGCTTCTGCTGTAGTGCTAAAACGGTTTCCACTCTGCTTATTAATGCACATTAAGATATCATTGGTGTTTGACCTATTAAAATAGGTGTTTCTAAGCATTTTTAGATGGGGTCTCTAGTATTCATGGATTTTAGCTAATTGCTGGCAGCTCTGGTCCCTAACCCCCATGGTTCAATCTCAAATAAAACAGAACGGTTGGATTGGAAGGTTTAAGTATTAGTAAACACTGCAACAAAGATTAGCTTGCTTGATTAACAAACTACCGTTCAAATTATATCTAAACATTTACAAAATGAAATACATTTTCCCCTAAAAAAAAATAATACAGCACACATATAAAATAGATGAACCAGTGTCTCTAAGTAAGTCATATATGTCAGAGAATTGATTGACCGTGCCCCCCCCCATGAGATAAAGAAATAGGCGGTCCTCTCAAGAATCAGTTTACACAGTTCTCCTTAAGGATCAGTAAATTCTGGCCCAACACCTACCTAACTTAGAACTCGGTCAGTCAATGGACAATCTTCTTGGCACAGAATTAATATTCAACACCCAAAAACACCTAAGATTCACCTCTGACAGGGCTCAGGGTTAAACTAGACATCAGTTTATCCTTAACGAACAAAAAGAATAATAAAAGCATGGTGAGAACATGGTGTGTGCTTCTCAGCATGACTCTGGCCAGTGGGCTCAAAGATAAAGCAAGGAATGATTGGTTATTGGTTGAAAATATAAATTGAACATTCAATGCACTTATAAATGTTTTGTTTTTTTTTTTATTTATTGCTTTTTTGTTGCCAGTTAAAAGGTTAGGTTTGGTTTACTCAAAGACTCAAATATGTTTTAAAGAAGCTATTGTACCTCTGTTAATATGGAGACAAGCATTTTTTAACAGACCTCTGTTCATTATTACCTTTACAAGTGTTATTTCAGGTTTTTATAATGTACACCCATACTTTGTTTTTGCAGTGATAAAGCCATCTGTTGTAAAATTGTTGCTGCAACCTTCTGAGTTCTTCTGCCCATTTTTCAGGTCTGGAAGGTGGCCGGACATTCTTTAATGCTGTGAAAGAGGGGGACACTGTGATATTTGCCAGTGACGACGAGCAAGACCGCATCTTATGGGTGCAGGCCATGTATAGGGCCACTGGTCAGTCACACAAGCCAGTGCCCCCCACCCAGGTCCAGAAGCTTAATTCCAGGGGGGGCTCTGCACCGCAACTTGATGCACCCATATCTCAGTTCTGTAAGTTTTTGGCTGTTAAACATTTATGTCCATCATGTGTATGGTACCCATAATCACAACAATCGGTAAACAAGTTAATGTTGAACCACTTGAAAGCTTTTTTTGTTATGAGCTTTTCAGTCTATCCTGAAAATTTGTCACTCTTTCACTGTGCTGCCATAATGAAATCAGCAGCTCATTGTTTTTTCTTTAGGTTTTAGCAACAAAAAGTCTTTGTTTTTTTCACATCTGCTGATTCCATCTTATTAGTTAGACAGCTGACAGAGTGTTAGTGGCTTTGCTTCTCTCTTTATGTTTCTCTGTTTGTTTCCTCTTCCTCTTCTTGTACACTCTAACCCTGCTATCTTGTAACTGGATTTAACTGTAAGTACTTTCTTCTGTTTCTGTGTGCTTCTTTTGTTGCCCAACACTCAACCTTCAACCCTATTTAAGTATTGTATTACATACAGTATACACAGTAAGACCCACCATTCAGTCTAAAGACAGAGCAAAGGAATGCTTTATTTGGGTGTGTGCTTACCTCTTTATTGGTATTTGTTTGTGCTATGTGATAAATACTTCATCTATGTCAAACAGGAAATAGGATTCAGCACGTTACTCATTGGAAAAAAAAAAAAAATAAAAAAAAATAAATAAATAAATATATATATATATATATATATATATATATATATATATATATATATATATATATATATATATATATATATATATATATGTGTGTGTGTGTGTGTGTGTGGTAATGGACCAAAGAATATATGCAAGAGAAGTAAATGCAGGTTGGCTTATAAAGAAGTACTCCTGCATTTGTGTAAGTGAATTTACTGAGGTAGCTGTTTTTGACACAACCCCTAGAGTCCTACTGAGACCCAGCAGCTGGTAATTACTAAGTCAAAAGTGCCAGGTCATGAATAATACAGTGTGGTTGCCACACAATTAAATTGGGCAGCAATCATTCAATGTTACCAAATAACTATGTGTCAGTTCGCACATGTATTAGTGCAATAATATACGATCATATCATCTCTGACACCAAGCCTCCGACTTCCAACCCAAATCAACACAGACAACATTAAAACATTGTAACAATAAAGACAACCGAAAGATTTGCTTTGTACTGAGTAGATGCAAAATTGAGCTTTACAGTTTCCGTTTCCTACTTTGACAGTTTTGTTTTGACTTTTTAGAAAAAGATTACAGCTATACTGTAGCTTCTGTAAAACAAAAAATGCTTTTTTGTTCTTGAAATAAAAGTGTTCTTTCTCCAGTGTTTCCTTACTTTGAAACACTGTGGAAACCATCACATTTTGTTGGCTTTTTAAATATCAAATTAAAAACAAGTCCAACATTTACTTTCAGAAGGTTAATTTATTCAAAAATTGGCCATGTGCTATACCTCTATAGACCTCACCTAACCTGACCTGTGATGACACTGTTGCAATAATCAATGTGACTATAAAGATAAACTCATGGATGAGTTTCTCGAGATCTTGTTAGTTCATTAGTTCTTTAATTCTGGAAATGTTCTTCAGGTGTCGAACAGACTAGAAGACCGACTTTGTGATTGTCTTTCGGTGTCTCTGAAGGTTCAGATCTGAACCTATTAGTATCTGAGTTCAGTGGTTTCTAGCTGTAACAGCTGGAACTGTGCACTAACTCTAACTCGTTCCTCTTTAGGTCTAAAAATAATTATGTCCGTTTTGAACTGGTTCTTGTAGAGAACCAGTTCTCAGTACTTCAGTTTCTTGGAATCGTTAATCTGCCTGCCAAATGATTCCACTTGTCTGTTCCAATAATATATTTGCGTGATGAGATATTGTACACACTCCGCATTTTGACTTAGAAAATATCCAAGATGGCATCACTGCAGAAACGCTCCAAAGTATGGTTATATTTCACAAACAAATATGATACTAGGGGCAACTGCAACATGTGCAGAGCTTTAATCACAATACAAGGATGAAATACCTCCAACATCCTCAAACAGTTGACCACACAGCATGCAAATGATTGGCATGAATGTATAATATTTGATATGTTGCTGAGCAACGATGGTGACTCTCAAAGGGGTGAGCTTTGAGCACAGCGTTTCCTGCCATGAATGTCCCAGTTAACATTAAACTTCTCCAGGTCCTGATTATTTTATTAATGTTAGCGCCATACTGTATGAATAATCTCGATCTCACATTAACATTTACAGTCATATTCAATAAATTAGAATGTGGGTTCAAATGTGGCTCGTTCGTCATTACATATTTTTCATTAGACCCACATTTCTGCATTAAAAATGTTTTTTTTATTGGTTTGATGTAATATTCTAATCTTAAATGTTTTCATTAGCTGTAAGCAAGAAGTCATCATCAACAAATAAAAGCTTGAAAACATCTTTCTGTGGGAAATGAATTTATATAATGTGTTTAACTTATAAGCTCAGTTACCTAAATATATGAACTTTTGATTAATATTCTAATTTATTGAATATGACTGTAGATGATGAGGACTGCCAGAGTGAGGCTGGTTCAGAGGTAAGCTCTCATACACTTTCAGCTACTTCTTTCATCGAGGCAGGGAAGGGTAAAATGACAGAGGTGGAAATAAATAACATCTGAGCAGGTGTTTTCCACAGCTGAACACACCTTAAGTCTTGAAAGATCAATCCTGAAAAGGCAGACATGCAAATTTGTCTGCACAAAAAACTGTTGATGTGCTAAAAGTTGCATTTCATGTTAAAATGTTCATTTGACAGAAGGATTCTTATTTTTCGGGCCAGCTTTAATTTTGTTTGAATCGAATGCAGCATGGTGCATTTTTTGAATTGATATCGATAATGGAATTGGTATTGCTAAATTCTTATCAATTTCCATTCCTAGTAACTGATTTTATTTCTTGTTATAATCTGAGCTAGTGGGAGCATGTGGAAATTGAATAGGATGGGCCACAAGATGGAACTTTGGGGTATGTGGTTTTTGTCAGCATGAAAAGTTACCTGTTGACACAAAGAAGTACTTGTTCTTTAGGTAAAACTCGAACTAGTCAAGTACTGTATCAGAGTCTGACCCAGTTCTCCAGTCACTTCAGTAATATGTCATGGTCAACAGTGTCAAATGCTGGACAGAGGTCCAATAGTACCAGCACTGTGGTTCTTCAGTTTTGCAGAAGTCATTGAACACTTTGACAGGGGCAGTCTCAGTGGTGGTGAGCATGGAAACCAGACTGAAAGACATTAAAGCTGTGCAGCTTGAAATAGTCTGTATGCATTGATGAAGATTCAGGCAGTGATGCACCAATTGGGTGTTGCAGCTTTTAGAGTGACCGGTAGGCTTAGTAAATGTCTGCTAGACCTTTGAGCTGAATTTGAAGGACTCTAAGCAGAAACACAAGAGCCCATGTTCAGAATTACTGCTAAAGACTATGAAGTTGTTGGAGGTTTTGTGAGAAGCTTTTGGAACGTGTAGCCCTTTAACCTCAGAATTACTGCTAAAGACTATGAAGTTGTTGGAGGTTTTGTGAGAAGCTTTTGGAACGTGTAGCCCTTTAACCTCACTGATTCATGTTAGTCAAAGATTCATTTTAAAAATGTGAATGGATTTCTGCTACTGTGGTAACAGAACAAACTAGGATTTTTTACTTTCCTGTGAAATGAGTGGTCCATCAAAAAGCAAGCCAGACTTTAAATAGTCCCAAATGTTTTTGTTTACCAAAGCCAGGTCCAAGACACAGCCTCTCGGTTTCTCTTCGTTGGATCTATAAATGAATATCATCCATCAATCATTGCCAGGGCCATCCTTCTCCAGTCCAGATGGACGGGGGTGACTAATGTCACTGCATGTTACTGTCCAGCCCTCCCGCCTCCACTCGCGCTCACTCACATCAAATAGACCTGACAGCCCACCAGCTACAAACCAAAGGGGCACCACAATGTCACCTTTTTTGATTTTTAGGGGGAGGGTATCAGGGTGGGGTGTAGTGACTTGTTTAGGGGACAAAAATCAGCTTCCAGCATCCAGCTCATTGTTTTGTTTGTTAACTGACAGCTGGGGTGTTTTCGATTGGCAGCGAAGGGGACATTGGCTGACAAATCTCTTGATTGCTGTGTAGCTAAGTATAACCTCCATTTACATCAACCCTTGGTTTGCACAAACTCATGGGAGTGCCTGTGTCTACTATCTGTTCAGGACTAAATTTAACAGGAACCATCAATTAAAACTTTGACTGTGGTTATTGTCATTGTTACTTTGGACAATGAACAAACAGGGAAGTATCCAGCAGAACCCTGATAACACTAAAAAAAAAAAAATCTTTGTGCTCCATAGGTTCTAAGGGATTTGAATAATGAACTGATCCTGACTGCATTGATTGATAACCAGCATCAATTGGAATGCATGTACTGGACTTTAAATCAATCTGTACGATTCAATTGACTTGACTTTTCTGTTGTTTTTTTTTTGTTTGTTTGTTTGTTTTTTTTTTTTTTGTAAAGTCCCATGAAAGACATGTGAATTGGTGCTATATAAATAAAAAGAATTTAATTTAATTGAGCTGTATGCAACTCTATTACTTTTCAAAATTATCAGCAGAATAATTTTGGTGTTCTTCTGCTATAGTATGTCTTTAAGGATAAGTTTGGATATTTTAAAGTAGGTTGCTGTTGAGAGATTATGTGCAGTTAGTGTCCTGCCACTTTTATTTGCTTTATTTTAGATAAGCACAATGTATTTTTTCCTGAAGGCTGAAAGTAACACCTTTCAAGGCGGGAGCAAGACCAAAGTGAATTTTTGTCATATTTTTCACATTGACATCTTCAATCTGAAAAATGTTACAGGAGTTTACACAAACAATTGTTTCATTGAACATGTAACCACCATTATATTTGCATTAAGTGGATCTACTGTTATTAAAACAGAAGCTCAATCTGGAAGATATGCTGCAATATGTCAGAACAGAGTGACTATTTGTGGCAAAAATAAACTAAATGAGGTGGTGGTTTTAAGATGAATAAAACAACCATTCTAAAATGTCATAGGTTGTTTTACAGCTGTTTAAAATGAGAGAAATCTATCCAGGCCTTGCATGTCCATATAGTCCAAACCATATCTTTTGCAATCCATTGTTTGGATATTTACAAAGTTTCCTCCAACTGGATGAGATACCAACAGCTCATAACCTACAGAAGCCCTATTAAAAAAATTCTAAACTTAAATTACCAAAAAAAATTATGTGACTGAATCACTGTTACAATAAGATTCAGGTTATGACAACAGAGACAAAATGCTGTTAAATAAACCATACTGCTCTGGAATGCATGTGCAGTTGATAGTTTTACAAAGCTGGTATTGCACAGCCAGCTGTCAGTACCTGTAATCGTTCAAGTTCTTGCAGATCCAGCCTTCTTGGTCCTGTGGACTTGTGCATTGTTGACATCAGCCTTGCAGTGAAGCAGCATGCCAGCAGCATAGCAGCAACAGCTGTGGTGCTCTCCCACTGCCTGCGCTCAGCATTTGGGGTGTGTTCTGCTTATGCAGATTTGTTCAATGCAGAGTCAGAACAGTTGTTTTGCGTTTAAATTGAAGATGCTATGTGAGGATACATGTGAATATCTGGGAACAGGAATGAACATGATGCCCTAATCACAGGATGATTGCCTTACAATCACAACAACCACTTCCTCCTGAAATTATACCCGAAAAATGCTCCTGTGATCCTGAATGTCCCCCTGCCTGATTAGTGAAACTAGTGATACTCACAAGGAGCCTATAAAATAATCAATGTGGGTCCCATAAAATGGTTTATACATAAGAATATTGTCCTCTGAGTGATCTAATTTAATAATTATGCTGGATTTGATATTAAAACAAAATTGGATTATGATAGCATCAGCCTTTTTCACTTGAAGCTGCAGTATGTAACTTTGCACCACTCCTGACCTAAAACAACCAATCTAAATGTGCACTAATGGTGAAAAAACAACTTATCGTGCTAGGAAAACTGTTTATTCGCCGTCAACAGTGGTCATGGTAACTAGCCTTAGCATTCGTGGCAGGCTATGTTGTGGTGAACCAGCTGTAACTTAGCAGAGAGCAAGGGGGAGTGTGTGAGCGGTGGGTACATGAGGATGATTGACAGCGCTAAGACCCTCTTCCTGGCTCTGATTGGTTGTTTCTGACTGAGTGGTGGATTTCTGCAGGTAGTACTGAGAACACTGGCAGAAGGCAGAGGATCTTGATTTTTTTTTTTTTCACAGATTATCTGTCTTATACTGTCGCGACATAATGATAATTTTAACAAATATGTAAAAAAAAAAAACATATTTTTCAAAAAAGTTACATACTGCAGCTTTAAGATGAGTCTAAATCTTCTTTAAAACTGATAGTCCAGAATAATCCTTCATATTAACAAAAGTTTTTACTTAAGATAATATAGCAGAATTTTTACAATAAATGCACAAAACTAACAGAATTTAAAAAATTTATTTTTGGGGTATTTATAAAACTACGGCTAGTGATAGTATTACTCACTGTATCACAGGAGAATAATAAACTAAGGTGATATGCCTGCTTTATTTTACCAGTCTGACATTTGTCATCTCTTTTCTGTTTCTTTCTTTCTGTCAATTTGTTCATGGATGGTTTCATTGTAAATTGCATTCAGATGCTGACCGGGCCCAAAAGCACGGAATGGATGAGTTTATTTCAGCCAACCCATGTAACTTTGACCACGCCTCCCTGTTTGAGTTAGTGCAGCGCCTCACCTTGGATCACAGACTAAATGACTCCTATTCCTGCCTGGTAAGGAAAACTATTTTTCAGGGTTTTGTATTTAGTTACTTGAACAAAAAGACATTAATTCACAGCATAATTGGGTAAAATAAGATAAAAAGTCTTACTACTAAAGCCTATCACAACAATAAATTGGACTAGATTAAAGGGAAGTGTTTTTACAAGATAGATGGCTACACTACTGTCAGACACGTGTGGAGAGAGCCACCACTGGATGATGAGAGGCAAATAATTCAATTAGATCTCTGCTTATTTTATTTACTTCTTATATCTCAAAATATTAGTGCCAAAATGTAAAGTTTTTTGTGTTGTAAAAAAATAAGAAGGAAATCCGTTTAAAAATTACCCATTTGTTTTGACATTTATCTTGTGCAATTTCACTGAAAAACAACAAATCTGAGGGAAGCAAATAAAATTATATAAGCAGAAGCAATCATGTGGTATAGGTCTTCATATCCTTAAACTAAAAATTTATAGGACCTTTTGATTCAGTTTCTGCATTCTTATTTGGTAGGAGTCTAGCGGTATGCAAAATTTGACTTGGCAATATTTCCCCACTTTGCCTTAAAAAAATTCTCCAGACCTATCAGATTTTAAGAACATCTCTTGTGCTGACCCATCTGGTGAGCCTAAAGATTTAGTTTTATTCATATTTAGCTCTGGACTCTGGCTAGGTCTTTCCAAAACTTTCATTTTCTTCAACTGAAGCTATTCTTTTGTTGGTTTTGATGTGTTCTTGGACTCATAGTAATACAGAAAAATAAAATGTAAAAGTTTTCTAGCAGAAAACTGAAGTTGTGAGGTGAAAACTGACTGAAAAAGGCTCATGATTCCAACTACCTGACAAAAAGTCTAGTTTAGTCTGAAGACAGTAACCCCAGATAATGATGTTGCCACCACCATCTTTAGCTGTGGGTATGTTATTCTTCTGGCGATGTATAATCTTATCTTTTAGAACTGTGGCCAAGAGTTCAAGTATGGTTCATTCAGACCATAACACTTTGTTCCACAAAGGTTTTGGAGTTTTTCTCCAGACCAGGATAGTTTATTTGGAAGAAATAGCTCCTGTCTTTCAACCTTACTCATCAGTTCAGATACACAGAAGATTGTTGCCACATTTAGAACAAAACCAGTACTTGACAGAAACTTGGCGAACTCACACAAGCCTCTCAGCATCCTCCCAGACCAGTTTCCATTTGGTTATTTTGAGAAACCCGTTTTAACCGATAAGCTCGAAAATGACTACTAATACTCCTGGCACATTTGTCTTTAGAGTAATCTTTAATCTCACCTACACCTTTCTTGGAACTGAAAGTAATAGTAACATTTTGGAATGGTCCAGCCAGGGTCCATTCCTGGCTGGACCAGACTTGAATCTGGGGCGAGAGCTGAAATTTAGGGTGATAGCAAATAGGTCTAACAACCTCAAAGACTTGGAACTCTTCACAAAATATAAATGTCAAAATACCACATTAAACATGCAAAAAGCTTCTCAGCAATTATTAGAAGGGTTTGATTGCTGTTATTCCAATACTGAGTTTTTTTTACTGATTATTTAGAGAGGTATAAGTAATTTTTGACGTCATTTTTTGAATCAAATGTCAATAAAGAAGAATATTTTTTTCAAAACTGATCCCTGAGACGTATATGCCATTTTCAGTAAGTAACAAACTTCTTGGTTGAATAAAAAAATATTGTAAATCTGTCAGAGATGTGCATCATTTTGAGCTGATACCTGATACTGTAGGTTCTCTAATTGTTAGTGCCTCCCTCACGGTTCGATGGTGTATATATGAAATGCAGTAGATTTTTTTTTATTCTCTTCACCAGACTGATAACTTCATAAACATTCTGCAAAGCATGGTAAGTTTTCAAAAACACCACATATAGCTGGAATAACAAGGACAGTTGGTGGAATAACAAGGAAATTTACTTTGAGAAATAAATAACACTTAAAAGCAAACGAAAAGTTTTGTGTTTATCATCTTTACTTTCTTACTCCATCATTTCAGGACTTTAGCAGTTCTGGTATTTCATCTTTTAAACAGTAGTTTAGAAGATTAGCTCTATCCAATTTATCATCACATTTTCTTTCTAAAATGCAAACATGCGTTTTCTTAAATTTGTTTGATTTTACATTTGGATGGAAATTCATCACCTCTGGTGGTTCTCTAAAATCAGCACCCTAGCTTGGACATTTGCAGGTCCGCTTTCCCCTTCAGAGGTCAAAAAGGAGTGTTTTGTATGTGTATTTCCCACAGGGTTGGTTCAGTCCTGGCCAGGTGTTTGTCTTGGATGAATATTGTGCTCGTTACGGCGTCAGAGGATGCCATCGGCACTTATGTTACCTTAGTGACCTGCTTGAGAGGGCCGAGAATGGAGCCATGATTGACCCCACGCTGCTTCACTACAGCTATGCTTTCTGTGCCTCCCACGTACATGGAAACAGGTAAAGATCAAACTGCCTGCAGGTTGTTTTTTTCCCTTAGTGCTACAAATTGATCCCGGAGAAAGGAATTATCCTTGTGGTATCTTTATAAAAAATACATACATAAAAACAGAAGGTGCTTGGCCACAACCTGAAAATCCGGTGTAAAAAGTGTAACTTAAAAGCTCACACAGCAGAGCTCTAACTGTTGCTTTAACAGTATAAGCTGTAACAGAACAATTTCTTAAATATACAGTTGTGTTCAAAATATGACCAGTCTAACATCATTCACCAGGTGAGTCACTATTTTTGGTAGAAATGATATCTTTACATGGCGAATAACTCATTGATAGGTGGTACAGAGCAATAGAAATCTGCAGACCGAACAGATAAGACCTGCATGATACACTAGCTGTATACTTGAATTATTAATTGAAAGTTCAAAATACCAGTAAACATCAAGGTCAATTATTATGTGAATAAACAGATGCGAAAGAAGCAAATGTTGGACCTGCTGGTTACAGTATAGATGAAAATGATTGGGTTTTCAGCAAAAAGTGTTACATCCACACTTTAAAATGGAGACCAGAACCAGAGATGTTGAAGAAAATGGAAAACTACCATGCCCATATCAAATTCTCAAAGAACAGTCAAGACAGCAAAGACTCCGCCAATGATCAGCTGCAGGATGGTCAAAGGAGGCCTACACCAACTCATGACTACTGTTAGCATCAGAAGATGCCTATGTGAAGCCAAGCCACAAGAAGCCCCAGGAAAATTCAACTGTCAAAAAAGCATAGTTAACACAATGCAATTAGCCAAAGAAAAGACTGAGTTACCTAAAGAGAAATGGTGCAACAATTTGTGGAGTTATCAAAATAAGAAGACTCTTCCAAATTGTCCAGTTTGAGTGAAAGATGGCGCACGCGCCTAGTTATAAAAATTCAGAGGTGGAAAAAAATATTTTAAAAAATCAGAGCGCAATAGACAAAACCGCGATGACGTACTTCTGGTGAGCAATCTGGAGTCGCCATTTTCTGTATGGTAAAACAACTCCCCGGTGACAATGCGCTCTAGGCAGAGTAATGAAAACAATCGTATAAAACAGCAAAATGGCTGTTAGTTGTTATGCGGTTCTACAGGATTCCAACTCATGACCACAAACAGCGTGATTCTTGGACATCTGGACAGTTTGTCCTGAAGAACCATATGCACGGATTTAGTGGACACTTTGTCTCAGGTACGTGCTGCACCTGTCGATTTATAACAAATGCACTTGCACACCATTATACGGAGTTTCTTCTTTGATACAGCTTCGACATAAACATATCACATGAACGCAATTTTTATAAATGATATTTGTGATCTTTAATATGTTTTTTTAGTGAGTTAGACGTCACTTTATTACGTTTCTCTGTTTTTCCAAGACTGAAGTATTTACATAGTACTTTTGGCTGCTGTCTTTTATATTAAAACGAAGTCTAGATCATTATTTGAATATTTGTGTCTGTTTATCTTAATAGATTTGGCATCAGGCTTTTCCTTTTATTTTGCTTTAGGTTGTTCAATTTTATTTATTAAAGTACGTGGTACACTTAGATTAAACATCACTTGTGTTGCTTTATCACAGCTGGCAAGCCTAAAAACACAGTAGCTCGATGATTGAAATTTCATTTACTGACAAATATCCATAATTAAATTTTTGCCCTTCCAACTGCCCTGTTATATAGCAGAGTTCTTTTTTTTTTACCAGTGGAGTTAGTATTTTACCAACATCTGTAATCTATGATATGCTCATAAAATTTTATTTTCTTACAAGTTAAAAATCAGATGATCCTGAAGACCCTGACTACTTGCCAACCATCTTTGATGTCCCACATACTCCAACACCAGACAGTGTTCAGTCAGAGAAGTTGATACTTGTGGATGGCTAAAAGAAGAAAAAGCCTTGGATGAGATGAAAACGACAAACACAGAGAGTACAGCAGAACTTACTGTGGTTGATGAATCAGTGGATAGATGTACACAGTGTGATGCTAAACGTGAAGAAATTTACAAGCTGAGATGGTCAACAACAGACCTTGAAAGAAAAATGGATGAAATAGTTGTTGAAATAAAAGATAGTTTTTAGAAGCAACTTTTATTTTTATGTGAAATGAATCTTCAGCATACAGCCACCACAACACTTTTTGCTAAACCACTTAACTTCTAGGTTTTCTAGAAATGCTGACACAACCGTAACGGAACCACTTTGCAGGGTGACGGCTGGGTTCCTGGCATGATGCTGGAGGTGATACATCCAACACACTGCTGTTGCCATAAAGGAGACTTGGCCTGTACAGAAGAGCTTCTAGCTAAGTTGGGCACATGCTGAGAGGTTGGCTGCAGGTATACCTAACAGAAGTGTTAATGAGCTTTGTCAGTTGTTGGAAAAGGAACACCATCCTTTATTCTGCTGAGCAACAGTGGGTACAGATCAGTCTGAGTCCTCGTCTTCTGATGCTGGATTTGTGTCACTGTCAGATTTTGCAATGCAGCCAGCAGAGGGGCAGAACTTAGTTCTTGTCATGGAGCTTCGACTTCCTTCCTGCCTGATCCTGAAAGACAGAGACAGGAAATAATTTTATTATTACATGTATTACTAAACTAAATTACACACCATGCTCCTTATGAAAAGAATCATTATAATGATTATTAGATTTATTATGATCATTATTATTATTAGACTAATTTAGGTTAGATAGATAAGTGATTCTTTTTGACTGGAACATTTTGCTCTTTACAGCCAACCACTGGGCTCAAATGAGACGAAACAGGATCACAGGCGCTCCCTTAGGAGGTCAGGGGTTAAAATCTATCAGCCCAAAAGTAGCCACATCAGGCTGCAAAATATGTACCTTTATTAAACCACTAGTTGTCAAACAAGTAAAAAATAAAATAAGATAACAAAATGAAGCATATCTGAAAACTAGTAGGAAGATGTACAAACGTTAGTCCCACTCTTCTCCAAAACTTGAGTTCTTCTGTTTCCTTATTCTAAATGATTTCAATAAGACTCAAGCAAGAAATTTATCTACTGTTCCATAGAAATTGTGCAATTAAAGTATCATTGACGTATTTCTTTCTAGAAATAATTGTCCTGTTTTTCTAGTCAATATATACAATCATATCAGTATACCTACACCTGTACCTTATTACATAGATACACATATCTATGTAAAATTATACAATTCTATAGGCTATAAATTGCCTGCATAGCCTACAGCTAAATAAATACCAAATACAGGTAAAACACATTATTTGGACTGTATTACACAATAAAATTGGACAAAATGTACTTAATATTTGACCTATCTGCCACGCAGGTGCAGTGTTGACACTATCCACGATCATGGTCGGTAATTCTCTGCCCAAGCTTGACTCGGGCTTTAATGAAGCACACAGGGCTGGTGGGGCTCATATCCTGGTATAATAAACCTCTCACGTGTTCACAGGCAAAATATTTGAAAACCTCTAGCGACTTGTAGGCTTCCAGCAGCTCTCCATCGGCAGGTGTTTGTCCGCTTGTTTGGTCCAGCCGGTCAAAATACGGTCCGGCAGGCTGTGTCCATCATACACAAGTTTATTTTTATACCGCAGCAAGTCCTCGGATTGAAGCGCTAACACATACGGAGGGTGTGAACTCATTGTTTCACAAAAATAAATGGTTCAGTTCAGAAGGAACAGTAAAACCCTACAGAGAGAAGCCAACCGGAAGTTATTTTGCCACACATCTAGAGCGCATACGCGTGTACGGGCAATGTAAAGAGTAACAATGAACTTGTCCATTCAGAGAGCAACGAGCAGGGGAGGGGACGCCCCCCCTCCTTACGCTCGGTTCAATGCGTCAAATAAAAACCTTGCTTGAGGGTCGTTTGTTTATTTCAAATAGGGTTTTTTATACACCAGTAATAGTGAAAGCAAAGACGGATTTAGCTTGGTTTATAGTTGACGCACTGAACTGGGCGCGAGGGGGTGTGGTATCCTATCCTATCATTTCCAATTCAACATGCCTGCTCGTCCACCTCCGAATTTGTGTAACTCAGAGCAGATCGCGCCCGCCGCCCTACACTTCAATAGTCTATTTAAAAGATGCTCTTGCAGAGCAGGTTCGCTGCATTTATATAATCCGTCTATGAAGGCTGTCTTTTCGGCGAATACACCACCAAAGTTGTGTCAAGTATAAATGCCGCACCGCTTGCTCGGCTCGCACGACTGAGGTATAATCGCGCTTTTAGAGGTTCGGGTTGCGTACGCGGTGGGACACTGATGATCCTTGTGAAGAAAGAATAATGCTCGGCGTTTGTGTTTACATCTCACACATGCTCTCTTAATGCTTGTTTCGACACGTACTTTGCTCTGTACCCGCGCTTGCAACTTGACAAAGCTTGTTCAGTTTAATTCAGAAACACTTTATTGATCCCAAAGGGAAATTAAATGTTGCTGTACCTCATCCAAGGTTCTTCAAAACGTTGTGGTAGAGGCTTATGGCTGTGGGTAGGAAGGATCTCCTGTAACGGTCTGTACAGGGAATCTAGAGAAGCCTCTGACTGAAGACACTGTTGTTGTATGACAGTATCTTGAGGAGAGTGCTCAGGATTGTCCATAATTATGTAAATGAACCACTCCTCCGGCAAATCACAAAAAGGTATTTTTCATTCAATCGGAGTATTCATTGTAAATACCGAATTGGTTATGATAAATAATAACCAATCATAACCAGCAAATCAAAGTATTGCACTAAAAGGTAGACATTACTAAACAAAATGGTAAAATTTAAGAAAACATAAGAAAACTTAATACAATAAATACTTGAATTTTGTGCCCAAAGACAATTTGGTTAAGCATGTAAATACATTCTTATCATTGCCCATTTTATGTAATATTTATTTTAATTTATTTTATTTTTAAAGGTGACCAGCATTACACAGTTGTTTTAAGATCCATTGGCTGATTACTTCATTAGGATTTAACTGAAATGCAAAAAATGTTTATTGTAATTGTATTTTTTGTGTTTGCCTTTTATTTAACACTATAGCTGGTGTTTAAGTATTGACAGTGTCTTCCAATTACATAATTGTCTAGTCATTTTTTCAAATTTCCTGTCAACTTTTAACATTTAACACAAAAACACGGTGGGCTGCTGTTGGACTGCCATAGCGCCCCTACCTCTGGGCTTAGCAGGTTTTCTGGGGGTAACCCTGAGCAAGTTAGCAAATAGCAAGAACTCCACTCAATCATCCCATCCCAGACTTGGCATATGGTGTGTTTTGTGTTTTTGAATGTTTTCAATACACACAGAACATTAAAGGCAGCCTATCAGCAGTGTTACACCATTGGTGTATAAATAATTAATCTGCTTGATCAATTAAAATCAATCCATACTGACCAGAAAAAGGCACACATTTCTTTATTGCATAAGAAAACATTTTAGATGAAAGTCTGTGTTCGAAATAAAAAAGAAATATCTGAATATACAGACTATACGTCTAATTATTATTATTATTATTATTTATTTATTTATTTATTTTTACCAGTATATAGCTTTTTTTTTTTTTTTTTTTTTTTTTTTTTTTTACCAGTTCAAGAAAACTACAAATAAAGTACATAATTCATATCCTGTGTGCTTAGCACTTTTCTTAAGTTGATTTTATATTGTATTTGTGTTCTTCTAACACTATGAATTCTTTGCAAAAGTGCTATAACGTTTATCATTGTTGCTGTTAAGCAGCAGACAAGGACAGTGTCAGCTGTGGTCGTGAAGTTGGGAAGGAGAGACAGAATAATGCCAGTAGAAGTGAGGAGGAGGAGGAAGAGATGAATGCAGAGGGACAGGAGGAGAAGGCGATAGAAGAGGAGGAGGAGAAGCAGGAGGTGTGGTAAGAACCACTAAAAAGGTGGCAGGTGCAGTGTTCAGGATTGGGTTGGCATTATGTTTTTCTTTAGGATTACATTAACCTCTTAAGATCGAAGGATTGTGGTCCAAATCTCAGTTTTTTGACATCTGAAAACAATCTAAAAAGTTACTATTTACCTTCATGATGTTATAGACCTGTAGAGAATTGGAGGTTGTTTTTATTCCCTAATAACTGCTTTGATTTTTATAAACTGCTCAGTTAATAAGCTTTTGTTGACTGATTATTTGTAATTTTGTCATTAAACCCACACACAGTAGTTCTGATTGTTAAAAAAAAAAACATAGCGTTTCTATACCACAAAAAAGATTCTTTTGTTTTAAAATTATACTTCCAATTTCATTCATTGTGTAATTGAATGAAAGGCATCTCCAAACCAAGGTTCTGGGCTGAATTTCAACCCCAACCCGCCCATGCTTGAAGAGGTCATGTTCCTTCATGCTAGAGGAAATTCATATGAAATGGTGTGTTTCAACAGCACAATTACCCCAAACACATCAGTATTATCAGTATCTTAATCTAACAGAAAACTTGTAGGGTGACATAAAAAAGGTTGATGCTAAGGTAAAACAAAGACATGCAGCAGAACACGTCACAATTTTTCATAGTAAACATATTTCTAAAGGTGCAATTGACATGAAATTTTCACCAGGTGTTGATAACAATCCAAGTAATTCATACATAGAAAGAAACCAAAACAATAAAATGTGAAATGACACAGGGAAAAAGTATTAAACACATGCAGAAAGGGCGGTGGAAAAAGTCATGGAAAGCCAAGACACCAGCTGAAATCTATCAGTGATCAGAAAGCCATCCTACCCCTAGTTCAGCTGGTTCAGTCCTATAAAAAGGTGTCATTGCCAAGGTGTCCCACAAGGAACATCTCGTGGGGGGTAAAAGCAAATGACTTTCTCAAGACCTTATTGTTGCAAAACATTCTGATGGCATTTGTTACAGAAGGATTTCTAAACTTCTGAACATTTCAGTGAGTACCATTGGGGCCATAACTCGGACGTGGAAAGAACATTATTCAACCATAAACCGGCCACAACCAGGTGCTCCTTGCAAGATTTCTGACAGAGGAGTGAAAATCAGAAGAGTTGTCCAGAAAGACCTGGAATTAAGTCAAGATTTATTGCTGAAAAATAATCATTGTACAGAGTACTCAGATGGAACAGATACAGAGTGACATTCACCTTCAGCACTGGGCTCCACTTAGTACATCTTAAAGATGAAACCAAATGAAGCAAAGACTGGAATGTGAGCTCTGCTTTTATCTAAGCCTCATTCTGCACCTTTGCTAAGGGGTGTTGACTTACTGTTCATCTGTGGCTATTGTGTGACTGGAGCCAATCGTATGTGTTATCAGTGATTATGGTTATGTAAGTGTGCAGCAGTGACTGTGTAAGCGAGTAAGATGAATAACTAAAGCAAATGAATGATTAGAGCAAGATAAATAATAAGGAAAGGAAAGGCAACAAAATCATATATCCATAACAACCTGGAATTAGCAGGTAAAATTGTTTCAAAGAAAACAATAAGAAATGCACTCAATGGCCATGGCCTGTATCTACGCTTACCATGCAAGACTCCATAGCTGAAGAAAAAGCATGTTGAAGCTCGTTTAAAGCTTACTGCACAACATATGGACAAGCCTGTAAAATACTGGGAGAACATAGTCTGGTCAGATGAGAGCACAATTGAACACTTTGGATGCCATAACACACCATGTTTTGAGGACAAAATGCACCACATATTACCCCCAAAACATTCTACTGACAGTGAAGTTTGAAGATGAGAACATCATGATGTGGGGCTGTTTTTCTGCATATGATACTGGCAAGCTTCATACAATTGAAGGGAGAATAAATGGAAAAATATACTGAGACATTTTTGAGAAAAATCTGCTGCCATCTACCAGAATGATAAAGATGAAACAAGGGTGGACATTTCAGCAAGATAATGATCCCAAACACAGAGCCAAGGAAACTCTCAACTGGCTTCAGAGAAGAACAATAAAGCAGCTAGAATGGCTCACTCAATCACCTGACTAGAATCCAATTGAAAATTTATGGAAAGAACTCAAAATCAGAATTCATAGAAGAGGCCCATGGAACCTTCACGATTTAAAGACAGTTTGTGTGGAAGAGTAGGCTAAAACAGCTGACCAATGCATGCGAGTAGTTTCTCCATACAGGAGGCATCTTGAAGCTGTCATTACCAGCAATGGCTTTTGTACAAAGTATTTAAGAAATATCTGTAAGTATGTTCAAAACTTTTTACCTCTGCTATTTTATATTATTACACATAACTGAATTTCTGAACTTCTTTGTTTTGGTTTCTTTCTATGTATGGATAACTTGGGTTGTTACCAACACCTGGCACAAATTTCATGTCAATAACACCTTGACAAATGAAAAATTCAGATTAACTGAATACTTCTTTTACCCACTGTATGCTGCTGTTATTCAGCAGTCTAATGTTTCTTTTTCCTCACTTTCTGTAGAATGAACAAATTTGATCATTTTTCCTTCCTGTTTTCAATAGGAAAACTGGTGCTAATGCATTTTTGTTTACTGTAGTGAAAAAATTAGGGTTTTGAGCTTTGCTCCTTTTAAAACATACTGCTGTTATTTTGAACATAACTTTATATGCATATAATGTCGTTTCTTGCATCCACTTTCTGTTTGGCTGGTAGATTTCTGATTTTTATTTTTAAGTCCTTGTTTATTACATTTTGGTGTTCTGTTTGCCTGCATGCTCACCTCTCCTCCTTATTTTCTCTTTTCTCTCTCATATAACCTTTTACCATATTTACAAAATAACTTCCCTTTTTCCCTATCCCTAACCGCTTCACTTCCTCTTAACCACACTTAGTCAACGTGTGTCTGAATTAATAAACTGGCCAATATGTCAGGCTGAACATGAACAAGCTTTGATTTACTCTAACCCTGATCCCCCACTCAAACCATAAAAAAAATGCTCAAAATTATCGAGTTCATGAAGAAAAAGGATTTCAGAGCCACAGTTCTTTCAGAACCTAGAAGGTAAGCTATTTCATGATGCAGAGACTACATTGCACAACTGCAGTAGTTAATTATTTTGTACCCTTTAAAGTCCAAAATGTTCGTGTATTTCTGTAAATTAACATGAATTAATGAATTAATTAATAATTAATCATTAACATGAACAATGGGCATATGTACAAATTCAATTTCGAGAGGAATACTAGCTTTAGCATTCCTGGCAGGCTATCTTGTGGTGGACCAGCTTTAATGTAGCAGAGAGCAAGGGGGAGTGTCTAAGCTGTGCATACATGAGGGTGATTGACAGCCCTAAGACCCTCCTCCTGGCTCTGATTGGTTGTTTCTGACTGAGCGGTGTATTTCTGCAGTTAGTACCGGGAGCATGCTGAGGCATGGCTGTCTAATCTTCTTGAAGGGTGGCCCTCAGGTCATTGAGGTTCTAGGGTACAGAGTTATGACCCTATACACAACGACTCAGCTTGATCCCAGAGGTTTTCTATAGGATTTATGTCTTGAAAAAGTGCAGGACATTCAATTGGAGGTGCCGCAATCTCTAGCAGCTGTTGCCTGATGATGCACTGAAGCTGAGCCATTGCCATTCATGAAGGTGGAATTAGGCATGTATTGTTCATGCAGAAGCATAATAATTTAATAATGATTTTATTTTGTTAATACTTGCTTGTCACGGTACCATTCGCAAGGTTTAATACAGTTCTATGTTAACTAGACCCATGTGCCCAAATTGTAAGAGTATCGATGCCAGAGGCTCGCTTATGACAACAGGAGCTGGTGCATAATATTCTCTTTGATATTTTAACAGCATTAGTGGCCATCATTTCTATTCAGTGTGAATAAGCTTTTAATGGAAACCAGCACTGAGGCCCACTGATTCCTTGCCCAGCACCAATGCTTAAATGTTGACACCTGTTATCTGGCACCCTTGCAGGTCATCTAGCACACAGAGCATTCTATATTAAATAGTTTTGAATGGTCGGACGAAACTTGGTGCTCCTTGGCTCCCTTAAATGTGCCAGGAGTTGAGTGGCATTCACCATCCTGTTCTTCAGGACACTGTTCACAATGTTGTTGTCATCAGCATAGAATCTAGTCAAAGGAGGTGCCTTGCAATGCCTTCCAATGATTTGACCAGTCTCTCTTGGTCTCTGTTGCAACATGCTAATTATACTCGGTTACATTCTAAGCTCAGAGGCAACTTCCCTCCGAAGACATCTTGCTTGATGCATCGCAATGGCGAGGTGCTGTTGATCAGTTGTATGTAATATAAAATTTTATTTATTTATGTATGTTTGTTTATATATATATATATATATATATATATATATATATATATATATATATATATATATATATATATATATATATATATATATATACACCCTTGGGGGCCCTCAGGGCCCATGATTTCACTTGTTAAGAAAGCCAAGCCCAAATAAGGAACTCCACATTCAAAAAGAAGCACAAAAAACCCCAACCTGCAACTCACGAGATTTGCAAACAACTTTGAAGTTAAAACAAGCCCAAAGTTGCATTTTTCTCATTTTCAATTCTTCTTTTTCTCCCATATTCTACGAGGTGACAACAAACTCTCTTTGAATTCTGTTTAAGGGTCACCTGTACAGTAAAGTTATAAAATATTTATTCTGGATATAGTATATGTATGTGAAAGTAATAGGTATGTAATAAGTACACACTCATGATGGTATGTCTCTTATTTTCACTTCATTTAATTTTTTCACCTGCAAGGGTGACTACTGCTCTATTACCATAATGCATCATGTTTGCGCAAAACTAATCTTTAAGAGGAGCTACCATCGCCTGGGTTGACCACATACTTCAAAGTGTCAGCTGACTTGACTGCAGTCTGCGCTGGCAGTAGTATGCTAAGCTAGTGGATAGGTAAGAGAGACTAAGTGGCTGAGGTGGTTGGTTGAGGGTCCTAATCGTCTCTGTTGAAGCCAAAGTATTGTTCAGTAATACCATTGCTTCTGAAAGGTGTTCAGAGGGTAGCTGAGCAGACGTCGATTGGGATGTTGATTGGGAAAATATCGGCCGCAGATCGCTGAACATGCGTGAAACTAACCAGAACGACTTCTGTTTAAAACTACAGCTTCTTGTCTTATGAAACGCTATCCTGTTTCACTGAAATGCCCTCCTTTTCAACTGAACTCATCAGAAAATATTTGACTAGTTTAAATGAAAGATTCTCACTAGTTTATATGAAAGGTTCTCTTTATCTATTATATGAAAGGTGGAGCTTTTCAGAAGTTTATATGAACAGTTCTCACGACTTGGTATGAGAGCTTTTCAGTAGGTTATATGAGAGGTAAATGTTTTCACTGGTTTATATGGGAGTTTTTCATTAGTCTTTGTGCAAGGTTTTCAGTATAGTAAGTGGAAGGGTTGAATTTCATTTTTGTACATTGAAGTTAATTCTGATTAATGCCCCTGGTAGGTATCTGGTAGCTCTTTACCTCCTTCCTTAAATGCTTCTCTGGACTTCTGTCTGTTTGTTGCAAATTTAGATTGTCAATCAACTGTAGTCTTGATTTTTCTTGTAAACTTATATTGATGTTTTGACATCAAAGAAATAAATAGAAAAAGCAGAAAGCTGTACTGACAGTACTCTTTGTATTTCACTCATGTCTTTAATGTAAAACAAGGACAATATTTACAACTTAAACTCAATTTTCTGTTGTATTCTATTTGGAAAAGTTTCAAGCTACGCAGCATATCTAAATAGAATCAATATTCAGCTGGACAAAAGTCAAATCCTGACACTTTAGCAGGCCACAGGGTGGCCAAGTTCATCTTAGTGTGCCAGCACCTCAAGGCTTGGGTGAATGAGTAATTGTGGTGAAATGGATGAGGTGTGTGCACAGTAGTACACATAGCAGCACTGGCAGCTGAGACATTGGCCCATCACACATGACAGCTTGTCAACCTGTCACGTCCTGACCTCCAGGCAGAATTGCTGGACTGGCAGAGCAGGTTTCTGCTTGACGCATGTAGAAATGGACTTCAGTATATGGTGTATAAATCTGAACTCACAACAGTTTACATAAATATGTGTTTGGGCATAAATGTACATATAGATAATGTCATAACATTCACATAGTGTACATTATCCATACATATAGATAGATGGATGGATGGATGGATGTATAAAACATGAGATTATCTCCAGAGCAGTAAAAAGCTGGTCTTATCTTTACCACTGATAGCTCACTTTCTTGCTGTCATCATTTGAGCAGTGAGGTCAAAGGGTCAGACAAACATGAGGAGAAAAAATTAGAGCCCTGCAGGAGTTTAATTAGTGTGAAATATCCTTCTCTTTTCTTTTATAGTGACAAGAAAGATGATTTTCTAATCCTGATCTGAACATGTCTTTATTTTGTTCTTAATGTCTACTCATTTTGTTTGAGTCTCATACATATTGAAAAGTATCCTTAATGAATATATTTACCAGCCTCCAAACAAGGCCCAATGAAAAAAACAAGCACACGCATTCAGCAAATCAATGATCCACAGATATTGAAGGGATGACCGATCCCAAGCAAAGTGGTACCTCTTTGAGTCTAACACAGCTCTCTTGCAGCAGACACACACCTACTTTCTCATTGTCCACTGAAATGACATGTCAGGGAAGGGGGGTGTCATGTTTTCTGCTTCTCATCATACTGTCATTGCCAACAGTCCAACGCCTGTTCTGTCACATGCACTCTGCTCACAGCCCACTCAGACACAACCATGTCAGAAGAGATAAACATGCCAGAATACTCATGGAAACTTTAGATCATGTTGCTCCAACTGATTTGGATGAAGAAATTATAAATAAGAAGAATACCACACAAAATGCAATGTGTCTTCCATCAGTAAATAAATATGTGTGTGCATGTGTGTATACTTGTATATATTACACATAGAGGACCACTTTTACAATATTTTCCAATTAAGAGAGGTAATTTTGGAAAATGAGGACATTTTCCTGATCCTCACTTTTTTGCAGTTCTACTGTGCTCTACTAGTTAGGTCTAGAGGTAGGGTGTGAATTAAGTTTTGGTTAAGGTTAGGGTTAGGACTAGACTAGTAATGGTTTGGGTCAGGAAAATAGTCTGAGTTAGGCATAAATGCGGTCACTAAAATGAATAGAAGTCAATACAAAGTCCTCAGTTTGTGTAAAAGTACAAGGATGTGTCTTTGTGTGTGTGTGCGTGTGTGTGCGTGCGTGTGTATACCTTCGCACAGTATGCCAGACAGTTGAATGGGGACGTTTTTGTGGATAGATGGTTATAGCTTGATAATTTCTATGAATTTTATTTTACTGTTGCGCTCAAACAAATGACTCAGTTTTACTGCTGGCACCATCTGTTTAATAGTCTAGAAGCTGAAAGGAAGAGGATTTTAAGGATTGTTTTCTGCAGCCATTCATGAGGGGAGATCAGGTAAAGAATAACGCAAGCTCAGCAAACAGTTTGGATTTTGTACCATAGGTCAGCCATTACAAGATCAGATGTTTATTTACTTTGCATTACTTGCCTCATCGAAAAAGTGTTTGGTGAACCTCAGTTAAAGTCCAAAAAAATCAAAAGCTTACCAAACACCAGTAATGGCCTCAATAATTAATGAAAGAGCTACAACACACCATCAGCCTATCAAAGAGATTTTAATTTTTGGATTTTTCTTTTTATTGTTAATGTTTTATAATGCTACCACCCCCTACCTCCCTTTCCAATATTGAATTTGTATAGACCAAACAAGACAGACAAATATAACATGACCAATAACCTAATGTAATGTAATGTAATGAAACTCCTTGCATGCTGCTCAGTATTTTTAAGCAGCTCAGCATGAACCTCTCCCTCTGGTCTGCCATCCACATGCTAGTAGGAGTCAGACTGAATTACCGTGGTTACAGTAACACTTCGTTTTCCTGTCACTCTGAAATTTTCTCACCTTTCCTCTGCTTTGACTGTCATCTTACAAAAAGAAATCAGTTCAACTGTTTAATTTTTAACTTAATGATTTTAGATAGTCATTTACCTGTGCTTGTTTGTTAGACTGTTAGAGAGGTGTCAGAGTTTGGATTCTGTGATGCAGTTAGCAGAGTTACTGCATTTTGTTAATGCAAAATGAATTAACAAAATTACATGTACATGAATTATTTATTTGAAGCTTGTAATGTTATATGTATGCTTCCTTAATTATGTAACATGTTAAGTTTAAGGCTTTTTGTTACTTTCTGTGGTCAACTCATTTCTAAGCACCGAATCACTAGCTATAGAGATTACATTCTTTCATTGTCTTTCAGACCCGATGGGATTGGCACAGTGACTGTGGAGGAAAAGGAGCGTTTTGAAGAAATCAAAGAGAGACTACGAGTGCTTCTGGAAAACCAGATTACACATTTCAGGTAGAAATTGGATCAAAAACTTGTCAAAACTTTGCAAACATATAGAATGTTGAGGGGTCTGAAAAAAAGAAACTCATTCTTTCATTAGATACTGTTTTCCATTTGGACGACCAGAGGGAGCACTAAAAGCAACTCTGTCCTTGCTTGAAAGGGTATGTCATATTTTACAGATATTAATATTTTTGATAAAACAGACATATGTTGTACAGAACTGTAGAATCTGCTCTTTGTTACACCTATGTCCTCATATGGCTGTACATTTGAATGCACTGAATCTCTACAATCAGTTCATTAAAACGATCTGTTCACAAGATTCATTCACTGTATCACACAGTTCATTCGTGTAGCATGAAACAGTGCCTCTTCCAGCACAATCTGTGTACCGCACGAGTCAGGACATGATCTGTACATACTGTGACACAGCACCACTCTAGCACAGTGTGTCGCTTGCGCTATTTCTCCAGCGGCGAATGTTGTGTCAAGCCACATAAAAAACAAATGGAGACACACCACCATCCCCATTATCTTAACAGACTTAAGAGCTTGACACACCAGAGGCCATGTTGCTCCCTCACCATTCATTTCATATGGAACTTGTGTGATTAGGCAACAACAGTTGCTTGCCCTCCTCCAGCCAAGCGACCGGCAAAATTTGTGCATGTGAAACATCAAGCACACGTCCACACAAAAAATGTCCATCACTGTTGCTGGTGTTGCGATCACGTCCCGTGTGCTGGGTTCACCCCGAGTGACGGAAAACTTGCGCCTTTCACGGTCATTCATCGCTTCCCGTGTGTCGAGCCCATTAGGTACAAAAAGTGTTGCGATTGAGAGGAAAGGAGACAGAAGAAGAGCAAGTGCTGTGGTGCTGTGTCACAGCGTGAACTGATTTGCAGTACACTGAGCTGGAGTGGCGCTGTGTCTCTCATTGAGTGTATTATACATTCCTCATCTGAGCTGAGAAATGAATGAATCAATTAATTAAATGATTTGCTTCAGTTCGTTCACTCAAGTGATTCGTTGAACATCAAAATTAATGAATCATTCATGAACGACACAACACTACTACACAGTGGCAGAGCTAGAGTGGTGGCCAGAGTCACATTGGCCACCACTGGAACCTGACTAGACACCTCAGGTGTCACACAGGGTGACTGACAGGTCATTACACCTCTGGGGTTGTTATAATAATCGATATTTAAGTATAGTCTATAGTAAAAAACAAATTACACACTGATACTCATCAAAATCAATATAAACTGACCCATTTTTGTCTCCCCAAGTTGTTGCCCTTCTTCAGACAGTATTGTGGCTAGAACACAGCCTCTGAGCCCCTTCTTTCCCTGCAGTGGCTCACCTGAACATTCATGGCTGAAAAAAAAAAAAACCGCTTAGCTGTTGCCGGAAGTTTAAAACTCCACTAACATGGAAATGACATCTGGAGAAAAGCTAGTCCCTCTAGCTAACAAGACAAGGGCAAAATTATTGTTCAGTTACTTTGCCAATAAGTTAGGTAAACAGAAAAAGCTGAAATGCCAAAGGATGCCATTGCTAAATGTAACAATGGCTGTTTGAGAGCAACTTGAAAAGTTCAGTAAAACTCCTTTATCTGCAACAGTGAAGTAGTAAATTTCCCAGAAGACACAGGCAAATGTCAATGTCAAATTTATTTATATAGCATGTTTAAAAACATCTGTTGAGCAAAGTGCTTCACAATTACACCCATAATCATTAAACAGTACACTGAATAAAAACAGTAAGAAAAGTAAATAAAACACAGTGTTAAGATTTAAAACTAACAAGTCTGAGCAGTAGAAATAGGCAGAGGTAAGCTATTCCACAGCCTTGGAAGGGCACGGCAATTGCTCAGTCACCTCTACATTTCAGCCTTTTCTCCGAACATCAAGGAGAAACTGGCTGGTTGACTAATGTGCTCTCATGCATGTGCAGATGTTAAGGAGATCACATAGATATGATGGGGCTAGCCCATTTAAGATGTTGATGTTACCTGTTTACTTACAGATAGCCCTATTGTTGTCGATCTATGCTCCCCGTCGAGATGTGTTTCACAATTGCGCAGTCTGCAACGCACAACACTCCGTTCTAATATAAGATAAGATAATTTATTTGTCTCCCATTTGTCTTAGAAGAGGGGACAAGGCTGCAATACAACAAGTACAAACAAAGTCAATAACAATAAATACATAAAACTAGCACAAATTATTAAATAGATATACATCAAATTTTGTGCAAAGATGCATAGTGGTACACAATATAATGTACAAAAGTAAACATGCTGACTTCGAATGGACAGTACATCCACACAAACATACAGTACCTGTTCACATACAATTAATCCCTTTCATACAATTCATGATCCTCATCTGAGCCTGTTACCCCATTCAGGCCCAAATCATACCCTGTCACATGGGCCAAAACCATGATGCCAAAATTACTTGCGAGCCAAAAAAACCCCCCTAAAATCACAAAAAATTATACTGTGATT
This sequence comes from Anableps anableps, assembly GCA_014839685.1. NCBI lineage: Eukaryota > Metazoa > Chordata > Actinopteri > Cyprinodontiformes > Anablepidae > Anableps > Anableps anableps. The sequence continues at coordinate 38,938,530 of CM026069.1, forward strand.
TTTTTTTTTTTTTATACCTGTTTAACAATAAACTCAGCATGAAATATCTGAGACAGAAAATAAACAAATATAGTAGTCAGATTTTTCTGTTGGAAAGTCAAATCAAAACTTAAAATGGATTTTGCATGTCCCTTATTAAAAAAATGTTGCGTATTCTTGTCAGTGAAAATGCTCACAGCATTTAGGCAAGTTTAAACCATTCAATAAAAGTAGAATTGAGTGCACCAAAGTCTACTTTTAAACGATAGTCACTGTATAGATTTGATTCTGTGTACTTACTGTGTACTGTTATTGTAGGAAGATTTTAATTTACTCTAATTAAAAAAATAAATATCTCTGTTTGCATCAACCACCTGTACATGAGGGCCAAATACGTATCATTCTTGAATTGCATTTGGGATCAAAAACAGTCCACAGGCCGCAAATGGCCCTGGGCCACACTTTAGAATATTACATAGGATCAATAAAAAATTACATTTTAGACAGAAATCTGAGGCCTCTGAAAGTATGTTCATTTATATGCACTTAATATTTGGTTTGGCCTCCTTTTGTACGAATCACTGTATCAGTGCCACATGACATGGTGCCGATGCCAGATAAACAAATATGAAACCTAACTTTTCAAGAGAATTCTGAAATAGATTGATTTAGATTTAATTTTATCAATTGTATTTATCAATGTCTCTTCCTCTCTGGAAATATAAACATACAGTTTACATGCACATTCCCAAATCCTTGACTGGAATCTGGAAAGTTTGAAAGATTTCAGGAGAGGAATGCCAGGCATGACCTGATGACAGAAAACAGTCTCATCAGAGAGCAGGATAGAGTACCTCCAAGTTGGTCAGATTCTGTTTACTTTCTCAGAATCAGTTTGGGCTTTGGATTCTGTTAGCACTTGTACCTTAAAAGAATGTTAAAGGGGCAGTATTTTGTATTTTCCAGCCACATAGAATCATTTTGTAGCACAATCAAACAACTATATTACCTTCAGTTGTCACAAAAATGCTGTATATATCAAATATAACTTCAAAGAAATTTGACTTTGTTATTTAATGCCTTGAAATTGGGGCTCTGTCTCTTTAAAAACTCATGCTCTCTCTTAAACTCCACCTTTAGGAAGTCATCACAATAGCGCTGTTCTATCAACCCTTTAAAAACACTTTTATTAGCGTTTCACTGAGAAGTAGCTCATATAATGAGCTCAGCAGATGCACAGTTCCACCAGGTGTTTGCTAATTGCTGCTGGCTAATCTGAGGGAGCTGAGTGGGGGAGTCGCAGGGGAGGGGTACTCTGTGAGGCAGAAGCTCGGAAGTTTACAAACTGCAGCTCCGAGGAGGAACTGGGTCTTGAAGGTGGAGCTGTATTCACCCAAGTGTTTTGCACAGCTGAACGGCTGCCACGGGACATTAAAGGATTTCTCAAACATACATGAAAGAATCAAGGCAACACTCCAGGTATGATTTTGATGAGGTAATAACATTATAACATGATGTAAAGCTCAAAAAAGTACATTTTACATAATGTACTGACATGCCCCTTCTGTCTACAGAGGTTATTTGGAGGATTAGGAGGATGCAAGAAGTTTGGCTGTTCCCCTAACTGGGATTCAAAACTGAATTGTTTGCTATTCACAAAACTATGTTGTTGGTGATAAAAGATGTTCATAAAAGCAACACAACCAAGTTATAAACATATGAGTTTTTAGACTCACTTGGGGACAGCTTCGTGGTTCTGTGAGCAGGATGGACAATCCACCATTGCCATACATATCTGGTTCTGGATGGAGTATTTTGACACATCCAATTAGATAGGGAAGAAAAACAGATTCCATTTTTTTTCAAAGCTCTTTTTTTTTTTAACCTTTACAAAGATAAATTATGACCAGCTGGAAACACTGAAGAAAGTCTTAGACTTCACTAAAGTTTTCTAATCAGGGGAAAAGGTCATTACTTTAAAGACCATTACTTTTGTAATGCAACTATATTTGCATGCATTTGCCTTATAAATATTTAAAAAATGAGCATATGTAACCATGTTGCTGACTTTGTTATTTTGGGAAGGTTCTGATGAAAGATGTTGTGACACCAGTCCCACAAGAAGATGTCAAAGCTGTGATCAGGAAGTGTCTGGAACAGGCTGCCATAGTCAACTACCAACGCCTCTCAGAGTATGCAAAACTGGAAGGTACGTTAAGGTTCCTTCAATCATTTTTTTGTTTGTAATGTAGGAATGATATAACACAAAAAAGTTCTTCTGACATACCTACTGTTTATAAGGATTTATAATGATACAAGGGTTCAGAGTCTAAATCACTTTTGATTATGGAGCTTTGGGGCTTGCAACATAACACATCAGGTCATTGCTAAAGAAGCTGGCTGTTCACAGCAACATCCAAGCAAATTCACTGAAAGTTGAGTGGAGGAAAAGATGTTAGGAAAAGGTACACCAGCAACAACGATAACCGCAGGGGGAGCTTCAGAAGCAGTAGGCTAAGGCCGAAGTCTGTGCATCAAGAGCCACTGCGCACAGACAAATCCTACACATGGACTAATATATTCCTTGTGTCAAGGTACCCCTGAACCAGAGACAACATTAAAAGCGACTTTCCTGGGTGCTTGGAGAAAAAGAACTGGATTGTTTCTCAGTGGTCCGAAGTTCTCTTTTCAAATGAGAGTTAAGTTTGCATTTCATTTGGAAATCAAGATCCCAGAATATGGGGGAAGAGTGGAGAGTGGAGTTCATGTTGCCTGAACTCCAGTGTGAAGTTTCCACATGTCAGCAATGATTTGCCATGTCATCTGTTGGTATTGGTCCACCAGGTTTTCTGAAGTCCACAGTCAATGCAGGAATCTACCAGGAAATTTTGGAGAACTTCATATTTCCTGCTGACAAGCTTATGGAAATTCTGATTTCATTTTCCAGCAGAACTTGTTACCTTTTCACACTGCCAAAGGTGTCAAAATCTGAGTTAATGACCATGGCGTGACAGTGCTTTATTAGTCAGCAAAATGGCCTGAACTGAACCGTTTTTTGACCTACCAAATATTCTCATCATAAATTAGTTGGTTTCAAAGTTTATTAACAGACAAACTTCCTCTTTTTTGAGAGTAAATATGCTAAATATATTTCATTACGATTTTATACAAAAGCATGATACACAATTTATGTCTGTATTTCAGTAAAAATGCATTCAGTACCATTTCTTTGCTAACTTTATTTCTACCTATTTCAGCTTCTCTTTCAGCAGAATTACATTCTGCCTACATATCCCAGCTTGTTCTACCCGGTAGCTAAAGTTATAATCCTTTTCTTTGTTTTCTCTGCTTCCTGTTTCCTCGTTTGTATCTCTTTCAAACTTTCCAGTTTTATTAGGCCCAAGCAGCTGTGAAGGCCTATTATAATTTGAATGTTTATTATTTTTAGTAAAAAGTAATTGGCCTTTTGGGGTCCTATACATATCCAAAATGTCACTAAACTTTGCACATGCATCAGGGATGCATGAAATTTATGTTTGTTTGTTTTTTAAGGATTTCCCAACAGTTGCAACAGAAATGTCTCAACAACGCCCACTAGCAACTCTCAAACCCCCTCCGTGTTTACCTTACTTTATTGTAGCAGTATGAAATATGGCACACTCGTACAACTCCTCAAGACCTACAGAAAACTCTTTTCCACCCATGCTCCCCACCAAACAGCCATCTTGGATTGAAGTTCCGATTTTGACCCAATTTTGGCCGTTTATAGCCTCCACATTTGATTGAACTCCTTGAGATTTTGCTTGATTGGCTTGAAATTTGGTCAGTTTGCTCATAAGGCATGGGGAATTAAAAGTTATCAAAATTGTGAGTTTTTCTAACCTTCTGGGATTAATTGTTTGTTGGTCCCCAACAAGACTCGATGATCAAATGATGACATTGTCTAAGTCACATACCCTGATAACAGGAATTCTCCCAAAATGAAGGTTTCAAACAATAAATCAATTTCGTTCATCATAAAATTGTTTTTATTGACCACAACACAAATCTAACTTTCTTGAATGCTCCTGCTCTACTCTACGTATCATAATTTTGGCTTTTTTTTCTTTGTTTTTGTTCCAGATTTTTTTTTCTTGTAATTTACATGAATTTTTATTTTTCCAAATTATTTTGATTGGATAAATCAGTTTCCCTGCAGATGTCCATTAGCTGAAACAATTTATGAGCATGATGCCATTCATCTTTGCAGAGCATATCCACATTACTTTACTGAAAACACAACAATAACTGTTAAGAGACATAGATTCTGTGAGAATGAGGCAGAGCAACCCACTGCATTAAACAGTCAGAATAAAAATATAGTCATGTATTAGCACCAGGGAGATTCAGGAGGACTGGGTCAAATCAACAAACTGAATTTCTTCCTGGAACTGACTTGAGGAATAGACAAAAAGGAAGATCTGTTCTTTGCAACACTGGAAGAGGTTGTACCAGCAGAACCAACACCCAGAGATTTTGAATGCAACCAAGTGGCCAGTATTCGTCTCCACTTTTACTACAGTGCCAAGCAAAACCATCAAATGGTTTCCTCTTCTGATGATTGAGAGAAGCCTACATCAACACAATAAAGAAAATCTGTGGGTTATGCTGTTGTTAAATATGTGAGACATTTGTAGGGTAAAGCTACAGAAGTGCTCTTTTTTATTGATGATATGATATGGTTTGTGACATGGCAGAGAAAAATATGAGCATAGTAAAATGATGGTACCTGTAACTTAATATTTGGTTGAGCAGCCTTTTGAGGCAATAACTGCAATCAAACAATTTCTGTAACTGTTGATGAGACTTCAGCACCTGTCCACTGGTAATACCCACTCCTCATGGGCAAACTGCTCCAGTTTTCTCAGATTTGAAGGATGCCTTCTCCAAATATTTCAGCTCCTTCCACAGACGTTCAAAAGGATTTAGATCAGAACTCTGAAAAGGCCAGATCAGAATATTCCAATGTTTTGCTCTCAGCCATTCTTAGGAGTTTTTAGCTGTTTTGGGTCATTATCCTGTAGGAAGACCCATGACCTGTGACTGAGACCAAGCTTTCCGACACTAGGCAGCACATTTCTCTTGGCAAATTACAGTCTATCTTTTTTGCTCTGCTTTTTCTCCTTGGTTGTCTCCCATGAAGTTCACTTTGGCTCAAACAACGATGGACAATCGCACCATCCATCATTAAGGAGCTGGACTCCTTAACCTTGGAGTCCAGCTTTAATTTATTTTGAGGTTGTTCTGGACTTTTTAGTTATCATTCGTGTTATCTTTCTCTTCTCTTCCTGAGGCCACAGCACGGAGGTTGGCTACAGTCCTGTGGACCTTTAATTTCTGAATATGTGCAGCTGTAGTCACAGGACCATCAAGCTACTTGGAGATGGTCTTATACTCTTTAACATGCCTGTCTATAATTTTCTTTTTAATCTCCTGGGACAACTCTCTCCTTCACTTCCTGTGGTCCTTGTTCAGTTTGATACACAACATGTCACCTAACAGCACAGTGACTGCATCTCTCAAATTATTTTCAGTCTTTTCTAGAAGTATTATTTTTGTCTAGGCCTGCTTCATTAGTTTATTTTTTAAATAATTCTGTTGAGCCACATTTTAAAAGAAATGTCAATTTTCATTGGTTAATTTTCAGTATTTTTTAAATTTATTATTATTTTTGTTAGTTTCAAGTTATTTCAATGACCATTGTGGGGTTTTCGGTCATTAACAAAAAGGGTACTGATAATTTTGTCCAGGTATCTCAAGGCTCTATTTTTAGTCCACATTATTCAGCATCTATATGATCCTACCAGCTTAGATAAAGGACTACTGTAATACCTACTAATAGATCTATGCTGAGAACATACAACAATATATTTCTGTGTCCTCACTTGACCATAAACCCCTACAGTAACAGGGGATTATGGTACAGTCCACAATATACACAAGTGAATGTGTTAGAATTTTCTCCAGTTTGATGCAGAAAATTTAGAAGTAACTGTATATGGTCCCAAAAATGTGATGTTAAAAATTATAATTCAGCAAGACTTCGTTGGTCTAAACACCACAGAACAAGCAAGAAACCTTGGTCTCTGAGAGATGAACTTTTACAACCAAATTAAGTCTATTCATAAAGCAATCTAATACCACCTTTAAAAACATTTCAGAAAACATTTAAAAACAAAATAAAGGGCTTCTTATCAAAACATGACACAGAAAAATTGGTGGATTTATTTTCACTATTTTAGATTATTGTAATGACAACTATAGAAATGTTAATCTTAAGACATTTCTTTATGATTCAGTTGCTCTTGACATATTCAGTCACACCTGCTAATCACCAGTTTGAGCATGTCTCAGAATAGGCTGAAGAAGTTGCAGTTGCAGTGCTTTCAGAAAATATTTACAGTGCTTCACTTTTTCCACATTATGTTACAGCCTTATTCCAAATTATATTAAATTAATCTTTCCTCAAAATTCTATACACAAATACCTCATTATGACAATGTGGAAAAAAACTTTGAGTTTTTTGCAAATTTATTAAAAATAAAAAACCAAGAAATCATATTAATGTAAGTATTCACAGCCTTTGCTTAATACTTTGTTGATCCACATTTGGTAAGAATCACAGCTTCAGGTTTTCTTGAATATGATGTTACAAGATTAACACACCTACCTTTAGGCAGTTTCCCCCAATCTTCTGTGCTTTACTTCTTAAGCTCCATTGAGTTGGATGGGAGACATCTGTGCAGCCATTTTCAGATCTCTCCAGAGATGTTCAGCTGAATTCAAGTCAGGACTCCAGTATACCTCCACCATGCTTCACTGTAGGGGTGGTATTGGCCTGGTGATGAGCTCTGCCTTGTTTCCTCCAAACATGATGCCTGGCAATCACATCAAAAAGTTTAATCTTTGTCTCATCAGACCAGAGAATTTAGGTGGATTGCTGCAGAGATAGTTGTCCTTCTGGGAGGTTCTCCTCTCTCCACAGAGAATCCTGTCTTGGAGGTCTACAGACATGTCCTTTGGTTTTATGCTTGGTGTTTGCTCTCTGACATGCCCTGTCAGCTGTGGAATCTTATATGGACAGGTGTGTACCTTTCAAAATCAGGACCAGTCAACTGAATTGACCACACGTGGACTCCATTTAAGCTGTAGAAATATATCAAGATTGATCAGTGAAAACGGCTCAATTTTGAGATTCATGGCAAAGGTTGTGAATACTTATGTAAATATGATTTCTTAGTTTTCTATTTTTCTATTTTAAATAAATTAGCAAAAATTTCAAAAACATTTTCCACATTGTCATAAAGGGGTATGTGTGTGTAGAATTTTAAGGAAAGAGTGATTTCATACAATTTGGAATAAGGCTGTAACATTACTAAATGTGGAAAAAGTGAAGTGCTGTGAATACCTTCCAGATGCACTGTATGTTACTGGTCATTTCTACCTGGCTACAGTATATTTATAACCAAACTAAAGAAATAAAAGTCTGATATTCTGAGAGACCAGACCCTATAAATTACACAGTGAGCTTTTGTTCCTGGCCAGAGAATTTTGTACAAGGTTAATTTTGCATTATTGTACAGATTTTTTAGTCACATACTCTCACACTCAAACAGAAGGGCATTATTTAATTCACATGTATTAACTATTAAGTCAAACAGTATTCCACAGCTGTCATTCTGGTATTTTAATATCACACACTATTCCTCTTACCCACCGGTCTTTCCTATGCTCATTTTCTTTGACCTTTGACCTTGGCCTCTTGCATGCCCTGGTATCCTTCCTTTCTTTGTAGGGAAAAAGAGAGAGATGTATGAGCATCCTGTCTTCTGCTTGGCGTCTCAAGTGATGGATTTAACTATTCGTGAGTATCTTTCGCTTTTTCCCTCCTTGCTCCTCACCTTCCTATGGATTCTTGTATTGTTCCCATTTTAGACAGTGTGTGCCAACCATCTCAAATGTTTTGTTTTCCTTGGTGTCTGACATCTTTTGGTTTGGTTGTACTCTGTTTATTAAAAAAAACTTGTGAAATTCTCTGGGTTATGTTTCAAGTCTCCTACAACAATTTTTACACAACTGTGCAGCTGTGAGAAGTGATTTATAAATAAACTTTTCTTACTGACTTATTTATTTACTGTATCTGTGTTGCCTGTCCTGCTTTTGCTTCCCATTCTCTATCTGTCTGTGACTTGAATGCATTTTTACTTTGCTTTTGTGTAAATTGTTCTAAGTGTTAAAAGCCATAGCAACAACACATTTAAACAACAGTTTTGGACCTTTTTAGGTCTCATTTTGTTGACACAAAGAACTATGTTTATGTCTAGAACTTCAGTTAGATCCAGATATTAGCTACACACACCTGATATTATAAGAGCTCCCCCCCGCCCAATTTCATTACAAAAAAAAAACAAACAAACAAAAAAAAAAAAACATCATTATGTTTAATTTTCTTTTGGTTAATTACTCAGAATGGCACCTAAAAATAAATCTGCAGGTAGTGGGTTGAACATTTTTAAATAGGTTGCTTTAAAAGTCTTTGTAAAATTGACATTTATCGATGTATGTCTTCCTCTGTATTTTGTCTATGCTGCATATACATACTGTTCATGTCTTCTCTTTTACCCTTTCTAAATGTAACCTTATCTATTGTAGCATTCAGAAAATCTTGGTCTCACAAACCTCTTATATTCTCAGTGAAAATCAAGGTAAAGATGTTGATCAACTTCTACAAAAAATTAGAAACTGAAGTATCAGTAGAAGTCTTACTAATGTTATGGTTAGGTTTCACAATAAAAAATACTATGTCAAAAAGTAAACAAAAGGATTAAATCAATTTGTTTCTAACTGAAAGAGCAATTTTCAAACACATTTCAACAATAACACATCTGACTCCAGCACAGTAGTGGTACAAGGTATTATTTCACCAATAGCAACATCAATGGAACATGCATAACTCTATGTTTATGGAGCAAAAGCACATTTCAAAGCATTTTAGCATTTTCAGACAGAATCTGATCATGATTACAGCTCGCCTAAGGTAAGGGAACTAGCAGAAATAAAGTGATGATTGGTGAAAATGTTACATAATTTGAAATAAAAATTATTTATGATTTAATTAGTTACATTCCAATCAACTCTAAAGATTGAAATAAAACTCTAGCTTAATGATGTCTGACAAAACAAGCCTTTTGCCAGCTTTTATTATTATATAAACAATAAGACTTCTGAAACAATGCATTTTGGATGAATAGAAACAATCATTAATGGATAAATCAAACAGCAATGCTTTTAGAGAAAATAAATGAACAGGAATTTTGGTGGGGGTTTGATATCTTGCCACCACAGGACCAGAGCAACTTTGAGTAATTGACTTTGGAACACAACCTCTACTTCCCAAAGATTCGACAGTTGAGGCAGGCAAAATGACTGTTTCAGTCGCTGCATCAAATGTCCTAGAGAATTGCTGCAATGCAATTGAACAAATGTGTTGCATTGGCTCAGTCAAAATCTATGCCTCATCCTGATTGAAATACACAGGTATATATAATTGAAAAAACATGAAATAAAATAATATATATATATATATATATATATATATATATATATATATATATATATATATATATATATATATATATATATATTCTCGTGTTCCTTTTCCTGATGTTTATATATATATAAAGTTAGGTTGGGTAAAGTAAAAATTTCACAGCACTGTTGGAAGCACACAAGATCATATGGAAGATGATTTTTAAGAGTAAAGTTAGTTTTTCACATTGTTCAACACTTTGGTTGAGTTTTGTGTTTAATGCTTGATATAACATTGGCTGTAGTGTATATTTGTGAAAGTTGGCCTTTTTACAAGATGTTTTATTTATTCTTCCATTGTTTAGGGGAAGTTAAATGTGTAGGGCACAGCTCCTTTATCTTAGTGTGAACTATTTTTGGTTACTATTACTCACAAGTTATTGATGCTTTTTTAAACATGACAGTGGAACATAAAGTGATACATGTCCAAGTGGCATATTAGAAGTCAGCTGAAACTAATTTGCTGAGTCCCTAACAGTAACTGATTCTGTCACTTATGATAAATGGTTTGAATTTATTTAGCGCCTTTCCAGTCATACTGATCACTCAAAGTGCTTTACACTACAGTCAAATTCACCCACTCACAAACATGCACATTATTTATGAGCAAATAAGCAGATTTGTAGGCAACTTGGGGTTATGTGCCTCGTCCAGGCACTTTATTTTGTGACATCAACATGTGACAGCAGGGAGCTGAAATCAACTTACAACCTTCAGACTGCAAGACAACTTCTCTACTGCAGAGTCACCCCACAGAGCCCCTAAAAGTTTTATTTTTGCGGTGTGAGTTTTGTAGTATTAAAACACTGCGGGGGGAGCTGGGATTCAGTCCCATCTTGTGAGGTTTCTTCATGTGCTTCTTCTATGGTAAATGTATTGAACTGGACTATATTTAGTTAAAAAGTAGTAAAATCTGTCTTCCCTGTAAAGTGCCTCCTGGTGAAATGGTAAAAACGAAAATGAAGTGAAGTCTTTCAGACTGAATAAAACTGAACTGAACTTATTTGATGAAACTTAAAAAAATAGTTATCAAGCATCCCTCCGGTACATATCTAGCCCATGGTGCAGCTAATAAAGGTGAAGGGAAAAGAGTAAACACTTACATGCAGACTAGACTATGACAAAGAAAATCTGTAAACAGGTATATCTTTGTTTTCTCATTATTCTGAACAAGCTAGATAAAATAAAAGTCTATTTAATTTTGTTTTCTCAAAGAACGTAAAAGGCAACATTCATTGCATTAGTATTGTGGTGTATGGAGGTCTTTTTGGTGCAAAAATATTTGTGCCTTGTAATTGTGAAGTTGAAATTGGAGAGAAAAATCCTATTGGAGTTTTGTAATTGTAGATATTATTCTGTTTTTCACAAATACAAAACGAGAGTTACACCTCTTCAAATTCTTAGGTACAAGTACACAAACTTTTAAAAAAATCTTACACTTACAGTTTTGCTCTAAATGATCCAAAACAAATGGTGCAAAACAAATCCACATACCTGTGTTGGAAAAAAATAAGTTGTGAATATTTCTTTATCACTCACAGTTACAAAACCACTGTTACACCTTCACAAATTCTCCAGTACAGGTACACAGATTCCATTCTACAAGTCACATATAAAATTCCTGCTCTAACATTTTTACTCCACTCACTCAAGTACATCTGGAGCAAAACTAATTCAAACACCTGTATTAACATCTTCACACAGACACATTTTTTCATAATATTTTTTTCCTTAACACAGACACAAGTCAGCAAATGCAACTACACAAAATTGCTGATGTGAGTCACAAATCCTGTTTTACAAGCCATGTTGTCTTTTTTCATCTGGTGTGCCTGCGCTCCCGACTCTTATATAAGTTTGACTGGACTAACTTTTATAAAAAAATAAAAAAAAATTCAACAGGCATTCTGTTGTTTGGGAGCTGTCACCCATGTTTGGATGACATAAGATTTGGCAGGGAATAAGCCATCCCTCTGTGTTGGCCACAATATCACCTTTATTTGTGGGCTCCATTGACATGGGCAGGAGCAAGCCCCTTAAAGCAGTATCTGACTTGTGTGTGAATGTGTCCATTTGCTTTAAAACTGATCATTATCTTAGCACTGTATTGTTTAGCATTTAGGATATACATTTAGTTTCACCAAGATATTTTAAATAGAAACTGAATGCACAAACATTCTTTGAATTTTAATCCAAAGATTAAGTATATCTTAAACTGAGTTCCAGACATACTGAAGCAGAAGAAGCATTCAGTGAGCATATCATGAAGGAGTGGCTGAACTTTTAATTTGAAGAACCTTAATTAGCCTCTTGGGGTGTTTTGGGCAGAGTTATAGTCTGAATTGTCAAAGGTCTCAGTTATGTATGAAAGAGAACAAAAGTGTTGGCATTTAGACAAAAGTCAAGCTTTTTTCAGGTTTATTCATATCTTAACAAAAATGAAAGTCTCTCAGTTAGTGTTTTAACATATAAATGATCTTGTCTTTTCAAGGTTCTAAAATAAATTGATTGAACCTAAAGAATAAAAAACACAGATTATTTGTCACAGAGTAGTGGTTAAAAAAACAAACAAATGATGTAGACCCCAAAAATACAAATACAAAATGTGTACCCCTTAAAATGAAAGGAGATGTACTTTCTTTTACTATGACTCTATCTACTGTAAATAAATGTTTTGCCCTACCAATAACTCACTGTAATTTGTGTCCTGCTCTTAAAGTTTAGGAATGCTCCTTATAAATGTCTTCAATTAGCCTTGATGCAAAACAGTTCACTTACTGGGCAAACAAGTTGGCACACAGTCCTCACAGACCTGAACAATAATAACTCTTATGTGAGGATGCTGTTTTTTCACTTCAGTTTTATCTTTAATAAAGCACAACCTCACAAACTGGTTCAGTAGGTGAGGAACTGGAATTTTACCAACTTCCTGTCTGTTGCTGGACTTCCTTAGCAATAGATGACATAATGACAGAATGGTAGACTGCATCCTGACAGGCACACTGCAAGGGTGTGTCTTTGGCCACCTACTCTACTCACTTTTCGCACATGACCATTCATAACAGCAACATCATATGAATGTTAAAGAAAATTCGCAAATCTGCCGACATGGAGGAGGTCCATCATCTGAAAGAGTGTTATGACGAAACAATCATAACACACCAAGAAACAACATAGCACACCAAGAAGATGATAATGGACTGAAGGAGAGCTAAGCAATCTGATCTCTCCATCCTCTCCATTGACGGAGAGTAGGTAGAAAGGGTGGGAAGCTGCAGGTTTCTTGAGGTCTACCTCTTAGCTGAAATCACATGGTCCACAAAAATCTTTCACCAGATGAGGATGGCACAACAGAAACTGTACTTTATCGGAAAACTGCATCAAGACCACCTTGAAATTGTATTCTAGTGGCTGAATTGATAGGATAGGAAATGACTTTGGAACACTAAGGTAAATGGATGAGACCCACTATATTTGATTTGAATCTGATAATTTCCCATTAAATGTTTTTCATGCATCTGAAAGTAGGTTGAGTAGTACTCAGCCTACTTTTTTGTGTAACATGCCTCTGAATACAACATAAATTACTCATCCAACCAAATTACTCCAGTCTCAAATAATTCAATTTTTACTTTTAGAGTCCTGGCCTGCCTTTTATGCCTGCTAACTTCACTGTCCCATTGTAAGTGATAAGACTTACCTTGCTCTTCTGATGTATGAGCGTAATGGATGAAGTGGAAGCACTTTGTTAGTATTATGGTGCTTCTACCTCAAATTCCATTATCTGCCTTATATACCTTATCAAAATCATCTGCATTCTCACACCTTTAAATTCATTCTCATCCTTATACCATGGCCTTTTACTTACAGAACTGTAAATCTACTCTGCCTTACAAACACCCGCTAGTGGAACTTGTCATAAGTTGATTCCACAAGGCTCTATCAAACAAGAACTTAGAATATTTTCTGGCCATAGTATAAATACACCTCTCACTGAACACGCTGAAGGTGTTGAGGTCAAACCTTCATTTAGTGTAGCCTGCAGTGATGAGCCAACATATTATGACCATTGCTGAGTAACACACTGTCAGAATTTTTGGCATGTATAAACATTAAACTGTAACCAGAAACTGATTCTGAAAACAAACATATTTTCAAGACTTCCACCAGTGTTATGAGATGATCATCATCATCATCTTCCTCTGAGTGGTCACAATGTTTTGACTCATGTATTTATACATTTATTGTGAAATGTAAGTTCAACAGAGGCTCTGACTAAATTACAAAGGATGACAACATTACTGCATGATAAGTGTTCAGTGTTGCTTCTTGCGTCCCTCATCATGTCCATGCTTCTAATGATGATGATGTCATCACTGTTCTGTGAAAGAAACAATTTATCAGTTCTAGCCTCCCAGCGTACCTTTTAGCTTTTTTATATATATATATATATATATATATATATATATATATATATATATATATATATATATATATATATATATATGATTCATTTAACTAAAATTGTAACTCAGTCTTGGCTGGGATAAACATGCACTGTATGTGATTTTGCACGATGAGCTATGCCCAATGAAAATATTAATCAGTTTTAATTTCCAGTTTCTCAAATCTGTACTTGCAGTATGTAACTTTTATTATATATATATATATATATATATATATATATATATATATATATATATATATATATATATATGGTGACAGTTTTAACAAATATGTAAAAAATATATATTTTTAAATGTTACATATTGCCACTTTAAATGCCTAATCTCTGAGATGGAAGTCAATGTTCAGTGTTGTGGTTTGATACTAGTTACAGTAAGAAGATATTTTTAATGGATGTTTTTACTCAAACTGATATAAAACATATATTTATACTGAAAACATTTTAGAATAAAAACATATTTTATATCAGTTGGAGGCCAAATACGATCCACTTGTGAGACAACAGCTAAATCCAAATTCTTGAGTGACTAAATCCTTTAGATCCAGTGTTTGTTAATCAATTCAACAACATGCACGTTACTTCCTTTTGTACATTAGGACACTTTAGGTTGCATGCACACATTATCCAAAATCTGTGCTTCAGGAAGGAAAACTGACTGTTGATTTTAACCTCTGTGCTTCAGAAAATGTAGGCCGTTTAGTCACCCCTGCCAAAAAACTGGAGGATACTATCCGTTTGTCCGAGCTGGTCATCGAGGTGCTTCAGCAGAATGAGGAACACCATGCTGAGGTCAGTGTGCTGTTAATCATCTACACCTACTCTCACACACACAGTGTATCCCTACCTCCCTCATGTGTAAATATGTCTTCCAGACACTAACTTGTATAATACCTGCAATATTATAAGTAGCCTGATTTTTGTTAATAATGGATACGTGTCAAAGCCAAGGACATGTTCAAAACAAAAAATGTTTACTCTCCAACAATGGAGACTTAATAATTTAAGGGTCAATAACTACATTTCTAGTAACCAACTAGAACCTTATCTGAAAGGGGCAATGGTTCAGTAGTTAGAACAGGTTTGTGTTTAAAGTGTTAGTTCCACAGATCTATCATTTCATATGCCTGTTTCTTTAATTACTTTTTGCCTGTATTGTTTACCCTGAAATAAAATGTTTTTACTTCCTTTCTGCTTTTTACTTCAATTGTTTATTTGGTTTGCACTTTGCGTATTTTGAGCAGGGAAGAGAGGTATGTAATTAAGTATATTATCTCCAACCCTCTATCCTAGTCCCTCCAGGCCCTCTGCATGCACATAATGATACAGTTGTTGTTGCAGAAGATCCTTTATGCTTGCTTCATGTTCACTGTTAGTCAAGCGCTTGTACCAGTACTTTGTATTCTAAAGGCAAACCAGCATACAAAAGGACAAACAAGCACTTCAGCAATATTGAAAACAGACCTTTGCTCTGAGAAAACAAGTTACAGTTTTGACTGTTGCTGCTGCATATATGACTCTGTACCTGTTTTCAAGGATTTACCCTAAACTATTCCTTAATATGTTGACTTGTTTCCTGTGTTTAATCCTGTTATGTATTGTAGCAAGGTAACTAAAAAGGCATAGGAATAATGTTCCTTATCTTGAATGAGATGAGAAATGTGAGACCTGCTTTCTATTGCCTGACACCACACCTCCAATTCCGCTCATTTTTTAAATTCCAGTGCTGTTTTATACTCATGTTTACAACCCCCTCCTCCTTGCTGCTTATGTAATCATTTGTTTAATTATCATTAGTGGATTAAATTAAAATGATCTTTCAAACACATCTTGAATCCACAAAAAAGAAGGCAGAATATTTCCATAAATGTTTTGGTAAAAGTGGATAAAAAATATATGCCTTTCACTTTGGAAATCTGTGGACAAACAAAGGTGGCATCAAGAGATTCTCCAAATCAAAAAAAACAGTGCTGTTTAGTTCCTCAATCCAAGGTATGCCAAACTGGCATTTAATTTTTTCTGGAGATGGAGCTGGATATCTTGTGGAAATATATAGGCCCAAATTTTTCATGTAACCCCTTTTCAACAGGTTTTTGCAGTTTTAAACAAAAACCCAGGACCTTTCAACAGCCTCAAAACATTTTTTTTAATTACCAGAAATAATGTAGAAGTTTTAAGGTTTTCTATTTTTAGCAAACCACAGAACATGCAAGAGCAGCATCAGCACTTGGGTCAAATGGGATAGCATATAGTGTTCAAGAACTGCCCAAGGCTCTTGAAAGTGATATGGAGGCTCATGGTGGTTGCTTGAAAAACCCAGTCCATCCCTTTCTCATGGTGCAGAGCAGTTACCACCTTTATCCCAAAGGAAAAAGATTCCAAAAGTCTTGGCCAGGTTAGAGGCATTGCTCTTTTGAATGGGGAAGGGAAAATCTTCTTCACCATCTTGGCCAGTAGAATGACAAACAAGTACATTGACACCAGCTGTCAAAAACCAAGAGTCCCTGGGTTTCCTGGCTGTGTGGAACATTTAGCAACAATCTGGGAGCAAATCAAGAGAGCCAAACAAAACAAAGAAGACCTACATATAGTTTGGCTGGATCTGGCAAATGCCTTTGGCTCTGTTCCCCACCAGCTCATCATGTATGCCCTTGAATTCTTCCATGTACCACCACACGTTCAGAACTTAGTGCCAAGCTATTTTAACAACCTATATGTCTGCTCCACAACACGGGGTATCTCAGCTGACTGCTCGAGAAGGGAATAGCAATGGGCTGTTCCATCTCTCCCATCATTTTCATGACCGCATTTAAGATACTCCTGAAAGGGGGGCGACAAATGCTGTGTGGGGTTGGATCTCCAATGGGCCAAAGACTTCCAGCAATACAGTGCTATATGGATGATATTACTACCCTCCTCCAAACAACAGCCTGCATAGCTAGACTACTGAAACTGCTGGAGGAGCTTTTAGTCTGGGCCTGCATGAAGATCAAACCTCCCAAATCTCACAGTCTCAATCCAGAAGAGGGTCAGAAATGATAATATTGCTTTCACTGTGGGTGGTGAAAGAATCCCTCTTTAAGTGGAAGAACCAGTGAAAAGTCTTGGGAGATTGTACACGACCAACCTCTCTGATAAAAGCATGACCTCAGCTCTAAAACTCCAGAATGGCCTGTATAAGATAGATCAGTGTCCCCTACCAAGGAAATAGGAAGTCTGGTGCTACGAGTTCACACTGTACCACAGAATAATATGGTCCTTCAAACTTAGTGATATCACGACGACAGTTCTGAAGCTGGAAGCAAAGACCAATAATTACATCAGGAAGTGGCTTGGCCTTCCCCAATGGCTCTCCACCACAGCTGTCTTTAGGAGAAATCTCCTACAGCTTCCCCTGCAGTCCATCAGCTTGGGGTTTAAAAAGGAGACGGTGAGGCTCCTCTTCGAGTTGAGAGAGTCAACAGACCTGGCTATTCAAGCTGCCAACTCTCAGGTTCGCACAGGTCATAAAATGGAACACAACTGGAGCAGTAGACCAGGCCATATTATGGTTGAAGCACCAGGAGATCATCAGACTCACTCAGTCAGGCAGAGCTGGACTTGGATAGGGAGCAGCACAAAAGAGATTATCCAAAGCCTAAAGGAGAGAAAAGATCTTGTAATCTCTGAAGCTGCCAAAATGGATGAGGAAAGTTACAGAATCACAAAGCAGATGGACAACAATGGAGGCCATGACAAACAGGCCCATCACCTAGTCTGGCATGTGGAGAACACCCCAGGCAAGACTGAGCTTCCAGATAAGGGCTACTTATGACAGATTGCCGAACCCCTGGAACCTATATACCTGATATGGTATGGAGGAACTTAATCACCAGTGTAACTCCCCAAACCCTAATTTAAGGCACATCCTCTCTGGCTGTAAGGTGGCACTGTCCCAGGGCAGGTTTAGGTGGCAGCATGACAAGGTAAGCCAGCAGAGATTCCAAAAACAAGACACCAACAGGAACAACCCACCCAGAGTCCAGAAGTGGATTCAGTTTATCAGGCTAGGGACCAAGTACTGTACAATGGATCAGAACTCCCCTCCGAACACAAGGAAGCAAGTGGCGGTTGGCAGCTGGTCAAAACGGCCAGCTAAAGTTCTCCACAGAGATCATCATGACAAACCTGCATGCAAATATTGTCCTCTGGTCAGGGTGAGTTGTGCCACTGGCACACTAGTGAATATTTTATTCTAGCGACTGCATAGCGTTGTGTCGTTGACTCATACTCAGCATGCATGTAGCGACAGTGGAGAGGAAAAACTCCCCTTTAACAGGAAGCCATCTGCCATAACTGAATGGGGTTTAAGAAGACAGAGCAGAATGCACAAGAAAAACAGATGAACTGATATGGAATTATTTTCGATGCTCATGAAAGTAAAAAGTTAACAGCAGGAGATAGAGAAGGATTAGTTGATGGCAGCATTATCTCAGCTGAAGCCCTCCTCCAGGAAGGTATCACCTGGAGCAAAACAGAATGCCAGACCAGGTGTAGCTTCTATGGAGTGAAAAATAACTGAGAAAACAAAAAGTTAACAGTTGAAATAACAGCAAATAATACAAATTGGAGAGTAGTAGAAGAAGAAAGAAAAAGTGGTCAGTTTTTCCTCCATTAGCCTAAGCCTATGGCAGCATAGCTACAGAAATAGCTCAGGATAACCTAAGCCAGTCTAACTATAAACTTTATCATAAAGGAAAGTTTTAAGCCCAGTCTTGAAGGAGACAGGGTGTCTGCCTCACAGACTAAAACTGGGAGCTGGTTCCACAGGACAGGAGCCTGATAACTAAAGGATCTGCCTCCCATTCTACTTTTAGAAATTCTAGGAACCACCAGTAAACCTGCAGTTTGAGAGTGAAGTGTTCTGTTAGGAACATATGGAACAATCAGATTTCTGCTGTATGATGGAGCTGATTATTAAGGGCTTTATATGTGAGAAGGAGAATCTTCAATTCTATTCTGGATTTAACAGAAACAAAAGAAATAAATAGATAAAATAGAAGAAATATTATCTCTCTCTTTATTTTTCATCAGAACTCTTGCTGCAGCATTTTGGATCAGCTGAAGGCTTTTAACTACATTTTGTGGACTTCCTGATAGTAAAGAATTACAGTTGTCCAGCCTTGAAGTAACAAATTCATGGACTAGTTTTTCAGCATCACTCCTGGACAGAATATTTCTAATTTTGGCAATATTCCAGAGATGAAAGAAGGAAATTCTAGAAATTTGTTTAATATGGGACTTAAATGACTTATGATGGTCAAAAATAACACCGAGATTCTTTACTGATCTGATGCCAGTTTAATGCCATCCAGATCAAGTGATTGACCAAGCAGTGTCTCTTTCAGAGGTTCTGGTCCAAAAACCACAACTTCTGTCTTGTCAAAATTTAAAAGAAGAAAATTTAGTGTCATCCAGGTTTTAATGTCCTCAAGACATGCCTGTAATCTACCTAATGGATTGAATTCATCAGGATTTATGAATAGATATAGCTGAGTATCATCAGCATAACAATGAAAATTTTTCCTATGCTGTCTGATGATTTTTCCAATTGGAAGCATATATATATTTATATATATATATATATATATATATATATATATATATATATATATATATATATATATATATATATATATATATATATATATTAAAAAGAATTGTCCCAAGCACAAAACCCTATGGTACTCCACACATAACCCTACAGTGAGAAGAAGATTTATCATTCACATGAACAAACTGGAATCTGTCTGACAGATAAGATCTAAACTAGCTTGAAGTAGGGGGCTGTTCCTTTGATACCTACAGCATGTTCAAGCCTTTCTAAGAGAATATTGTGGTCCACTGTATCAAAAGCAGCACTGAGATCAAACAAAACCAGAAGAGACACAAGTCCATTATCTGAGGCCAAGAGAATATCATTTGTAACTTTCACAAGTGCTGTTTCAGTGCTATGATGAGCTCTGAAACCTGACTGAAACTCTTCAAACAGGTCCATTACTTTTTAGATGCCCACACACTTGATTTTCTCAAGGATTTTAGATAAGAAAGGAAGATTAGATATAGGTCTGTAATTTATTAAGTCATCTTGATTGAGAGAAGGTTTCTTAAGTCAAGGTTTAATTACAGATACCTTAAAAGCCTGTGGTACATGTCCATTTACTAAGGACATATTAATCATATTTAAAATGGAGGCAGTAATCAAAGGGAACTCCTCTTTAAATAATTTGGTTGGGATGGGGTCCAACATGCAAGTTGAAGGTTTGGAAGAAGCTAATATTTTTGATAACTCAGAAAGCTCAGCTGACTCAAAACAGTCCAAACACATATCAGGTTCTAGTGTTACATTCAGTGCTGTCTCTCTCACTGAGGATGAAGTAATCATGTCCGGGGGGATGCCAACAATTTTATTTCTAATAGAATCAATTTTATTTGAGAAGAATTCCATAAAGTCATTACTGCTGAGAGCTGGGGGAAATGATGGCTCAACAGAGTTATGACTGTGTAAGTTTGACAATTGTACTAAAAGAAACATTCTCCTCTATTAATAATGAAAAATACAATGTTCTAGCTAGGTGAAGGGTCTTTTGATACAGCAGTAGACTATTTGTTCAAGTTAAGTAGGACGCCTTTAGATGTGTGTAGCGCCATTTTTGCTCAAATTTCCTAGTGTTCTGCTTCAAAGTCTTCAAGGCTTCAATCTTCAAGGCTCTGAATTAAACCAAGGAGCCAACCTCCTATAGATAATTACCTTCTTTTTTAAGGGGGGCTACATTGTCTAATGCCACATGCAATGAGGAACTAACTATGAAAAAGAGCATCAATTTGAGAAGGTGCTGGAGATTAAACTACTGCCTACTACAGTGTTTATCTGAGATTCTGAGGAAATTAAACATGGAACAGATTCTTTAAACATTTTTACAGCATTGTCTGATAAACATCTTCTATCATGAAATTTTCTCTCAGGTTTGGAATACTCAGTTAAAATAAATTCAAAGATTATTAAAAAGTGGTCAGTGGGTAGGACGGTGAATTTGAGTAAAGCCAATTGAGTCCAAGATAGCATTAAAGGCTACATTTAGGCTATCACCCTCAGAGTCAACATGAATGTTAAATCTCCGACTATAATGATCTTATAAGTTTTTAACGCTAAATCAGATAAAATATCTGAGTAATGATCTAAAAATTGAGAGTAAAGTCCTGGTAGATAATTCAAAACAACAAAAGTGGTTTTAGTGCTTTGCAACTTGGATGAGGAAAACTAAGAGTTAGATGTTCAAAAAAACTAGCAATTAATAGACGTAGGATTAATTATTAATTCTGAAAGAAAAATAGCTGCTACTCCTCCACCTCGCCCTGTACTTCGACGAATGTGAAGATTTAAATAATTAGAAGTGGTCGACTCATTTATACTAACATGATCCTCTTGCTGCAGCCAAGTTTCTGTGAGACAGAACAAATCAGTCTGATTATCACAAGTCAAGTCATTAACTAACAAAGTCTTTGAAGAGAGAGATATTATGTTCAATAAATCACATTAAATTGTTTTATTTTTCTGTTCAGTTAGAGTCGTATTTATCTTTATGAGATTTTCATTATTTGGCCTTTTTAGGTTAGTCTTTAATCCATTTGATTTTGGCAGTGGGGACACTGTCGTAATAGGGTAATGGGTGGGTAACAGTACAGAAGCGACAGAGAGGTGTGTTAAACTGTGACTCTGCTCCCTAGTCTGGACCCTGGGGTGTCAGTGTTTTGGAGGACAAATAGATTTGGCCACATTCCTAGAAAGAAGAGCTGCTCCATCCAAAGTAGGATGGATGCCATCTCTCTGGATCAGACTAGGTTTTCCCCAAAATGTATGCCAATTATCAATGTAGCCCACATCGTTGTCAGGACACCACCTAGACAACCAGCAGTTGAATGACAGCATGCGGCTAAACATGTCATCACTGGTCTGATCGGGCAGGGGACCAGAAAAAAATAGAATCTGACATTGTTTTGGCAAATTTAGACACCAAAGCAACATTTACTTTAGTGACCTCCGATTGAAGTAACGAGGTGTCATTACCACCAGCGTGAATTACAATCTTACTGTATTTACGCTTATCCTTTGCCAGCAGTTTCAGGTAAGATTTAATGTCGCCCGTTCTGGCCTCTGGCAAGCATTTGACTATGGTTGCTCGTGTCTCTACTGCCACGTTTCTGACTATGGAGGTGCCAATTACCAGAGTCGGCTTCTCAGCAGGTGTGTCACTGAGTGGGGAAAATCTGTTAGAAACACAGACAGGTTGGTGGTATAACATGGGCTGGGTTCTGGAACTATTCTTCCTACGAACCGTCACCAATCTGGCCTGAGGTCCCGGCCTCAGGGGTTCTACTGAAGGACCACTAAGCGGAGAATGTATTCTTGTAGGCCCCATGGCTGCTAAGGGGCCTCGGCTATCTACTGGTTTTTCAGCAGCGCGGAGCCGGGTTTCCAATTCCAACACTCTCGCCTCCAAAGCTACAAGAATACTACATTTATTACATGTACCATTATCACTAAAGGAGGCAGAGGAGTAGCTTAACATCTGCCACAGAGAGCAAGAGAGAAGAGGAGACTCAGACAGAGAAGTAGAGACAGCAGGAGAGACAGGAGTAGCAATAGCAGCGTTGATGCTAAGCTAGCGTCAGGCTAACTAAGCTAACGAGCCCTTACGACGCCCAAAAAAAACCCAGATGAACCCCAATCACAGCCATGTGTGATAATTTTTCAAACTTGTGTATCACAGTTCAGATGAAAAACCTTGATCATAGAAATTTTACTTTGAAAGATATAAACCATTTTTTAAACCTAAATTTAAGTCTAAATGCACAGTCTTTAGACTGTCTTCTTAGCAGGAGTAAAATGGATTAATCTTCAAAAATGTGTGGTCACATGACCAATTTTTTTTTGTTTTCCTAGAAACAGGAGGTGACATAACTTCCCCACAGAACTTCTCCACAGGCACAAATCACTCCACTCCAACCTCACTTTCATGGTTGCAAATGGCCAGCCTGTCATTAACCAGATCAGTGGCTGGCTTTAGAATGGATATAGACAAGGAAGTGGAAGTAGCCACCACTGGGTGCACAACAGTTTTATTTTTGGCCCCAATTCCGTGCCATGAAGGTTTATCTCAAAAGATTGTTAAACTTCATGGAACTCTATTGTTGGACAACTATGCAATAATTATGTGCGCAGAATTTCCACAAATAAAAAGTATGTGTGGAAACTTAACATGTTTTTAAAAACTGGATTTTTCATAGCCCTGCTGAACCTTTCATCCAGATGTTCTTTTTACTCATTGCCACCTTTGTATGTTTAAATAACTGAATATACTGCACATAAAACTCATTCAAGTTAGATCAAGTCATCACATATCTCATACTCATTGTTACATGAGTGGCAATGACTTGTTCCTCTCTTCCCAACTTTCCCACATCAAGTATTCGCTGTTAAGAGCTGCTATGGCAATTGCACGAGCCCCTACCTCTCCCACCACAATGAGTGCCATAGAAACTAGTGGGTACATTCACATTACAGCGCTTAACAGCTTGATGTGAACACCATGGATCCTCAGAAGTCTGTCCTAAGAGGCCCAGCAAGAGCAGCGGTGCATGGAGAATAGTGTATTTTTGATGTGCATGAGAGTAGTGGGGTTTCTAACACCTGCTCCACTGCATCTATTTGATTAAAGGATGTGTGTGTGGCACACCTCGCTGGCTCCTTTCTTCTTACTAACTAAGTGAAGGAGCTGTGGGTAAGTGTTTAAGTAGCTCCCTACCATGCTTGTCAAGGAGCTTCTGCTGTTTCCTCAGTGGGCCTTAAGGCAAGTATGTCATTTTCTGTGCCAAAAAACTGTTGTTTGTGCCCCAAGTTGTGAAGAAGCCTCCTCTTGAGATCATGCAATGAATTCTTTATTTTAGCAACTTAATTTCACATTGTAATAAGTAAAAGAGAGAGCCAAGGGTCATTCCAGGAGATCTGTGAAGTTACATTTCATTGTTAGTCTTTATGTAAGATTTAAACTTAGACTTCGTACTTTTAAACACTTATTAATAGATATAAAAATGTACAGGATGAACCTTAACTGACTAATTTATTTTTTTTTTTTTTCATTCTTAGCATCTTGATTTTGCTTTGCTTTTTGGATTCAGCATCTCCTTCTGCTGTCTGTCCCTTTTGCGTTCCATGTGAAGGCCTTTGCATGGTGGTCGGACCTGATGGTGGAGCATGCTGAGACCTTCCTGTGTCTTTACACAGCTGATATGGATGCAGCCCTTGAAATTCAGCCACCTGACAGCTGGGACAGTTTCCCCCTTTTCCAGCTGCTCAACGACTTCCTGAGAGTGGATTGTGAGTGATTTAGAAATTATTATATGTTACCACATGTTACAATACTATACAAACACAACAAAATCTCTTTCCAACTAAGGATGACTTTGACATGAACTTGTATAGGTACAATTAAAAAAAAAAACCAAAACATTTAGATGTAGTGTGATAGACAGCAAGTTGAGTCCATAAGTGAGCTACTTCATTCAGCAATTAACTTGTTTGTATGTAGAGGCAGCAACTGCACAGATTCCACTTGAATCATATTTTGTATTGCCAGACTGCAGAGACAGATGGGTCAGAGTTTTAGTGAACTTATAATTGTGTGCGCACACTGCATGGAATGTGGAAGCTGGTTTGCTCTAATGCTAAATCCTTTCCAGTTAAATTAACAAATTTAAGAAACAGACTGACATTTTCTGGGACACATATTCTGGGAGTATGGGGTATCTGGCCCCTTGATACAGGCTGCTTGGTCCCTGCATGACCGGTGCCAGAACTTGGTCTGCATTGCTGGCAGTAAGTCGGGCTCATTTCTGATGACAGTTAGACTCCGCAAAGGTTGCCCTTTGTTTGGCAACAGAAATTGGACCAGTGTTTGACTTATGTACTTGTTAATAATTATGATTAATAATTTATTATTATATACATTATTAATAGAGTTAGAGTTTCTTTAGTTGAACTAGGGCACCATCAGACTGGAATCATTACCTAAACATGCAATGAAGGAATGAATTCAACGCTACTTGACAGCAGACATGCTTCATACAGATATCGGAATAATCACAGACACTTCTCCAATAAAATCTGAGAATTTATTGACAAAATAGCTCAACCTTACAGTCAAAATATTCCGTCAATAAGCTTCTACACCCAAGCTACCAATCCCCAATCTATCTACTGGCCCAAAGATAATGAATAAGAATCATGTAATTTAATTAATTAGCTATGAAAAAGTGGATGGAATACTGGAAAATCACTTAACGACTAATTGACTAATTAAGGTAAACTGTCAGGGACAACAGTGCAGCAAGTCACAATTCATTACAGACAAGCATGGATCCAGGGATGAGAAGGGGTGTGTGTATGTGTGTGTCTTTGTGGAAAAAATCCAGGCTTAAGAGGACAATGGGTCAAAAAACTTAGACATGTGTTTAAGTCTAACTTTAGACGCTAGGCAAAGAAAACATGGCTTTAGTATTCTCCACTGTATGGAAACAGAGTGAGTGTGTGAGAGGAAAAGAGAGGTGGAGGGGGAGGAGGGAGAGGGAAAGTAACCAATAAGCCGCTGCAGCATGTTATTCAAACCCTGCTTTGGATGCAGTCATTTCCACACATGACATTAATACAACGAAAAATAATAATCACACAGCATGGAATCATCAACTCTTCAGGGAAACGCATTAAACCAACATATGAAACGATGGCTAAATCATCTTATTTAACAAACTTCTCTCCGCCCAGGGACTTAAAGAACGTTCTGTCTTATTGTGAAGTGATAAGTCTCAGAGTCAAATTAAAATGATGTCCAGGGACTGGTCTAAACAAACGAGGTGACCTGGAAGGCTCTCTGGTAAAGTCAGTGGGGTCGTTGCTGGGTTTAAAGTTCAAGAGGGGCACCGATCATCAACTTTGACCAAAATGGTTTCAATAGACTTCTGAAATGGCTGGACTGGAAAAGATTTTGCATATCTAAGTTTCAGCTGTAGGGTCAAACTCAGAGAGCTGGTTGTGCTTATAGTTGCTCTTTAAAAGTTCTCCAGGTAACACTTCAAACGTTTTATTGTCCTTTCTTCATCCAACAGGATCAGAAATAGCAGTTCGCATGTGTGTCTCCATAGCAGGCTGGTTCGGAAAGACACCATTGTCTCTGCGTCCACAGTACTTATTGTGATGTCAGCAATGATGACTTCCAGCGTAATGAATGCTGGGAGGTGCAGTACGATCAGTCCATTTGAGTAAAAAGGCCCAACACCTTTGACACTGATTCTGTTTAGAACCTTTATGGACAGAATTTTTAGGCAAAGCCAAGATGTTGAGGAGATCCATTTTGGTGGCCTCAGGATCGGATCTCTCCTGTTTCAGATGATGTAAGTGTCACATTCTGGCTTCATCAGACTATGATCTACAGCTTTCGTGGGAGCAGTTCTTAGCCAAGTGTGATGCGACTGAGATAAAGATCAGTACCTCAAAATCTGAGACCATGGTCTTGAGCCGGTAAAGGGTAGAATGCCTTCTCCAGTTTTGGGATGAGTTGCTGCCCCAAGTGGAGGAGTTTAAGTATATCGGTGTCTTATTTATGAATGAGGGAAAAATAGAGCGGGAAATTGATAGGCGGATTCATGGTGCATCTGCAGTACTGCAGGTACCATAGGTGGTAAAGAGAGAGCTGAGCCAAAAGGTGAAGCTCTTAATTTACATCAAGCTACGTTCCTATTTAAAGTTGGGTGATATGCAACATTTTTCCAGCCGATAATCGTCAGTCCAACAAATGACGATGGGCAATATATTTGCCCAAACGTAAGAAACGTTTTGACTTTTCTTGTGGGTGGAACAAAGTAAACATGCATGGACTGCTTTGCTCATTTAGAACACAAAAGTCCAAAAATGGAGGAATTAGTTATCAAAAAATACAAAGTCACCTATTTGGGATTATTTTGGCTTTAAGTGGGATGAAAAAGGTAAACCACAGAATGTAACCAAAGCGGTTTGGTGCTTGTGCAGTTTCAGCAAGGGACTCAAAAATGACAAACTTGCATGAGCATCAGGTGTTCACCATCCAGTTGATTACATTATGCAATCACGAGGTGCTGCAGCTCTATCAACAAGCTCTGAAAAAGCTTTTCACCAGCAGAAATACAACATATGGATAAATACTAAAAGGACAGCCCCAGATGGACACACTTGGCTTTAAATATCTCTCAAAGGAAAATGCATGAAAAACATTTACTATTGATGTTACAAATGGCAGAAAAAATATATGTATGTTTTAACGGCCATGAGCACACTTTCTGAACTTGTCTTCTGTACCTCTGATAAAATTGTGAACCACCTGGCAGTGTTTAGTTGATCACTGGAGACTATCTTTATTTTTTATGTAGTTTTTGTTTCATTTTGTATTCGTTGTTTCATACTCAAATATGGAAAACAGATAAACAGTGGAACAACACATAAGCACGATTAAACTGGGGAAATGCCAGTCTCAGTAGTTATTTTTGTGTGGGCTGTGTCTTTTGATGTCAATCAAGCATGTTATTACTATAATTAAGAGAGACCAAAAAAAAAAAAAAAAAAATGCTCATAAAAAAAGAACTAGTGAAGGGAACAGCCTATGTCGATGGTCGATACATCTGTCAAATCGCCGAACCTTACTCCTATCCTCATCTGTGGTCATGAGCTTTGGATAATGCTCGAAAGAACGAGATTCCGGATGCAAGCGCCCAAAATGAGTTTTCTCCGTAGGGTGTCTGGACTTTCCCTTAGAGATAGGATAAAAAGCTCGGTCATTCGAGAGAGGCTCAGAGTAGAGCTGCTGCTCCTTCACGTCAAGAGGAGCCAGTTGATGTGGCCCGGGCATGTGGTTAGAATGCCTTTTGGATGCCTCCCTGTTGAGGTGTTCAGGGCACATTCCACCGGGAGGAGACCCAGAGGAAGACCCAGGACATGTTGGAGGAACTATGCTCCTTGAACGAGTTTCATTTAGCTGGACTGAGGCCAAAAATGGCTCTTTGGCTTGTAAACTTTGCAGACCCCTGCTGTAGAGAGAAAAGGCTATATACTGGGAAACCATCCAAACAAGCAGTACATCTTCAGTCTATTTCTAATTGTTCTGTCATAGATTTTAACATTAAACATTCTAACAAAAATTGCACAGTCTGATCATGCTAGTATGCCCACCCCAGGGATGATTGATCACCACCTTAAATGCATTTCAAGGTTAAATGCTCTTTCTCCTGTTTGCTCCAATATCCAACAAATAAAATACATTTGGATATGTCTTTTTTGGCAGTTACAGGCCCATGTAAAGGTTTTCCTTTCTGGCCAAGATTATTGAGAAGGTTTTGGTTAAAAAGCTAACAGTTCCAGATCAGCACTGTATTCCGGACCACTTTCAGTTAGGTTTCATAAACGTCACTCAACTGTAATGGTTCTTCTAAGAATCTCTTATGAAATTTTGTTGCAGAGTGATCCAGATAGATATTTTGTGCTGCTTATGTTGGACCTGATACAGTTGACCATCGGATCTTGCTCAATAGGCTGAAATGCTGGCCTGGTGTTATAACCACTGCTTTCTTCACATTGTCTATCAGATCAATTTTCATGGCTGTATCCCATTCTTGTCCAATTTGGTGTATCTCAGGGTTCCATTTTGGGGCCACAGCTGTTTTTGATATGTCTGTTCCTTATCAACTTTTAAAAACATTTCCTATCACTGTTATATGGATGATATTCAGTCTTACATCCTCTTTCACTCAAATGAAATTTTCTAAACTGCACATTTTACTAAAGTGGTAGGTGGGTGGCAAACACTATCTTAAATTAAATGAGGAAAAACATATTTTCAAGATAGCAGGATAACTGGGCCTCTAGGTGCCTTAGTAAAATCCTCTGTTCGAAAACTTAATATAACCTTTGTATAATCCATGGTCTCCTCTACATGTAACTGATCGTCGTCACAGCCAAATAAAAGTTGCCATACCTTCAGAGTACCTTCAGAATAGTAAAGCATATGACATATATATATATATATATATATATATATATATATATATATATATATATATATATATATATATATATATATATATATATTTGAGCACTTATACTAACCATAATCAGAGTTTGAAATGAATTTAAATGTCATGAAACGTTAACATTTACTTTATTTTGAAAATCCAACACCGTTGGCTCCCGCCTGTCTGGCTGCGAAGCTGGCTATGTTGCGTTGCACTGCTCTCAGGAGCAGTCCTGCTGAGTCTGCTTGTTTTCTTTTTTTCTAAAGTTGCTTGCAAATCTCAAGAGTCACAGGTTGTGGTTTTTTGGGCTTGTTTTTGAACCTAAATTTCCTTTTTGGGTTTTGATTATCTCCCTGCTCCCCACAATAAAGCAAAACACTGACAGTAGGTAGTTTACAGTGGTGTAGTTTGTGTGATACACAGGTATACACTGTATAATGGATTTGCGTATACCCACTTAAAATAAGCAGAGATACATATCAAGCCCTAGGATTTGTATGACATCAAGGTAGTTTTATTCAGGCTCTCCTTGTCCATTTTTTCCCCCACATATTCTGCTCCCCCCATCCTCCCGTGTCTTTGTTCATGTCAAGGTAATATTTGTTGTCAATGACGTCAAGTTTTGCGTTGCACTTCAGCAAATCGCAAACATCCAGACTAATATCTGGACAGTGCATTAAATGTGAAAACAGCTATGAACGAACGTGTCTGTGAAGATTCATAATTAAACGCCATTGTAATCAATAATGTAAAAGATAAGTGACACAAATCTGTGCAGCAGCCATCTGAGGTGTAGAGTTGCGGGAGGTGTTTGTGTGCTCTGACTGCAAACACAGAGCTGTAATTGAGAATTTGAGGGCCTTTCTGTCAGTGACAAAAAAAAAATTGTGCCAATATAAAAACACCTTTATTAAAAACCTGGGGATTAAAATCTTATTTAGAGTTTTCCAGACTGTAATGGAACAGATACAATAAAATCCCTAAAGTAAGTTTTTTTTTTTCTGGACTGTTGTAATCATTAAACCATTTTTGTCATTGATCTCCTCTAATTAGTGGTATAAAATACATTAGTGGATAAATAGTGGATGTTTGTATATTTAATTGCAGTTATTTCTCTTTTTCTACAATAAGTGTATACATGTATATTGTTTACAAGCAGCCTCTGTTTTATACAATGTGGTGGGTTGCCAGTTGGACTTTTTTAGGCTTGTTTTCATAGAGCTGGTTGCTTGTTTCTCTTGCAAGATTTTGGAACACAAGTTGCACTGTTCTCACGTGTGAAGGAAAACTAGAGACAACAGTCCAAAGTAGAGGGAGAGAAAAGGTGAAAGAAAGGTACCTAAGGAAGGTTATGTTGAATGCATTTTTAGTTCAAGTCTGTGAAAACGACCTTAATGTTAAGAAATGTTGCATCTGAACAACAGTAACGTAGTTAATTATCATTATTTGGCGTAATGTTTCAGACACATTTTGAACAGCAGGACATAGCTTAATGTCGGGTAATTTTTCCACTGAGACTCATTTCTGGTTGCATTTTCAGATGAGTATAATAAAATATTTTCAGAAGAAGAGGAAGGAACCCGAGGAAGACTTTGAGGTAACATTAGATGGAGATGCTCAGTGTTCTTTATTGTGATGCAGTTCCTTCAAGTTCAAGTTCTGCGAATAAATGTTTTTTAAAACCCATGTTGTTGTGACAGCCCACCACCACAGTTTTAAAAAATCCTAGAGGAAACCCTGTAATCCTGTCCAGTTTATGATTTGATCCTGCTTTTATTAGTATTTAAGAAGTACTGTCAAACATAACTCCATTGTCTCTTGATCTGAACTGGAAATCATAGTTCATGCTTTTGTTTCATGACATCTAGATTATTGTAATGCAGTATACACGTCTAACCAACTCCTCCCTAGACCAGTTACAGTTTGTTTAGAATGCTGCTGCCAGGCTTGTACCAAAATCAACCAAATCCTTAGATATAATTCTACTGCTAATGCAACTGTATCATCTCCCAGTGTATTGTAGAGTGCATTTCAAGATTCTTGTTCTGACTTGGAGAGTCACTGGGTCATATCAGAGGGCTATAACATCTATATGTCTCAGTACTGTAGGTCCTTGAGGTGCTATGATGATGGCCTGCTGAATGTTCCCCATACTACACTAAAAACAGAGGAAGCCAGAATATTTTCTTTTTGTGACTCTAAGACTCTTGAACTCTTATCATGAGCACTGAGATCAGCAGAGTTTGTGGCATCTTTCAAAAGCCAGATAAGCACCTATCTTTTTTAATCTGCTTTTGTCTAACATGTCTTTCCTAAAGCACTTTGTGATCTTTAGATCTTGAAATATGCTATGTGTACTTGCTTCAGATCAGTAACTGCCTAAGCTCCATCTTTTATAGAAAATGTCACACTTCCTGATGGTTATTTAAAACCATCAGGTTACAGCACATAGCAGCTAGGCAAATGCAACAAGGCTATAGTTGATTTTTTTTTTACACAGCTTTTCCATTCTGGGTGTGTTTTTGTTTAATAGAAAAGTAACAGTGCCACTGATCTTTCTTGCCCATGAGTTTGGACTTAAATAATTGTAGAACCTTTTAAAGAGCTTTTATTTTCAATGCTAACATATTTAAAGGTCTTAAAAAGATCTAATGTATTGATAGATATACAAAAATTTAACACAATATGCCAAGAGTCTCGGGGTCCCATATTTGTGAAAATTAACTTTATTTGTAGCAGTCTCCTCATCTCTGTTTATGTGTTTTTTCTTCTTCAGTACTCTAACCAGTACCCTGCATTTTCCTTGTTTTATGCTGCCTTGTGTAACCACATCCATTGCTATGCACTTCAGTTGCTGCTTTCACACAGCTGAAAATGTGAAGGAAAATCAGGAGGATGCCAATTTGATAATGCTAACAAGTGAGCATAACAAGCTATTTGCAGTTTTTTCAGTTCAGCCAAATAAGTGGACGATGCTTTGCCTTCTCCTTGACTCCCGACTGGCAAACTAAAAAGAGAACACATTCCCAAGGGACAATTAACACCTTCTAGATTGAGTTCACATTGTGAACACTGAAGTACATCCTTTATAGGGCTACAGACTGCTCCTCACTGTTCCTGCAGGCAAGAGCGTGCAGTTCATTAAAGAGATAGCTGACCTGCAGCAACCAGAATCAAGTTTTGACCACCTCCTCAGACCCCACAACCTCCAGCACGCCCGCACACACACACACACACACACACACACATACACACACACACACACACACACACACACACACACACACACACACACACACACAACATGGTTATTCGGTGAGAAAGCAAGAAACAACTGGTAAATCCTCCGATTGTTACTCAAACACTCAGTCACTGTTTGGTCCACTGGAAAATTAAAAATAAGCATGCTCAAAAAAAAAAAAAAAAAAAAAAAAAAAAAAAAAAAAAAAAAAAAAATCACCTACACAGAAAATGCACAACCAAACCAGCTGCTAGATACCTTGGGGAAACATGAGCAGTGGTTAAAACAGCTGTCTTCCAACCAAACCACATTTTGTCAGAAATACCCCTCAGGTTAGACCAGTGGCATGCACAGACGTTTTGAGGGGCAGGTTATCAAGTGAGAAAAAAGGGACCTAGTATGGCACATACTTCCAGCTGCCTGAGATTTATTACAGGCTTTAACATTATGTATATATATACACCTATTTCAAGTCAATAGCCATACAGTGCCTTTAAAATTATTCACCCCCTTGGATGCTTTACCTTTTTATTGCTTTTACAACTCAATCATGATCAACAAAATTTTGCATTTTTGATAAGAAAAAAACTGACAAAAAAAAACCCTTTAACATCAAAGAGAAAACTGATTTCCACAAAATAAAGACAAATAAAAATCTAAACCTAAAATACATGATTGCATAAATATTCACTTCTATTAAAGTGACTGATCTAGTTCAACAAAGGTACAGCCAGTTGGTGCTGGTGGTCTCACAATGAATAGAATGGAGATCACCTGAGTGCAGTGAATGTTTCTCAAGTGATTGTAGTATACACCTAATACACCTGTGTCTGGAATGTTCATTCACTGATTAATCAGTATTCCTGGAGATACAAAAACTGGATAGTGGAAGCAGACTAGTTGAAGCAAAATAACATTCCTATCTGAGCGCATTTTTCGATAAAACATGACAACAAACTTCTGACCAATTAGACAACATTTTGCGAAATAGTTCGACCCAGGCCAAGTGACTTGAGGGGGTTGAATATTTATGCAATCACCTATTCTATGTTTCATATTTTTATAACATTTTCATTATTTTGTAGAAATCCGTTTTCACTTTGACATTAAAGGTGTTTTGTTTTTGTTTTTTGTAATTTTTTAATCAAAAAAGCCATTTTTTGTTGGTCATTCATTTTTAAAAGCAATCAAATAGTAAAACATAGAAAGGGCTGAATACTTTTTACAGGCAGTGTATGCTTTCTGATGCAGATATTTAATGTCTATCCAGGAAAAAACATCAACTCAAAACAAGGACGCATTTTAAGTTAATTTTACAAAATTCTTAGGACTAGTAAAACAACAAAATTTTTTTAGACTGATTAAAAGGTAGAACACCGCCTCACAAACAGCCTTTAAGCTGAATTTTCTGAGTCGAATTTGAAACTTACAAAATAATAAACAAAAATGAATGATGAAAGATGATTGCTGCTAAACTTAATATGCAAATATTTGGGTCATAAATATTAAGACAATTATTCACACCAACTAACATACGTATTCACCCCAGGACCTTGTCAAAATTAACCACTGTTGAGGACAGAAACAAGACTACAACGTTTAACAAATTTAATGAAATGGCACCTGTCAGGATTACTTTGACAATCAGAAGTGTATACGACCAGTAGAAGAGGGGAAAAGACACGCCTTTAAAAGGAACTGCTGGATAAATTATAAACATCAAATAAAATAGCAGTCACCCTCATCCACTATGATTGTATTGTTTCAAAATCAATCAATCAACCAACAAATCAGACATGTGCTAATATTACATAAACTCTTCAGACATATGTGCAAGGCTTCACTTAAGAGAAGGAAAAAACAACAGAAAATACAAATGAACAAGGGACGAAATGACGAACATAATGGCTAACCCCGAGCATTTTCTTCACGAGTGTGTAATTGAAAAACAGAGGGTTGTCAGTTAGAGGCTTTCTCAGATTTGTTGTAATACAAACTGCTACAGGAAGTCCTTCCTGCCCACAACAATCGCCATTTATAAAGATTCTTACATAGTTTGAGTAATGCAACATTTAATTTCCCTTTGAGATAAGTATTTTTTTTTGGTGAAATTAAATTAGGATGGTCAAGAGCAAAGAAAACATTAGCATCAGTCAGGATACCCCTTGGGGCACAAAGGTCTATAGAACACAAACGGGTTTTTAAGATCAGTTCCCCGCCTTTGACACATCATTTGTTAATGTGCTCTTACCTGACTCACTACTCCTGTCCTAACAGTAGCCCGTTATCTGAATGATAACGTACAGTTAGAAGCAATCTGTAAATCCAGTTCATCCATCTTGATATTAATTGGTGTGTCATTTGTAAGGTACATGCTTGAGAGCAAAGTTTTGAACAGTTGCTTACTAAGCCTAGCCAGTTGGCTTGTGTGGAATCCATGCTACAGTTTTACCTCCCTTTGCAAACTGGACCCTCTATCTGGCCAGTTTACATTCCACTCCTGATTTAGAGCTCCATCAACCTCCTATGGAATGATTTGAGTTCCCTGGTATTCACTCAAAACATGCATCTTGTGGTGTGACCTGATATTGATCCATGCTGAGTGTTGACAGGATCTCCCTCACACATCTTAAAAGGAAGTAAATGAAGAACATTTACTTGAACAAACATTATAATTTAGGTTGTACATATATGTAAGGATTCTGATAGGGTTTAGGCCTGCAGAGAAGGCCTTGCAGGCCCCCTATATATATATATATATATATATATATATATATATATATATATATATATATATATATTTATATATATATATATATATATATATATATATATATATATATATATATATATATATATAACAGGCTTTTATACATGATATTTAAAAATAAGATTAGTCAAAACTGTGTTAGTGTTGTTGCATATTTTAAGTCAAGTTTATTTGTACCGCACATTTCAGCAGCAAGGGAGTGCTTCACATAAAAACATCAATCAAGTATACAGCAAAATCATCGAGCAAATATCAATGCATCAAAATCATGAGGATCATCAAGCAAATATAATTCTAAAATATTGATCAATGTTCCACTCAATGCTAATCAAAGGCAACTCTAAACAGGTGGGTTTTTAACCTTGATTTAAAGGAACTCAGTGTGTTGGCTATTTTGAAGTTATCTGGAAGTTTGTTCCAGATTTGAGGAGCATAAAAACTGAAAGCTGCTTCTCCAGGTTTGATTCTGGTTCTGGGGATGCAGAGCAGACCAGAACCAGAAGACCTGAGTGGTCTAGAAGGTTGATACAATGACAACAGGTCTTTAATGTATTTTGGTGCTAAGCTGTTCGGTGATTTATAAACTAACAGAAGTATTTTAAAATTTGTTCTCTGAGCTACAGGGAGCCACTGTAAGGACTTTAGAACTGGGGTCCAAAGATAATAACTTCAGTTTTGTTTCTGTTCAGTTGGAGAAAGTTTTGGCACATCCACACATTGATTTGTTCTAAGCATCTGTTCAGTGCTTGGATGGGTTCAAAGTCACCTGGTGACATGTTAAAATCTTAAAATAAAAGATGTCTTGCGGTTCTTGAGCCGGGATACTGGATGTCATAGACATCACGTTCATTCATTCAAGAACACATGCTATTCAGCACTTCTCTCTTTCAGACACAATCTAAAAATTATTTGTTTTACAGAATCTTTTTTTAGATTATTGTTCACTAGCTTTGAAATGTGACTTCCCAATATCCTGTACAGATAAATATTATTTAATTATTGTAAAATGCATATGGTAGTTTGATCACTTGGTGGAATGTGATAAAATTCAGAAAGGCAACGGTGATGATTTACCTAAATGCGTCACCCAAATGCTATGCAGTTGAAAGCAGAAGTTTACGTACACCCAATCAAAAGACACATACACATATTTTTCTCACTCCGTCTGAAGTTAAATCACATTACACTTCTCTTGTTTTAGGTTGGTAGAATTACCAACGTTATTTCTATTTACTGTATGCCACAATAATGAGAGAAAGAATATGTCCAAGATTTATTCATAAATGTCTTCAAAATCAGAAGCTTACATATAGAATGATTACTATCTCTTTTGTTGAGATTTTGCTCCCAACAAAATAAATAAGTGTTTATATCCATGCTAGTGTCTGTACAACTCTACCGTTTTTCTACTGTCACTAACTGTAAATAGCTTGTATTTTTAATGCTCTGAGACATGCAGATCTTGTACAATTTTAATTAACCAACTGAGTTGCATATTCCTCTGGACTGGAGTATTGTTTTTACTACACAGTATTCATGTTGAAATTTTTCCTTACTGTAGAGTATTTTTTTTATTCTCTATTCTGTTTTATATACATATTTTATATTCTTTGTGTGAGTCTGTTTTTCTGTTTTTGTCTGCCACTGCCACTTTGCTGCTGTTGCACAGAAATTTCCCCATTGTGGGACAATAAAGAATATTTCTATTCTATTCTGTTCTTTGAGCCAGTGGTCTCAAACCGCATTCCTTGAGGACCAGAGTCCTGCAGCTTTTAGATTTGCCCCTTGTTTTACCCACTTGAATTAAATGGCTAAACTGCCTCACTAGCATGCAGTCCAGCTCTACAGAGCTCTGCTAACAAGCTCATATTGTGAAGCCAGGTGTGCTGAAGCAGAGAGACATCTAAAAGTTGCAGGACACTGGCCCTTGAAGACTGGAGTTTGAGACCACTGCTTTAAGCAATGAGGGAAAGCCCAGATTATGATCGTTCTTGGTTAACTGATGCATTTGACTTAATAGGAGGCACACCTCTTGATGTATTTCAAGGCCAAACCTCAAACACACTGCCTTCTTTTTTGACACAATGGGAAATTCAAAATAAATCAGCCAAGATATCAGCAAGAGAATTGTGGAGCTGCACACAATTCAGGTTCATTCTTATGACCAATTTTCAGTCACTTGTAGGACACCTACAAACATCTGGAAACTGCTCCAGTTCAATGGAGCTACGTGTTTGCTCCATTGAGCTGTGAAGTACAGGGGTGACAGCATCATGTTGTGGCACTGTATTGCTTCAGAAGGAACTGGTGCACTTCATACAATAGATGGCATCATGAGGACAGGACATTATGTGGAAATATTGAAGCAACATCTAAAGACATCATCCAGAAAGTCAAAGCTCAGGTCCAAATAGATCTTCTAAATGGACAATGACCCTAGGCATACAGCCAAAGTGGTTACAAAGTGACTTAAGGGTAAAAAGTCAAGGCTATCAGAAAGCCCTTATCTCAATGCTTTAGAAAATTTGTGGGCAGATCCAAAAAGGTGCGTGCGAGTGAGGTGGCATACAAACCACTATTGTGAGAAGCTCGTGGAAGGATACCCAAAATGTTTGACCCAAGTCATGCAGTTCAAAGGCAACGGTATGAAATACTGAAAGTTATATAAACTTCTGATTTTGATGACAATAATAAATAAATCTCTGACATATTGTCTCTCTCATTATTGAGGCATTTTGCAAATAGAAAATTGTAATAATTCTAACTGACTTAAAACAAGAGAAGTTTGGTCTGACATAACTTCAGACAGTAAGGAAAAAAGGTATATGTGTCTTTTTATTGGGTGTATATAAACTTCTGGTTTCACCTGTATTGTTAAAGGATTTACTCA
This sequence comes from Anableps anableps, assembly GCA_014839685.1. Classification (NCBI taxonomy): domain Eukaryota; kingdom Metazoa; phylum Chordata; class Actinopteri; order Cyprinodontiformes; family Anablepidae; genus Anableps; species Anableps anableps. The sequence goes on from CM026069.1 coordinate 38,976,634, forward strand.
ATCCTGCATCAACAAAGTAATACCTGATTACACTGTTGGCATGTTATTACATTATTGGCTTTATAACATTTAAAATCCCAAAATGATTACATTATTGGCCATTTCTTATGACTTATACACCCTTGAAACAGGGCATTCATTATCAGTATTTATGTGCAGAGCCGAGACATCAGAGAATTTCGCTATATGTTATTATACCCAAAACACTGTATAAATATAAATCCCAAAAGAACCTCAAACTGCCCAGACAGAGTAACTAGATGCATGAGTAAAATGTAATATTGCAGGGACATCTTTACCGCAGAAGGTCATCTGTTCTGTTGCCCCACAGCCGTATACTTATGTAGTAGTAAATAGTCATAGTACTAGACAGGCGCCAAAGTCGGGCTGCCATTTGAGGAATTAATGAGGTCTAAAGCAGTGGTAGCTTCACCATGGCGAACCCTGCAAGCACACTCCTGGATACAACACATCAAAGTGGACAGCAGCCGCTCAAGTGGCTAATTTGGAGTGTGGCAATCAGGGAACACAACAAACATTGCACCTACTGTGTATCATCGACCTTGACTCAAATGCCAACACACAAACGCACAAACACATGCTCAGAGGGAGAGAGAAAAACAAAGAGGGAGAAGGAGAGAAAAAGCAGACACGCTGCATGGAGCCGTGAGGCATCACATTAGCACACACTGGCCTCCATTTTATCTCCTGTGGTCTTTGTCAGTGTTGCCTTTTTACCAGTTGGGAGTCAGCTGAGACTGGGGGAAATGTTTGTGATGTGTTGGATTTAGAAACACCCTAAGAGTCTGACCTTTTATTTCACAAGACTGGGGAAAAAAGAAATGTTTCATTTGTAGTAATGGAATAAAAAAATATATCAGTCTTCTTTTTATAGTTCTGCTTTACCTCCTCACATTAGGGCTCTTCTGTTACTGTATTTATCTTGCAATACAACAGCGAGATCATTCAGGTCACGGTCTCCTGTATATAGCAGCAGTGAGTTTTTCCCAAACATTTAGCTGTAATTACATAGATGAAACTTGTTTCTTTTGTCTGACATATCTAAAATAGATGACTGAAAACCTTGACTGAATAACTCTTCCGTGACTTTTACACCAAAAGAAAACATAAACAATGTATTGTGAGTGATATAAGCTGCACATGAAGAAACAGGACAAATAAAAATAAATGTTGCAGGCTCCAAAACTTGACATACTATTTCCCCCCTCCTGTTTGATATTTCAGATAACCTGTGCAATGGAAAGTTCCATAAACACCTACAGGACCTGTATGCCCCTCTGGTGGTGCGATACGTGGATCTGATGGAGTCATCCATTGCTCAGTCCATCCACAGAGGATTTGAAAGAGAGTCCTGGGAACCAGTAAAGTAAGCACTTCCATTTTTTTTAACTCTTAATTTACACTGAGGAGGTTCTGTTAAGCCTCATAGATGTGGCTTGTTTTATACAATTGAGTTCAAAATAATACCATTGTGTTTAAATCAGTTTTATAGCTTTTGTTTTTACTAGGGCTGTGAAAGTTAACGTGTTAATCCCGGGTTAACTCAAATTCCTTTTAATACCATTAATTTTTCCAATGCGCAATTGACACACAGGCTTTTGTACTTTTTGGAATTTGTCTACGCTGCAGTTTCAAAGTTATTTCGTTCTCTGTTTCAAGTGTTTCTTGATGAAGCTAATCTCCCGTTTCTTAAAAAAGTTTCTGAAAACAGCTCCACTCTCTCTTCCCTCCTGTCCACCTCTCTTCCTACTCGGCACTGCTCAGTGCGCTGACAGAGCACTATGGTCCTGTGGCACTCATATCTGAGAGGGAGAGAAACAGGAACCCCTAAATTATTTTACTGTTGTAGACAGAAAAAAACATAACAAAGCAATTCTTTTACATGTAGATATTCACAACTGGAGCAACACTAAGCGTCTATGAACAAATGAAATTATAAGAAATGATAAATACAAAAACATCAAAGACATGAGAAACATGGGATTATGTTCAGCCTGTTACATCTGTCCTACTTCAAAAATGATTTGCAGTGGGGCCAAAAAGTATTTAGTCAGCTACTGATTGTGCAAGTTCTCCTACTTAGAAAGATGAGAGACGTCTGTAATTCTCATCATAGGTACACTTCAACTCTGAGAGGCAAAATGAGGGGAAAAAAAATCCAGGAAATCACATTATAGAACTGTTAAAGAATTTATTTGTAAATTATGGTGGAAAATAAGTATTTGGTCAATAACAAAAGTTCAGTTCAATACTTTGTAACATAATCTTTGTTAGAAATGACAGAGGTCAAACGTTTCCTGTAAGTCTTCACCAGGTTTTCACACACTGTAGCTGGTATTTTGGCCCATTCCTCAATGCAGATCTCCTCTAGAGCAGTGATGTCGCTGGGCATCACGGACTTTCAACTCCTTCCACAAATTTTCTGTGGGGTTGAGGTCTAGAGGCTGGCTAGGCCAATCCAGGACCTTGAAATGCTTTGTACTGAGCCACTCCTCCTTTGCCCGAGTGGTGTGTTTGAGATCATTGTCATGCAGGAAGACCCAGCCACGTTCCATCTTCAATGCTCTCACTGATGGAAGGAGGTTTTGGCTTAAAATCTCACGATACATGGCCCCGTTCATTCTTCCCTTAACACGGATCAGTTGTCCAGTCCCCTTTGCAGAAAAACAGCCCCAAAGCATGACGTTTCCACCCCCATGCTTTACAGTAGGTATGGTGTTCTTGGGGTGCAACTCAACATTCTTCCTTCAAACACGACGAGTTGAGTTTTTACCAAAAAGTTCTATTTTGGTTTCATCTGACCACATGATACTCTCCCAGTCCTCTTCTGGATCATCCATTTGCTCTCTGGCAAACTTCAGACGGGCCTGGACGTGTACTGGCTTAAGCAGTGGGACATGCCTGCCTGGCACTGCAGGATTTGAGTCCCTCTTGGTGTAGTGTGTTACTGATGGTAGCATTTGTTACTTTGGTCCCAGCTCTCTGCAGGTCATTCATCAGGCCCGTCCATGTTGTTCTGGGATTTGTGTTCACCGTCATCATGATTATTTTGATCCCATGGGATGAGATCTTGTGCAGGCACCAGATCTAGGGAGATTATCAATGGTCTTGTATGTCTTCCATTTTCTTACAATTGCTCCCAGAGTTGATTTATTCACACCAACCTGCTTGGCTATTGTAGATTCACTCTTCCTAGCCTGGTGCAGGTCTACAATTTTCTTCTTGGTGTCCTTCGACAACTCTTTGGTTTAAGCCATGGTTGAGTTTGGAGTGTGATCGTTTGAACATGGACAGGTGTCTTTTATACAGATAACGAGGTCAAACGCATTTTCTCATTTTGCCTCTCATAGTTGAAGTGTACCTATGATGAGAACTACAGACCTCTCTTATCTTTCTAAGTAGGATAACTTGCACAGTCAGTGGCTGACTAAATAGATTGTTGCCCCACTGCAATTTAAACAGCAATGTTATAGGCTGTCAGTCTAAAATAGTTAACTGAGCTGTTCTGCAGACTTTTAGGATTTTTGGCTTTAGTAATCTCCTTCTAATGAGTCTTCCTTAGGAAAACAAAGCTTTCTTGATTATATGGATTAGTTGCCTTTGTAAAGTCAGACTTTTTTGTTGTTTTAAGAGTTTGCATCAAGCAAATTCAACGTGTGAAAATAGCACAAACATCAGTCTTATTCTAACACCACTTTGTAGAATGAGTCCTAGTTCTGTGTTAAACTCCGCATTGTTACATTTCTTTCATTGTACTTTTTTGTTTCCTTGTTGTAATCGAACTTAAAATATGTTGCCTTTGTTAATTTTCCTCCATTATAAATAGTTATAGTTATAGTTATCTTGTATGGATATATGTGCATAAAAGTACATCTGGCAAATTTTTTAGAGAATGTGGTACTTTTATAAATTTTTTTGTAGAATAGTTTTGATATTTGTCATATTTGGTATTGCTGCAGTTATAATAAACATACTCTTGCATGAGAGAAGTATATTGGTCCACACCAGTTCTTATAAGAATATTATAAACATAAAAACTAATCTGCAATTAATTTGCGATTAACTGTGAGTTAACTATAGACAACATGCGATTAATCGTGCTTAAATATTTTAATCGATTGCCAGCTCTATACACATGGAAATGTATCAGGAACACTGGATGTCCTGATACGTCCTCCTTCGCAGGCTGTCGGAGAGACAGCTTGCGAAGGAAGATCAGATTCTCTTGGTTTCTCACCTTAGTTTTGCCTTTGATAGTTTTTGCCCTTTGAAAGTTATTTTTTTCTCTTTTTCTTTTTTCTCTCTTCTTTTTTCCCTCTCTTTTTACAGAGATGGGGGAAGTAGGTATTTGCTTTCCTGATGCTTTTTTTAAAAAGATTTCTCATATATGAAGAAATAAAAACAGGGTTCCTGTGCTTTCTGGAAAAGTTTGGAAAAGTCTATGATTTTTAAAAAATATTTTTTTTAAATTTTCCAGATATGGGTAAGTATCGAAAAACAAAAGATGAGTACTGAAAACTACTTGTTCTTCCATCCACCCGTTTGTATGTTCATTCATCTAAATCAACAAAAGAATGACTTTATGGGAAGAAAATTAAAGTTTTGGAGTGAATGGAGTTAATTAATAAATTTGACAGAAAAACTGAAAGGACACCCAAGGAGAGCTGTGGACCAGAGATGTCCTCACAGTCTGACAGAAGGGAATATATTGTCAAACCAAGACATAGCATGCTGGCAGACTCCTACCAAAGCTGTCTGAATACTGAATTTATATCTTATTAGTTTAACAACGTGTATATTTATGCAGATTTTTTGTTGTTATTGATCTAAAAGTTACATTTATTCCATTTGAGCTTCCAAACTCTGCTTGCTAATTTACCAAATATTAATCGAGTATTTTTCTGGATTTTTATGGTATTTTTCTTTTGTTGACATTCCATCTCTTCACCTTTAAATGAAGCTATACAAAAATTAAGATGGGTCAATTGACTGAAAAACATAAAGCAAGCACTCTTTGTGGCTATGGGGGACACAGCGTTTGTCCTAGATTTTAATTTTCAATATCTTGTCACTATCAGCAATTAAGGCTTTGTCTTATCTATCCTCCTGCACTAACACAACACAGCTTTGGATTGAGTATAAAAGCATTTTCTTGTAAAACTGTGTCCTACACTAATTAGCATTCTGTTAAATAGAATTCAGCAATTCTAATTGAGTTGAAATTACTGTAATTCAATGTTCACACTGAGTTTTGTATGTAAGCATGGTCTGATTAGGCACACTTGATTGGTCAGTTGCTGAGGATGTGGATGTTTTTGTGTTATGTTTTTCAGATGATGTGAAAAATCCCAACCACCTATTGTAACTACAAAGATTTAGTTAAATTCAAAATATTTTAAATGTAAATGAGAGAAAATAGATAGATTAATAAGTACACAAGTTTAACAAAGCTATACTTTCTGTAAGAAGACTCATTATTATTAACTTAGAATCATGACTGTGGTTACAATGTACCTTTGGCAACTCAGGTATTCTGCTTCAGATTCAGTAAGCATTTAAACAAAAAAAGGACACTTGACATGTACTGCCCTAATTAACTTTTGGAAAAGCATCTTGATGACTATAAGCATCAATGGTGGTCTTTCATTGTATGCTAATGAGTATTTTACATCACTGTGAAGGCCTTTTGGTCTACTCTTTTCTACAGAATTGTTTTAATTCAGCCACATTGGAGGATTTCCAACACAAATCCTCTGTTTAGAGTTTAGTATTTTGAGTAAAGTTTGGGATTTTGACTATAAGCCACATCAAGATCTTTTCTTAGGTCTTTTGGAACAATTCACAAGAGCATTTTCTGGTTTGCAAAGGATTATTTTTTTGAGTTGTATAACCCAAATGAGCTTTATCTTAACGTTACAAACTGAAGGGCTGACATTCTCCTTCAGGGTGATCATCAAGATGTTTTTTGGCAAATGTGAGACTGACCTATATTTTTCTTTGGTCAGTGATTATTTTGGTCATGGAACTCTTCCATGGATGCCCATTGATGTTTTTAAAGCTGCTGTCTCAGTGTTTTGTGTTGTACCACGTATGCTGGCATTTGGAAAAACACCTATCACTATATGTACATAAAGTGAAAGATGTGAAGGAGGATTTGTGGAACATGAAGTCCTGTGATGTCTTTGAAGTATGTTTTTTTTCTTTTTATGTGCTTCTGTTGTGAAAATTCCATGCATACTGGAGATCATTGAGGTGAAAATTTCAATATCCCGCTGTGTTGATAAAGTTGTTGGGGAATTGATCTGAAAGCAGATGATGGTTTAAATTTCACTTACTAAAATCTACTGTATATTCTAATGTGAATTGGAACAGGGATGCAGCTAAAAGTAGCAGGGTTATAGCTCTTGAGGACGGTAGTTGGAGATCCCTGGTCTTCGTAGTGTTCTGTGAGATCAATTGATGTTATCAAACTGTATTAACTTAAGGTGTGAGGTTTGACTCACTGTGTTGTTTCTGTTGCAGTGGTACATATGTAAAGTATTCATGGAGTGAAAGCCGTTTCGAGACATCAAAAATCTTTGTCAAGTTGTATACATATTGTGCAACAGTGCTGAATATGTATGAAGGCAATGGGGGAGCATTATTTTATTTTTAAATTTTTTTTAACATGTCCTGTCCTGCAATGTGGCAATTGTTGTCTGACTGTCAAGGTAAGGCCCAACAGATTTGCTTTCACAAGTGGAGCATTATGGCTTTCACCATGATTTTCCCCTTGGTATATATATGAAACTTTATTAAAAATTGCTTTGAGTTTGTTTCAAATGTAATGGACACAAAGACGAAAAGAAAACGAAAAAAAGGGGGGGTGGGGAGAGAAAGGATGAAAAGCCCTGAAAAGCCAATCAGAACATGCCACCACAGTGCAAGCCAGCACACCGCCCCCATCTCAGGTGCTCCCGCCACATCCTGCCCCCCACCACACAGCATGCCACAACAGCAAAAGCAGCAGCCCTTCACGACACCACCCAAGCCCCACACACTAATGCAAATGAGCAGACGCCACTGAATCATGCAACTACACTGAAACCCCCCAACTCAACACAAGGACAGGATCAACTCTGCCGCCAAGCAGTCCAGCAAGAGGCCCGCACCCAGGGCCAACAGCCCCTACCATGCCCCCTCAACCATTTAAACGAATCCTCATCACCATCCCTGCACCTCCAGCCCAGGGACAACCATCACCAAGCCCAGCCCCATCGCTGCCACCAACCAACCAAAATTTCAGTGGCCCCAGACTCAAAAAAGGATGCAACCCCTTCACAGCCCACTCTACAACCCTCCGTGGTACCCCCAACCAGCAGGGCCAATATCCCCCCGACGGAGCGACGAGTACAGCAGGAAACCAGGAAGCCTGCAAAGCTTCCTGGTATACTCCAGCAACCCCAGGAAACAACACGAGCCTGCACCACCTAGAAACCCGCATCCGAGCCTACCCACCGCTCCAGGCCTAGTATAACCCACCAGCCACCCCAATACCACCACAAGGCGCACCCCACCGCCCCACCCGCCCAACAGCTATCACAGACCAGCCACAGGGCAGGGGCCAGAGTAACTGGAAGAAGCAGCAGAGGAAGGCCAGCCAAGTGCACCAAAGACCGCCCCCCACCAATCACACCCCACAGACTTGGAGGCATCCAAGCATGCCCGCAGCACACCCCCACCCACACAGTAAACCCCCACTGCAAATGCTACCCCAAGCTGACCAGCCAACCCCCACGCCAAAGCAGAGCCACACCCCCGATCGCTGCCACACACTGCCAACAGCCAGGCACACACCCCCAGCCAACTACCCGCCGGAACACGGCAGTCACCCTGGCCAAAGGGCTGGCCACCGCAACCAGGAGCCATGATCCAAAAATTCAAACAATCCCAGGAGAACCAGATCACCCCCCTCACCCCCAACAACACCCCAAGGCCCCAAGCCCACCCACAGCCCAGATGCCTCTCTCCTCCTCCCGGTCACCAACCCCAAATGGCAAACAGACAACACGGGTGTAAAAAGACCCCATACCCCCCTCCGCCCACTCAAATATAGTGTTGATGCGTGTTGTTATATAATGCATTTAAATGGGTGAGATGGGGCAGCGGCTGACACAGATGCCCCCATTGCCAGAATGGGCGATTGCCAACTCCCTCCCCCAACTCTTGCCCAGAACCCTAAATGTCTACGTGCGACATTTAGCACAAGCACTCCTAAACTGATTAAACTGAGACTGATTAAACAGCTCGCCCCCTGCATATTATAGGGTGTGCTCACCCCCAGACCCTACATGTGTGTGTCATGTGAATGTTATTCCTGAGAGTGTCTAAGTTGTATATAAAATTGGGGCTCAAGCCACCATGAGGCTGTGGAAATGGAGGACCCTCCCCGCACCTCAGTGGCGAACCCGTACCCCAAGGACCTACATGTGTGAGATTGCCCTCCCAGGGAGACAGCTTCCTCTTTGACCCCAATAGGCATCCCTGTTATCTGAGACTCACCAGGGCAGGTGGCAGCAGCACCATTGGGGACCAAGGCCATGGATGGGCACAGAGCCCCGAGAGCCAACCGGGGACAGCAACCGAACCGCCGGGAACCATCCAGGTCCCCAAAACCGACTACCAGTCCAACCCCCAACCCTCCGGCCAAAGAAGCCACCGAATCCCAACCAGTCAACCACCCGGGAGTGCCTGCATAGCCACAGACAGTGCACCACGCAGACCAAGAGCCCACCCCTACCCCAACGAAGGAACCAACCAGCCCACCCAGTGCAACCTCCACAGCAAGAGCACACCATGCAAAGGAGGGAGTACGTCCAACATGCCCAGACACCCCAGGACCAATGGAGCAGAGTCACCAGAGCGACAGCCCCTGATCCGTCATACTGCCCCCCCACACACACACCGCATCCTGCAGCCCCAACTCCCAGCCAAGCACCGGACCGCCTCCACAACCAAGCAATCAGAACAATGGCATACACCCATGCCAACACTGAAGCAGCCAACAAGTCCCACCAGACCCAAATCTGTGAGCCAACACAAACATAAGCATCCAGTCAGTGCAGGCACACACATCACTCCAAGATAAACAAACTGAGATCACGATGCGGCATGGGGCCCTGCAGGCCCCCCGATGCAACACCCCACCCATCACACCACCGAGAGGAGGATGCTAAATACAGCAAACCATGGAGTGCCACCAACTGCCACAGCCCAGACTGCAAGGGAGTCAACACCCCCCCGCCCCCCAGGCCCAGAGCTACCAACATCCAGGGCGGCCAAGCAGCAACAACAGAGCCAGAACAAGCAACAACCCCTCACGGGCCAATGCCACAGAGACAGCGACACTACCATTTACCTTACATTTGCAGGGACACAGTGAGAACCCTCAACCCCGGATACCCACCCAGGACTACTAAACAAACAAGTCGACCCCTGCCCCAGCACAAGGCCAAGAAGGCCAGTGCAATCACAGGACCCAGCGATGCTAGCCCTGCCGCACCCACACATGACGGCCAGAGCAGCACCACCCAGGACCACCACCTCACCACCGCAGCTGCCATACAGCTGAGGGCAAGACGTGACAAAAAGCACCCCAAAACAAAAACTTTGTGCAAAGTGCACACCCTGAGATGCATCCTACCAGCCCTGCGAAAGCTGAATCCCCCCACAAAAGCGCACCCCAACGGAAAAAAGAGACCCACAACATTAACTGTGAGTTAACTTAGACAACATGCGATTAATTGCGCTTAAATATTTTTATCGATTGCCAGCCCTATACACATGCAAAGGTATCAGGAACACTGGACGTCCTGATCCATCTTCCTTCGCAAGCTGTCGGAGAGATAGTTTGCGAAGGAAGATCAGCTTCTCTTGGTTTCTCACTTTAGTTTTACCTTCGATAGTTTTTGCCCTTTGAAAGTTATTTAATGTAACCTGCTTTTGTAGTTACTTTTATACTTTCTATCATCATAATTGGATTACTTCAAATTTAAGTACTGTGGGATTTTTTCATTTGATTTTCAGACTATTTATAATTTTCAGATTATTTCAGTTTATTATTCCAATTAGTTTAAAAACTTTTCTAAAGAAATCCAGCAGATTGCATTGAGTCATTGACTTGAAGCATTTCCTCGAGCACATAGCAACAGTAGACAAACGCTTGCATTGTGCTGTTGACTTTACAGCAATATCTCATACAGAGCATGCATATGGTGACAGGGAAGAGGGAAAACTTTCTGGCTCAGGATAAGTGGCCATCTGCCACGAATGACTAGGAGGTCTGAGAAGACAGACGCAAAAAAAGAAACAGAAGAACTGAGATATTTTTTATGATAATGAAAAGTAAAAGGTTAATCTCAGAAGAGGGACAACGTTTAGTTGTTGGCACCATTATCTCAGCCTATCCCCTCCTCCAGGATGGCACCACAGCCAGCCAGACCAGATGAAGAGGAAACCCCCCCCCCCGCCCAAGAGAAAACATAAAGTTAATAGTTGAAATAATAGGAAATAATGAAGGTTGTAGAAGAAGAAAGTGTGGAAAAATGGTCAGTTTGGCCTCTTAGCAGCCTAGGTCTATAGCAGCATAACTCCAGAGATAGCTCTGGATAACCTAACCCCTTAGAATGAGACTTAAGAGCAGTAGAGCCAGGGAAGAACTGTCTTTTTGAACTGTATTCTCCTCCCACCGCATTGGGTCATACACTCTTCCTGCTCATACTCCCCCACTTGACTTGGCAAACATTGCTGTTTAAACTATAAGCTTTATCAAAAAGGAAAGTTTTAAGATTAGTCTTAAAAGTAGATAGGGTGTCAGTCTCACGGATTAAAACTGGGAGCTAGTTCCACAGGAGAGGAACCTGATAACTAAAAGATCTGCCTCCCATTCTACTTTTAGAAATTCTAGGAGCCATCAGTAAACCTACAGTCTGAGAGTGATGCACATTCTTGCAAGAATGAGAACAGCAGACATGTGTCACAAGCACTCAATGTCTATTCAGTTGGTTCTAGCTAAACATCAGAAGTTATTCTCTCTTATACTAGAGTTAACACTGGGATGTGTCATGTCCAGTTCCTCACCAGAGGTCTGGGAACCAATATTTCTGGCTTGGCTCAGCAGCATTGTTACTGTTCAATTAAGATGTGGTCGAAGACCAAACCTTGAAGCTAGAGGAGAGCTTCATCTTTATCTGTACTTCCTGGCATCTCTGAAACCTCTCTTAGGTCCAAGAGAGTGAAAATACAATGAGCTTCACATAAATCTAACCACAGCTGCAAAAGGCGAAGTGAATACCTTTTTCAGGCTATACAAACAATTAAATAGAAGCGACTTTTTAAAATTCCATGAACAGCTGGGTATATTCTTTGTTAAATATACTTATCAAACAATGTCTATTTGTACCAGTCTGGAAAAAACAGTAGAGGAAACGCTTGCAAAGCAGGTTGAGTAGAGCCAGGTCTAGTAGAGCCCGTGGAAAAGGGGCTATAGTGAACATGTTGGATGTGGAGGTCCTGGGCTGGTGGTGTTACACGTGGTCTGCAGTTGTGAGGCCGGTTGGATGTACTGCCAAATTCTCTGAAACACCTTTGGAGACGGCTTATGGTAAAGGAATGAACATTCAGCTCACAGGCAACAGCTCTGGTTGACATCCCTGCAATCAGCATGCCAATTGCATGCTCCCTCAAAACCTGCGACATCTGTGGCATTGTGCTATGTGATAAAACAGCACATTTCAGAGTGGTCTTTCATTTTGGCCAGCCTAAGGCACACCTGTGCAATAATCATGCTGTCTAATCTTGATATGCCACACTTGAGAGGTGGGATGGATTATCTCCACAAAGGAGAAGTGTTCACAATCACAGATTTGGACAGATTTGTGAACAATATTTGAGAGAAATGGTTATTTTGTGTATATTCAATTCAGTTCAAAAATACTTTATTGATCCCAAACGGAAATTAAATGTTGATGTAACTTATTTAACCAAGGAGTTATTACAGATGGTGATGGCTGTGAGCAGGAAAGATCTCCTGTAGCGGTCCATTTTACAACCAAACTGAAGAAGCCTTTGACTGAAGAGACTCTGTTTTCCATTGACAGTCTCTTGAAGAGGATGTCCAGGGTTGTTGATAATTTTCTTGATTTTATGCAAAGTCCTTCTTTGCATCATCAACTTCAGAGGTTCCACAGTCATCTCCAGAACAGAACCAGCCTTCTTTATCAGGTTATTGAGCCTTTTTAGGTCCGTGGCTCTGATGCTGCTGCCCCAACAGATGATGGCAGAGGAGATGACGCTCTCAACAACAGACTTATAGAAGATCTGCAACATCTTGTTGCAACCGTTGAAGGATCTTATCTTCCTCAAGAAGTACAGTCTGCTCTGTCCTTTCTTGTAGATGGCTTCACTGTTGAATCTCCAGTCCAGTCTGTTGTCTAGATGGACACCAAGGTATTTATATTCCTTAACGACCTCCACTTCTTCTCCCATGATGGAAATAGGGTTTGATCTGACCCTGTTTCTCCTGAAATCTACAATCATCTCCTTTGTTTTGTTCACATTAAAGATAAGATGATTGTTTCCACACCATGACACAAAGTGTACTCAGCTTCTTTTCCATCTCTGATACACCCAACCACTGCAGAGTCATCTTAGTATTTCTGTGGATTACAGGAGTCTGACTTGTGGTGGAAGTTTGAAGTGTACAGAGTGAAAAGGAATGGTGAGAGTACAGTTCCCTGTGGTGCTCCTGTGCTGCTGACCACCTGGTTAGACACACAGTCCTTGAGTCTCACAAACTGCGGTCTGTTTGTCAGGTAGTCATTGATCCAGGTGATTGTTGAGGCCTCCACCTGAGTCTTCTGGAGTTTCAGACGAAGCAGATCAGGCTGAATTGTGTTAAATGCACTGGAGAAATCAAAGAACATGATCCTCACAGTGCTGCCTGCTTTGTCAAGATGACAGTGGGTTTGTTGAAGCAGGTGTATAATGGTGTCTTCAACTCCATCTCCACGGCGATAACCAAACTGCAAGGTGTCCTGATATGTGCTGATTTGCTTACTCAGGTGGGCCAACAGGAGTCTCTCCAGGACCTTCATGATGTGGGATGTCAGGGCAACGGGTCTGTAGTCGTTGATGACTGATGGGTGAGTTTTCTTTGGTACCGGAACTAGACAGGATGTCTTCCACAACAGTGGTACCTTCTTTTGGGTCAAGCTAAGGTTGAAAAGGTGTTGCAGAATCCCACAGAGCTGCTCTGCACAGGCTTTCAGGACTCTGGGGCTGACACCATCTGGACCTGCAGCTTTGTTTCGATTCAGTCTCTCCAGCTACCTCTTCACCTGACTTCTAGAAAAAGAAAAGTGAGATGGGGAGGGAGCAGCAGCATCTTCTGATTTGGTTGAAGACAAACTAGTGGAAGCAGAAGAGTCCATGACTGAGGTAGAGGATAAAACATCTGAGGTGTGACAGGAAAGCTGTGGGTCAAAGGAGAGTGGGATGTCTGTTTGGCTGTGGGCAGGAGGGGAGGATGGTGAGCTTGTTCCTGAACTGAACCTGCTGAAGAATGTGTTCAGCTCATTTGCTCTGTCCAGACTTCCATCTATCTGATCCTCCTGCTGCTTGAACGCTGTGATCTCCTTCATCCCAGACCACACGTCTCTGATATTGTTCCTCTGCAGTTTACTCTCTAGCTTCTTCCTATACACCTCCTTGCTGTCTCTCATCTTGACTTTGAGTGGCTTTTGTTTACTCCTCAATAACTCTCTGTCTCGCTCCCTAAAGGCTCTTTTTTTCCTGTTTATCAGTTCCTTTAGCTCACTGGTGACCCAGGGTTTGTTATTAGGGAAGCATCTCACGGTTCTGGTGGGGATGGTGTTGTCCACACAGAAGTTTATATAGTCGGTCACACACTCAGTCATGGCATTAATGTCCTCCATGTGGCTTGCAGAGAGAAATCCAATCGGTAGCATCAAAACAACCCTGTATGGCTTCTTCTGCTTCCTGTGACCACTTTCTCACTGTCTTTTTTGTTACAGGTCGTCTCTGGACAAGAGGTTTATATTCTGAGCAGAGAAAAACAAGGTTGTGATCTGATTTATCCAGAGGAGGACTTGGTTTAGAAATATATGAATCCTTGACATTTGTGTAAAACAAATCCAATGTCTTGTTTTCTCTGGTAGAGCAGCTGACAAACTGTTGAAACGTTGGCAGCGCAGCAGAGAGAGAGGCGTGATTAAAATCACCAGATATTGCCTCAAAAGAATTGGGGTGTTGGGTCTGCATCTTAGCAACAGCGGAACTGATGACATCACATTCATTGTCAGCAACAGCTAAGGGTGGAATGTAAACAGCCACCAAAACAACACTGGTGAACTGTCTTGGCAAATAATATGGACGAAAACTTACTGCCAATAGTTCAATGTCTGGACTGCAGAGACGACACTTCACAGTAACGTGTCCTGGATGACACCATCGGTTGTTGACAAGCTCTGCAAGTCCACCTCCTTTGCGTTTCCTGCTACTCTTTAAATCTCTGTCCGCCCGTATAGTAAATAAGCCCAGGAGAGATGTTGGAGTCGGGGATATGATCCTGCAGCCATGTCTCAGTAAAACACATAATACTGCATTCCTGATACTCTTGTTGAGTCCTTGTCAGGGCTTGAAGTTCATCCAACTTGTTAGCTAACGATCTCACGTTGCCCATTATGATGGATGCCCATTATGAGAGATGGTTTGAACTTCCTCCTTGTCTCTCTCCTCTCTGCTCCTGCTCTGCATCCACGACGTCTCCTTTTCAGCTCCTGTGGGATTTCTGGCTTCAGTTGTCATATTATTTCTGCTTTTGCCATGTTAGTCAGCTGCTCCCTGTTGTAAACCACCCTGTTGCTATGGTTACACATCATAACAAAAGAGCAAAATATAGAAAAGTATTGGGGGAAAAAAAATCAATCCAGGACAGCACCCAAGACAAGAAGGAACAGTTGTCCCAAAAAAAGCATTTTTTCCAAGAAAATCAGGAATGAAATTTTGAAAAAAACAAAAAAATCTCAAAGAAAGTTACAGAGCTACTCCAACGTGTTGCCACTCTGAGTGGCGCAATTCTAGAATAATAAATGTAGCACTTCCCTCAGCAGTTCTCTCATCTGAAATTATGTCAGTGTGATAAAATGCTGACTACTGCGTTTCAATCTTTATTTTATAGCAGATACTTTAACATGGTTTTATCTTTAAAAAACCCTGATCTATTCCAGTTGCAGGAAAGCTAACAGAAAAGCTCAATAAGACCTAACTGAAGTATCTAATATTCAGTAGGAGTTGTTGCTATTTTGGGGACTTCATAAAGTCCCACAGCCATATTCATTCCAATGTCATGATGTTTGTGTGTTTTTTCTAGAGGCAACGATAGCTTTGTAAATGAATCCTAACTCAATCCTATCCTTCATGATATTTTAAAAAACTGGAAGGATGCAGACATAACAATATGCAATTTAGCATATTGTCATAACAATGAGAAAGTAAAGGGCAAAGCTATTATGGGGTGGAGACATACACTTACAATATACATTTCACTGCTTGTAAAAGCAGATTTTTTTAAACCACACACAGGTTTGGAAATTCTCTCACTCCCTTTCTGTGTTTGCTTTATTTAAACATTCCTTATTTTTAGATATTTTTATACACAGTTTAGCAAACAACATGATTTTTTTCTTGTTTTTGGTCAGATAGTATTACGAAAAATATTTCTTTACTAAATTCCAAAATAATAAGAGAGGGATTTTTTGTAGAATTCTTATGTTTTTTCAAAGTGAGAGTTTCACATACAAGCTGTAAATGATTTTTATGCAATCATGGCTTTATCATAGCTTTTAAAGCTTTTGATTCACAACTATTCACAACATCTGAAACTGGATACACTACTGTGGATGTTTTTTTAAGAACTTATCAAGCACACTTGATGCTTCATGGAATAAAAGATAAATAAGGCAAGATATCCAAAAGAGAACTGTAGGTTTGCACAAGTCTGGTCCATCTTTGGATACAGCTTTTACATGCCTCAAAGTGCCGCATTCATCTGTTCAAACAGTATATGAAAGTAAAAACACAACATGAATGTCCAGCCATCATGTTGTTCTGAAAGACAAGTTCTGTGTCCCAGAGATAAATTGGTGTTGTTAGAAAATATGCAAATAAAAGCCAATGGGTGCTGTGTCTATGTTTTGCTGCTGGAGGGAACAGTGCAAAAAAGAAAAGGTATTATAAGGAAAAAACATTTTCTGGAAATGATAATGCAACTCAAGACATCAGTGGGGAGGTTGAACCTTGAATGCAAGTGTGTATTACAAGTGAACAATGACCCTAAGCATACCACCAAATTAATCAAAATTGTTGTGTGAGCAAGGCAGGATACAAATATATATATTTCACAATCTGCAGTCTACAAATATTCCAGGAAAGAAGAGAAGCTTGGGGAAGGAAATACAAAATGTTTGACCTATGTCATATAGTGTAAGATAATTCTACAAAAAGCTAAGAAACTCAGTGTAAACTCCTGAATCTGAAGAAAGTTGTAAAAAAGTCTCTTGAAGATTATATTAGTCATTATTCTGGCATTTAAAAAGTTGAAACTGTCTTGGTAATCCTATTTTACCTAAAACAGGAAGAACTTAGTCGGATTCAGTATCAGACTGTAAAATAAAGGTTTTTTTGTCTTCTTGTACAGTGTCTAAATATTTGATTTTGACAGTATCCGCTCACTGATACCTCTGTATGTATTACACTCTGTGACGTAAATCTTGTCTGGTATTAGATGTAATATATTTTTGAAAAACAAATAACAGCAGCTTATCACAGTCCACAAAATCTGCACCAAAATTGTTTAATTTCAATCTGTAGAAAGTTGAGATGGGACTTTTCAACACACTATGAACTTGCATCCTTTCAGGTTTTCAGTCCTAAGCCTTTCCTGAGTTATCTGCTCCTCTACCACCCTTTAGCTGTCATTTTCCTCCCTTTACTATTTGTAGTTCAGGAATGGTGCTAAATTTATACTTGTTTGGTCTCTTACTTTGACTTCATAATTTTAATGGTTTTAATACTGCCGTCAGTAATAGTTCTTGCACTCTTGTACATAACCAATCACAATGACAATATTTAAAAATGTCTGGATTTTATGTCTTACAGCATAAGCAAGCACTATACAAGAGTACTTGATTTATGCTTGATCTGCAAAAAAAAAAAAGATTTCAAAAACAAGCTGAAACGCAAGATCTATGTAGATATCAATGTAATTACATTTGTCTTTCCCTGTGTCCCTGTGTAAATAAAATATATCCAGAGTAGTCTTTACCTTTTGTAAATGTATGTGTTGTAGAATGTTTCTTTTTTCTGTCTTCTTACTTTTTTATATGGTGGCTGAACAGTTACAATTCAGCTTCAGTTCCTGTTTAGTGTGTATGCCAGTTTTAATTTGGATTCTACATTAGTCAGATCATGGTTATCTGAATGTTTCATCATGCAGATATCTTATTCAGATATCATTAGCTATGAAATTTTTTATTTTTTTTGACACTGAAATGAAAATGTGTAATTATACAGTGCTGATCATTTCATTTCACTTACCTTTTTTTTCTTGCATTTAATATGCCAGATATTAATATTAGTACACATTAGTACACATATAGAACATTCTGTGCAATTTGATAAGATAAATTACTAATGTCAGCAGGGAATGTTATTTCACTGTATATCAGTTAAGGGCTTGAGTTTACGTAACTCTGATTTGTGGTTTTATAGCAATGGTTCAGCAACTTCAGAGGACCTCTTCTGGAAGCTGGATGCTCTGCAGACATTCATCAGAGATCTCCACTGGCCGGAAGAAGAGTTTGGCAAACACCTAGAAACCAGACTGAAGCTGATGTCCAGTGACATGATAGAATCTTGTATAAAACGGTAACTATTTTTTGGATATGGATATTCACATTGCTAAAAAGAAGAAAAAATATAAGTACACATAACCAAAAAATTTTTCTGACAGTGTGACATTACATTTGACGAATGCTTTAGGTCAGAGTTTTCTTTACTTAGCCTATGGAAGAATTGCTAATACACCACCTGGCCAAAAAAAGAGGTCACATGCTAATATTTCGTAGGACCTTTAAGTTTGATAATAGCACAAATTTGCTGTGGTATTGTTTGATAAACTTCTGCAGTGGCACAAGATTTATTTACATCCAGTGTTGCATTCATTTTTCACCAAGATCTTGTATTGATGATGGGAGAGTCCGACCACTGTGCGAAGCCTCTCCAGAACATCACAAAGATTCTCAATGGAGATAAGGGCTTAACTCTGTGGTGATCCATGTGTGAAAATGATGTCTCCTGCTCCCTGAATCACTCATTCACAACTTCAGCCTGATGAAGCTTGGCATTGTCATCTTGGAACATCTCCGTGACATCAGGGTGGAAACAATCCATTGATGCAATAACCTGGTCATTCAGTATCTTCAGGTAGTCAGCTGACCTCCTAATGTTGCTAAACCTGGACCTGACCAACTGCAGCAACCCCAGATCATACCGCTGCTACAGTAGGCACTGGGCATGATGGGCGCATCACTTCATCTGTCTCTCTTCTTACCCTGAAGGGTCCATCACTCTGGAAGAGGGTAAATCTGGACTCACCAGATTAGATGAACTTCTTACATTGCTCTGGAGTCCAATCTTTGTGCTCCCTTGCAAAATATATATTTTTTTCCTCTGGTTGGCCTCACTGATTAATGGTTTTCTTATGGCTACACAGCTGTTCTGTCCCAATTACTTGAGTTCCCTTCATATTGTGCATGTGGAAATGCTCTTACTTTCACATAGCTCTGAGTTCTACTGTTGCTTTTGTTCAATTTGATGTCACGAAACGTTTAAGTGATCACAGTCATTCAGGGTTTTTTTCAGAAAACATTTCATCTTCAAAGATGATGGTTCTCCACTCTCCTTCCTGTTTTTAATAAAGCGCTGAACAGTTCTCAATCCAATTTTAGTACTTTCTGCAATCTCCTTAGATGTTTTCTCTGCTTGATGTCAGTGATTTGACCCTTCCTAAACAGACTAACATTCTTTTCTGTGAGGAGGTACTAATTGCATCAGCAAGGGTTACATAAGTTGTTGCCAGCTGGAAGACCGTTCTCCATGCAGTATCTATCAAATAGATACTGCATGGCTCATACCTATTTGATCGGTTAAAGTCAGTGGTGACTTTTTTTTTTTGGCCAGGCATGTGTGTATGTGTGTGTGTATGTATGTATATATATATATATATATATATATATATATATATATATATATATATATATATATATATATATATATATATATATATATATATATATACACACGTGTGTGTGTGTATATATATATATATATATATATATATATATATATATATATATATATATATATATATATATAAACATACACACGTGTGTGTGTGTGTGTGTGTATTAGGATGGTTTTGACGGACAATCATACCACTTTTTAAAGGATACGGGCAGCATTTGAGGCCAAGCTGCAGAAAAGCAGCCGGACAACAGATTTCCGCGTTCCTCAGTCCATCTGCACCATGTTTAATGTCATGGTGGATGCCAAGTCCCAGTCAGCCAAATTGTGTGCCGTGGACCTAGGTCAGGAGGTAAGATCTTCCCTCCTTTCTCTTTCAAAATCTTCCTGTTTAATTTTCTCCCCCAATTTAAAACTATTGCTGAGGTGGCAGCAGCACATTTAAGGGCAAACACATACAAAGGTGCGAATGCCTTTTTGCATTTTTATGAGATGAACATTTGAATATTTTTTCATATCTGCTTTTTTTTTTTGTAATTTTGCGTGTACCATGTCATTTTCCTTTGTGACTTTTTCTGTTTGCCATCGCTCTCTGCCTTATGGAGTTAGACAATGGGTAAGTGTGACCAAAATCTAAATGAAACTCCCAAGTCACAACACCCCCTTCTCCCTACCCAGGCCCCCATTAATTCCCAAATGAATAATTAGTCATCAGTTTTCACTGTCTGTCTCCTTCACTTGAATTGTTTGGATTTCATTACCATATGTGTAGATAGTATTGAATATACATGGGATGAATGTGAGAGATCTCATGTTTTGCACAGTCCCCAGACTGATACTAATTACTGACAATGAATTCATTATTCCTAAGTCCTTCACAGTTTTGTCAGGGGAAAGA
Source organism: Anableps anableps (assembly GCA_014839685.1). Classification (NCBI taxonomy): domain Eukaryota; kingdom Metazoa; phylum Chordata; class Actinopteri; order Cyprinodontiformes; family Anablepidae; genus Anableps; species Anableps anableps. The sequence goes on from CM026069.1 coordinate 38,996,915, forward strand.
AGTCCTCTTACAGTGTTTCTCCCACTCTATAAAATCAGACTATTTTTTCTCTTATACAAATACAGCTAAAAATAATTAACATATGAAAATGTTTAATATTTGTTGTCACTCATTTCAGAGTGAAACTCCATCCATTGCACATAGAGTGAAATATTTGAAGTCTATGTAATTCTGATGACTGTGGCTTACAGATGATGAAACTTAAAATTAAGTGTCTTAGAAAATTTGAATTTTGCTAAAAAGCAATATTCATAAAACATAATCATAAAAGTTGAGTGGAAGGAAAAAGTTTTGCAGGAAAAGGTGCAACAGGGATAACTGCAGGGGGAGTTTCACATTAAGTGGACTGAGGCTGGAGTCAGCACATCAAGAACCACGACACACATAGAAATCCTACACATTTGTAGTAAGTCTTGCATTTCTTGTGTCAAGTCATTCCTAACCAAAGACAACTTTGGAACACTGAGGAACAGTGCAGTTACTTTTCTTCTGAAGTTATCTTTTCAGATGAAGGTAAAATTAGCATTTTATTTGGAAATCAAGGTCCCAGAATCTGGAGAAAGAGTGGAGAGGCACAGAAACCATGCTACTTTAAGTCCAGTGTGAAGTTTCCACAGTCTGATGATGTTGAGTGCCATGTCATCTGCTGGTGTTGGTCCACTAGGTTTTGTGAAGCCCACAGTCAACACAGTCATCTACCAGGACATTTCAGAGTACCTCATGCTTAGTTATGCTAACAAGCTTTATGGAGATGCTCACTTCATTTTCCAGCAGGACTTGGTACCTGCACACACTGCCAAAGGTACCAAAAGCTGGTTCAGTGACCGTGGTGCTTACTGTGCTTATTTGCCTAGTAAACTATCCTGACTTGAACCCCATAAAGAATCTATGGAGTGTTGTCAAGAGGATGATGAGAAACACCAGATCCAACAATGCAGATTCTTGTATTAAGGAGTTGCACCATCTTTCCCCCTCTTGCACCACCGGGTTCGTTTCTCTCCAGTTCCAAGACTCAACCAATAAAACCAGCAAAGTATTTACTTTGTGAAATAATGAAAAATTAAGTTCCAGTTTCAAGATTTAATGCCCAAATTGATCAGTGTACAGAGTATACAAATGAACAGCTACAGAGTGACATTCACCGCCCCCCCAGCCCATCTTAAGTATGAATCAAGAGGAGCAAAGAATGGAGCATGAGCCCTGCTTTTATCTATGCTTCATTCTTAACCCTCCTAAAGAGTGTCATCCTCTTGTATCAGTTTATCCTTGACTATGTGTGTGTCTTATGTGATATCAGCAGTTATGGTTGTGTGAGCTTGTAGCAGTGAGCGGTGCAGCAGATAAGGCAGATATGTTTAATTAGGGCAGCAAAGAGATGATTAGAACAGGCCACAAAATCATACATCCTTAACAAGATGATCTGAAGGCCACTACTGAAGCAACCTGGGCTTTCATTACCCCTTAGCAGAACCACGGGCTGACTGCCTCCATGTCATGTTACATTAATGCATTAATTCAAGTAAATGAACCTCAAACCAAGCACTAAGTGTATAGAACTGAACGCACTTTTCAGAAGCTTGACATTTTCTAATTTTTTATTCATCTTGTGTAATATTCTGATTTTCTGAGACAGAATTTTGGGTTTGCATTACCTGTAAGTCATAATCATCAAAATGACAAGAAATAAAGTCTTCAAATATTTGTATATGTGTAATGAATCCATATATAGTATGAGTTTAACTTTATGAAATGAGTGACAAAAAATTCTGAACTTTTTCAAGATATTCATGGGTTTTTTTTTTTGAGTTGTACTTGTACGTCATCAAGATACCTTAAAGTTTATTGTTATTAAATGCATTTAAAGCTGGGAAAGCACTAACAATTTTCACAGTCATCACAGACTTTGAAAAAGCTAGATGTTCACTCTAACAGACTGGTTTTTGTTTTATGACTGAGACTGGAAATCACACATCTTGTGTAATATTGTGTGTCCCAATCTGTCATTTTTCATTGGTTGTCATCAACATGGGTTTGCAGTTGGGTTGGTTTTCAGTTCACACAACCCATCTGTGTCCAGATCTCCCTCAAAAATTAAAAGTTGTTCTTTTGACTGTGGCTCAGGTCAGGTTGGTTCCCCTTACAAATTTTCAGACTCCAGTCTTGACCCCATCTCAAACAAACAGATTTTTGTGCCAACTCATCTTGCTGCCTGACCAGTACTAGCAGAAACTAGAGGCTGACATTTTTGGGGATTCCCAGGATTCTTGCGGGATGGGAGTAAATGTTTCTATTAATCATATGATAGGGATGGTACAGGATAAAATGTTAACGGAAGTAGACGGGAGTGGGAACTAAACAGTTAGACAAAAGAAACACAGGACAGGAGCCGCCATTTTGTAGTTTTCTTTCAATAAGCCCACACTGTAACAAAATTTTAAAGAACTGCACGGCCCAGAAGCCCACTGTGCTTCTGGTTGCTTTATTCTGCCGGAATTCAAAGAACAGCAATGGAGGGATTAAACACCAGTGGATCAAACACCACTTAACAGGTAATGCCTGGGGGGACCACAGCTCATGTATTATTTGTTTTGTGCCCTTTAGTGAAAGTTTTTTGTTTACATTTAAGTAATAAATACCTCCCTGTATTACCTCAGATGAACTATTCCTGGTGCCACATCTTTTGAAATAAAAATGCAGGAAACAAAGTAATCTAAAAAAGAATAGGGAGAAGATTAAATAAAATTTAGTGTATTGCCTGAAGACAAAATGAAGAAAAAAAATGGAGCAGAACAGGAATGGAAGTTATTCTGCATGGGAGTGGGATGGGAGTGGGAGTAATCTTGCGGGGAGTGGGATGTGACAGGAATTTTTTTTACTCTGGCCTGGGATTGGGATGGGACAAGAACTTTTCCGTGGGACTGGGATGGAACAGGAGGGAAAATCCACTCCTGTGTCACCCTCTTGCACAGACTGACATAGGACCTTAGATAAGTTTCAAATAAGTTTTATAACTGCTTTAAGATTTTACATGTTGTGTAAGTACATACATTACAAGAACTATCATAAAATAAAGTTTACACATATTAACAAAAGGACTGTAGTATATTTAGCCATTCATCATGTGAATAGATTTTGACTAAATTTAGAATCTCAAAATGACCCAGTTTACATGATGTTGGAAAACAGAAAATCAATGATGGCTGGATGGATGGATAGCTATTGTTTAGAAACATGCTTAGGAAATTATAAAATAAATTGACCCATGGACAGACGTCTTTTCTTTCAGAAATTTTCATAAATGTAGATAAAAAGTCTAATGCTTTGTTGTCTTCTTCTGTAGAGACAATACCACTCCCAAATTGACCATCTGATTGAGGAGACGGTGAAGGAGATGATAACTCTTTTGGTTGCAAAGGTATAAAACATGCTTTTACACCACAACATTACATGAGAAAATGAAAGGAAAGAGAAATTTGTTGAGATTCAAAGCATTCCCACAGATATTCCACACTGGTGGAATCGCCACCTTGACACAAGCTTGAGTATCCTTAATACTCTTGGGGATTCATTGTCTGGGTCGTCTTCAATGGCAAATTGTTTTCTGGGTAGGGGACACATTGAGCGTGATTCCATGATTTCGATAAAATTGCAGAACACAAAAAAAAAAAGACAAACCTGGAAATCTGTTTGAGAGAGACCAGGGCTTAGGAGTTCACCAATGAGAACCTGGTGGTCAGGCCTTGACTTTAATGGAATCAGCCCAAAAAAGCTAAAAGAAGCCCTGTTCCCTTGAGCCCAGCAAATGCAGGTGCTATGCAAGTTAGGTGGCAGACAAAGATGGGGACCTGGATAAGGGGCCTGGTTGTCAGATGTTGAGTGATACCAGCTGCATGGCACTGAACATCTTGTACTTCAAAGATGCCCACAGTGACAGGTGACTGGTGGGTGTGGAGATACTCAGAAGTTCAATAGGGGGGTATTCAGGTGGGGTCTTGTATCTGATGGAAAGAACAGTCCCTCCATCTTAACTCAAGCAGTTGTTTATATTTGGACCTCTGTGCTCGGCATGAAAATATCATAAAATATAACATGTTTAAGCAAAACAAGACTTTTCAAGTGTAATCATTGTACATGTGGCATTATTTCTTGTCTTAAACCCTTGGACAAGGAGAGGGACTGATGTATCAGTTGATCACTACCTGGTGGGAAGCTGTATCTGGTGGTGGGGAAGGCAGAGGGACAGATCTGGTAAACTCAAACATTGGTGAGGGTGAACTGAGAATGTCTACTGGAGGAACTAGTTCAAAAGATCTTCAACGTACCTCTACCAAAGTTTCTTTCATGTTCTAGTCGAGATTGGCAACCTCAGGTAAGTTCTGAAAATTTTTCTTGCCTCTGAAAGAACTTACAGGACCATCTGGTGCTGTGCGTGTTTTGTTGGGAGAACTACTGATACAAATTGAATATTTAGTAGGATGGTGGAGTACTTTAGGGATCGCCTCAATACAGTTATCATGTCCTCTGCCGAGGAAACAGGCAATGAGTCTCCGGAGAACATTAGACTGTCATTTTTGACCTGTTTTTTTTTTTTTTTTTTTTTATGTTGCATATGTCACGTCATAAGTTGAAGATCACCTGTGATAAAGCTGGCTATGGCAGTCAGAATAAATTTTTTAAATGGTAGCCTGCGGAGTTGATGGAGCAGTCTTCAGTGGAGAAGAACAATGCCAGCACAGTTCCCTGTGGGGCCCCAGTACTGCATACAGCCATATGTTGTCATGAACTGTGAGGAGCCAGTGAGGTAGCCCAGTATTTACTAAGGTGGTGGTCCACTCTAGACAGCTTGATCTTGTCCTTTAAAAGTTTTGGTTTGATGGTGTTAAAAGCACTAGAGGAAAAAAAAACATGATCCCTACTGTGGTTCCAGTCTTCTTCAGGTGGGTTAGAGCTCAGTGCAGGAGGTAGATGATGATCCATCCCAAAGACAGGCTGGTAGGTGAACTGCTACAGATTATATGATGACCTCCTCAGAGGATGAAGATTGAGGACCAATCCCCCTGGGTCCTTTATTAGATGTTATATAAGTGCCAGTGGCCTGTAGCTGTGGAGGTCCTTTTGGTTCCAGTGCAGTGATCTTCTGCACTGGAACCATGCAGTAGGTCTTACACAGCTGTGGTACCCTCCTTATCTTCAGGCTTGTGTTGAACAAGTATACGATGACACTGCTCATGGGCCTGGAACTGATGCCATCTGGCTGTGTCTTTGGAGGTGTGGATGATGAGAATGGATTGTCTGAAACAGGACTGCTGAAAGGTATGAGGTTGGGGAATGAAGATAAAGGGGGGTTGTAGCATGGATGTCTGGACCAGAGGAAGGGCAGGTGATTGATCGAATCTGTTGAAGAACTGGTTAAGATCATTCAAACCTCTGATATCAGGTAAGGACTGTCAGTTCATCTATCTTGTTGGGCGGTGATTTCACATTTCCCACGATGAAGGAAAATACCGGATTGGGTCTTGTGTCTCTTCGTTCTCAGCTTGCAGGGAACATCAGGCTACTCATGGAGAGGTGACACAGCTGTGGTAAGGAGCACAAGTAGTTGATTCCTGGTGTAAAAACCACTCATGGGCTCTCTGGGCATGATGCAGCAAAGACAACAAAAAACACAAATACACATCTCCAAAACAAGGAAAGAAAGAAGGAAAGTTTAGGATTAAACAGTAGCTGCTGATTAGGCAAAGCAAGGTTAAGGCACAGGTCGTGAACAAAATACATCTCAATGGGGAACCTTTGCTTGACACAACACTTGTATCGGTGAGTGATGGCCTCCACATATTTTAAATATATTCTATGGTCTTATCTCATTAAAATCTCATGATCAGGGAACAACTGCTACAGACTGGGGTTACTCAAATGCAGTGTCCTGCACTTTATCAAGACCTGCATTTCTTAGAAAATTTATGAGATCATATAGAGGGTCCTAATCTTGCATAAAGAACCTAAATGACTGGATGGCATCCCTTTAAGAAGAGTGGAATATCATGCATCAGTCAACAGCATGAGACATTGTTGTGAAGTTGTAATTGATGCTCAAGGATACATTGCAAATTATTAAAATACTGAATTGTTTTGTTGTGGTCTATCCACCACCGTTAAGGTTTGGTCCAATAAATTGTTTGAAATAATTACAATTTCTCTCCTCTACTGAAATCAGAAAATGTCAGAATTATACTGTAGGATGAAATTTTTACATTTCCATCATTTCATCCAAAAGTTGCATTTGTGAGTAGTGGCTAATATAATTAAGCGGCATAAAGGAATCTCGTATTCATGCAAACAACATACATAGACCTTTGTTACTTATCTTTCATAATGCTGTTATAAGTTTTTGGAGCTTATGTAACTGGGCTGCCTGCATGAATCTTAAGTTTCTTTATACTTTTAAAATGGAAACAAACCAAGGTAATATTTGTTATAGAATTAGAATTATATATTTTACATACATTTTTGCTAAATAAAAATTCAAATAAATTAACATTTAACATCTTTTCAAATCCTGTCTGTATCATGATTTAACATTTATCTTATTTTGCTTTTAGTTTGTGGTCATTCTAGAGAGTGTGCTATCTAAACTCTCCAGATATGATGAAGGAACCCTCTTCTCTTCCTTCTTATCTTTCACAGTAAGTACAACATTCTTTATTCATTCCTTTTGATGGTATTCACCATTTTAGTTTCCATTATTAACATCTCCATATATAATTCTCACAACTTTATAGGTTTGCTGTGAATTTTAAAATCTGCCTATTGATCTTGTATCTTCCTGATCAACTGAAACATTTTAATTTGATAATTAGTTGTTTTGGATTAAGAGCTGTTTGATGTTTCTTGTTATACAGTTTGACCTTTTAGGCACTCTCAACATGAAATAGCTTAACACCTCAGCTGGATATTTGCAATATTTTGAAATAACCCCAAAACAGATATTGAATTAGTGAGTGCACATTTGTCGCTAAATGCACCACAAGTAATGGCTGCAAGTTCAGCAGGTACTACAACAAACCACTGTGCTATGTATAGTCTGAGCATAGTACTCCTTGCTCTTAAATGTGGTTTCACAGTTAGAGTAATGATTCTAATCTCATACCATGCTTGTCTTTTAAAGGTAAAGGCTGCCTCAAAGTATGTGGATGTACCCGTAAGTATTAACAGATGTTTTTGCTGTTGTGCATATTCTGTATGATAGCCTGCCATAGTGTCCTGTAACAAGCAACTGAACAGACACAATGTGAAGAAAACTTAAGCTATTTATGAAGCCTTAAAAAGCTGGTAATAGGACTAGAGTAATAAAAGTAGTTTTGATTTGTATACATATGTGGGTTTATTTCAAATGTAATGGACACAAACATGAAAAATGCAAAAAAGAGGAAGGGAAAGAGAGAAAGATGGAGGAAAGGTTTAAAGAGAAAAAAGAGATAGAAGTAGAGGAGAGAAAAAAGCATAGCGATAAAACAAGTCAACACCCTTGAAGTCTGCCTTGAGACCTGCGGAGAGAAAGAAAAAAACAGGACCTCTACAGTTCTGCAACAGCTTCATGGATGGGATGGGAAATATTGTCCAAGAGTGATATCATTTTAGCTAGAGTTCTTTTGTCTCCCACCACCTACAAGGGGTCCTTGGATCCTAGAACAGAACTGGCCTTTCTGATGATCTTATCAGATACGTTCTCTAGTTTAACAGAACTGATCTTGATTTTTCACTGGAGTGAAAATTTGTTTTTAGCTTAGCAACATATACAATGAAGGAAAAAAAATGTAGAAGAGTGAACATGTGATGCTCTTTTATGCATAGTGTTTTCTGTAAGTCTGTATGGGAATGTTGTAATGTGATAGATTTTAGTTTGGCTTTTTGATCCTTAACTAAACATTCTGTCAAAGTTTGCTCTCCAGTTGTTGTTTTTCCCCATCCACCACTTTGGCCAATCAGATCCAGTTCTTTACTGGGGATGTTGCTCACAGTCCTGGAGATGACATTGATGTCATCAATATTTAACCTAGAGTTATTTTTATACAGCTTCCTGTTCCACCTCTTCACATTTTTTGATCCAATTAGTCTACTTTAATAGGTGCAGGTGGAAAGATGTGGATGCATGTTTGTCAGAGCAAAAGCTTTAGCTTTTTGTTTTCCCTGCTGGGGTTTTTAACAAGGACACCCTCACTTCAGAGTGTCCTTGTTAAAATCCCCAGAGGGTCCAAAACATTTATTTGGAATGTTGCGTTTGTTTCCTGGGAACAACTCAGCTGATGTTTTCACATGCATCTCCGGCAGCAGAGTTGGGTAAAGTCTGTAGAGCTCTTTTGATATTTTATACATAAATGTTTTTTTGTTGTGCTGAGATGTTCCTTTCTTTCTTACATGTTAGCATGATTACCTAATTTGATATCAACAGCCAGTAAAATCCTTATTTTGATCAATTCAATTCAGTTTATTTATATAGCGCCAATTCACAACAATTTTTCTCTTGAGGCACTTTACAAAAAAGTCACGCATAGTCACGCATGTCAGATTTGACATTCCAATTCCTCGTTATCAAACAGTGCAATAAGTTCAGTTCATTATTCAAATTAGGTTTCTATCTAATGAAACCCCCCAGACTGCATCGAGTCATTGACCTGCAGCGTTCACTCCTCCTGGACGAGCACGTAGTGACAGCAGACAATCACCTGCGTTGTCGTTGACTTTACAACAATCCCTCATACCGAGCATGCATATAGTGACAGTGGAGAGGAAAAACTCCCCTTTAACAGGAAGAAACCTTCAGGAGAACCTAGCTCAGTATGAGTGGCCATCTGCCACAAACTACTGGGGGTTTTAGAAGACAGAGCAGATACACAAAAAAGAAACAGAAGAGCTGATGTAGGAGTACTTTCTATGTTAATGAAAAGTTAAAAGCAGGAAAGGCAGAGCGTTTAGTTGTTGGCTGCATTATCTTAGCTGATGTGCCCCTCCGGGAAGGTATCACAGCCAAACAGAATGGCAGACCAGTTGCAACTTCCATGAAAAGTAAAAATAGTGAGAACATAAAATTAAAAGTTTAAATAACATCAAATAATGCTAAATTGGAGAGAAGAAGGAGAATATAACAGACCAAGGAGAAGTGGTCAATTTGTGAAATGGAGAATCTTAAATTTTTTTCTGGATTTGACAGGGAGCCAATGAAGGGAATTTAAAATGGGAGAAATATGATCTCTCTTTTTAATTTTCATCAGAACTCAGCATCACTCCTTCACAGAATATTTCTAATTTTTGCAATATTCCAGAGATGACAGAAGAAAATCCTAGAGCCCAGTTTATCATGGGACTTAAATGACATACCCTGGTAAAAAAAATAACATCGAGGTTCTTTACTTTATTACCAGAGGTCAATTTAATGTTGTCCAAATCAAGTGACTGACTAAGCAGTTTCTATTTCAGAGATTCTGGTCCAAAGACGACAACCTCTGTCTTGTCAGAATTTAAAAGCAGAAAGTTTTGTGTCATTCAGGTTTTTATGTCTTCAGAGCATGCCTGTAACTGATAGGATTCATCAGGATTTATGGATAGATATAGATGGGTATCATCAGCATAACAGTGGAAATTTATCCCATGCTGTCTGATTATTTTACCAATTGGAAGCATATACATAGTAAAAAGAATTGGTCCAAGCAACGCACCTCGGGTACTCCACAATTAACCCTAGAGTGTGAAGCAGATTTATCATTCATATGAACAAACCGGAATCTGCCAGACAGATAAGATTTAAACCAGCCTAGTGCCGTTCCTTTGATACCTACAGTATATTCAAGCCTTTTCTATGATGAATTCTTATTCTGATGTATTCCAGACTGAAACTCTTCAAACAGGTGATTACTGTTTAGATTACACTTGATTAAATTACACTTGATTAGTAACTATTTTCTCAAGGATTTTAGATAAAAAAGGATGATTAGATATAGGTCTGTCAGTAAGTTAACTTGGTCAAGAGAAGATTTCTCAAGTAAAGGTTTAATTACAACTACCTTAAATCCTGTGGCACATGGCTATTTACTAAGGATAGCTTAATCATATCTAAAATGGAGGCAGTAATCAAAGGGAACACTTGGGGTCCAACATGGAAGTTGAAGGTTTAGATGAAGCAGTCCAAACATATATCAGGTTTTAGAGTTACATTCAGTAATTACTTTATTGCATCTAGTACATTATATTGTCAACAATTTTATTTTTTATAGAATTAATTTTATTCATGAACAATGATTATAATATACTAGATGCAAATATTCTCCTTGGAAATTTGATCACAATAATTTTGACAATGAGATGTATTTTTCTTATAATGTAATATTTTACAAAAAGTTACAAGGCCATATTTTTTGTTTTGTTGTTTGTTTATTAGTATTTTTACAAAATACTTTTTCTTCATCAGCATTGTTCCTGGTCCTGAGGTCATAGTTGAGAGAATTACGTGGTACAATTACATACCCAAATTGACAAGACCTTCCAATAAAATTCAATGACTTGAAATAAAATCTCCAGCTTGGTGCCACAATTTGACACCAAACAAGAAACTGTTGCTTATGAAGATGAACATTAAATCTCAGTTGGTTTATAAGTTTGCATTTAATGTCTCACATTTTCATTATTTTGCCAAGATAAATAGTCTCATTAGCTGCTATATCAAGGAAAGAATATTCCAGTAATAGCTATATAGGCCAAGCCAATGCTTTAAGCCACTGAGGTGATACATTGTAGTATTGACTACTACTATTGATTGTTACCTTATCAGATGAATTAAAGTCAGAGCCGCCATTGCTCATTGTGCAGATCATCCATTTATTTGCTTTACATGTCGTCAGTGTCCACTTGTCCACTGTCAAAGTGAAGATATACAGCTTTCAGAGATTAAAATGAGTTTCCTCCTAAGCAGTACTGTTTCCATGTTTGTGTTGTTTTTTTTTTTTTTTTTTTTTTTTTTTTGTGGATGTGTAAATATTTGACCATGCTTTCACATAGAAAACCAGAATCCAAATGGTAGATTTTATCGTATTTCTTTGTCAAATGTCCCCATGTTTCCTCCTCAAATGACAATTCATTTGCATGTGGCCAGACACTGGCAGGCAGCCATGCCTCGTGCTTCGCTCTTTCAGTGCAACATACATCACGAGTCAGTGTTGTACAACACATGCCACTTCTGCTGTCAGGTTGGCGCTGATGATTTGTGCATTTGACTGTGTTCACATCAGATTTGTGTTCACTGCCAACACTTTGGCCATAGCAGCAAATTTTAAATTAATGCCTTGCAAATAGGCACTGTGTATGCTAGCAGGGCTTCACAGTTTCTGGCCTTGCATGCAAATTGTGTTAAAATTGTATCCCTAATTCACAAAAACAGAGCATCACTGACAAAGTTACCTCTTTTGATGCATCTGCACAGGTTTGTTTAGCAAAGGCTTTTTCTGAGAGAAATCCCATATTTAAATGGAATTATATGGTCTATTATTGTAAGAGATGAATTTGTCCTTGATGTTCTAGGGAAAACAAATCCCAGTTTTATATCATTTTATGTTAGGATTTAGGGTCTGGCTAATGTGCAAATTGAGTTTAGGTTTAGCATAGTTTTAGGCATGTACTGGAAATAGTTAAAGCTCAGGTTAGGCTACACAAAGGGAAGTCAATACAATATCCTGAACTTGTGTGGTCTGAAAAGAAAACAATAGATCCTGTGCAGATTTTTTGACTTGTTGTTTAAGGTCAGGATTGAAGAAAAGAGAACTGTTTTGATACGAAAGTTACAAAGCTAAATGTTGTGGAATTATTCAGCAGTTTGAGTGATGGAGTGATTGCATTAAGTAACGAACTTGCAGTATTCACTCCTGAATGAACATGGTTTATGTTTGAGCATTTTCATGTCTCAAAATGGCCCAGTCACAGTCCATACCTAAATCCAATTGGGAATCCAGGGCAGCACTACAAAACTGATGTTCACAGATACTCTCATACAAATCTGATAGAAATTGCAAATTGCAGAGATGAATGGAGAAAAAAATGTCTGAAGATATATGAAACTGATAGAGACAGTCTTTCAATGTGTTTGTTGCTGAAAGGTGTGTGTTGCAATAAGTGGCATTGACTAAGGGAGGCTGAATATCAGTGAACGCCACACTGCCACACTTTGCCAATTTTTTTTATTTGAAAAACATTTTGAAAACCAGGTGTCATTTTCCTTCCACTTTAATATATACTACTTTGTGTCGGTCTATCACATAGAATTCATTTAAAATATAATAACGTTTGTGTTTGTAATGTGAGACTATATGAAAAAGTTTCAAAAAGGCATCTTTTAAGCTTAAACCATGGCTGTACTGTGACCAAAAAATGGCCCTGGCGTTTTTGGCCATGGAAGCCCACCACGATTATACACTATATGTGAAGGCACCTGACATACCAAAGGATATATTTTCACATGTTGTTGTTTTCAAAAATGTAAATAAAGCGCAGCTGCCTACAATGAGGGGAGTAACCACGTTAAAAAACAGATTTTCTCTTTCACTACTCAAAGATTTTCATCATGGGACAGATGGCCACAGTGTCACAATTCCAATCTTTAAGTGGATGGCAAAGAAACACTGCTAGCGATGTCTTTTCAGTGCTTTATGAAATATACTGTTTATACAAATACACATATATGCCCATAGTAAGACCAGATATCCATGTAAAATCAAGGATTCCTCATCAAAGTGGCACCTTAAAGTGCTGATGACATGATATCGACCTTTTCTGCCAATTTTTTCCAAACAAAAAGTCCTTCCCGATTATCTATTTAATATTAACAAGCGTGCCTGAATAACATCGTTTTAATAAAAAAAAAACCGCGGCTACTCGGGCAAATTTGAGAGGACTGTAGCGCCGCTTAGCGACCAAGGAAGAAGGCAGAAGTGACATAAGCGGGAGAACGGCCCCCAGTCATGTTAACCCAAGACTAGCAGTTTTGAGGCAAATATTTGATAACGTTTTCAGAGTTTTGTTGTTTTTAAGTAACGGCAAAGCCTTCACATTATATTTAAAAGGCTATTTTCAAACACCCATGAGGTGTTGTTAGTTGATTTAAGTTTCCCAAGGATCCAGAGCTGCGTTTGCAGTGGGTGAAGCAAGTCAGACCTACTTGTGAAAAGTAAGAACTCTCCATTTTGGTTAAATTAACATATATAGCATTTATAAACAAATAATCTGTTGTAATCTGTGTTGAAGGCATGCCAATCCGTGTTCCCCTCCCGAGTGTTTTCCACTTCTGCTGCGGTCATGCGCGCCTCCTCACCGCTACTCAGCTGAGTCCGACTCGCTTTGCAAGAAGTCCGATCGGGACAGCTTGAACCGTTAATGAGGTGTGATGCCCCATAGTCCTCATCATCACGAAGCTCTTCTGAACTGGCTGATGATTACACCACACAAACCAATTCTCGAATGGATGTGCTGCTGGAACAATCAGCGAGGTTTTCAACACCTTCCACCATGAGTTTAGATTTGCCAGTTGTCCGCTTATCGTTCCCCCGCTGACGTCACAACATGGCGACTCTGTTTTACCCACCTGCTTTAGCGGCGCTGTTTTAAACATCGGATATTCGCATAATAATAATAATAATAAGCATGTTTGAGTTAAAACCTCACAGAATCATCTATTTTAATATATTGTGTAATTTTAATTTCAAAGTTACATGAAGTCAGATCATGTCATCAGTTCTTCAAAGTATGAAAAACAGAGGGAATTTCACCAGGGTTATCTGGTTAGTCTATCAATGATAAACCATCTATTTCAACAAAGCAATGTTTCACTAATATTACATAATAATAATAACTGTAAGATGGAACACCTGCAAACTATAACCTTATGGCAAGTTAAAAAACCCTAAGTTGGACACAAAGTCGACTCATAGCTTATTTGAAAACAAAGGTTATAAAGGCAAATTTTACACACACAAACACACACACACACACACAGTTTGTGCTCATAACTGTAGTTTTGTACACAAATCAAATATACCTCTGTAGGCTAATATTATCATGCATGTTTTAGTTTGACTGATTAAAACAAGTTTTGTAATAATTTCCTATGTTGAGCATTTGCATACTTTTGGCTACAACTTCCCCACATACCATTTAGTGAAGATGTATCTCAAATCATGTCATTTTTTAATTGTATTAATTCTGTTTTCTAACGATTCTAACTTTTGTTCTTTTTCTTACTTCTTTACATTTTCTGTTTTGTTTTACAGTTATTATCATTATGATTATTATTACTACACACATCCCAAAACATTTTCATTGTTAATTGTTGATTACCTTGGTCAGAGAACGTGAGGGGCGGGCCAAGTAGGGCTGAGAGATTTTATAGAATTGGTCCAACATTCTTCAAGAAAATCAATCAATGGGCTGTCGCGGTCGATAAAAGTTAGTATAATATACTTTTTTGGTAACTTATAACCCAGGCCGGCCCAAAAATGTGCGTCGCCCCACCGGGCATTGCCCAGTATGCCAGATGGCCAGTCCACCCCTGGCCTATACCTAAACCTAAAAGCATATGTCAGCCACACAGGCTGGAAACTAATTAACTAAATATCTGCTTCTCTTTATACTTGTAGAAACTCTGGGAAATAACACATAATTCAACATGTTTTCTGAGAGTGAAGAGATTGTAAAACATGGAGGTAGTGGTACAGGTTTTTTATATGGAAGGAGTTTGGTCATGCTGAAATTTATTTACGAAGAATTTAAGAGTTTGAGTGTAGGAGACAATGAAGCTAAAACTAGAGAAATATTTATCCTTTTAACTCACATTGGAAGCTAAATCTGTTCTGTAGCATTTTGATTTGGCTGAAGCTGATTTTTGTTAATATTTTTGGAAATCCTTAAAACAAAGCATTGCCAATGTCCTGCCTAGAAGTAGCAAATACCATTCCAGAGACTGACATGAAAATTAGTTCAGAATTTGTCAGTGTCACTGAATGGAGTAGAGTTTCCAATAATGTATAAGTGAAAGAAGAAAGTTCTGCAAACATACAGAATATGGTGAATAAAGGAAGTCACATTAACATGTGTAGTATTTAAAGGAAATGTCCTTTCAAAAGATAAGTTTGTAACATTCTTTACAAGAAAAAATTAATGTCAACCATAGTAGCTTACAGTTTGTTGCATTTAAATTGAAATGCTGAAAGTTATCCAGACTTTATGTCAAGATACAGTTTGTCAGTAGACCTACCTGACTGAATTCAGTCAGGCTTCATGAATAAAAATAGCTAACAATGTAAATCTATCTGATGGGTAGTTACTTGGTAAATAAAGTACATATAAAGTAAGGAATATTAGTCCAAGCACAGATCCTATTGGAAATTACTAATAACTAATATTATGTACTCACTTGAGTAAACTGGTTTCCATCAGAAAAATGATTTATACCAACCTGGTATTATTCTGTCTCCTCAGCCTCTGTAAAGGTATTTAGTTTTACTCCAACACTGAGACTGAGTGGGACCAACACAGACACAAGTCCATTTTTGTTGCCATAAGATTGTTAGGAAATTTCACTGCTTTTTCTGTGTGATGACAGTAACATGAATTAAACTCTTCAATTTTTTTTGGTACACATGTTCACACAGTTATTTGGCTAGAATTTCTGTATCATCACTTTTTTAAAGTGAAATGTTAATTAAACCACCCTTGAAAGCATGAGATACATATCCCTTTCCTAAGGATAAAATAATTAGGTCCAAATTAGGGGTGTTAAATCATGTATTGGATACATGTGTTTTTTGTTTTTTTTTTTTTAAAAGTCCAAATTCATGTTTATTAAGTGTTTTTTAATCTACATCTGTATTTGCCTTTATTTGCTCTTTTTCAGAAGCCAGGAATGGATGTTGCAGACTGCTATGTTACCTTTGTTCGTCATTCCCAGGACATGCTTCGGGAGAAGGTCAATGAGGAGATTTACGTTGAGAGACTTTTTGATGTATGTAAGATGCAACACCTGCTTTTTCTACAAATACTCACACATTACCTAGCAATTAGTTACAAATGATAGGTCAGATGTTATCATTCATAATAACTGATGGAATGTGATTTTTAATCAAAGTGATATCCAACACAATCAGTTATATTTGATCTTCTTCCAAAGAAATAGGTTTATGACGCTTTTTTGATTTTTTTTTTTTTTTTTAAAAGTTTCCTTAGTGTATAAACCAGAATATTATTGGTTGAACCTTTTTCTTTTTTTCCCACTCAAATGTTATCCTTTTTATGAATATTTCAGTTAGCACTAAGTAATAATTTTCTCAGTTTGCCTGACTTTGCTTGAGCACAATAATCACCATTGCTCTATGGAGCATTATGTAGGAATGAGAATCATGTGAGGTATATGTCTATAAAGAAGTACAGTTGATGCCCACCTAATCGTGGTTGAGTATTCGCACCTATTGCACCTATTGATGGAATCTGCGAATACTGCAGATTTTTGTATGGAATATAACTCCTAATTAATTTCAGAAAATGTGCCTATTTGTGGATTTTTTTGCAGAGGATGTCTAAAACTTTCAATAGAAAATGTAGCTCAGAAAGGTAAAATACCTTGCCGCCATGCTGGTAGGCACTTGCAAAGCAACTAATTCTCAAACACCATTCATTTTCCTTGGTGCTGATCGGCTACACCCCCAAGAGCAGAGATAAGGAAGAGTATGAATGTTAGCTTTTGTGTTAGTGCCAATACAGTTTCCACTGTGCATATTAATGGTTATTAAGGTATATTTCATGTTGAAACTTTTAAAATAGGCGGTTATAAGTATTTTTAGAAGGGGTCTCAAGTATTTATGGATTTCTGCTACTCATGGGCAGTTGAAACCACTACATTGTCAGCCCAGGGAGAAGCAGAACTGCCCCCTCAAATGTGGAGTTGATGTGAGTTTTAATAGATGAGGGAGATGGATGGTAGTGTGGGGGAGGTGGGGGGTTGTCTGCCACAAAAACCGCCCCTGACGGACACCAGCCAGCTCCAGATTAAGCCCCCCACCAAGAACTCTCAATGTCTACATGCATTTGGTAATGGGCACAGGCACCAGAGGTGAGGCTGACTGAACAGATCACCCTCTGGTTGCCATTAATTGTGCCCACGCTCAAGGCCATGCATGTGCATGTCATGAGAATGTTATAAGTGAGAGTGTCTAAGTTGTACAATAAAATTGGAGCCCAGGTCGCCATAAGACCATGGAGATGGAAAACCCTCGCTGCACCCCAATGTTCTGCATGAATAGTGGTGTGTTGGAGCTGGCGTAGGGATGTTTCCGGGGATGGGGAGAGAAAGACTGGGGGGCAAAATTTTCACCCAAAATGGCGGGCTAACCCAAATGCAAACACATTGCCAACGCAAGCACATGCACCCCTCCATTGACAAACAAACTGAAACCGGCAGCAGCATCCAGGTAGCCGAGGACACCCCACAACTTGGGAACTTTATAACTGGAGGCCAATTTAATACCATCCAGATTAAGTGATTGACTAAGAAATGTTTTTCTGTCTGAATTTATGTTAAAACTCACTAACACATATCCAAATTCCATGGGAAATCTACTTTGACATCTATTTGCTCTGTGGTACTGGGCCACTTGTGTATGGGTTTCAACTAAAAGTATGCGAAGACCTATCAACATGCCCAGGGTACTTATTACCAGTCTGACTCTCACTTTGCTTTTTTGGTGACATCAAAAAAGTGGATTTGGAAATGCACAGTGGCCACACTCTTCTTACAGTTCTAAGCATTGCAAAAAAATCAATACTTGAGAGATGAAAGTATAAAAAGAGTTTAAATATAATTTATTCTGAAAAAAAGTTATTAGATTTAGTTTCTATGACAGAGAATATCTGCATGTGAGAAAAATCAACAGAAGAAATTCAAATTGGTTTGGTCTACAATAATGAACTACTTCACCTAGTGGCAAGTGCTATGGGCTTTGCCTCCTCCGAATCGGGAGCCAAGGCATGTGGGAATGCTGGCAGTGCTGTCCCTAGGTGGACTGGGCATTTCGGTGCTGCCCTGCAGTGGCAGAGGGTCTGGCAGCAGATGTTGTGGTGGTGTGGCAGTGCCATGACTGCCTTTACTGAGGCAAGGTTTATACCCTCCTGCAACTCCTGACTAGGTGGACTGGGTCTCAAGGAGCATTCATCAGTTTTCTTCCTGATCTGTCATCGTTGTTTATTTATTTATTTATTGTGAGAAATAGATTTTGTGAAAAAAAATTAAAGACACTTTCTGGACAGGACAGAGAGGCTCTCTGAAGTTTACTCACAGCAGTTAAAACATGAGCTTAAGAATCTGTTGGAGAGGGTTGAGAAAATGAAAAGAAAAAAACTTGTTTGGATAGGTGTACACACTTACATTTTGTAAAAAATAATTAAACGCATTTTTATTCAGCCATATTTCCAATTATTTCCAATTAAATTGAATCTAATTAAAGTAAAATAAAATTCAGATATTCTAATTGGATTTTCCTAACTTTTCCACATTTCCTAAAGCCAAAGTTTGGATAAAGTTTGCAAAAGATCTGAAGGATCTCACTGTGCAAAGGTATCAGTCAGGAGAAGAGCAATAATCTGAGAAAATGTGGGAACACAGAAACAGAAATAGCATGTTTCTTTGAAATTTGAGTTGGCATAAATTAAGAAGTGAAGTCGTGCCATGCTGACTGACTCCAACCAAAAACAACTCAATTCTAAAGTACTGAATTAAAAGGTACTTCAACAAAAAAATATTTTAAGAGGATGTACAATATTGCAACTGAGAAAGGCCAGACTTGGACTGGAACCCAATTGTTTAACCCAGAACATTGTTGCAGATCATTCCTTCAAAGTTTGCAAAAACTTAATTGTATATATTCCCCCTAGGTCAAATAATCAGGGAGCTTTTTGTTGTGGTTTATCATTTCTATGCCGATATTCACCTCTGCTTGTTCTTTAAGCCAACTAAATATGTAAAATTGTCCCCCTTAATAAATGGTTTACATGTATCAAACAGTGGGTCTGTGGCAACTACTTGCAGGTGGATTTCAAAAGACAGAAACCATAATTACTGGCCATGACAGCCAAATATCTAAAATCAAGCAATACCTTGGTGTATTGTATTGGCCTCTTCTGACAGCAAGAAATAATGTTCCATTTAACGGTTTTTTGTAAAATGTCCATGTTGGAAGACACAAATTTAACTCAGAGGCTTTATGTAGAGAACCAAGCACAAAAAATAATTCAGCTTTAATTAGTGTGAGCTAAAGTTAAAACTAGTTCTTGTGAAGGCTGAACAACCATGCAGCTATACTCAAACAGTGTATTCATTCGCCTGCCTCTTTCCATGTGTACCACTATGTTGAATTTAGGCCCTAGGTTTATGCCTTTCTCATTTTGTTTCAGTCCTTGTTTGTGTGACTGTTGTTGATGGAGAGGTGTCTGACACTTGACTGCTGTCTTGCCATGCAGCCTTTTTTTCCCTTCACCTAGAAGACTGCTGGTGAAATTTGTGTTAGCTTTAGTTTCTTTGTTGTCATTCCTCATCAGTTCTTCCCTCAGTACCAAGGAGGCATGTGAAGGTGTCAGCAACCGCTCTCTGCAGCCCTGTTGTTCTTTTTTTCTGATCTTCCATTCTTTTTTTCTGATATTTTTCTCTTTCTTTCCTTTTTTCCTTATGCTGGTTGAACATGGCAGGAAGAAGATGATATTAATGTTTGATTCAAGTCCTGTAGGTGTTTAAAAGCCTGGAAAATTACAGCAAAAAGCATTTCTCTTACTGGTAAAAGCATTTCTGGTTAGATACTGAGACTGCATTTCATTGTTCTGTACCTGTACATGTGTAATGACAGTAAAGTTGAATCTAATCTAATCTAAATGCCAGAACAATATATATAATCTTTCATACCATTATGGTATTATATTTTATCTACATGATGCATAAAATTCAAGTTGTCCACTAAAATATCAATATTGAAATAAGTCTTTATTATCAACTGTCAACATACTTTTAATCAGTACTTTCTGAACAACATCCTTAACCATCATCAAAATATTTAGTTTTTGTCAAATGATGCAATTTGACCAAAATTCACCATGAAATTGGTCAGTTTTTAAATTCAGCAATATTACAAAATCAAGTTGTGATCAGAAAAGTCAACCCAGTATTCATCTACAATTTATGGAAGCAATATATAAGCAATATATAACATTTTGTAAGGCTATGACTATTACTATAGTTATCTTTTTTTTTTTTCTTTTCCTCTTTTGTTAGTAAGTATTCATTCTTATATGTTTGTCTCTTTTGAATGGTCAATAACCAGGAAAATAAAAAAATGTTGAACATGTGTTGATTTGTTTTAAACACAATATATTTCATCAGTAAATGAGATTTTAACATCTGCTAAAACTGTCATAAAGACTAAGTGTGGTACAGTCTGCAGAGACTTTCTGCAAACAGTAAACCTCAACATTTGTCCAGTGAACCTGACGAGTGAGGTGCTGTTGTCCATGGAACTGGACAGTCAGTTTTACCTTTCTCTTTATTCATATATTCAAATATTCCACAGCAGAATAAACTCACAGCTAAACCATATAGCTGTTAATCAAGACCATTTTGAGGTTTTATGACAGCAATTTGTTTTGGGTTTTTTTTTTGTTTTTTATTTTTGGTTTTTGTTTTTGTTTTTTTGCTAGAGCTTTTTAAAAAAAGGTTTTGATCAGATTTTGTTCTTTAATTACACTCCCTATGCAAAAGCAAAATGATCAGTGGTTTTTAAGAAGTAATGAATAAGACTGATTGTATTTGATGAAAAATAAATATTATTTTAGATTTATTTCAATACTGGTATTGGAATATACTATGTAATTTAATGCACCATTAGCTTAATACACTTGGCCATAAAGTGCTGTGGAGACGTACAGTAGCCTGATAACAACACAGAACTTCTGGGTAAAATATATATTTTGATGGTGGACAGTTATTTTGATGCTAACAATTAAAATGCACACATAGACAGAAAGAACACCCAAAATTTAAAACACACATCAAACTCTCAACTGCTGTCCTACTGCCAAAGGACCACTTTCAGCTAGTGTTCTCGTTATCACTTGAGCATAATCCTGCAATCACAGAGGTCCTAACGTCATCAAGCCAGAAAATTAAGCCACGACTGTTAGTGGAACTATTTACTACCAGAAATATGTTGGTAGTTTGTATTTAAGGCTCCACAAAGATTTCATAGTCTGCAAGAGGTTGAGGAGTTCACATTTCTTCTTTAGCAGAAACTGTCTGGAAAAAAATGGCATTGTGTTAGGGCCAAAATTAAGATTATTGCACATTCAGCAGTGCAATAGTCTACATCCTCATCTCAGGAGGCTATATCCATTCCAAAGCCAGATACTGATCTGACTGATAGGCTGACACCGTTCACTGAGCAGCTGACACTGGCGCCAGAGAATGAGGAGACTTCTAACTTGAATTAACTTTACAGAGGCTGTTGTGACTTGAATAAACCCGAAGCAAATTCTAAAAAAGATGTTTTAGTATATAAATTTAAGTTCAGCATTGTAGTGAATGCCATGATGCTCCACTTGTGAAAGTAAATCTGTTAGGCTTCTTTTAGACACTCAGTCACTCAGACAACAATTCTGATTGCTATACTACCAGACAGGACATGGGGGGACTAGCATGCCTAGGCTGGTCACTGACTGGATTACTAGCATTGGAGATGCTAACAATTAGCATGCCTAGCATGCCCTTGTTTATCAAGAAAAAATGGTTTACAAACAACATCTGTAAAACACATATATGTTTCTGTGCAGTTCTCAGTAAAAGCTAATTAGCTTTCAAAGTTGTAAAGTTGTTCACCATTGTTTCATGTTCATGTTTTGAAGTGTCCCAGTCAGTCACAGGTTGAATTTGATGACAATAGCAAGGAGGTCTTCAGACCTCAAAAACTTGGTACTCAACACCAAAGATAAATGATCAAAATTCCAGTGGATACATGGAAATAGTGTATCAGAGATTAGGAGGGTTTTATTGCTGTAATGCCAGTAAAGATTAATACATTGAAAATCATGAGCGAGAGAGAGAGAGAGAGAGAGAGAGAGAGAGAGAGAGAGAGAGAGAGAGAGAGAGAGAGAGTTGGTCAGTCTGTCCTTCAGTAGCCTAAGCCTATGCAAGCATAGCTACAGAAATAACCTGAGCTATTTCTAGACAGAAATGGCTTTATCAGACAGTATAGGTTTTATCATAAAGGAAAGTTTTAACCCTAGTCTTAAAACTAGACAGGGTGTCTGCCTCGCAGACTAAAACTAGGAGCTGGTTTCACAGGAGAGGAGCCTGATAACTAAAGGATCTGTCTTCCATTCTACTACCTGAAGTTCTAGGAACCACCAGTAAACCTGCAGTCTGAGTGCAAAGTGCTGTGTTAGGAACATATGGAACAATCAGATGGATGATGGAGCTGATTATTAAGGGCTTTATATGTTAGAAGGAGAATCTTAAATTCTATTCTGGATTTAGGGAGCCAGTGATGAGAAGCTAAAATAGGAGACATATGATCTCTCTTTTTAATTTTCATCAGAACTCTTGCTGGATCATTTTGGATCAGCTGAAGGCTTTTAACTACATTCTGTGGACTTCCTGATAATAAAGAATTACAGTAGTCCTTACAGTAGCGTTGAAGTAACAAATGCATAGACTTGTTTTTTAGCATCACTCCTGGACAGAATATTTCTAATTTTGGCAATATTCTGGAGATGAAAGAAAGAAATTCTAGAAATTTGTTCAACATGGGACTTAAATGACATATCATAGTCAAAAATAACACTGAGCTTCTTTACCTTATTATCTGAGGCCAATTTAATTCCATCCAGATTTACTAAGCAATCTTAGTCTTTCAGAGGTTCTGGTCCAAAAACAATTACTTCTGTCTTTTCAGAATTTAAAAGAAGAAAATTTAGTGTCATCCAGGTTTTAATGTCCTCAGAATGTGCCTGTAATCTACCTAATAGATTGGATTCATCAGGATTTATGGATAGATATAGCTGAGTATCATCAGCATAACAATGAAAATTTATCCTGATGATTTTTCCAATTGGAAGCATATTTATAGTTGAAGTACATTAAATTTTTTGGGGTTGTCTATAATATACTTAGATGTGTAAGTGAAGACTCTACAAGAGAGACTTAAATAAGTAAACATATTAAGCAGTCCAGAATTTACAGATTAAGCAAGCCAAAATTTAAAGACCGGTCAGAGAGACTAAGCCAATGAAAGTCCATCCTGCCCCCCATAAACTAGAGGCTCTTTGTGTCTTTATAGTGGTGGAAGCAGCACATGAACAGCTTCCCATATTTGGCATCATTTATCCATCATGTTAACCATCACTTGTGTACATGAAACCTTGAAACGGGCTCTTAACTGAGAAACATCTAATATATGGCATCCTGTAGCTGTGGAATGTATCGGTCACTCCAAGCACAAAAGGGTCTCAGTTTGGATGTGTTACTAAGACTTAAAGATATAACCTTTTTTCAGATACCACCTATCTCTCCTTCAGAGCTTCCTAAAGCTCCAAGAACTGAATCTAATTGTCACAAACAACATTCACATGCAGCTGAGCTTTAGACACGTGACATATTCATGTGCCTGTGCCAATAAAATCATCAAATGTCAACTTTATTCCCAGTCAAGAGTCCTACTTTTGTTTCAATCTTTAATTTAAGATTCAACTAATTAAGTAAGATCCTATTTTAGACTAGGTAAACTAAAACTATTTGGTAACCAGATCAATTTTGGCTATACTATACCCAAGCCCCTAATCCTCCTATCAGTAGAACTACTCCCCTCTTCTTACCGAGGATAAAACATCCATGACTTTCAAACTTTAAAAAATTCTGAGTGTCACCGCAGGGGATCTGAAGGTCAGCTTTATTGACATTTTGTGATCAGAGAAAAACCTGGCTCATGCTGAAGAGAGAAAAAAAGATCGCAGGTCCAGAGAAGTCCTCACTCTGTGCCAATTTGTGGAAGAAATCCCTGTTTTGAAACTAACAATTACCATTACCGTCTAATTTAGGGACCTTTTATAGCCAATGTGGTCCCATTGGGTCACTTATACTTATCAAAACTATATAAAGGCATAAAATAGGACTCAGACTATGAAAAATGCATAAGATGCAACTAAAGCGTCATAATTCCCAGATTATGATTAGCATAAGTGTTTCCAATCTGTCAGAGTAAATAAAACAACATCAGACATTATAACATGTCAGACAACACTCAGTGATAGCACAGAAATAAATAAAAATGACCAATGAATTCTCAGTCCGGTTGCGATGAACCAGTCTCTGTTCTTGGTGCCTTGCATCGATGCGATGCTTCTTATCTTTATTGTTCTGCTACAGTGTTGTTCTGTCCCAGGGGGCTCCCAGTCATGTCGAATTGTCCATGAGTCTCTGAGTCCATCTCAAGCACCGGAATCACAAAAACAGCCAGTCCTTGGCTCCCAGGTTTGTTCTGCTAAGCAGAAAGAAAATACTGACCAGTATTTTGCAAAAACATAACCCTATAATACAATATATGTTATAAATTGTTTTCATATCCATGTGGATGTGACATATGTATCTGTTTGTGTTCCTTTTGTCATACCATTATCATTACCACATATCCCCTCTTTATCCACTCAAATCTTTTGTACAAAATAAAATCCACTTGTATATGCAGAAATAAACCTAAGTTGTGCAACCAACGATGTAACTTCAGAGTGAACCACAGCCAAAATAACAAACAAAACAGATCTATCTTTGTTGAGATCACTTACCTAAATAAAATAAACAAAAATAAAAATACATTCCTTCTTACTTCCGTTGTGTAACATAAACAGGAGAAAACTCATTAAAACAGAAATGGCAGTTCACTCCTACGGTTGCACCTTAAAACCACTAAACAGAACATCAAAAATGTGGCCAGTTTAAATCAAGGCCATCACAGAAATAAAATATTAAAAGTAGATGCATATTAATTAACCTTTTCACTGCATCTCCTCAATGTCCCCATCTATAACACCCTCACTCAAAAATGGCACTTTGCGCTTGATCTCAGGGTTCTTAGCTCCAACCCCACCGAGTACATATGGATGTCACAGAAACAAAAGACATTAACAAAAATAAAACACAACAACAAAAAAATCATACAAGAAACACATAAAATAACTTTAGGTAAAATAAATGCTCTGACCATTCAGAAAAGACATTCCTCCACGGGTTTCCTTAACATGTACACATTGCTGAAACGTTCTCCAATTGTTCATTTTTGTTCCTCTCCAGCACCAAAAAAAAGTAATCTGATAGGAAGATAAACTGCTATCTTTAGCAATAATTGTCTATTTGACCAGGGTTCTCATGCGACAGAGTAAAAAACAACAGACAGCATTCAAAGTCAAACAGAGCACAACCACCTTTTTTCAGCAGAAGCGTGTCAGGTGTGATTCTATTTGTCATGTCATTAAAGATCTGATTTTGACTACACTCTTACGTTCCTGAGGGGACACACATTTTTGTCTTCCTTTGGAACAAAGATGGATAGCATGAAAAAATAAACAGCTTACTGGAAAGAAAGAGCACCAAGACAATTAAATAAGTTGAGTTTGACGAAGCATGCACTCAAAACCTGGTCTTTTATGTCTTGATAGAGGATGATTCCTGTGCACAGGTTAAGCGTTCCAATTGATCATGAAATACAATCTGTTTAATCTATGCAATCCTATAACATGTTTCCGTCTCCATGGCATTTTATATTTGACAGTTCCCACAGAGGCAAACTTATCACTTTATACAGTGATGTCAGAGACAGACTCAACTCTGTGTAAAAATAAATTATAGAAGTTACAGAGGAACAGAAAACCAAAGACTCGCCTTCTGTTCCCACTGAACAAACCCTCTCAAACCAAAAGACAGCTATTATAAATTAAAACCATAAACATCAGGAATGGTCATCAAAAGAATGTAGAATAAAAATAATAGCCAACATTATGTAAACTGAAAGATGTTTATGGAGTTCAAAAACAGTTATTAAGTCATTTCTGTTCAAATATAATTTTAATTAGCCAGTTCACTCTAGAAACACAACTCAGCTGCAAACTAAACTCATACAAGCTGTTTTAAAATCAGTTCACTGTTGTTTGAGGTGAAAAACACCTACAGTGAAACTGCTTGGTCAAACTTCTCTTGTAACAGCATCACAGCTGCCAGACCACATAACTTATACAGGACAAGGACTTATTTTATTGTGATTAACACTGTAATATTTGGCATGACTATCATATTTACAAGTAATAGTATAAAAACCCTTAGTCCAATTAATCAAAGCTTTCTTATGATCATCAGAATAGGTTGGCTGAATATTCAACCAACAGGGAGGGAAGGCTGGCTTCTGTCTCCCCGTCAACAGCTCATGAGGTCATACATTTGTTTTTGCTATTAGGAGAATCCCTGCATCACCTAATCTACTGGATTACTTAGAAAACATTTCAACAAATTTTTAACAATAAAGTGAACTTGACTACATTATTTTATCTTGTATCAATTTAAAATGCAAATACTTCATTTTGGGAACTACCCCCTTTTTTCAAAAGATGCATTAAAAACATTTGCTTTAATCTGGCTTTTTACAAATAAGTTAAACTAAATTAACTGGTCTGCTTTTGGCAGAGGTACCTGTGAAGATTTGCTGCACAAGCAGTCGGAAATCAAGCTACAGTCAACAAAGTGGAGACCATTGTCTCTAGGATCTGTTCTATGTCAGACCCAGCATGCAGCTCTGCTCTAGGCAGGCGGTGTGCATGTCTCTCAGTGACGCATTGATGAATTTGGTTCTCCATGTTGACTGGCTGTGATATCTGAGCCATCAGATTCACCAAGTCCTGGCCAGCTTCACATTCAAGTCACTGTGCCGTTAATATGACAGACAAAATAACTCAATTTTTCATATGATATGGCCAAATAATCCCACCCTTTAATGATCAGTTAGTCTGTTACAAAAAATGAGTCCTTTTGCTGAGATCAGTTCGTCATGCCTCCACAGAGTGCAAACTCAGCTCCTCTTTAATCTATTAACTATCCAATATTAAAATAGGAATATTCTATAAAATTGGCAAAGCATTTTCCCAATAGCAAAAACGGAACTTTAATCTTATTTAATTTCTGATTGTTTAGAAAATTTAGCACATATAATGGTTACCAGTAACTACTGGTAACAAGCAACTTGTTATTCACCTAAATATGTCATCATCAGTTATTATACTATTATTATTTATTTATTTCATCACAAGTAGGAGTTCATTAATTTCATTAAATTGAGTGTTCCCTTTTTATATCTTAGAAAGTTAATCAATCTTCCAAAATAGGCAACCCAAACTTCCTTTAAAAATTTTCTGAACAGGTCTGTTAAATTAATTATTTAATAAAAATCTATCCCATTTACTTTGAAATTGTCTGAATAATTATTAATTCATCAATGCATCTCCCACTTTTTTTTCTAAACACAAACAAAACAAATATATGTCAAGATCTGGGGAAAAGCCCCTTTGTAGACCACCTCTGTGCCATTCCTTCTGAGCTGCTCCTCCACTTTTGCTGTCTCAACACTGCACCAACCCCTCTTAATAGAAGAGTCCTCTACTTGTGTGTGTCTCTACACACCTTTGTCAGCCTGTGAGGTATAACAGGCAAAACTTGAAATATTAAGCATTATCAACATATAGTATTGGTTTCTAAGGAACATTAGCTTTTTACTGTTCCCTATATTTACTTCTATTTTCTGGGAAGATTTAGACCAAGTCAACCTTACCACCACACACTCACCAAATGCAATCAGTTTAAAATGTTCAATAGCATAATTTTACCAGCTCCTGCTTACCTGTTATGCAGAAGGTCCAGACCTTGGTGAGTACCTGGCAGTTTGGTCCCAAGGAAATCAATCAAAAGATGCAAACTGTAGTCACATTCTGTGGCTCCATCACTCCCTGCTATGTCTACACCCAGCTTCCTCTCACAAAAAGAAATAACAGTTTAGACACAAAGAATTACTCAAAAAAGTAAAATTAACACAAAACATTTAAACAACACCTTTACTCCCAGTCGGCCGTTTTCTCAGTTTCACTGTTCTCTTAAGTACTTAAATGTGTGCACACCTTTTTCTCAAAAACTTCATTATCTCTCCATTTCTTCTTGTCAAAACAATACTTCAACATAATCTATGTTAAAATCAATTGGCCAAATTATTCAAGCTTGAATCTACTTTCACTATAATTTACTTTTTTTGTCTTTGGTTTACAGATTAAAATGCCAAGTCACAACCTAATTTGAGTGATTTACGTGACAGATTAGGCTCGAACTCTTCAGAACACACTGGCTCATAGATGATATTGACATGGTATTTTCTGAAACCCTTAAGACAAAACTCTTCATTACAATTCATTTTCTCGTGTACTTGTTTTATTATCTCTGTATCTTCAACACTAGCATTTTCTCTCCTAACTCATGTACTGCTACTATTTCATAGTCAGTGTTTCTCAACATTGTTCTCATCAGCCATTTTTCTCAATAAAATATTTACCATATTTTACCCACAGTATTGTTACTTCCTTTTTTCTCTTGAGCACTCATTTTTACCATTTTAAAGTTACATTTAAAGTTACATTACATTTTCATTAGTTACCTTTTTTACTACTTGGACAGAGAGAGGAAAAGGAGAACCTGGTTGCAGGACAATAAACTATCTGCTCGCAGCGCCAGTCTGAAGTACATATTTGGGGGTTGTCTATAATATGCCTCTGTGAGATGTATAAGTGAAGATTCTGTAAGACAGACTTAAATAACTAAACATATTTATTAAGCAGTCTAGAATTTACAGATTAAGTAAGCTTAAATTTAAAGAGCGGTCAGAGGCACTAAGTCAATGAAATTCCACCCCTAAACTAGAGGCCCTCTGCCTCATTATAGTGGTGGAAGCAGCACATGAACAGCCTCCCATATTTGACATCATTTATGTTAACCATCATGTTAACCATCACTTGTGTAAATGAAAACTTGAAACAGGCTGTTAGCTGAGATGCATCTACATATATGACATCCTGCAGCTGTGGAAGGTATCGGTCACTCCAAGCACAAAAGGGTCTCAGTTTGGATGTGTTACTAAGACTTAAAGATGTAACCCGTTTTCAGATACCACATAGTAAAAAGAACTGGTCCAAGTACAGAGCCCTGTGGTAGTCCACAAGTAACCCTTGTGTGAGAAGATTTATTGTTTACATGAACAAACTGGAATCTGGCTGACAGATAAGATTTAAACCAGCCTAGGTGCTGTTCCTTTGATACTTACAACATGTTCAACCCTTTCTAAGAGAGTATCGTGGTCCACTGTATCAAAAGCAGCACTGAGATCAAGCAAAACCAGAAGAGACACAAGTCCATTATCTGAGGCCAAGAGAATATCATTTGTAACTTTCACAAGTGCTGTTTCAGTGCTATGATGAGCTCTGAAACCTGACTGAAACTCTTCACACAGGTCTTTACTTTTTAGATGCTCACACACTTGATTAGCAACTATTTTCTCAAGGATTTTAGATAAGAAAGGAAGATTAGATATATAGGGTTGTAATTTATTAAGTCGTCTTGATTGAGAGAAGGTTTCTTAAGTTAAGGTTTAATTACAGATACCTTAAAAGCCTGTGGTACATGTCCATTTGCTAAGGACAGATTAATCATTATCTAAAATGGAGGCAGTAATCAAAGGGAACTCCTCTTTAAATAATTTGGCTGGGATGGGGTCCAACATGCAAGTCAAAGGTTTGGAAGAAGCTAATATTTTTTGACAACTCCGAAAGCTCAACTGTCTCCGAACAGTGCAAACACATATCAGGTTCTAGAGTTACATTTAGTGCTGCCTCACTTTCTGAGAATGAAGTTATCAAGTTCGGGGGGATGCCAACTATTTTATTTCTAATAGAATCAATTTTATTTAAGAAGAATTCCATAAAGTCATTACTGCTGAGAGCTGGGGGAATTGATGGCTCAACAGAGTTATGACTCTATGTAAGTTTGGCAAGTGTACAAAAAAGAAACCTAGGATAATTCCTATTCTCCTCTATTAATGATTAAAAATACAATGTTGGGGATAAAGGGTCTTTTTGTGCAGCACTAGACTATTTGTCCAAGTTAAGTAGGACTCCTTTAGATGTGTGTAGCGCCATTTTCTCTCTAATTTCCTAGTGTTCTGCTTCAAAGTGCGCAGCTCTGAATTAAACCAAGGAGCCAACCTCCTATGAATAACTACCTTCTTTTTTAAGGGGGCTGCATTGTCTAATGCCACACACAATGAGGAAGTAACTCAATGAACAAGAACATCAATTTGAGAAGGGCTGAAGATTAAACTTCTGCCTACTACAGTGTTTATCTGAGATTCTGAGGAAATTAAACATGGAACAGATTCTTTAAACGTTTTCACAGCATTGTCTGATAAACATCTTCTATAATGAAATTCTCTCAGGTTTGGAATACTCAGTTAAAATAAACTCAGTGGTTATTAAAAATGGTCAGACAGTACGGGGTTATGGGGAAGTAGTTATTTCTTCACACTCAATGCTATATGTCAGCACAAGGTCTAAAGTATGAGGACACGAGTGGGTAGGACGGTGAATTCTTTGAATAAAGCCAATTGAGTCCAAGATAGCATTAAAGGCTACATTTAGGCTATCACCCTCAGTGTCAACATGAATGTTAAAATCTCCCACCATAATGATCATATCAGTTTTTAACACTAAATCAGATAAAACATCTGAGAAATGATCTAAAAATTGAGAATAAGGGCCTGGTGGACGATACAAAATAAACAAAAGTGGTTTTACTGCTGTGCAACTAGGATGAGGAAATCGAAGGGTTAGATCCTCAGAACTGTAGCTATTAATAGGCGTAGGATTAATTAATAAATCTGAACGAAAAATATCTGCTACTCCTCCACCTCGCCCTGTACTTAGAGGAATGTGACAGTTTAAATAATTAGAAGTGGTCGACTCATTTATACTAACATAATCCTCTTGCTGCAGCCAGGTTTCTGTGAGACAGAACAAATCAGTCTGATTATCACAAATCAAGTCATTAACTGGCAAAGTCTTTGAAGAGAGAGATCTTATGTTCAATATACCACATTTAATTTTTTTATTTTTCTGCTCATTTAGTCATTTATTTTTATGAGATTTTCATGATTTGGCCTTTTTAGGTTAGTCCTTAATCCATTTGATTTTGGCCAAGGGCAAGACACTGTCTTAATAGGATAAGGTGTGGGTAACAGTACAGAAGCTGCAGAGAGGTGTGTTAAACAGCGACTCTGCTCCCTTGTCTGGACCCTGGGTTGTCAGTGTTTTGTGTTTTGGAGGACAAATAAATTTGGCCACATTCCTAGAAAGAATAACTGCGCCGTCCAAAGTGGGATAGATGCCGTCTCTCTGGATCAGACCGGGTTTTCCCCAAAAGCTATGCAAATACTCAATGTAGCCCACATTGTTTTTAGGACATCACCGAGACAACCTGCGTTTGAATGACAGCATGCGGCTAAACATGTCATCACTGGTCTGATCGGGCAGGGGACCAGAAAAAACTACGGAGTCCGACATTGTTTTGGCAAATTTACACACCGAAGCAACACTGACTTTAGTGACCTCCAATTGACTTAACCGGGTGTCATTACCGCCAACGTGAATAACAGTGTTACTGTATTTACGCTTATCCTTAGCCAGCAGTTTCAGGTAGGATTTGATGTCACCCGTTCTGGCCCCTGGCAAGCATTTGACTATGGTTGCTGGTGTCTCTAATGCCACATTTCTGACTATGGAGGTGCCAATTACCAGAGTCGGCTTCTCAGCGGGTATGTCGCTGAGCGGGGAAAATCTGTTAGAAACGTGGACGTGTTGGTGGTGACCCGTGGGCTGGGTTCTGGAACTATGCTTTCTGCGAACCGTCACCCAGCCGCCCTGAGGTCCCGGCAGCACAAGTTCTACTGAAGGACCGCTAAGCGGAGAATGTATTCTTGTAGCCCCCTCGCTGGCTAAGGGGCTTCGGCTATCTACTGTTTTTTTCAACAGCGCGGAGCCGGGCTTCCAATTCCGACACCCTCGCCTCCAAAGCTACAAAATACTACATTTATTACATGTACCATTATCACTAAAGGAGGCAGAGGAGAAGCTAAACATCTGACAAAGAGAGCAAGACAGAGGAGGAGACTCAGACAGAGAGGTAGAGACAGCAGGATAAAAAAGAGCAGCCTTAGCAGCGCTGATGCTAAACTAGCTCAGCTAACTAAGCTAACGAGCCCTTTCTACGCCAAAAAAAACAGAGTAAAACACGAAGAGTTCCCACAATGTAAAGTGTAGCAACAGAAAATATGTGGTTTATCTCGCTTATGTATTAGAATAACTCAGTAAGGTCTCAGGACAGAGATCAAATGAAGTCTCAAACACAACTCCACAAAATGCAATAGTGACAACAGGAAGTGATGCAATGCGTCTTACCCAATCCTAGCCGCTCATCTTATTACAAAGACAAATTAAGAATAAGAGACATAACTTCTTAATTTACCTCTGTCTCATACCTTGATTAATTGCAACAAATGAGCATTATTGTCCACCACCACATGACAACCATTTCAGCAGTTTTGTGTTTGTTTCTAGGTTTTCCTAAAATAAGGTCAACATGGGCTCCCACTAATCCTTGCTTTATTAGGGGACTTGTTCCCTCCCTCTATATGATTTTTTTATGATTTGACCCCACCCATTCCCTGTAGTGAGAAGCTCATGATGACATTTAGGTTATTCCTGTTAGAGAGGTGCTGCCATATTGACTGTTTTTGATTTATTTAGTTTGTTGGTGGAAAGAATGAAAAATGAATGAGGGTTGAGGAATAAATAAATGAGATGATACATGGTAAATGGCCTGTACTTGCATAATGCGTTATCTAGTCCAGAGGACCCCAAACCGCTTCACACTACATTCACCCATTCTCACACACATTGACATGCTGATGGTGGTAAGCTATATTGTAGCCACAGCTACCCTGGAGCAGACTGATTGAAGCGAGGCTGCCATACAATCGGCACCAGCAGGCTCTCTAACCACCATCAGCACGCAAAGCTGGTGAAGTGACTAGCTCAAGCACATAATGACTGAGATGCACAGAATGGAGGTCTTGTAACCAGTAACCCACTGGTTACAGGACGAACTCCTACCTCCTGAGCCACCGTCACTCAAAGGTTCAGAAGTTCAGAAGGTTGTCATCCTCACAAAACAGTTTTTGCTCAACACTTTACAATCTCTTCTGACTTTTCAAGACTGGATCTGTTTTTACCCAGTAGAATACCTATTTTATCACCGATTGACAAGATTAGAATTTTTAAAGCCATAGTGCAGAATAAAAGAATGCCACACAAAAGAGATTATAATTCAAATCAAATCAAGACAGTAAGTCCTTTAAGAGCAGTTTATTTCACTCATTCCTACCAAATCTGACATTTTTTTTTGTTTGTGGTCACACTCAGCTCTGAAAAACTGAAAATAATTTATCAACTTGAGTGTTCAATAGAACATTCATGTTTCTGTAAAACTAAATGTTAGAATCAGGAATGGAGCTCAGACAATGAGGATCAGTGATGCTGGTAACATGTTACTCTAATAAGACCACTTTTTTCAGTAATGAGTAATCGAATGTATTACTATTTCCAAACCAGTAATAAGATTAAAGTTACTTATCCAAGTCACTGCCTGTAACTATTTTTGTCATCTTTCTTTGAAAAAAGATGTATTTGCTTTGTGGTGAGTGGTGTTACATATGGGACTAATCGGGTTATCAGCATAAGGACAACTCATGTCTGTTGGGGGTAATTTTGCTGGATGGCGGTGCGGAGATGCTAAATGATCTCCTTAACTAATGAGATCATAATTACTGTGTAATCCGTTCTGTGGTGGAATGCAGACGCAAGCAGTGTAAATTAGGGGTAACTCCTAATTTGCACACTAAATTGCGCAGTGTGCCGCACCTCTGCGTGGCCATTTAGTAAAATCCATACCAAGCAGCCAGCAACACAACCGTACACAACAATAGAGGGAGGAAAGAGATGTGCACTTTCTTGCTGGAAATACCGTTAATATTTTCAGTTTGTGTCAGCTGAAGATAATATTAAAAGATTTGCTGCATAATCTGCGCTGATGACAAAATCTTATCTAGCTTCAGAAACACTACGTCAAATTTAAAGAAACATCTTGAGTCACAGAATGGCACAGGTAAGCAGAAAAAGTTCAACCAGGTAGTGCGAAGAAGAAAGCTGCAACTAATTCAGGAGGTCCCTCATCAACCAAACAAGAAAAGCTGCACTTCGGTGCAAAACCAGTAATATATATTTTTTATTATTAAAACAAGTACTTTTGTTAGGTTAAGTCAAGAAAGGTGGTTTTTATTTTGTTTCTTTATAAGAACACATTTTCTTCAGGAAACAGTTTTTAAGTTAAACTTGAAATTTTAGGAGAAACATTGTCGACGTTACTGTTAAAAATGCACTTCCAATAAAGTAAGTACTGGCAAGACGAGTTGACATTTTTGAGGCGGGGGATTAGTCAGATTACTTTTTCAAGGTAACTGTGGCAACACTGGTGAGGATACATGTTGGATAAGACTCTGGGTAAATTAGATTAACTCCAAACGTGTTTTGCTAAGATTCAGCCTAAGTCTATACTGTGTGTCATTTTATTTGGGGTTTTGTCATGCAGTTAGTATCAGCCACAGTAAGACGATTATTTTAAAAGAGCCTTTTAGTCTCAATTTATCTGTCAGTTCTCACAATATGACATCTATATCCTTATAGATGTCATATTATGGGCATCAGGCTGGCCTATGTGTGGTGTAGGACTGAATCTTTTCAAACCAGCATGTCAAAAGATGCAGGCATATTGACCAAGTCCTTACATATTCTCTGAGATTACAGAGTGGGGGAGGGGCACGTCAGAGAAAATTTGAATTTTTTTTAACCTTATTTTTAGGGAACTGTGCGTGTCTGTGTATGTGTGTTATTTGTTTGTGCATGGAGGTGGCTAGGTGTGTGTGTGTGTGTGTGTGTGTGTGTGCGCGCGCGCGTGTGTGGATGCTTGTTTACAAGTAAAGGCCTCTTTAGGACTACAGTGCTCCTAAAGAGGTCTTTACTTTATCTCTGATATTCCTTGTGGAATTAAAGTCCAGTCTTAAGATGGTGTAAAGTCGGTAAAGGTTAGGGTCATGTAAGTATAAATTTTCACTTTAATCAATGTAGAAATAAAAATGTTCATGTGTGTTTTTCTACCATGTGAGGACCCACCACTCCTTAAGCAGTCTAAAGCCTTAAACAAAGAAGTGTTGGTTTTATGTTAGGCTATAGAAATAAACGAAAAATGAAAGGAAGTCAATGCAAAGTCCTTGTGTAGATAGAAATATATAATGTGTGTGTGTGTGTGTGTGTGTGTGTGTGTGTGTGTGTGTGTGTGCACATGGATGTGTTTTGAAAGAGAAAGGAAGAGTGATAGAAAGAAAGATATTCCAAGGATGACACATTTTTTTTAATCCAATCATCCCACTATACATTTTGTAGTTTTGTAAGATTGCTCTGAAAGCAGGTGTATAAGGCACAATGATTAAACTTTAAATGGGCCTTTGAAATTCCCTTGGCTTCC
This sequence comes from Anableps anableps, assembly GCA_014839685.1. Classification (NCBI taxonomy): domain Eukaryota; kingdom Metazoa; phylum Chordata; class Actinopteri; order Cyprinodontiformes; family Anablepidae; genus Anableps; species Anableps anableps. The sequence goes on from CM026069.1 coordinate 39,032,739, forward strand.
CTGAAGCTGTTTTCTTTTGTGATCTATCATAGCCTGAGATCATATCTATTTTTTAAAGGAATTTTGCCTCTGAACTGAATAGCTTTCACCCACTGACCAAAAAAACAAAGGAAAAAAAAGCAGGATCACTTTCTACACTGGTCACATTTTAAAATGATACTTTATGTTCTTTTGTTCCAAAGTAGGAGTCATTGTTCTCTTTTTCAAAGGATTTGAAGCTGAAACCTGCTGAACTGTACATAACGAATTGTCTTTGGGTGAGATGCTCAGCCCCACAATGTATCCTACTCACTGATTGGGTAGTGATTTTAAACCATATTTGAGAAAAACAGCATGTCTATAAGAGGCTGCTTAGACTAGTGAAATAGGCATATGTGTTTGTAAGGCCATTTATAATTTATTTTTTAGTTTTTTAAACATACTTGTCTGCATGTAATTTTTCCTTGAAATTAATTTAGCAAACTGCTAACTCTTGCCACTCTTATTTGTGAATTGTACTGACATGAGAAAAAGCAATGAAATCTAATTTAATAGTGAGCAAACAAAAAAGAGAGCAAGAAAGTCCTTTTTTCCCTCTCATAATTGTGTTCCTAATTCATAAACTCTTTTCAGTTATGGTTATAACATCCAAAGTGTTTTTCACCACTGCAGGTTTCTTTCACCCAGCCACACTGACAATGTTCACACAGCCATACAACTATTATGCCAACTGATGTCTGGTCACATACTTAAGGGACCAAACCTCAGTAGCTCTAATTCCATGTGGGCACAGACATGTCTATCAAGTTTAGTTAGACATACACAATTTGCTTTGTTTTGTATAAGGTTGCAAATACAAAACACAACAAAAGAAGAGGCAATAAAGAGAACGATAGAAACACTGTGAGCTCCGGTTTCTGACAAGATTGAAGAAATCCTAAAACATCTCAGTTTGAATTTGTTTGTTACAAAAAAAAAAACTTTGCAACAATATCATGCCATCAGTGACAAAGAGGCTGGAACTCATTTAGGAGTGGCTCAGGAAGTTGGGATTTGTCCTGTAACTGGTGGGTTGCTGGTTTGAACCCCCACTCCATCCGTCTCAGTCATTGTGTCTTTGGGCAAGAAACTTCACCCTGTTTGCCTACTGGTCAAATGGTCAGATGACCCAGTGGCGTCGAATGTATGGCAGCCACACTTTTGTCAGTCTGCCCCAGGGCAGCTGTAGCTGCAGTGTAGCTTACCACAGTCAGTGTGTGAAAGAATTGGTGAATGACTGAATGTTGAGTAAAATGCTTTGGAGTCTTTGGTCTTGACAAAGCACTAAACAATTTGTGTCAACATTTATGTGACATTCGAGATCTCTTAATGTTTAATTAGGTACCCGAAACATGTCATACAACTTGCAACCTTCCTGGATTAATTTAGTTTTTCATTCTAGAGAAACAGAATGTTTGTCAGACTTTGGAAAAATTTTGGTTTCTTTCTTTTAGTAAATGTCTGTTCTCTTTAACCTAATTATCGGTACTGCTGTCTTTTGGCTACTATTTAAAGGATTTGCAGTTATGATAATGATGATTTTGACAATTTTAAAAAAATGTGTGTGTCTATGAGAACTAATCTGCAAAAGAATAGGCCAAAAATGAATTTTGTTTTTGTCCCCTGCATCTTCACACACTCCTAAAACTGTAGCCAGAGAGGCTCAGATTAAAACAGATGTGCTTAAATTGGGGGGGGGGGATTTAACATGTCACAGACTGGGGATCACTGATTAAAAAAAGCTCTGCATTTAGTCTGAGCCAAATCCAGCCTTGCACTGATACACCACAGCTGCAAAAATGATACCCCACCCCCACCCCCTTGCAATTGTCTCAGTAAGCCAAGCAGGTAGGATAAATGCAGGGAAAAAAAGCAAATTTAGAATGAGGAATACACAGATTATGCTGTTGGCCAGTAAATCTTTGAGCCACCTTCTCTTTTTCCTCCTCCCACCCCCTAGCTTTGCAGATACTGGGATTACATAGGTCAATTATACACTTAATCTGTCTTTACCCAGAGAGGATTAGGAGTGCAGCTCCATTGATTGATTTGAAGTATTTCCGTTGACCTTGGGTAGTTATCAGATTCGCAAGTGTGGCAAAATTGCACTTCTATGTTAAATCACTTTCAGTTGCTGCTGCTCCTCCTGTCTTGCTGCATTTACCAACCTGATGCTTGTCACGGAGCAGAAAGGGTCAGATTAAGTTTCAGATGGGACAATTAAAGATTGTTGTTTCTCCCATTGCTCTAGTTGTGCTTGGGGTGTGGGGTGGGGAGGGGAGGGGTTGCTAATTGCGTGGTGGTGTGGCAGGGAATGCCAGCAGACAATCGACTGATGGAACCGCTGTCACTTGGCTGTCTGGGAGCATTTCACCACTTTACTGTCTTCTAAACTGCCAGCTCCCAGCAAAGTGAACGATTTAAGAACACTGATGTTAGGGTACATCACTTGACTTCACTTGCATTTTTAAATAATGAACACATCACTAGACACCCATATCGTCAGATGTTATCACTGAGTTTAAGTTAGACAACCTATGAAGTAGAAGAAGAAAAAACTATTAGGCTTTATGAAATGCGGCAATGAAGTTAAATGATCTTAACGTTTAGACAAGAACAAAATAACTACATAGATGTTGTTTTTCTTGCCTACGATGAATTAATTTTTTTCTGTAAAAAATTATTAATGTTACATCACCAACAGCGGAAAAAGTGTTATAGGCTGAGTTTACAACAACAAAAAACATATCCAGCTGTTAGACTGTATGTGACTATTCAAAACAATCACAAAAGGTTTCACTTCCATTTAATGAATTCTCTAAGCAGCTTAGTGTGTTTTGTAATTACTGAGAGAATACATTTTGTTTTCTCCCTTAATTTTTGGGGGGCGGGGGCTAAATCCTCTGTTAGTATTCCTAGATCTGTGCTGCCGTAAGGAAGCAGCTAAGAACACTAAAACCTTGATCATCCAGAGAGGAAGAAAATACAAGTTTAATGGCAACTTATCCTTTGTTGTCTCCCACTCATTTATTGATGTGGGCAGGCAGGATGAATTGATCGAAGACACACATGTCATCTCTTCGCTCTCTATCACCCTTTCACAGTTGCCCTCCATTCCTCTTCCCTCTGCCTTATTAAAAAGGGTGGTACGGTGGCATTTGTTTGATTAACTTGTCTGACAAAAGTGACAGCTGCTCATGGGTGTATGTGGATGAGTGGCCCAGCGCCGCTCCTTCTTTGTACATCTGTCAGAGCTGGAGCAGGGCGAGTGGGGTGAAAAGAGACAAATTGGACCCAAAAAGAAGGCCATTTACCTTCCCCAGACCCCCCTCAGTCACTACACCCCTCTATCCCATTCAGGTTCTCGGCGGGGCCCTCAAGTACTTGCTGGCTTATTCCATTTTCACTCCCCCTATAGAGTTCCCTGAGCCCACAAGTGTTTTAGCCTTCTTTTTTCTTTCCTCAATCCACCCCTAAGCGGCTTTTTGTAAGTAGAATGGCTCACTTTTCTCAGGGCCTGAAGCTGGCAGCTTTTTTTTTTCTTTTATTGTCAACCACAGAGCTTTTCTGTAGCTCATTGTATATTTACTCAATGACTGGTTGCTGACCGTAATTCCAACTGTTTAGTTCCTCACAACATGGCCCCTCAACCCAACCACCCATTGCCCCGATATACAGCCATTCATTCTTCAAGGCACCATGTTTTTATAAAGTTGCTCTTTATTGAGTCTCACTTGCCCGTTGAACTGACACTTGCAGGTAGAGTTTTGAAAGAGACCCAGATTGCTGACCTGAAATGAAACTCAGATCTGAGATAAACATTTACTTTTCTCCTATGATGCAGTTCCTGAGGTGGCCTGCCATCCTTTTACCTCAGCACTCCTCAAACCAGCTGCATGGACGCAACGTCCACAAAGCCCATTTTGTTACCATTCAACTGGACTCAAACAGTAATAAATTGGAAGCTCTTGCCCTTTATATCAAAAGCACAATCAAAACTGTTAAAGAACTGTGAGCACACTGAGCCCAACACGTACAGTTTTATGACTCATCAGCTGAGGAAAGTGAATATTTTGAACACATAATTTAAATGCCAAAATTACTATGACTATAATGTCTGTCAGGAGTGTATGTAAATCTATGACTGCAGCCTTTATTTTCAAAATAACAGCATTTGAATTTAAAAAAAAGCCTTCTGGAACAATGTCATTTAGACAGATGAAACCAAAGTAGAGTGGTTTGGCCACAAGGCACCATTCCATGTTGAAAATTAAACAATGCCAATCAGCACAAACCTCACACCAACTGTCTAACATGGTAAAGAAGAAGTAAATCTAAGTAAATGTAAGTTAGGCAGGTTCAGCTCTGTGTCAGAGCACATATTGCATTTGTCTGTTTTATCCTGATTCAACTTAGTGAATCAGTTTTAAATATAACATTTAGCTGTTAAGCGTACTGGATGAGCTTTCACTGACAATTTAATATTATATCCCAGCTGATAGTCAGATGTTAGCTTTATATGTTAAATGACTCAAATGCAAAATGTCTCACAGAGATGTCAAAATGTCTTCACAGTTTTTCTGTTGATTTTTTTTATTTAATGCCTGCTAGAAATAAATGCTGTCTTTCAAAGAAAGAAAATATTTAAAGAAATGCAGTGACAGCATTTTAGTGTTCATTTAAGTAGCTGAATGATCAGGACACAAAATTGACCAGAATAATAGATCACTCCATCCCAAAAAGCTATAGATTATTAATAAAGAGGTGTCCAATAAAGTCAGTATTCACTTTGTGGCAATTCACTCCAGACTGCAGCGTGTCTACCTTCAAAAACAAGCAGTAATATGAAGGAAACAGACACTGTGACGCTCTGCACAGATGATTCAGACTATTCCTCCAGTCAGGAGGTTTCTGCTGACCACAGGATTATTGTTCATAGAACCAAAGGCCTGAATTTACTGATTTACAAAAGCTTGAAACATCTACATCTTCAATGGTTCAGCAATCCTGATAACAGAAACTTCACTCTGGCCAACAAAATACAGGGTGGCTCTAATGACCTCACATCATAATCATAAGAGTATTTTTTTTTCCCCCCTGCATTCTCATATGAAATCTGAGTTCCAAATACCAGCAGATGTACTGCAAGTTGTTTAATTAAACAAACTTCTATAATGACCTATTTTCATATGTTCAAATAGAGGTACAGTGCTAAACTGCATAATCTGAAGGCTTGTGTTTGATTCTGTTGAAGATGTAGGAGGGGACTAGAGTTTTGATTTCTTGGTCTTACTGAGGAGGATGCATGTAGGCTTGTCACGATAACAAATTTTGCTGGATGATTAATTGTCCCAGAAATTATTGCAATAAATGATAATATTGTTGTTTTGAGACCATTGTTAACTAATAGCATAAAAATGGCATAATAATACAAGTACACCCTCTCAAAGATCAGTAAACTAATTTCTAAAGAACATTTAACACTGGAACTAGAAGACATTTTAAATATCCAGAATACATAAACAGACCAAAAACATAACAATGGATTGTGAAGTCTCTGTAAATAAACTTGCCCTTCAAAATACATTAATCATTAGGTTAAAAAAAAGGAAAAACGGGCAATACTGCCAATTAAGACTTTTATGGGAGAAAAAAAAGTGTAAACTTAAGACTGTGTACTGGGTGTCAAATGTTTGCAGCATTTTTCAAAATGCTGGCTTTACAGTGAGATTAAAGGGCAGTAACTCTTTAGTGATTAAGCAAATTTAGTGCATTGTTTGTGGATTAAACACCCCAGTGATTGTGGACTGTCAGTAAGACAGAGACAACCCATTGGTTGTAGGTTTTTTTGTGTTTGCTTTTTTTTCCGAGCTGGGAAACCTGCATTGGATGATTACGTTTTAGATGCAGATACGTGTTTCTTGTATTGGCGTGTTTAGTTGCAACTGTTTTACAACAAATGCCAAATAGCGGCTCCACAGGTTTCACCTCGGTCATTCTGTTTGAATTCTAAGTGCTCACAGACTGCAGCTGTCAGCGTTTCTCTGGCTTGCTCCTCCTCACGGGGCTTTCATGCTACACTCTGTGGTATGAGCCCATGAGCCTGGCAAGCAACTGATGTGAGAGTTCACTCCTCGTTAATGAGCTCAACACACGAGAGGCGACGTCGTTCCCTCTCCTTTAATTACCTATGGAACTTGCGCGATGAGGCAAGAGTAGCTTGCCCTCCTCCATCCAAGCGACCGACGAAATTCGTGCATGTGAAATTTCAAGCTTGTACACGTAGACGTGCACATGCAGGCTGGCGACACAACACAAGAGAGTTGAAAAATGTTCAACTTTTGTCGCTATCATCACCATCATGTCCCGTGTGTTGGGTTCTGCTGCCGTTTATCGCTCCCCGTATGTCGAGCCCATTCTAAGGAAACGAGAAAGGGAGGAGTAATTCGATGCACTGGAGTGAATCTTTTAGTCATCCAGTCTCTTTGGTAGAAAGAGAGAAAGACACGGCGAAAACAAATAAGTTTGCAACGGGAAAATATCTACCTCATTTTAATTATCGAGCTCATTTTAATTAATCATTCGATTAATTGAATTATTGCTTATTGGGACAGGCCGAGATGCATGAGGTAAAGCAATCAACACTGACTAGGAGGCGAAGAAGACATATGATAACTGCCTGTTTTTTTGACAGTGTACTGAGAGGGCTTAATGAAGAAGATAACGTGAAAAAGGGTGGGTATCCCAAAGAAAATCAGAGAACTGACCATTTTTTTCTGTGAAAGCTATGTGTCAGTGGAGGGATCAAAGAAGCAAGAGCAATGTGTTGTAACAGAAAATATTTGATACAATCAGAATCCAAGACAATGTGTGGTTGTGCTGATCTTGTGATTAAAAAGAGATTTGGGATTGGGTTTTTAATGCACAATGTAGGAGAGACAGGCCATGGCAATAGGTTTATCTGTGCCACACTTTTGATTGAAAATGTTGAAAATACATTCTTTTGATGTAATATAGAGACGTCATTATATTTAAGATATTAAATTATTATTTACATTATTTATATAGACTGTGATAATCATCTTTGATATCTTAAGACGAGGAGTTCCATAACACACTGCAGAGAGAAGCAGCTGTGTGTGGTTTGCTGTAATTAACATTGGGCCAATGTTGTTACAGTAAAAATAGTCTATTGATGTCTTATCACTTAAACATAAAATTTACTTTTCTAAATGGATCAATCCATGAGCAATATTTTTAAAAAGCTATCATTTTGGACTTGACCTAATATTTATCAGAGTTGTATCTATCAACATTAGTTAGGGTGTAGAATGAGAATATCACCCAGCGCAAGATTCTGAATCCTTTTTGCCTTCTATGAAAAGCTCTATTCTCTGCGGGTTAAGCTTAGTTCTGCTGATAAGGCCTGGAAAGACTAGAGCCCATTGGTGTTGTTAAGGGTCAGAGGGGGTGGTGGTTGTTGGCTCAGCACTCAGTGTAACAGGCCATGGTAGATGTACATTGTCATCAATGAGATCTTACTGGTGAGCTAGTTCTTGGGACTAGAAAGGGACAGAGCAGTAGTAAGTAAGGCCGCACAGGTAGCATTAGACAAGGTCTTTGTCCAAAACACATAATGTCTTGCTGTCAGATTTAAAGAGCCTTTACTCTCACTAACCTTAATAACTATTATTTTCTTTTATCTGTGAGTGACTCTACATGGGGGTGTGTGTGTACACTGGTATTAGCATGTGTGTAGAGAAAGTGCCAAAGAAAAAACAGTGTTGCTTTGTGGGACTCAGCAGCCTTCCTTCTCCTTCACAAGGAAGGCTGTCACTTGGCATTAGCATTGCCGCACCAGCAATCATCATTCCATGCCTCCTGCTAATTGCAGACACAGCTGGGTCTCAGCAGGACATACTCTCTCTTTCTATCTCTCTCTTTCTGGTGCTCTCTCTGTGCTCTCTCTCATAGACACTGAAACAGATATAGCTGGGTCTCAGTAGGACTCTCTCTCTCTCTCTAGATCCATATTTTGGAATTTATATATTAAAATCTATGGACTATATATACTATATGTATACTACATACGGACTATATATATATATATATATATATATATATATATATATATATGTGTGTGTGTGTGTGTGTGTGTAGTATATATTAAAAGTTACGGACTGACTGTTCTTTAAAAAGAATACCTTATGTTGGTAAAACAATATTCCTGTCCACTATGAAAGAACTATTCTTTCAGAAAATTCATACTTATAATTATTATCATGTTTACACTATAACATTAAATTGGTGTTACTACAAATACTGTATTTATATATGGTAAATACAACTAGGACCCAAACAGGGTTGTCACGATACAAAAATTTCCAGCTCCATACAGTACCAAGAAAAATACTCGATACTCAGTGTTGTTTTTGATACCATTGCAACATTTTTTGAAGGTACAGGGTTCTTTTCAGTTAAGTGCAAAAAATATTATTGATTACAATATTCATAATTAAAATATTTTAACTTCCTTAATTAGGGCAAAACCAATGAGTAGGGCTCAATTCAGCTGTTGTTTAGAAAAAATAAAATATGTAAAATTCTGATAATTTTGCAAAATATTTTCTTTAATGGTCGACTACAGGAGGTAGGTTGGTACAGATTTCTATATTTTCTGCTCTAATTGTCAGGTTCAGTCTGGCTCGTCTGCTGCTATTATTAGTCGCAAAAGCCTCCAATGCCTTTATAATTAAACAGAGGAGTAATTGCAGGTGATGCACTGGTTTGTTTTGCTTCTTTACTATTCAGTAGCCAACTGAGTGGTCAGTTGATTCAAATTTTCCTGCGTTAATTTGTACCGCAGTAGAACGTAGCATGGTTTGGAACTTCACACCTGGGAAGGGCATCTTGACGGGGGAGCTAAGATCAAGAACACTATCACTGGGCTGTCAGTGTCCATAAAGCTGATATTTAACCAGATGACGTTAGCTTATGTCATCTGAAGGTTTAATACTTCACTGTTGCAGATATAGGAGCATTACTGACCATTTTAAGTTGCTAATGTCACAGCGTCAGCTTGTTCTCACCGTATTAGCAGAGTTTAAAACTTTCAGCAGCTGCTCAGTGTTTTGGTCAGGTGAGTGGTTGCATGATGTGGAGAGTGTCACTGTTATTGCAGCACTGCTGCTGCTGGAAGAAGTGCCACAAATTGGACAAATGAGAATGGTCTGTATTTATAGATTTTGACGGAAATAGGTATCTTTGAAGGCTATACCTTTTTGTATTTGTTATGGAGGAGCAATTATATAATTTAATTATAGAAATATAAATAACAGAACATAATAATAATTATTATTTTATAATTATATAAATAAGAACAAGAACACTCACCAGACACTGTTTTGGGTATTCCTGTTCTTGTTAATTTTTAAAACCAACTGTAAATCAGCCAATCATGTTGCAGCAATCTAATGTGTTCAGGCATTTAAAATCAATGATCACAACTTGCTAAAACAATGAGCATCAGAATAGAGAGAGAATGGAATTTAAGGGATATTAAAATGTTGGAATGTAATTAATACCAAACTGGATGATCGGCTTCTTTCAGAAACTGCTGATCTAGTGCGATTTTCTCATGCAGTCATCTTTTAGGTTTACAGAGAATGGTGCAAAAAAGAGAATATATTCAATGAGCAGCAGTTGTGTAAATGAAAATATCTTGTAATGTCAGAGGTCAGAAGAGAAAGAATACACTGGGTCAAAATGATAGCGATCCAACAGCAGCTAAAATGTCTGCTTGCTTCTACCAAGGTATGCAGAATACCACCTCCAAATGCATAACATGTTCAAACTTTACAGCAGATGGCCTGAAGGAGTAGAAAACCAAGCCAGTTTCTTGAACCTGACAAAGAGTTTACTGTACTGAAATGGCCTCCAAAGTCATCATATCCAAAAAAGCATTTTTGGAATGTGGTGGAACAGGAGAGTCGTGCCATGGATATGCAACTACTGATTTGTCGGTGACAGAAATTTCTAAGAAATGTTTTCAACACCTTGTTACATCTATGCCACATGGAACTAAAGGAGTTCTGAGCAGGAAAATGGGTCTTACCACAGTAGCATCAAGATGTATGCAATGAATGCAATGCAGACACATTACCATAGTCCTGCACCATTTATTGTAATGTTGAATAGTTAGGATTCCAAGTTTGACTTCTTTGCAGGAGACCCCTCAGAAGCATTCATAGCCTTCTCTCAACAAGCAATAGACACCAGCAACTATGTGTTTCTTTCTTTCTTTCTTAAAGGAATATCCTTTTAGCCTCTCTGTTAAGCCACTCCCCTTAAAATATGAAAATTTCAAAAAATGTTGAAGGTTTTTCACTACACAGAAAACAAAGGTTTATCTATAAGAATAGAGCTTAAACATGATGCATTATGTTATGTGTGTCTTTCAAAACACTCCAGATCACCTTACAATAAAAGGTATTAAAAGCAAAAATCTATGTGAAAATATGACATTTTACTTAGCATATACAGTGGATCCCCACCTATCCGTGGTTCAGTATTCGTGGATTCATGTATTCATAGATTTTTCTGTGAAAAATAACTCCAAATTATTCATGGACAATTTGCGTATTTGTGAATTTTTCCCAAAATATTTGTTGTGCCAGCAGGAGTTTAGTTTTGATTATGAATAGCTATAAATAATTGCTTAGGGCAATGATTAATAAAAACAGTAATCTAGATCAAAATTACTAAGTCGGGGCTCCTCTTGATCATCAAGAAAATAGCTAAATAGTTCAGTCTTAGTTATTGTTTATAAATACCTGCCTGATAAGGCTTAGGTTTTAAGATATGGCCACATATCATTATATGTAATGGACATATAAGATATGTCCATTACATTTGAAAAAACCCCAAAGCAATTTCTAATAATATTTCTAATAATATTTCATATATTTCATCAAGTGGAACATCATGGCAAAAGCCAAAATCCTCTGTTTGTGAAAGTATATCTGTTGGGCCTCACCTTGACACTTAGACAACAATTCTGAGGGTCATACTGGCAGACAACACATGTTTAACAAAAAAAAAAAAAAAAAAAAAAAAAAAAAAAAAGGGTTTAAGATTAACAAACTCAACAAACTTGCTAAGCTAGTAACACAACTACTGCGAAAAAGATGAAGTGATGATGAAACTACAACTACTAAAGGTAAAAACAGTAAAAATATTAAAAATAGATGAACATAGAGTCAATAAAATGATGCAATGATGTCACATTCCAGTATGAATATTCATACATAAAGGCTAAGGACTGTATTGAAGAGTTTTGTTGGTGAGGCAAATTAGCTCTAAATTAGTTATGATGAGTTAGCCTAATTGATTAGCCTTATTTAAGATTAATTAGCCTAATTGTTAATTGCTTAAAACAATCACTGAAATGAAGTTTCAACAGTCTGAACCCTTGTTAGCTTTAGCTGCACCATTCTCCCAGGCCTGCTCCATTTGGAACAGTTCTAAGTTTTAATGCTAAAACATAATAAAAATACACAATAAAAACAATTAAATTGATCCTCCTAAGCTATTATTTCTGCACAGACACAACCTACTTGAATAGAGCTCCAATGAACAAGGTGAGCTTAGCTGTTCCACTCGCTAAGCCTGTGGAGGGAATAGTTAGCTGCTTAGCCAATATCTTGCAGTGTGTTGTCAACTAGCACATGTGAGCTTAGAATGTAAGTAGCCTCAAGCTCTGGACTTGAACGGGCTGTAGCACTTGGTCAGGGGCTTGGTGGTGGTGAAAACAGCTGCACTCAGAATCTCCTTCTCAGCTCAGGTCTTACAAACAAATGCATTGGTCATCATCTTCTACATTTCGCTAGTACTCAGTGTGGGGCATCCTCTCATCTCTGGTTTGCACAGTATCAGTGGCGTTCAGCTTGCAGGCAGCCAGACTTGGTGAAGTTGGTGGGGCTAGCTGACTACCAGCAGAATTACGATTAGAACCTGTAATTCCAATGTTCCTTCTGCAGAATTTGGAATAAAATCAGAATCAAGGTTTATTTAATTTGGCCGGAAATAGGTACTGGATGCACAAACAGTAACCTGTAATTTTGGATCCTGAGCTCCTAGGACATGGCGCGTGCCTTCATGCAGGGGAAGGAGGAGGGTTTGTGCACTTTGTCTCCCCAAAGTCATCCTTGTGGCAGCGGGTCAGAGTAAAACATCATCTCCTGATGCAGCAATGCTGCGAAGAGGGTGTGTTAGTCCTCATCCTGGGGTTTTAAGGTCCCCATGACATCACTGAGTTTCCATCCTGAAACTCCTTCTCTTCCTACTGCTGGGACCAAAATAGGTTAAGTCAGTGCAATGTTGAATCAAAGAGTTATACCAGCCCCCTGCAGTTTCAGTCCTTCATGGCTGGAGAAGCAACCTGTTTGAATGCAGCTTGGAAAGCTGCAATAACTAGGCACAATGCTACTTGGCATGCTACTGGCTGACATTTGCAAAGCTGCCAATCCAGGAGCAGCATTCATTTGCTTTGGTGCTGATTGGATGTACCCCCAAGAATGGAGATAAGGAAGACTGTAGATGTCAGCTTCTGTGGTAGTGCTAGGATGGTTTCCAATATGCTCAATTATGCATTTTAAGGTATATTTGGTGTTTGAACTTTTAGGGGGTGTTATTCTATGGAGGTACATATGTTTCAAAACATCCATACTTTTATTTCGGATGCGAAAATCTGTGCATTGCAATGTGAGGAGTTGCAAATCAAAAAGTTGAACTTGTACAGCTAAATATGTACTTGAAACAAATAGTCACATACATGTAGAATCAATTTGAGCTTGTGAGTAAAATTATCACCTGCGAAAAAATTTCCACACTAACAAACTCTGAATGTGAAGTTGTAGAAAAATAAATTACAAATGACTTTTGCGTTTACATGTCTCAATTTCCCAATACAGCTACAGGTCAGTGAACACAACTTCTTGAATCTGTTGCTACGCACGCTCAACTCCCGTCTTGCAATTGCACAACTCTCGTCTCGCACATGTAACTGTTGAAACATTTCTTGCAGTTGTTAGTATCAAAACTCACTTTTATCTTTAGCAGAGCAGGGGAGGAGTAGGTTTGTCAGCGCAACGGAGTCAACCAATCACAATAAGAGTCTGGTTCTCGGTTCCACCACTGTTTCTGCACAGTTCTCGGTGGGACAACAAGCTGCAGTAAGTTCGTTGTTAAAAGTCTTATAAGCTCTTTTCAGCTTATTATGTTTTTAATGAACAGATTAATAAACACTAACCGAATGTCCCTCTGCTTATCATGAACTTTAGAGTGAAAGTAAAAGTGTGCCGTTAGGCTAACGTTAATCGGCAAGACTTGCTAAGCTACAGTAGTTAATTCAGTTAGCAATAGCTCCTCCAGACCAGAACGCTGACAAAGCTAAAAATAACCAAACACCCTGTAAAAGTAACCACTGTTAATTTTTTATGTTAGTTATTTATTTTACAGCTATTTTAAGGAAACAGAACAAACATTTTTATTCCGTTTTTTTGGGGGTTTCTTTGTTTTGGAATACCTCAGATTTGTGCAAACAGCTGTTTTTATAATTACTTGTTGACTGGAGCACTTTAGATTTTGAAATCCAGAAATTAATAATCTAAAATGGCTGATACTATACAGATTGGGTCTGTAAAATTTGTACTAAATAATCTGGAAATGGCTTTATAGATATTTCAGTAATAGTGCAGCTTTTCGTTATTTACAAAGGAGTGAATAGAAGGCGCCTTGGAGAACCTTAGTTTATATATCTGTTGTTTTGCCTTTATGTTTCAGGTGCAGTTTAAAATGTTTAGCTAGAGGACAGACACAAAACATGGAGGAATCTTCTCAGCTGTGCTGAAAGATCTTCTGACCGGCTGTAAAGAAATCTGGACAGGAGTAGCTGTTCTCCTGGAGTGAGCCCACCTGGGAACCAGGGACGAAAATCCTGCACACCTATCTGTAAGAGACAAATCTTTTAGTTTTTATAACTAAAAGATTTGTCTCTTTTTCATTTCGATTAAATTCCACCATTTTCACAGTGGTGTTCAGCTTTTTTGTGCAATTGTATGTTACATGAAGTCAAGATTTTATAATGGAATATGACATTTATATCACAGTTGGCTAGCTTTTCTAGATATTTAGGTAAATGTGATGAACTTACAGTTTCAAGAAAATGTATAATCACAAAAGAAATCTTCCAAAATACAAAAAAAAAAAAAAAAATTGTCCAAGGAAAAGCAGATTGCATCAAGTTATTGACTTGCAGCATTCACTCCTGGATGAGCATGTAGTGACAGTAGACAATCACTTGCGTTTTGTTGTTGACTTTACAGCAGTCCCTCATTCTGAGCATGAATGTAGCGACAGTGAAGAGGAAAAAAACTCCCCTTTAACAGCAAGAAACCTCCTGCAGAACAAGAACTTGACTCAGACTGAACGGCTCTCTGCTGTGACAGGGGTTTGAGAAGACAGAGCAGACACAAAGAAGAAGCGAAGCACTGATGTAGGATTACTTTCTATGTTCTAAGTTAATGGCAGTAGTTTATTGGCTCTCTGAGCCAGTTTTAACTCTTATAGAAAGAAAGAGAGCACATACAGTTGGCTGCAACAAAAGCTCAGCCAATAGTTTTGTCTAGGAGATATGATTAAACCCTGAAGGACAGGGCTAAGTGCATCATCTACAGAAGGAGAATGTCAAGTTGTTGGCAGTAGTAGGCAGATGCCCCCCACCCTCCAGGATGGTGTCACATCTAAAAAAAGCCCAGACCAGGTGTAGCTCTATGAAGAGAAACAAAGTTAAAGCTCAAATATTACAAAATTGGAGAGGAGAATGTAGAAGAGTGAGAAGTGGTCATTAGCAGCCTTAGTCTGTAGTCTGTCCTGAGCTTTATCAAAGAGGAAAGTTTAGGCCTCGTCTTAAAAGTAGAAGGGTGTCTACCTCCCAATTCCAGATTCCCTTTAATATCATTGTAAATGCCAAATCCTTAGTACAGAGTTGCTTGTCTTTCCTTCAAACATGATGTTTAAACCTAAATGTGTGTGTTATGCATTTTACAACTAGTAGAGGGCCCAGGCCACCGGTTTATGTGTTCCAAGTAAAAAACGGAAGAAGGTGAACCAGCATATAACCTCTGTCTGTATGGTTCTATGTGTGTAGTTGTGGTTTGTACTGTAAGAGAGCAAAATGACATGTTGGACCGAGATATATCGATCCCAGTGGATCCATAACTAGAAAACTGGCCTAGACTCGAATGGCCTTTGGAGGTTTGTCACCTGATACAGTATTCAGGCTTGCTGGATAAAAGAACCAATGCTTGCTCTGTCAGTTTTTGGAATGTTTAGATTCTGTAAAATATATTTCAGAAGAAATTCATTCATGTCTATAAAATAAGCTACATGTTCTGCTACAGTTATTGTTATAGAAAAAAAGCTTATCTTTTCCTGAGAATGACCACATTGGCCCATCTGCTACAGCACTTGACAAGATCTAAAAATACAAAGAACAAACAGTTATACAAGTGAATAGAATGTTTTTTCCCAATGTCCTGTCAGCCAAACTACATGGAGAAGCTAGTTGCCTTCATGTGCCAGGGCAGCTTTGCTCTAAAAAAGGATATCTTGAGATGGTACACTAATTGCTTGATTGCTTTTATTAAATCAGAGTTGTATGTGGTATCAAAGGAGACAGGTTGCATTAAGAAAAATATTATTTATTTATTTTATAAAATAAAAATTATTTGAATGTATACATACGATGTTACAAGGGTGAGAAGAGTAGTAACCTCGCAGCACTCAGTGTCCAAGAGCAACAATAGGAAGGTAAACTATTAAATAGATGTTATTTTATGTTTTGTTTTATTTGGAAAATCATATTGAGGTATTCCAACTAAACTGGGGACGACTGTGGAACCTCTGGAGATGATTATGCAAAGAAGCCATCACAATCTATAATAACTACTTAATTAAATGAGTTACATCAACATTTAATTAATTTCCCTTTGGGATAAATAAAGTATTTCTGAATTTGAATTTGAATCTGAACAGATTCAAGAAGTTGTGTTCACTGACCTGTAGTTGTAGTGGGAAAATTGAGACATGTAAACAAATGTCATTTGTAATTTATTTTTCTACAACTTCAAATTCAGAGCTTGTTTGTTTAGAAATTTTTTCTCAGGTGACTTTTTTTTTTTTTTTTTTTTTTTTTTTTTACGTGTCCTGTCCAGCAGTGTGGCACTCAGAATTGTCATCTGAATGTCAATGTAAGACCCAACAGATTTGCTTTCACAAGCGGAGCATTACGACTTTCGCCATAATGTTCCCCTCAGTATATATATATGAAACTTTATTAAAAATTGCTTTGAGTTTGTTGGGTTTGTATGTAATGGACACAAAGACAAAAAGAAAAAGAAAAAAAAAGAGGGGAGGGGGGAGATGGAGGAAAGTTTTAAGGAGAAAAGGGGATAGAAGTAGAGGAGAGAAAAAAGCATAGAGATAAAACAAGTCAATACCCTTGAAGTGTGCTTTGAGACCTGCGGAAAGAGAAGACAAAACAAAACAGAGAATCCACAAAAACAAACAAAGCATATCTAATAATAACAGTTATAACTTCAATGGAAAAGACACACTACAAGGTAGTACAAGATGTATTTAGTGGCAACCGCAGGTGGACTGAGAATGTATCTAACAAACACCTGAATCGAGACACCAGGGGTCACGCCCTGGGTGACCCGTGGCAGCCACAGTGCAGAAGCCCCAGGGGGCCACAACAACGAGTACACAGACCCTGCCAGCAACCCACTACACCGTAGCAGATCTGACCATGTACAAAGAAACCCAAGCCCCGAGGGCGAAATCCTCCCCCAGCAGAGGCCCAGCCGAGCCAGGGCACCCAGGCCCCAGCAGGCAGCCACCAGGGTGAGCCAGCACATACCCCGGCACCCAGCCCCAGACACCAAGAGCCACGAACGCACCAGCAGGTAGACGCACCTGCCACTGGAGGGGAGTGTAACGGGGGGAAACAGGCCCCACATTTGTAGCAGTGGACTCAAGATGATCCAAGAGGCATCTCAGAACCCAACCAGATAGATAAACAGCCACACCAAACACAATCACACAATCCCACCCACATGCTCAAATACAGACATTCACATCCACTCACCCAACATAAAAAAAAATGTTATACACCCACTTTCATTCCCCATAGACACTCTATACTCCGAAGTCCAGGCAACGTCCCCCCAAAGGGGCAACTTATCCCTGGACCCAGGAGATGATCCCCTTCTCTCTGGGGTGGAGAAGAGCAGACAGCCCAACCCTCTGCAGCAGCAGCAGCAGAGCAGCCCATCAGCTAGGACAAGAGCCAGGCTCCTCCCGAACAACCTGGGCCCAGACGCCGGCCCTGACCCCATCCAAAGAAGGGCCAGGAAGAGTCCACATAGTCCCAACAAGCCAGCCGACCAGAGCAGTCCCAGGGCGAAACAGCCCCACTCCCCCAGCAAAAGCCCCAATCTCAACCCCGTGAACCCCCTCCCCCACAAACCCCGAGGTCCCCCAAAAGGGCCACCCCCAACCAGCGCACAAACATCGAACACGCACCTCCAAGCATAGATGCCACAAATCTCCCATTCATGGGGGGGAGGGACGCCCCTGTAGGAGGGCCCCAGCTCTGAAAAGCCAATCAGCACACACCACCACAGCACGAGCCCACCACACCACCCTCATCTCAGCCATGTTTCAGCGTCATCCCGCAGCCATGATGTGGCATGGGGCCCCGCAGGCCCCCCAACGCACCACCCCGCCCATCACACCACTAAGGGAAGGATGCCGATGCAGCAAACCGAGCACCACAGACCAGACTGCAATGGAGTCAACCCCCCATCCCCCCAAGCCCGGAGCCACCAACATCCAGGGCGGCCAAGCGACTGCGACACCACCATTCACCATACATTTGCAGGGACACAGCAGGTGACACTTTTACTCACAAGCTCAAATTGATTTTACATGTATGTGACTATTTGTCACAAGTACATATTTAGTTGTACAAGTTCAACTTTTTGATTTGTAACTTCTCACATCACAATGCACAGATCTTCGCATCCAAAATGCAAGTATGGGTGTTTTGAAACATATCTACCTCCATAGTATTCTGCAAAATTGACTCACTGAGTTTTGCTTTGACATGATTGTTTGACAAATCCTTGAATCTCCCATGGCTGCCATTCGAGCACGACTTAATGACTGATCATACAATGCGCCGCCTATGTACCCAAAGCTCTGCGTTGGAGCTTCAGTCCCCAGCCGAGCTCCTGTTCCACAGAGCACCCCTCCCCCACACTTCCCCCACACAGTTCCATTAGACTAGCAGCGGCAGCAACTAGCAAATACCTATTGGAACTACGTGTCCGCTTAGCTCTAAAGAAGAGTTGCAAACGGCTTCAATGGATTGCATGGAGAAGCATTATTGTGATGACATGCTGAAGGGATGTCATCACAGGAGGGGGGATAGGAGGTTCTTAAAGAGACAGAGGCCAATTTCAAGACATCAGATATGATGTGTTGCTATGATGCAACATCAAATTCCTTCTAAGCTGATTTTGATATATACAGCATTTTCATAACAACTGTAAGTAATATAGTTACTTCATTGTGCTATAAAATGGCACTACATTCCTGGAAAATAAATAATACCCCCCCTTGAAAATAGGCAGCTTTAAGCATTTCTCCTTAGAGGAGGTCTCAAGTATTCATGGATTGTAGATATTCGCAGCCTGTTATGGTCCTTAACCTCCCAAATACCAAGGGTCCACTGTATAGCACAAAAAATAAAAAGAAAGTATTAGAGAAAGGTACACCCATAATTAGTTATTGAAATACAACATTCAGTTTTGAAAATATGTTTTTTGGCAGGATTTGAAAAGTGGTAGGTAGATATTGGGACAGAGAGAGTTCCAGAGGTGTGAACCCCATGGTGAGTAGAGAGAGCAAAGGAAAATGGATAAACTTAGAAATAAAACTTCTCAACAGTTAACTAAGGTATAGAGGAAAGAGGTTATGGATGGCCTTGAATCCAAAGGATTTTGAAATTAATGTGATGTTTGAACAGGAACCAGTAGAGCTGCTGCAAGATGGAAATGATATAAAA
The DNA here is from genome assembly GCA_014839685.1 of Anableps anableps. Taxonomy (NCBI): domain Eukaryota; kingdom Metazoa; phylum Chordata; class Actinopteri; order Cyprinodontiformes; family Anablepidae; genus Anableps; species Anableps anableps. The sequence goes on from CM026069.1 coordinate 39,051,949, forward strand.
TGAGCAATAGATTAATTGGAGTTAGTTGATGGATTTCTGAGGGAGGCTGAAAAGAAGTAAACAATGTGGAATGTGACCTAGGTGTATTAGTAAATTGTTTACATTCATACAATGCTCTTCTAGTCATAGTGACCACACAAAGTACTTTTACATTAATTGCGTTCACCCAGTTGCACTGCCAAGTATCCACACACAGATAGATAGGCAATTTGGGGTTAACTTGGGGCTCAAGGGCACATCAACAAGTGGGAAGTGAACCCAGAACTTTTTGATTTCAAGGCAAAAATTATTTCCATTGAGCTACATTGCCATAATCACATCAAGGCTTAGCATTAGTACCATATTAGTACCATAAATACACCATTCTATTTTCAGGCATGATGAGGTACTTCTCATTATGCCTGTATAGGTTTATAATTTACTAGTTATCCATGTTCTCTACCTGCTTTTTCCAGGATCATTCAGCCTTGAGTCTAGACATCATTAGCTGGACTCCTGGCTATATGACCATGGACTGCTAGGCTAGACTCCAAACACACATAGTCACTCTTAAGGTAAATTGACAAGCTCAGTTTCCCCTGAAATTGCCATTTTTGATCCAAAAAAGGAAGTGGAAAATACTTAATGTATGAAAACAAACAAAAAAAAATTAGACATTTTAAATTATTTATGCCATTTGCATTTAAACAAGAGTATAAGCAAATATATAAGAACAAATTTTGGCCAAATAAAGACATAGTCTTGCATGTTCAGCTCCAGTGCACTTAATTAAACCTTACCCTTGCCCTGCTTCCTTTATAAGAATTATGCATTGGCTTATATGTAATGCAAGGAAGCTGACAAACTCTTAAACAGTTACTAAGTAATGTCTAAAATTAACCTTAATTTATACTTAATTATGTTTGTTCATCTTGGAGTTGTCTTTTATCCTCATATGAAACTAGGCTCTCCATAGATCTGATGATTTTTAAAAAAAATTAGTTTATTTTTTACCCAGGAAAGTTTCTAATGAGGTCCTAAAATAAGTAATCACATAAATAGAAACACACATAAACAGACACACATGATTAGCAGAGGCAGAGAGAGGTAGAGTCCCCGGTTGGTTGGTCCCTCTGTACTCCCTGTAGTGAGGCCCCTCCTTACCTCTAACATTCCTGGCTTTCACAACACAAAAGCTCCATAGCAGCCCCCCAAAGGCGAGCCTCTGACCAAACAAATCACTTGCCTTTTATGAGATTCTGTAAGTGTGTGTGCATGTCTTTAAAGGCCATTTCATGGTCTGTTTTAACACATTTAAGAGTAATCTGTGTTGGAAGCATTCTCAGTAGATGGCAGAGTGAAACACCAACCTTTTTTGGCATTTAATTTTATTTAGAAAAGGAAGGGAGATTTTTGCACTTGTTAGTCTCTCCCAATATTTCTCCAGCATAAGCATGTCTTTGGTAGAGGGGGGCCTTGAAAATAAGAGTTTTGAAAGCCCACAGCCCATTCTCTCGATGCTATCTTTAAAGTCATATTATGTCATAAATTAAGTAAGGTAATTTTTGTGTTGAACAAGAGATTAAATGATTCTTCTTGTGTATCATCCATTTATGTTCTTTATCAATATAAGGACAGTCATACTCAGTAGATTAGAATATTATGGAAAAGTTTATTTCAGTAATTCACCTCGTGTAACAGGTTATATAGATTAATTACACACAAATTGATATTGTCAGTACTTTTTTCTGTTAATTATCATGCTTTTGTTCTTACAGCTGATGAAAACACAACATTTAAAATTGGATTGTTACATTAGACCAGATACAAAAACATATCTATTACACAAATATGGACTTAATAAAAAGTGTCTTTGATACCTCCTTAAAGGTTATTATTTTCAATAGGTGTGTTTAATTTGACAAATGAGGTTCATCAAAATGCATATTTTAATTAACTGACTATGACTGAATAGTCATTGGACAAAGAGCATACAGTATACCGCTGACTCGAGGTGTTCATGATAGTTTGATCTGCTTTCTTTTTACAACTGTTTCTGTTGTCTTCACATCCAACAGACCCAAATGGAAAACTGAACAATGGTTTCAGTGTATTAACACAAATATCTGAAACAATATGTACATTATGTAACTGCTTTTATTGGATGGATTTGTCACTCCAGAAGATTCTTCCCACATTGCCTTGCTAATGATAACATAGCTTGTGATGCTAACCAGGCCCTGTTGCCAGATTCAGCTAGGCAGAGAGATACAGATGTTCATGTTCAGTGTGATTTTTTTTTTTTTTTTTTTTTTTTTTTTTTTTCTGGACTTTTGGTCATTACAATGAACTATGAAATGAGGAGAAATGAATAAATCCCTTGGTCTGCACAGCCAGTATCATATGATATTTTTATAGTAAATGTATTTTTACACTTTATCTGTGTAAATGTTACAAGTGTTTTAAGATACAGAACGTCCAGAAAGTATTCACAGGACTTCACTTTTTCCACGTTTTGTTATGTTACAGCCTTATTCAAAATTGTATTAAATTACTCTCTTTCCTCAAGCTTCTACACACAAATACCCCACAGTATTTCCACAGTATGACAATGTGGGAAAAAAAATTGGGTTTTTTTTGCACATTTATTAAAAATAGAAGACCAAGAAATCATTTTTATGTAAGCATTCATAGCTTTTGGTTAGTACTTTGTTGTTCCACTTTTGGCAGCAGTTATAGCCTCATGTCTTTTTGAATATGATACCACAAGCTTAACACACCTATCTTTAGGCAGTTTTGCCCATTCTTCTTTGCAGTATTTCTTAAGCTCCATGAGGTTTGATGGAAGACGTCTGTGCAGCCATTTTCAGATCTGTCCTGAGATGTTCTATCAGATTAGAGTCTGGACTCTGGCTTGGCCACTCCAGGAAATTCACAGAGTGGTTCTGAAGCCACTCCTTTGAGATCTAGGCCATGTGCTTTGAGACGCTGTCCTGCTGAAAAATGAACTGTTGCCCCAGTCTGAGGTCAAGAGCGCTCTGGAGCAGGTTTTCTTCCAGAATATCTCTGAACATTGCTGCATTCAGCAATGTATGCATTTCAGACTATTTTGACAAGACTGCCAGTTCCTGCTTCTTGCTGCTGCAAAACATCCCCATAGCATGATGCTGCCACCACTGTCCCTTACTGTAGAGATGGTGGAGTTTTCTCCAAACATGACCCCTGGCATTAACACCAAAGAGTTCAATCTTTTTCTCATCAGGCCAAAGAATTTTGTTTCTCATATTCTGAGAGTCCTTCAGGTGGCTTTTGGCAAACTCCTTTAATTAAGGAGTGGCTTTCCTCTGGCCACTCTACCATACATGCCTCTTTGTTGCAGAGATTGTTGTCCTTCTGGAATGTTCTCCTCTCTTTACAGAGGAACGCTGGAGCTCAGACAGAGTGACCATTGGGATCTTTGTCACCTCCCTGACTAAGACCCTTCTCTCCTGATCACTCAGTTTAGATGGCCTTCAAGGAAGAGTCTTAGTGGTCCCAAATGTCTTCCATTTACAAGTGATGGATGCCACTGAGCTCACTGGGACCTTTAAAGCAGCAGAAATTTTTTTGTCTCCTTACCCAGATTTGTGCCTCAAGCTAATCCTGTTTCAGAGGTCTAAAGCATGAAACCAAGCATGGTGTTTGCTTGGTGTTTGACCTCTGACCTGCACTGTCAACTGTGAGACCTTATATAGACAGGTGTGTGTCTTTCCACGTCAAGTCCATTCAACTGAATTTACCACAGGTGGACTCCATTTAATCTGTCGAAAACTTCTCAAGGATGATCAGTGAAAACAGCTCAATTTTGAACTTATTAGCAAAGTCTGTGAATACTTACATAAATGTGATTTCTTGGTTTTCTGTTTTTAATAAATGTGCAAAAATCTCAAAAATTTTTCCAAATTGTCCTATTGGTGTATTTGTGTGAAGAATTTTGGGAAAAGAGATTAATTTAATACAATTTGGAATAAGGCTGTGACAACAAAATGTAGAAAAAGTGAAGTGCTGTGAATACTTTTCAGATGCACTGTATTTTAACTCAAGATGTCACTGTTTACTCTGAGCTTGAAGTCCTTCACACACAAACTATATTTAACCCTGACTGAAACCATCAGTTGAGTACTTGAAATAACACTTGGAGCACTTAAGTGTTTGTGCCCACCATACACATAGGCACATTGGATCTCTGATTAATTTGGTTGTCATGTTTTTCTAATAAACGGAAGACTTTCTGTTAGGAATAACAACAGGCCTTTAAAAGAGATAAGGGAGATATGGAGGGAAAGATAGAGAGGTGTACCATTTTTTTGCATCAAATACTCCCTCCCCTTTCTCTCAAGACTAAAGTGCTGTGTGAAGATTTGGGTGTGAAAACAAGTGAGGTTTTGGTGTGTGGCTGTGACTTAGGGTTTTAGTAGGAGCTATGAGCTGGTGTCAGATGGGGGCAGGAGGTCGCTCTCCCTGCTCTCACTCAAAGGGGGATGGACTAGCAGATGTAGATTTGTGTATGTGAGAGTGTGAGTGTATGTGTGTTTTAGCATTTCTCACCTTGTAAGGACCATGTATCAAACAATTACTACATTGTGAGGACCCAGTGCTCATAAAAAGGCTGTTTTGGGGTTAAGGGTAGAGTTTAGGAGTAAGGTGTGGATTGAGTTTAGGTTAGGTTAGGTTTAGGGTTAGGCATGTACTGGTAATGTTAGGTTTAGGTTAAGAGTCAGGGTTAGGCTATAGAAATTAATGAAAAATAAATGGAAGTCTATGTAAAGTCCTTGTGAAAATAGAAAGACTTAGTGTGTGTGTGTGTGTGTGTGTGTGTGTGTGTGTGTGTGTGTGTGTGTGTGTGTGTGGCAAATGGCATGTATGTCGCCTGTGTATAGGTAGGGTTCGTCATAATGTTATGAAGTGACAAAACACACAAATGCACACACAGAGATAATGCGGCTGAAGACGCATGAAAGCTTCCCTCAGATGGAGCTTGTTAGAATGTCACAGATTTGATCCCTGTCGGGTTATGGAATTATTTATTCAGAGCCATATTACGCTTGTTTTGGCTGACAGTAAGTGCTGGGCCCCTGCTGATCTTCATGAAGCCTATTTAATACATCGGATAATTTCTCTGCTCTTATGATAATATCTTTATTTCCTAGTAATTACTAGTTAGTTTCTTTACTGTATCTCTCTCTCTCTCTCCGAGTTCCTCCCACAGTCCAAAAACATGACTGTTAGATTAATTGATCTCTCTAAATTCTCCTTAGGTGTGAGTGTGTGCATGCATGGTTGTTTGTACTGTCTGTCTCTGTGTTGCCCTGCGATGGACTGGCGACCTGTCCAGGGTGTAGCCCGCCTCTTACCTGATGACTGCTGGAGATGGGCACCAGCCCCCCTCATGACCCTGCAAGGATAAGTGTGATGGATAATGGATATATATATATATATATATATATATATATATATATATATATATATATATATATATATATATATATATATATATATATATACACATACATATGTATGTACTGTCTTTTATGGATAGGTTAGGACAGTCTGTCTTCCACATGTTAAGAAAGTTGGCTTTAGCCATTCATGTCAGCAAGTCCCAATGCCTTTACTTTGCTTCCTATAGTAGAAAATAAAGAAAACATATTCATGTATGGACAGAACTTGACAGCACACTATAAATTTTAAAAAAAGGATGAAATAAATTTTAATGTGAAATGTAAAATAAGAACCTGAGCCAATGCTTAAATCCAACAAACTACCATTGCATGAACCAGCTAAACTGTGACAAAAATTAAAAAAGGTAAATAGTGGAATGAGATTCTGGTGAATTAATCTAGAAATCAAATTCATTTCTACGAAGGATCAGTCATGTAATTCTGTTTCAGTTTTTTTCTCTGTAGCTGGCTAACCAAAACGGTCCCAATAGCCCAAAATGATATACATCACATTAAGTCAAGAAAAAAGTTGATACACTTAAAAGGGATGGTGATTTTGTCAGCAAACGATCTAAGAAATACTTATGTACGTGTGTGTTACAAGGATGTGTGTGTGTTTGTGAGAGTTTGTGTGTAAAAACTGTAGTATTCTACAAAGACCAAATCTCTCTTCTGAAACACAGACCTTTAATGAGAAATGATTGCTTCACTGATTAATTTGATTTTTGTATACTTTCATTCAATGAGAAGTTGCAAAGGAAAAACAATGTACATTTATGACCAATGTCTAAGATATATTTTATTCTGCAGGCTGTAGATAGAAGTTATTGAAAGGTGATGGAGTGTTAAATTGTTTTAAAATTTGCATGAGATGTTTGAGAGAGAGGCCCACTTCCACATAAATAAAAATGATGAAAAACAACAAGCACAAAATGGCTGCTGTAAAAAATGGCTACAGATGGGAGCTGTGTGGCAAGGTGCAAAATCTACAGAAAAAGAAGGGAAGGAGGAGTGGGTAACGGAAGGAGGGAGAGCAGCCAGTCAGTGGATCAGTCACTCCAGGCCTGGCCTCTCAGCAGGGGGTTGTGCTCGGGGCGCGATCACAGGCCTGCTGCCACGCTGAAGCCTTCACAGGCACACAGTGACAGATAGGAGGCTGCTGGCACCAGGTCACTTCACTGATTCACCCCAGCACTGCTTCATCATAGTAATTTTCTCTGGCATATATGGTCCTTTAAGCAAGCTTGACCTTCATCTAGACATTATCTATTCATTTTCAGGTCTAAAGTAACATACTAGCTGCCTTCTGTTTGATTAAAGATGTTTCAGCCATAAAATCCTGAATGCATGTGAAATCTTGTGAAGACCAACTATGTGGAACTCTACAACATCTCTTCAGCTTTAGCCCTTAATTTTGCGTGCTCTCGTTGTTTTTGGCATATATAGTAGTACTCACTCAGTGCTTCAGTGTCTCTTTACTAGGACAAAGCTTTTGATGGATATTAGAAAAAGAGTTGTCCCAACCAGGTTTAATTTTCCCAATATTGAGTCCCAGCCCATTACATCATTAAAATCAATGCTATTTTTATATTTGAAAACTCTACTGAAGAAAAAAATAACACTACATTTATTTAGTCATTGTGTTAATTTAAATAATGACTGTTCTAAACACTGCAGTATCCCATTTTAAAACATATCTGACAAACACACACAGTTCCAGTCTTCAATAAAATAATGTCCTACTCCACTCGATAGTTGTTTCATACAATGTTTTGCTGAAGTGCTAAGCTAACACTAGGATGTTTACTGTCTGTTTCAATATGACTTGAATATATTTAAGCTCATGACATATTGAGGGTTTAGAAAGTGGTATGTGGACAAACCTTACATAAAAGGTTGTTGTCATAAACTTAACTCTTACTTTTTAACTTCAGAAATTTGTGTTTCATCTGCACTCTCCTCAGGTTTCTTTACAGCAACAACTAATCAAGCAAATTTAAACGTCCCTCATAACTTGCCGACACTCTGTCTAAGTTCTCACCAGTGTCCCTCAGCACTGCCACCTTAAAGTGTTCACACCCAGGGTTAGGCTTAGGACTAAGGTGTGAATTCAGTTTAGGTTAGGTTTAGGGCCCTGGTTTAACACAACTGGATCAAATGATGGCTTGTTTGCAGACCTGTGCAGAACATAGACATGCTTAGGAGGTTGTTCCTACCACCAGAGAGAGATCTGGATGCCAGCCCTAAAGAACTAGAGTTCCTATGTTATTTTTTGTAGGATTTGCTTTGTTACATCTCTTTGGATGTCTTTTTTTGCTTGATACATGCTGATAATTTAATCCTTCTTTAACAGATTAACATCTTTTCCACAATCACAGGATGTGTCTTCGCACTTGTTTGCCAAAATTCAAAACTAAGTCAAAGAAGGGATCGGGACTGGTTATCAAAAATATTTTTGATGCAGATCTAATTTGTGAGGCCCAGCCAAGATTTTTATGGATAAGTGTTTGGGACTGAATTGATACTTATCATATCTAATTTGGTGCAAATCAGATTGTACATGAGGGACTTAGACTAAGCTTTAGTAAATACTACTACCACCATGTTGCTACCATATCACGTTCCAGTAAAAGAATTTCAGTACCAAGAAAAAAAATATGTTTTTTGACCCAGGTTGAAGACAATATATTTAAAAGAGTGAGCATTCCCAAGTCAACATTTTACTTTGTGTGGCAGTAAGCAGGGCTTAAGTGATGCTACAACATAAGCATGTAGCTTTGGTGAGTGCAGAATTGATATCAACCATTATGATTCTTAGACTTTTCAGACATTAGTCACAATTTAGATTTTTACTGCCAGAAGCCAAAGTTTAAAGTTCGTCATTCCCAAAGTATCTGAGCCTGATCAGAAAAACTAAACTTTGATACCTTTTAACCTTTAATACCTTAAACAAGTTTTAAGGAATGCCTCCAGGATCCTTTGTTTGTTGTTCACACTATGGAGCTTGATATATTTGCATGTTTACATAAAAACTGGTTGAAGAGGCTGTAGTTAACAGGGTGCTCTTAAGATATTTTACCAACCTCACTTTTACTCCACTAAAATACAAAATTTTGACTCTGCTTGACTTTGCTAAACATTCATTAATTTCCAAGCATGTTTAGCCCTCCAAAATAATGAATTGCTTAGTTAATTAATAATAATAATGAACAGATGCAACAGACCTTAGAACCACCTTCAGTGCTTGGGTTTGATTAGAAACATCTGTCAGATTTAACACAGCAAAATCAATACACCACAGATACTTTATGTTTTGCGTGTTACATCTGCATTTTGCTGTGTATTCACACAGCAAAATGTGTGAATTCATTTGAATACATATGAAAGTTGCATTCTGCGTTCTGTTTTGTGTGTTTGTTACAGCAATGGTACACCAGCAGTATGAACCTTATTGGAACATGGCTGACTGACCGCATGGACCTGCAGCTACATGTTTATCAACTGAAGATACTCATCAGGATTGTCAAAGTGAGAATAATGCACCACATATTTGAATACAAGACAATCTTGTAAATTAACCTTATGATTATGTGAATATGGCACAGTTGCCTTGCAGCAAGAAGGTCCTGGGTTCGAATCCAGCCTGGGGTCTTTCTGCAAGGAGTTTGCATGTTTTTCCTGTGCATACGTGGGTTTTCTCCGGGTACTCCAGCTTCCTCCCACAGTCCAAAAACATAACTGTTAGATTAATTGGTCTCTCTAAATTCTCCTTAGGTGTGAGTGTGTGCATGCATGGTTGTTGGTCCTATCTGTCTCTGTGTTGCCCTGCGATGGACTGGCGACCTGTCCAGGGTGTAGCCTGCCTCTTGCCTGATGACTGCTGGAGATGGGCACCAGCCCCCCTTGTGACCCTGCAAGGATAAACGTGATGGACAATGAATGGATGGATAGATTATACGGATATTGATGAAACAGAAAATACAGGACTAAAACAACTTTTTAAGAATAGACTACTGTTTTATAGATATCTTATAAAACCATTGTTTTGTAAGTAAAGTTGTATTGAAATTTCCTAAAGTGAATCCTAAGAGATAAGATCAAATGTAGAACACCATAATCAAAATAAAATTTTAAGCTGTTCTACAGTTATGGGCCTGTATAACACACCAAATGTTTCCTGCATCCAACTGCTGATGGAAACTTCCCAGATTTCACCCCCACACAAGTCAGCTCTTTGATTGATAGTGCAGCAGGCTGTCTACATTAACCACTAGCGTTATTTTCCTAGAAGAATTAAATCTTTTTTACCCAAAGCAAGAGGTCCTATTTATGACACAGGGAAAAGTTTTAAAATAATTTCCTCAGTGACTTTACTATCTGTTATTCTTTGTGACAGAAAAAGTACCGTGATTTCCGTCTTCAAGGAGTGCTGGACTCAACATTGAACTGTAAGATGTATGAGACCATAAGAAATCGTCTGACCTTAGAAGAAGCTACGACTTCAGTGAGGGAAGGAGGGATGCAAGGCATTACAATGAGAGACAGCGATGAAGATGATAATGATAACTAGATCAAAGATCTGGTTCTACCAGAATGTCAAAATGGAACATTCCAAGAACCCAAGCTGTAGCTTCTTGAGTTCAGAACAGATAATCCAATCCATCCTTTTTTTTTATGTTAAATGTCACATTCTGATGGTCAAATAATAAATATATCTGTAAAACTTATTACAAAAGCAGAATGCTTTGTGGTGATCAAAACTGTTCCACTTAGTAGTATCAGTCATTATCTTCTCTATGGTACCATTAACAAAAACACAATTTATTGTGAAAAAAACAAACAAAAAACATTTATGGTATATCAAAATAAAAACGGTTCATAATGTCTCACTATGCCAACTAGCTTTTCATCTGCCTCTGAAACACAAGCAGCTGAAGAAATATGAAGTCTTTTTCACCTGTTTTTGTTACTTCAACCCCAATAACATTAGTTAAAAATCCACAAACAACTGATTTGTGTCTTAAAAAAATAAATAATAATTGATATTCATGTCCAAAGTAAATGACTCTGCAGTTGTCATGGTACCCATTAGCAGTAATGGAAAGCATGACACACTGCTAAAAAGGGTGATTTAGAGGCAGTAAAGACTTGTCGCTTTCACTGGTAACTTACCTGATTGACTCTCAGCCACAAATCTCAGCAATATTTACTTAATTTGATGTGAACATGTGCCTTCTCAGATGACCCCAGTCCCCAAATCATAGAAGTTGCAGCATTACATGCAATAGCTTAAACTAACAGTTAGTTCACTCCAAGAAACTTTATATAGCAATATTTAGATATTGCTTCAATATTTCTACATAATGTCCTTATGATGCCATCTATTTTATGAAGTGTACCACCTCCTCCTGCAGCAAAACAACCCCACAACATAATGCTGCCACCCCCATATTTCACAGTTAGGATGATACAAGCATTCCTGTTTTTCCTCCAGATGTAATGATAGTCATTATGGCCAACAAGTTCCACTTTAGTTTCTTCGGACCACAGGGGATGTCTCCAAAAAGGAAGTTCTGTGTCCCTGTGTGCATTAGCAAACTGTAAATTGGCTTTTTATGTTCCTTTTGAAGTAAACTTCAGACAGTGAGAAAAAATGTCTATGTGTCTTTGTATTCGGTGTATGTAAATATCCGGTTTCGACTGCATATGAGATAGTCTGTTCTAGTTACAACATAGAACATTTTTTCAGTCTATTCTAAATGAGGGGTTTGGATCATTAAAATAATTTTTAAAAAATGATTTAGGTGATGGTGGTGGTTGAGGTGTGTGTGCAACATTGGGGTGATTGACGATGTTAGTGAGACCAAACCTTATCAATTAAATCGCAAACTTCTGTAGTCAAAAGTTGGGGAACTCGATTCCTTTGTTAAAGTTGCGAAATTAAGGTATAGGAAATCAGTCTGGACCTTACACAAATGAAAGAAATAAAATTTCATAAAAACACATATCCTTTTTTGTCATATCCGGTCTGTTTGCATGAGATGTGAAATTGTAACCACTGAATAAAAGAAAATTTCCATTAAAATAGAGCATTGTAGATGTATTGAGGTATATTTGGTGCAAAAGTATTTGTGCCTTGTAACTGTGAAGTTAAAGTCAGAGAGAAAAATCCTGCAGGAGTTTTGGAATTGTAGCTTTTTATCAGTGTTTCACAAATACAAAACAATAGTTATACCTCTCAAATCAGTAAGTACAAGTACATGAATTGTATTATTTGAGTCACACTTTAAAAAAATCTTACATTTACAGTGTTGCCCTAATTGATTCAAAACAAATGGTGCAAAACAAATCTACATATCTGTGTATGAAAAAAAAAATAACATGTACATTTCTTTTTCATACACAGACACAAAACTACTGTTATACCTTGATAAATTATTCAGTGCAGGTGCACAGATTCTCTTCTACAAGTCACAAAATATAAAATTACTGCTCTAATATTTTTGCTCCACTCAGTCCAGTACATTTGGCATCCCCCCTAGGAAGTTGCAATCGCAGCTATTAATGCAAATTCACTCATCATTTGCAATTTTTATGCGGACTTGCAATTTTCACCAGTCATCAATTTTTTAGCAAATCTGACCAACGTCATCTTACATGTCCGTTTTTAACGTGTTTTCCGAGGCATCTGGGGGAATTTCATTGATTGGTTAAAATGTCCGGGTTTTAAATTGACTGGCACAATGCTTTCTTTTATTTGACATCCTCCCCGAGCAGCTGCCTAGTGGGTGGCTCAGAGTGAACAGTGTGTGGCGGGTGAAGCAGAGATGCATGCAGACAGACAGAATGCAAAGGTTTGCGCTCCAGCATTGCAGCTGATGTAAACATCAGCAAGTGTACACAAGTATAGCAAGCTGATTCACACACCTGTACTACCATCTTCACATAGACATATTTTTTTATCATATTTTTTTCCTTAACTCAAGCAAAAGTCAGTAAATGCAACCGCATAAAACCACTGATTTGAGTCACAAATGCAGCTTTACAAGCTACTAACTTGAGCATCTTTAATCTGCTCTAGTTTAAAAACTACAAAATGTCCTAAGCACGGTGGTATTTCCAGTTTGTTATTACTGAGTCCGGCAATGCCCCCTAATATACGGGCATACAAATTACCCAGAAGTCACAGATAGTTTGGTTCCACTATCGTCGTGACAAATGGGACTAAATAGGAGAGTGTGAAAAATGAAGGTGTCGCTTGTAAAGCTGCATTCGTGATTCACATCAGCGTGTTTGTGCAGTTGCATTGACTTGTGTCTGAGTTAAGGAAAAAAAATATGATAAAAAAACGTGTCTGTGTGAAAATGGTAATACAGGTGTGTGAATTAGTTTTGCTCCAAATGTACGGGACTGAGTGAAGCAAAAATATTAGAGTAGGAATTTTAAATTTTGTGACTTGTAGAATGGAATCTGTGCACCTGCCCTGAAGAATTTGTGAAGATGTAACAGTAGTTTTGTGTCCGTGAGGGACAAATAAATGTATGTTATTTATTTCATACACAGGTGTGTAGATGTGTTTTGCACCATTTGTTTTGAATAAACTGGGACAAAATTGTAAATGTAAGATTTTTTTAAAGTATGACTCAAAGAATACAATTTGTGTACTTGTACTTACTGATTTGAAGAAGTGTAACTGTTGCATTGAATTTGTGAAAGACTGATGAAAATCTACAATTCCAAAACTCCTATAGAATTTTTCTATAGGAGTTCAACTTCACAGTTACAAGGCACAAATACTTTTGCACCAAATATACCTCAATGCTGTGAAATACTAAGCTTGGTTCCCAGCTTTTTCATTTTTTGTGGAAGAATATGTGACAATCTCATCTAACACTGACGACAAGGTGGTTGTTCCTGGCAGAGACCTTTAGTTTAATAGCTTTTTCCTTGATTAGTATTCCAACTCTACACCAACTTATTAAAACTTTGCTCTTGTAATGTTAATGGCACACCTGCAAACAGGCTAGAAATATAATAAATGTCCCTATAAATTTCAAGATAGATCTTTAAACATTCTGAAATGTCTGCAGCTGTGTTCTTTGTTTCCCTCTATTTCTTGTCTTTGTTTTATTAAATGGATAAGTTAGCAAGGTAATAGAATTGGAATCTTGTTTTTATTACAGTTGTGTATGAACTTTTTTGACATATTTTATTTTAAAGCAAGTGTTTTATTTCATATAAATACCTTTTAAATGATTGAAGTATTTCCCATTTATGATGTACATTTTTCTATATGCCCTTAGCTTCATTCTAGGATGTATGATATAGCTTCCACACCTTGTATTGGATAATTGTAAGTGAAGTTTGCCAGTAATTTCCTTCTATCAACTGTTTTCTCAAATGTTCTTCTTGAGCTTTGTGTCATCCTGTGTACTGCATATAGCTGGTGTCCATTCCTCAAAGTGCTTTTGCTTCATGTGTGTAATCACTGGAAACAAGGGTTTTACCTTCTTGAAATACCCATAATTTCCAAGAATATTTAAATAAAACATAAATATAATATGAAAACTGTTATCTCACTTATTTTACTCTTTTGAAAGGTAAAAAGTAAAGTTGCAATGTTTTTTGTTGGGGTTTTTTTTATCTTGTTTTTTTTGTCAAAGCAGTTTTTGTATTTTTTTTATTTTGTTTCTTTATCATTTTATAACATGAACAAAAGAAGCATTTAGCCACAGCGTGGGGTTTTGTGACTTCCCCAAGACCCAAGGCACTAATCACAAGGACACAGGTGGGGTGCTTTTAAGGTTGGAAAGTGATACTTAGAGTTTCTGGTGAACTGACGTATTCCGATTCACAGACGCCTTAGTGGAAGAAAACCTCCTAAATGTTTTGTCAAATGTTTCTCTGTATGGGCTGCAAAAAATATAATAAGAAACATTCTTCAGCTACTTTATGTTCCAGATTTCAGGAAGTGTGGACACTTGAAGTGCACAGGGATCTTATCTTGTGAGACTGCAAAAAAATGCATATTTGTTCATCTATGAGCATGATCTCCTTTCTTTATCCACGGCAGCATTTTCTTAAAACTTAGACTCTGAGATTAATCTTGCAGATTAAAGCATCACTCATCTCAGGAGCTAATGTTCCACCCAGAAGAAGATTGAAAGAATTGTCACAGATCAAATCTGCAATGACTAAATTAAAATCCAGAGTCTTAGTCTCAACATTAAACTAATAACTCAGACAAAAGTCAAGAGGATTATATATATTATAGTCTTAAAAGAAGGGCGGATATATCTTAATTATTTGTAGAAAGGGGAAAACAAATCCTTCTAAGAAGAAAGAAACAAGGTTTTAGATGATGGTGAATGAAATGAGTTTAATATTATTGCCAGTTATTTTATTTTTACCCTTGGTAACCCCAAGAGTAAAAATGATGCTACTGCTAATTTGGCTGTTTGCTTTAGGTTGAACAGAATCCATATTTACATTAGAATAAATCAATAAATTGTATAAAATATCAGTTTAAAAAACAAGACAATAAAAGCAAAGGACAATAACTAAATGATCGAGAGCAGTAATCACTACAGCAGTCTTTACACTTTGTTCAGCAACCATCAAGTAGAGAGAGTGGATGCCATTTCTTGGACTACATTTTCAAGGTAAAATGATGGGCCTAGCAGAGATGGTACTATCTGAGTAAGATAAAACAGCCATCACTCCCTACCAGCAATCTCACACCATTTTACAGAGGACTAGCTGAGACAGTTTTAATAGTGCATGTCAGTGTGCTACTTAAATTGAAGTATATGCAAGTCTTGCTCATTGCACTCTCCTTTCCTTTTTATGACACTAATGACCTTTATTCAACAATACTTGGACAGGAAGAAGGTTAGAGAGAGAAGCGGAAGACATGCAGCAGATGGCCCAGGACCAAGAATCACACTTGGAACAACTGCGTTAAGTACTTTGCATATGGTGCGCCTACTGAGCCATGTGGCACCCCTTATATTGCACTTTCCATAAAAATAAATTTAACCTAAAGTGTTGTCAAAAAAAGCAGAGGCACAGAAAGAATATTGATCAAAGTGAATTTGTTAGAAGGGTAGAAAGCTTGTAAAACCCCAGAATAGCAAGTGGCTGGTAGACAAGGCTCCTGGGGCAGCAGCCTAAGCAGGGAGACCCGGACTTCCCTCTCCCAAGTCACTTGGGCCAGCTCCTCCGGGGAAATCGCAAGGCGTTCCCACGCCAGCCAAAAAACATAGTCCCTTCAGCGTGTCCTGGGTCTTCCTCTGGGTCTCCTCCCTGTGGGACGTCCCTGGACCACCTCACCAGGGAGGTGTCCAGGAGGCATCCTAATCAGACGTCCGAGCCACCTCAAGTGGCTCCTCTCAATGTGGAGAAGCAGTGGCTCTACTCTGATTCCCTCCTGGATGACCAACCTTCTCACCCTGTCTCAAAGGGAGAGCCCAAACACCCTGCGGAGGAAACTCATTTCGGCCTCTTGTATCTGTAATCTTGTTCTTTCGGTCACGACCCAAAGCTCATGACCATAGATGAGGGTAGGAATGTAGATCAACCAGTAAAACAAGTGCTTTGCTTTTTGACTCCTAACTCTCTTTGTCACAACAGACCAGTGTAGTGCCCGCATCACTGCCGACTCAGCATCAATCCGTCTTTCAGTCCATTTTTCCCTCATTCATGAACAAAACCCCGAGATACTTAAACTCCTCCATTGAGGCAGGTCGCCCCCCCCCCCCGACCCGGAGAAGGCACTCTACCCTTTTCTGGCTCAAGACCATGGCCTCAGATCTGGAGGCACCAATCCTCATCTCAACCACTTCATGCTCGGCTGCGAACTGCTCCAGTGAGAGTTGTCGATCATGAGCTGATTAAGCCAATAGGACCACATCATCTGCAAAGAGGCACAATCCTAAGGCCACCAAAACAGATCCCCTCAGCACCTTGGCTGTGCCTGGAAATTCTGCCCATAAAAGTTATGAACAGAATCGGTGACAAAGGCCAACCTTGGCAAAGTCCAACTCTTACCAGAAACGAGCCCAACTTACTGACGGCAATGGTGATCAAGCTCTGATACCGGTCATACAGAGACCTACCAGCCCGTATCTAAGGGCCTGGTACCCCATAATCCCAGAGTAACCCCCACAGGATTCCCTGAGGGACACGGTCAGATGCCTTCTCCAAGTCTTCAAAGCACGAGTCTACATGTACTTGGGCGAACCGAGTTGAGGTCAGCAGCACACCATCTCTACTATAGACAGTGTTGGTGGTGCACCATTTACCCCCCCCAACCCCCTCGAGACGCCGAATGGTGGACTATAATCGCCTCAAAACCGTATGGAAGTCGTTTTCCATGGCCTCTCCAAACTCCTCCCATGCCCAAGTTTTTGCCTCAGCAACCACCTGAGCTGCATGCCGCTTAGACTGCCAGTACCCATCAACTGCTTCTGGAGTTCCACAGGCCAAAAAGACCCGATAGGACTCCTTCTTCAACACTGTCATTGCCCATGTGAGTGTTGAAGTCCCCCAGCAGAACAAGGGAGTCCCTTGGAGAGGGGCTCTCCAGCCCCCCTTCAAGGACTCCAAAAAGGGTGGGTAATCTGAATTGCTGTTTAGCGAATAAGCACAAATAACAGTCAGAACCTGTCCCCCCACCCGTAGGCAGAAGGAGGCTACCCTCTCATTCACTGGGGTGAACCCCAATGTACAAGCTCCAAGAGTGGGGGCAACAAGTATGCCCACACCTGCTTGGCGCCTCTCACCAGGGGCAACTCCAGAGTGGAAAAGTATCCAACCCCTCTCAAGGAGACTGGTTCTAGAGCCAGAGCCATGCGTAGAGATCAGTCCGACTATTTCTGGCTGGAACCTCTCCACCTCGCGCATCAACTCAGGCTCCTTCCCCACCAAAGAGGTGACATTCCATGTTCCAAGAGCCAGCTTCTGTACCCGAGGATCAGACCATCAAGGTTTCTGCCTTCGGCCACCACCCATACCACAATGTACCTGACCCCTTTGGCCCCTCCCACAAGTGGTGAGCCCATCACAAGGGGCACCCATGTTTCTTCTTCGAGCTTTGCCTGGCCGGGCTCCATGGGTGAAGGCCCGGCCACCAGGCACTCGCCAGCATGCCCCACCTCCAGGCCTGGCTCCAGAGTGGGGCCCCGGTGACCAGTGTCTGAATCAATTTCACCTGCTGCTGTGCAAATGCAACATACAACAGGTGGAAATGAGAGGCAATTAGCAAGACAACCCCTATAAATGAGTGATTCTGCATGTGGTGACCACAGATCATTTAATTTCTCTGGTTGAACTTTAAGTCACTTTTTCATTTTGTCAGTGCTGTCACTCATAGAGGCATCATGAGGTGTTTTTACAGCCCACTGAAGTTGCTCAAGTAGTGCAGCTAATCCAAGACAGGAACATCAATGCAGGAGTTGGCAAGATTTGCTGTGTCTCTCAGCAGAGCGTCCAGAGCATGGAATTGGTACCAGGAGATAGGCCAGTACACCAGGAGACATGGAGGGGGCTGTAGGAGGGCTACAACCCAGCAGCAGGACCACTACTTCATCCTTTGTGCAAGGAGGAATAGGAGGTCCACTGCCAGGGCCCTAGAAAATGACCTCCAGCAGGCCACTAATGTGCATGTTTCTACTCAAACTGTCAGAAACATACTCCATGAAGGTGGTGTGAGGGCCCGACGTCCACATATAGGGCCTCCTCCAGCATGACCAGTTTGGTGGTGGGTCAGTCATGGTGTGGGGAGGCAAGGCATTTGTTGGATGGCCACACAGCTCCATGTGGTAGCCAGAGGTGCCCTGATTGGCATAAGGTACCGGGTTGAGATCCTCAGACCCATTGTGAGACCATATGCTGGGCCAGTGGGCCCTGGGTTTGTTCTTATGCATGACAATGCTAGGCCTCAGGTGGCTGAAATGTGTCAGCAGTTCCTGCAAGATGAGGACATTGATGTTATGGACTGGCCTGCCCATTCCCCAGACCTGAATCCAACTGAGCACATCTGGGACATCATGTTTCAGTTAATCCAGCAATGCCGCGTCGTACCACAGACTGTTCAGGAGCTAACTGATGCTCTAATCCAGGTCAGGGAAGAGATCCCTCAGGAGAACATCCACCGTCACATCAGGAGGATGTCCAGCGGTTGTCAGGACATGGAGGCCACACACACTACTGAGCCTCATTAGACTTGTCTTGAGGAATATTCACTGACGTTGCATGTCATGTTATTTTCCACTTTCATATTGAGTATGAATCCTAACCCAGATCTCCATGGTGTAATAATTTTGATTTATATTGATAGTTTTTGTGTTATTTTCTTCTCAATCAATTCCACTGTGTTAATAATAAAGTTTTTCAATGAGAATATTTAATTAATTGAGATTGGGGCTAGTTTGTATGCATTATGGTGAAGTGGGAGGCATGAATCTGGTTAAAAAAGGGAGAGTATACTTCTATCCCTGAGCCTGTAAAACACTGTTTCTTTGGATCTTTTCTGTCCCATCTTTCTGTGGTTCTTTGCTGGTCTGGTAATTGAAAGGTGGATACTCTTCCACATGTATGCCAGATTACCTGAAAGTCTAGTGACACTCAATCCATTCAGTTTTGCCTGACAGTCTATGCCGTACTGAGATCTGGCTTCTACTTGGCGTAGTGCTACTGCTCTCAAAGGAGTGAGCTAAGATATTTGGGAATTTGATCAGGATGCCTCCAAGTGGAGGTTTTCTAGAGACTTCAGTTTTGGAAGAAATCCCGCAAACAATATGGTGTGTGTATGTTGGAGATAAACCTATAGCATTGAAGTGATCCATCCAACAGCCAGTATTTTCTATCAGGTCATTATTGACCAAAAAGACCACAAAAGCCATTTTTTGAAAAACCTTTAGAATTGACTAAGTTAGTGAAAATGTTTTTGTTGTTATAAAATAGCTGTTTCTGAAGATGTTGTGAAGCGTTGTTCCACCAGAAAAACAAAACAAAAAAAAAAACACACACACACAAGCTGTCCTTTTTACAGACCTAACATGAACATGTGTCAAACTCCACCTCCACACAACGTAAGGGTCGAGTCAACAAACAAAAGAATTTGAAAGTTAAATTTTCTATCAAATGAAATAAAATAAATTTATTGAAGATTTTCTGCCTTGATAAATCATGTATGGCTGACAATTTCAGGGAAAACTGATTTGAAAAAAGAATTAGGGTTCTTACCTGATATACATGACAGCTCTCCTTATAGAACACGAGTAATGATTTACCCGGGGGAATTATCAGAATATGATTTGACGATCATAAACACCCTTTAAATTGATTTATTAGTTTGGTAAAAAAAAAAAAAAAAAAAAAAAAAATGGAATGACCAACACATTAGCTGAGACATAATGGTTAGCTCTAACTCTTAGAGTTAGAGCTAACCAAAAGAGTTAGTTAACTAACTCTTTTAACAAAAAGAGTTAGTTATCTAATTACCATATCAGACAAATGAGCTGGTGAAAAATGCACAACACACAGGGAATAAAGGTCGTTTGTAATAGTGTGTTGAATTTTTATTGTCACTGAATAAATTCTGTCTTTTTCCTCATTGAGGAATTTTGAAAACTTAGAGAACTAAAGTATTTTTAAAAGGAGACTTCATATGCTAATTTCAATTTTTGCATGTTTTTGTACTTCCATTTGGATCACCTCTGCTTTTAGAAATAGTCTAAGCGTTAAAAAAATTACCATCCAGTTGTTTTCTAGCAACACATTACTATTTTTTGGTGTCTGGAAAACGAGCCCTTTCAAACACCTCCTGATTATGAAGTCACAATTGGTGGGCACTGCCCCCCACCTAATAACTCAAGCCGAGCCCAGACCCTCACCTAGCAACCCAACCAGAGCTCTGCCCACTTCATTATTAGAAGAGGAGTACATTTGGTCAGCTGGTTTCATTGCTGTGTGCGCTGTACAATAGCTACTGGAAAAGACAAGTGTTTTGTTGACTTACCAGTTAAAAAATGCTTGCTGCATCCTTGATGGTTGTGAAGGAGCCTCCACTTCTTCTGTTTGTGGGTCAAAGATGTGCAGTTGTACAATTGCACATCTGTTTGCAGCCATTTTTACATGGATAATGATGATGTAATGATGTGTAAACATTAAGATGGGGGTGGCATCAGCATCTTATTTGCATAAAAGTGTCAGAGCCCTAAAACAGCTCATTCTAAAACTCAAAATAGGCAGAACTGAGCAGGTGAAATCTCATTTCAGCCTGGAGAGACTCACACAAAGACATAGCAGCAATTAGAAAGTTTCATTGATGTGAATGAATAACGTTTTTGGCCCTCAGACTCCAGCAGAAGACGAATATGCTGTGAATTGCAATGAACATGGATGGGCAATTTAGGATCAGGGATGTCTTCCACCCTAAAGAGGGTGCCGAGGCCAAGGCAGAGCTAGCTGACAAATGTTAGCAAGGAATGCTGAAGAGCTTATTAGGGGTTTACAGGGCAGGATGTAAAAGGGGCAAAGAATGAAAATGATGAGGGCAAAGGTGTGGAGAGGGAGATGACGATGATGAGTGACTTAATGGCTTAGGGATGATGATAATGAGTACCTGCCAAGGTGTAGAGATGGTGTGGACTGGGCGTGCCTGCCAAGGCATACAGAGGGTATGGATGTGGATCGGTTTTCCTGAAGAGAAGAAAAAGTTAGAGATGTAGATGACCCTCATCCTGACCTGACAAATGGCTGGGGGAACTGTTGCATGAAGCTAAACATTTCTAAAGTGTTTATTATTATTATTGTTATTATTATTATAGCAGGCATGAGGAACCTTCAGGAGTGAGGACCAGAAGTTTCAGGGGGAAGGTGAACTAGTGGCATTTCAGAGCAGATTTGAGTATAGCATGGAAAGGGCTGGACAGGACAACTAAACGGGCAATAGAGATGGTGCATGCACCTTTTCCTTCTGAAGATTGAGAGATGGATTGAAGTGATCAGGGTGAAACTTAAGATCTGAAAGACAAAGCCTCTGGATGGATTGAATACAATGTCTGGGGGTGTAAAATCACCTAATCTGAGAAACTCATTGAAGGCCAAGAAAAAGCGCTTGACGAAGGAGGAATGAGGTTCGAGAAAAAGGCAAGAAACAGATGATGGCCTAGAGAACCATGCCATTCGCCCAGTTATATGAGCAAGATTGGGTGTCAAACTCATTTTATTTTGGGCTACATCCAGATCTTGAATGTCCTCAAAGGACCAGTTGGGGCAAAATATGATGAAAAGTTACCCATTAACAAATGTTAAATTAAAAAAGACATCTCACTCTAGATTTGAGGAGTTCTTAATAAAATATGAAAAACCTTTTAACATGATATTTGGTACTATGTAAGCACAACTGATCGCTATAAACTGGAGGGCCACATGAATGGTTATGGCGTGCCGGATCTGGCCCTCGGACCTTGAATGTGCCCTAAAGTGATCATGGAGTGGATCCTGAATGAAATATTAGAATACATGAGCATGAAGTTCCACCAGATTAGGGAGGGTAGGGTGGGAAAATATAAAGATGAAAAATGCTTGTGTATTTTCTGCATTGCAAAGATGAAGAATGAATGAATCGTGAGTGAGTACATCTTACCTAGAAACGCCCCACAGCGGCGTTGGTGGGAGTGAATGCTGATGGGAGGGGCTGAGAAGCAGGCTGAGAAGAGGGTCGTGTGAAGTGCCAGCAGGTACAGACGTGGGATGGCCGATGGTGTTGAGCTCCTGAAGTGATCTGAAGAGATGATATGGAGTGATGCAACGTGTCCTTGGAAAAAATGAATGCAGAGTAGAGAAGATGAACGTAGGCAGTTGGAGGGAGAGAGGATGAATGATGGCCTGAAGAGGGGCGGCGGCTCCAGAATCGAAGAACGGCGCTGGATAACTGCAGCCGGAAGGCAGTTATGAGCCGGAGCAGAGGGAGGCCTGAACAAGACCGCGCAAGAGCCTGGGCATAGGACTACGAACTCAGCAATGATCTGGCATGAGGAGAGAGGATTTTCAAGTTCGTTTGCCACCAATCATGGCAGGAAAAGAGGTAAGAGAGGACGGTGAGAAATCCCCGAGCCAGAAAGGGATCAAGGTGAACAAACTGAGATGGAGGGAGCTGATACAGATGCCCGTGGATCTAAGCAGCAGAAGAGGAAAAGGAGGATCCATGCATGCTGCCATGAAGCGGCTGCTGTGAGCAGATTGAGCAGTGGGAGAAGTGGGATTCATGAGGATCAAAGTCTGGTTAAATGAAATTGTGCACCAACTTGCTTGTAGCTCAACAGGGGAGCAGATGGAGAGTCTTATAAGCTGAGAGTTTCAAGACGATTGGCTACTACGAGGCGTGGTCCAAAGCTGATGGGTTGCAGCTAAGGCATATCACATGGCAATTGGATGATGCAGGTGAGGCTGGGAAGAGTCTTCCAGGTTGAATTTATGCCTAGGCTCCATTATCTGAGAATGATTTTGTGCAAAAAATTTAATGAATATGTTTTCTGTAGCCCATAGATCTATCCTATCCTACTAAACATAATAGGTCCTCTTTAATCTAATATCAAGTAAAAGAAAATTATACTTTTTTTAACATTTAATATTGAAATAAAACACTTGGGTGTTTTCTGTGATGAGATGAAACAAGAGGCTTATCTCAAGCGTGAACATGCTCATGTCATACAGGTATATGGTGCACATAATTACCAGTAAAGAAATTCCTAGTAATGCAGTAAATCCACAAATTGCACATTATAAATGGCAATCGCTTCTCATCATTTTACATTCCCATCTTGGTCATTATGTGTATTGTCTTGCTGGCCTTGACGATCCTGATCATCAAAATCCAAATCTAAAGAGTTTTTACTCGATTATGGACATCCAGCTGTCAGTTCAGTTTCATACTGGTATGGTTGAATATTATTTGCTCCCAGAAAGTCTTCTGGCATTTCTTCATAAATGAAAAAGGATTCTTCTTCTATTTCCACTATTAAACAACCTGACAGTAGCGTCGTTTCAGTGACTGGCTGAGGCACAGTGCAGGTCATGAACCCATGACTATAGTGGACAGTAACTCCGTCCCCCAAAATCACCTCACCTCGATATTTATTGAAAAAAAATCCTAAAAACAAGTCATTTAGATTTTAGATCAGAAAAATGTGGAACGTTTTGTGGAAGTGTTTCACAAATTTATATTCTTGCAATATCAATATTTTCAGATTTGGTTTCAGTTCTCCTGTAAACCCAAAATATAGCAGAAATGGTACATAATTTAAAGGGTTACTGAGGTGTATTTGAGTAATATTCCATTTGTAATTTATCATCAGAAATAAAGACATCAGCTTTTTTGGGATGTGAAGTAGTAAAGAAATGTCAAAGAGAAAAAAAATGTGATCTTGACCTTAACTGTCTCTGCAGAGGCCATGGATTCCTTCATAACCAATACACAGAAAAATAATCAACACACAGCTTTCAAAGCAGCATACCTATTTCACCATCCAATCTGCACTGGGGGTGAGCTCTTTCTGAAAGTCATTCATTTAATTTTCCCATAAATATCCAGACACGATTGGGCAGTTCTGTGCAAGAGATGACACCAGGGCGGATTAATGGGGCTGGAGATTTATGTTGGCACGATCTGAGCTGCTTTGGCTTTTAAGCTTCAATCAAGTAGGGAAATGGGAAATGATAACAGTATCAAAATAAAAAGAATCTCCAACTGACCATCACAGTGAGAACTGGCCTTTAGTCTAAGAGATGACAAGCTGCTGCAGTGCTGTGCAGAATCCTACAGTATATTTTGCCCATCAAGACATTTCTTCTATGAGGCGTGTGCATAATAGCAGAAGGAAAATGAAATGAAGTCTGAAATCAGATAGCACAAACAAACAGGCTGACAAATAAATTGTTTTGTGATTTGTTGTGACGAGGTATTTTATTCTCAATGCTTTTCACAGTGTCCTTTAAGACACCAACATCAACAGAACAAAGAAGGAGTTAGTCCAGGCAATGTGGTTTTTATGCACAATTAGTCTGCAAGGCAGCGTTGTTGAAATTGCCTGCCATTTGGGAGTGCAGGTAGATGTCAGATCCTTTTAATAAATCCAGACTTTAAAGCCTCTTATAGTTCCCCTCTCTATGCACAAACCTTCTTATCGTGGCTTAACGAAGGGACAACCAGTCTACTGATTACTTTTAGACTTTTCCCTGAAAATAGTAGCTTACTATTTAAAGCAATCTCACACAATGTTCAGGCAAGACAGATAAGCAGATTGTGTGTTATCTCAGGGAGGAAAATTGCACCAGATGGTTTCCCCTGGTTTACCACTGTATACAGTGCCATTACTCTGCCCAAGCTTAGGGCACCAAGTGGATGGGGGGTACCAAAAGTCAGGCTCATGAAAAATCATTATAATAGATCATAATAAGTAACATATTTAAATAACATTTATTGAAGCATGTTAATAGATAGCAATACAAAAGTAACAATATTATTGCCCCTCCCCTGCCCACCCTAGTAGTCCTTCTATTGTGCTTCAATCTCAGGTTTGGTATACACCTGTGTTTGAACATGGCTCAAAAAGGGATCAAGAGTTGGGCAAGAAAAAAATGAAGAGACAGCTGGATGATGGTCTCATGGCGCTCCCTCTTTCCCTCTCCACCACCCTCTTTCTCCTACTCGCCACAGTTGTGTGCACTCAGAGCAGTAGTGGCTGGGCAGGAGAAAAGCAGGAGAAATCATCTGAATTATTTTACTGAAGACAGAAAAAATGTAGCAAAGCATCATTTTACATGAAGTTGTTCACAACTGCAGGAACAATATATTGCTTTGAACAAATAAAAAAAACATGAAAAATGATCAATACAAAAGGATCAAAGACGTGAAAAATGATCCCATGTTCAGCCTATTACATCTGTCCTGTTTCAAAAATGATTTACTTTGAACAGCAGTGTTATAGTCTGTTAATCTAAAATAATTATTTTCCTTAATGTAAAAATGTTCTGTAGACTTTGAGGATTTTCTGGTTTTAACATACAGTTCCCTAATTAATCTTCCTCAGGAAAACAAAACCTGTCATGATTATGGGTCAGCTGCCTTTGTAAAGTCAGACCTTTTAATGTTCTTAGAGGTTTGCATTAAACAAGTACAGCATGTGAAAACAACAACTCTTATTCTCACAGCAGTATATTAAATGAATATTACACTCACTGTCATTAATTCATTGTATTTTATGTGTTTCCTCATTTTAATCTCACTTGAAATCTGTTGTCTTTGTGAGCCTTAATTTTGTACCACCAAAGAAAGAGAAAAATACTGAATTATTAGTCATTTCCATTCTGGCAGGGAACCACAAAGCAATGTGTGCTTAGGGCACCAAAATGGCTAGGAACGACCTTGACTGTATACTTTAAAAGACTATGTCAAGAGCAGTAGTTTCACTTGGACAGTTAAGGCTATTGTTGCAGTTTTTGAGATGTCAGAGGATAATGCTCAGCCCCCTTTATTTTATTTTGTCATCATCGAGGCATATTTTCTATTTCTACTTCTATGAATATATGGTCCCCACAGGTATTTTTAGCTGTGTTGCACCTGAAATTTTGTTGACACTTAATGCTTCTTTAAAGTCAGGTCATGCTCCACAATTGTTAAAAACAGCAGTGATTAAACCTCCTTTATGGAAGCTTATTTGGGGTACTTTAATGGTGAGTAACTACAGGCCCATAAGGCAAAGATCATGGTTTACTTAAAGGTATACTTTTTGGAATGTCTTTATACTTTCCAGTCAGGTTATTAACCAGCAACCAGACTATAGCACTGAAACTGCAGTTATGAACATATTTAATTGACAGACAAGTCAACAGTAATGCATCAAAACCTTTTGATTTGGTTTTACTGGATCTTGTTGTTATGTGATATAACATGACTAATCATAACATACAGATTAATAGAATTGAAACATGAACAGGTCTTTGTGATATTATGCAAAATTGCTTCAGATTTCACTTTACACACTTAGTATTTTATTTTATTTGGAAATATGCAGGGTTCTTCAAGATGTCACAACTTTTGTTTGACCATATGCAGCCCAGGTCAGAGCACAGAGTAGTACAACATCTCTTTCACCATGCCTATCCTGAGACACAGCGAAATGTCTCTGTGTCACCACATGACACTATCAAGTAGAGAACTGAACCAGGCAAGACGCTTAAATCCAAGTTGCCTATCAATCTCCATATCAGTGTAGGAGTATGTGAGCACTGGGTGAATGTGACAATAGTATGAAGCCCCATGAGTGGTCAAAAGAGAAAGTATAACTTCTTCTCAGTGGCTCGTGGTAAATCCAGAATGCTGTTTAATTTAAAATTCTCCTTCATAAATATAAAGCTTAGTAATCAAGTTCCATCCAGAACAGAGATCTGATTGTTCCAGATGTTCCTAACAGAGAACTTTGCTCTCAGACTGCAGGTTTATTGGTGGTTCCTAGAGCTTCTAAAAGTAGACTGGGAGGACTAGGCTAAAACTTTCCTTTGTAATAAAGCTTATTGTCAGAGTGGCTTAGGTTATCCTGAGCTATCTTTGGTAGTATGCCTGAGCCTATAGCAGTAAAACTACACTCTCCAATTAGGCACTATCTGCAGTTATCTGCATCAGCTGATGACTGCAGTTCATGCTTACATATACTTTCATTTTTATCTTTCTATAGATGACTCACTTGACCCTGTCTTTCCATGTTTAACCCTGTCTTGCTCTCCTAGACACAGCATTTGAAGGAGCTTTTGCTCTTGTAACTAACTCATGGCACTGATTTAATAACTGCTTCAGAGCATATTTTCTGATCCTTTAAAGATGACTGAACATCTCTGATGTGAATGAACTGTAAACTACAAATACAATTACACGCATTAAATATATCCATGTTTGGACAGGTTGGACAGGTTGCCAGTCTATCTCAGGGTAACACAAAGACAAACAGGACAAACAACCATGCACACACACACACACACACACACACACACACACACACACACACACACACACACACTCATATCTAACAGCAAAAGGGGAAGGGCAAGTTTTTCACAGATTTGTCTTTGTTTGAGTCACTGTTTCACCTGGAAGTTCTAAACCCTAAAATCAGTTTGCTCTTTCATAACTGTTGGAAATGTTCAGAATCAGTAGTCCTTTAAATGAAAATTAAGATTACTTCAATTACTTGCTGAGTTACTGTTTCTGTCATGAACTCTGCTGTTGGTCTTAATTATTTTCTAACACAAGAATGTTAACACGATTAAAAACATGTTTTATGATATAAAGAGGTGTGAAACTATCAAAACCATTGGAGTTGTAATTTTACTGGCTGAAAATTGCTTAAATATCCATAAGATAAATATCCATCCATTTCTCCAAAGAGAAATGGAAATGCTCTAAATAGATACATACAAGACAGCTGCCTTTTAGTCAAACATTTCTTAAACAGTTTGACTGACAGGCCTCGGTGAACATCCGCAATCTTTGGCATGGCTTATCAAACTTTTACTTTCAAACAGTAAAGGTGTTTCAGTAATTGGCAAACCAGTGATTTAAAGTGACTGTGCGTGGGTATAACACTTCCACTGAAATTACCATACCTTCACTGGTCGTCAATAGACTTTCTAATGTTGAGAGATGTGAAAAGAAACTTGGATAAGCGTGGACATTTTACAAACTGACTGCCAAACAATGACTTTTTGTTTTTTACAACTAAAGTCTGTGGGTAAAAATTCCCTAAAATTTTTACCCACAGACTGCTGGCCTTAATAACAACACCATTGTTATAACCCCACGACAACCAGAGTACTGCCTGAGTGAGATGTGTCCTCACTTGACTTACTGCAGAGCCAGAGGCATCCATGCAGACCCATTAGAATTGTATATGATTTAAGAGAAATCATGTAGAGATTGTATAAGCCTCCACTCATGCAGAAATGAAAAATGGGCCACAGTCTTAAACATTCAAAATGCCCCATGGAACAAAATTTTCAAACATCCCTATTTTTACTTCCTCTAATCAAAGTCTGAGATTCACATGCTGATTGAGTGTAATGTGGTGCCAGTATTCAAAGGTGACAAATGCCTTGGAGTCATTAGAATGTTGTGAAAGTGGTTAAAAACCTAAAATACTTGTAGCATTTCACATCTTATTCTGTGTGACTTCTCGTGAGGTTGTCGGGGCAGTTTTGAATGTTCAGTTGTTTGTCTCCCTGGGCTCCATTTAACACAACACTAACATTCGAGGAGACATGGGCAACAAAAGCTAGTTTGTCGCTCTCCTTTTTCTCACTAGGCTGTGGGCCTGTCTGACTGACAACCCAGAGGAAAAATGGGGTCAAAAAATTAGAGGATTGTTCCCTTGGGTAACAGAAAGGAGTGGTAAATATGGCACAGAGGGTGGAAGAAGCTGGAGGAGATTGTTTGTTTGGAAAAATCTGCTGACAATCTACAAGTGAAATAGATAAAGTGAACTAAGAAGCAGGTTGCTTAGCAAGTTGTTTTCATAATTTTTTTTTTCTGATATCTGTCCACTCACATTCACACGAAGCAAAATTACCAGTACAAAATAAATTTTAGGCATTTTAATGAAGTGACAAAACACTGCTGTCCATATGGAAAATCATCAAGCCATTTACTAAAAACAAATGCAGGGTCAATAATTTGATGAGTTTAAATTAATTCAGCAATGGTTGTAAAGATAATGAGGAAACCTAGAAGTAAACATTCCTTACAGAAATAGTGAAACAAATATGTGCACAGATTTCTGTGCTGACAGAGGTGAGGTGATGTGACAGGTGGCCGGGGGGTGGGAGAAGTGGAAGTATTCAGCTGGCCAGGTACGGACATGACAGTACTCCCTATGCAGAGCATCAGGATGGAAATACTTCTTGACAAAAAGACTCACATTGGAATCCAGTCAAGCAGTCAGTTCTGCTGTTCCCAGCACAAACTGACAATCCTGAGGTGACACACTATTTATAACCAAGAACTTTTCAACTTGTTTCAGAGCAGTGCTGGACATAAAGAGAGAGGTCCTTTCATCCAATCAGCACAAAACTATCATTCCATTTTTGACACATTTTCAAGTTTATCTTAAAGTTTGATTTAGAAAATATTTACATCGTTAATTCGTCTGAGAAATTTTGCAATGAAAACATACTCTGTACATTTCATGCAAACAAAATTAATTTTTTTGTTCAGCAATTTGGTTTGAATCACAAAACAAACAATGCCAAAAAGTTGGTGAAGAGTCAAATAATGACAGAAATTGATTTTTATCAGAGTCCCCAAGAGTCCCCAAAAATTGTAATCAATATCAAACAAAAGCTTAATCTTTCCTTAATTATTTTTCCAGTAAAAACAATACATAGCTTAATACCTTGCATCATACTCGGTATTGCAATATACACTTGTAACTAATAAAAAGCAGATTGTGAACCATATATTTAACAACTTCATATTTTAAACTTAGAAGATGCATCAAAGCCTGAAAAAATCTAGAGCTTTGTGGAAGG
The DNA here is from genome assembly GCA_014839685.1 of Anableps anableps. Classification (NCBI taxonomy): domain Eukaryota; kingdom Metazoa; phylum Chordata; class Actinopteri; order Cyprinodontiformes; family Anablepidae; genus Anableps; species Anableps anableps. The sequence continues at coordinate 39,081,993 of CM026069.1, forward strand.
CCAAGTCATAAGACTTGTCTTAGATCAGGGGTGTCCAACTCCTTTTCATTTATGGCCACACAAAGATCATGGATGTTCTGTTTATGTGGCCTTCTTGAGTCTTGAGGGCCACACACATACACCCCATGGGCCTTGAGTTTGACACAAGTGTGTCTTAGATACTCAAGGCCTTTTAGCCTTCATCTGGTTCTGGCTGGCCATCACGCCACCCTAAATGAGCTCCAAGACAGTGCTGTTCAAGAATTCAGTTCAATTCAGTTTATTTACATAGCGCCAATTCACAAAAAAACTCGTCTCGAGGCACTTAACAAAAAAAATAAATAAATAATTAATAAATCAATTCAATCATATATATATACATTCCAATTGAGCCTAGTTATTAAATAGTACACTAAGCTCAATTCATTATTCAAAGTAGTTCAAAGGTTCTAAGGAAACCCAGCAGATTGCAACAAGTCATTGACTTGCAGCGTTCACTTCTCCTGGACGAGCATGTTGTGACCTTCCTCAAAGAATGAGTTTAAATGAACATGTTCATAAGTGGATCTCACATTTTTGAGAACTTTAACAGAACAATACTTTTTTTTTATGGAGAACATCAAGGTAACTCATTGTGATGTTATTAAATGCCATTCTATTTGAGGGTAAACAAAAGATTTACTCTGTGTTTACAGAGACAAGCCTTGGATATTCACCTAGAAAGAGTTGCAGCATTTTTCTAAAGGTACAAGTTCAGTGTCTACTCCATGTTGTCATGTGTACACCTGGACATCAGAGACACAGTTAAGCTTGATGAGGAGCTATATTAGACTCATGTGTTTCTCCTCATTTTAAATTTGACATTGTTTCATACATAAGAATACTACCTGAAGGCTCAAGGTCTAAACAATAGAACTGTCAGGTTACCATAAGGGGTTTTTTTGTTGTCATGTTGTTATTATGTTATAGACGGGAGACGGAGCAAAGATGCACAGAAAAACTGCAGCTTTGAACTTCTATCTCTGACCACTCTGCAGGTAAATCACTGAAAGAACAATGGAGATGTGTTTATTTACATGACTGAAGATTTTGATTTCTATTGTGCTTAAAAATAATCAAGAAATTATTTAAGATTAATATCATTGTGGGTAGACTCTGTTGTGGCCAAAATTATGTAAAGACAACCTGTGTTTATTTAAATTTTATGAGTGCAGAGTTAAAAAATGTGAAATGTTTGAGTGCCTATGTTCAAGACAACATAAACTTTAAGTATTAGGCAGTAGTTCAGTATAACTGTAGGATGTTGATTGTGAAATAATAGTTTAAAGGGAATACGAAAAGCCTCCTGCAAATTCCATCTGTGCTGACTTGATATACAGTGAACCCCCGGTAGTTGCAGGGGTTAAAGACCACGATCAGCTGTGAATAGCTGAAATCCACAAATACTTGAGACCCACTCTAAAAATGCTTATGTCTATTTTAGTAGTTCAAACATCAAATATACTTTATTATGCAATAATACCCACAGTGGAAACCATCACAGCACTACCACAGAAGCTAACATCTGTAGTCTTCCTGAACTCCGTTTTTGGGGATACAGCCAGTCAGCAGTCAAAGAAAATAATTCATGCTCCTGGTTTGGCTGCTTTGCAAACATCAACCAATAGTGTGTCAAGTAGCATTATACCTAGGTATTTCAACTTCCGAAGCTGCATTTTCTTTCAAATATTTTAAATATGCTTTACAAAAAAAATCCAGAACAAGGTGGGTTTTCTTCAAATAATTTGGAGCTACATTCCAGAGAAAAATCTGCAAATGATAAACAACGATTAGGTGGGGGGTCCATTGTAATAAGAGAGCTTAATTTGGCCATATTTATTATAGTTATTATTTTCAGTCAAATTTTCAGTTCTCTTTTCTGCTGATGTTGATTCACATATTTATTTACATATTTAAAAGCTTTCACATTTAAATATGTGAATAAGAGCAGCTGCTTTGAGATTTCAGCCATTATAAAATGCAGTTCATAGGAGGAAAGGAGAGAATGCTTATTTGTCATAACATATCCATATTTTGAACTTTATTTAAGAGAAAATATAATAAATGAAGAAGAACTAGTTCAAGTTGGAGCTGTGGACTTCGTTCAAAATATTTCGGTGGTGAACTATAATCATGAATCAATTCAATTTGTCTGTCGTCATATAGGACCACATGTAATTTAGGTTCGAGGGGTGGGGGATGGTTGGTGAGGGGGACAGACTTCAGGTTCTATGTGCCAAAGATGATCAAGATCAAACTGATATTGTTTTCCCAAAGGGTCCATATTTATTTCAGCAGACCAGTGCCAGACATCATTCTGCCCAACTTCCATAGACACTGTAGTGCATAGACACAAATCTTTCCCAGACTGAAGGACCTTAAAAAAATAATCAGCCAGCAAGGAACACACTAATTTGAGCAGATAAAATTTTGCATAAATTTTTTTTTTCTTTTTTAGCAAAATATATATTTCACTTCAAAAGGTTGCAACATGTGTTCACAGTCATCCATACTCGTCAGAAGTTTTCCTTCACTTAAGTAAAAATGGCATGCTAACCTGTGGGCTTTTAACTGTTTGAATTTAAATAATTCCTTCTCCAGGAAGAGATATTGTTTCAACTTTTGAATCTGCTGTGAGTTTTAAGTTTGAACGATTGTTTTTATATGCCAACTCATAACAGTTAGTTTCCAGGGAATGTCTACAAATAGGTCATAGCTACAGTTCTGTATCAGGCTCTAAAACAATAAATCCTGCTGGTCTTCCCTCTGGACTCCTTCAGTCTCCCTGCCACTCCTCAGACTGTTACTATGAAACCACCTACCTGGATTCCTTATCAAACTTCACCTGCCTCTCCACACTTCATCGCTTTGCACCAGCGATCCGTCCTGGAAAGAAACAAGGGCAGACAATCATCAGCCAAACACTCACCCCGCTCTGCCAACGTCACCCTCAGAGGACCCACCTACCTCCTACACAAGCTGTTGCCCTCTACGTTCACAGTAAGAGCTCCTCCAACAATCTCCTCTGGCAAAAGTCAACCTCCAGTATTCATATTAATAACTTACCTTCCCTCCTAGTGTGGACCTGGGTCGATGCTCCTTCTTTCCTGCACATTCATTTTCCCATGAATAAACTGTTAAAACTCATCTTGTGTGTTCGTAGTTGTTGCCTGCACCAGAGTCTGTTTAAAACCCATCATTATGACAAGACCTATAAGTAAACATCAAGAAGATGGTCAAAGCATAAACACAAATGGAAATCAGAGCCAAAACACCCAAGGATCATAACAGAATTTTGACAACATGAACGTTACTTTTACTAAAGTGAGTGACAACATGCACAGAGTCTAGCAGTTGTTGATCTACTCTGTTTCTGATGACAAAGATTGGTAAAGGTGCAACTACACTTACTATGTTTTTCCTAGTGAGGCTGTGACTAATACGATTATGGTGCAATAAAAGCCTCAGCGAGTAGACTGATGTAATGGGCTACACCTACTTTTCCAGCCTAAACAATTCTGCTCAACACAACATATTTGACTTTACAAACCAATATGACCTGGCTGAAAGAAGAAGTGACCAGCCTCCTCCAACCACTCTCACTCACCTGATGCTCTTCCTTTACCTCATCTCTCCTACATCATACTTTGTCTCTATAGATTGACACGCAGCTCATCCATTTATTTATTTATCTCTGAATTTATTTAGTAAGATAACTAGTCAGTGACACTATGATTGGGAACAAAAGGAAACAAATATGTATTTACTAATACATAGCAGGTTAAAGCAGAGAACTGGCAAGATTAAATTAGCTCTTTCTGTAGGAGAATCCTTCCCCAGTGTCACAGTCTCATCTCATTTTCTCAGGTTTAACGTCAGTGAAAGTTGTCACCACAGTCAGAAAGTGTGACGACAACTGTCTGTGATTTCCTGTACTGAAATGTGTGATGTTGAAGTTGGGCACATTATCAGAATGTTATTTCATTTACAATCAACTGACATCAAGGTTGCTGTGCATACTGTATAGTGTCAACATTTGTTTTAAATCTACATTGAATGAAGTACATGCAGTTTAAATTGAACGGAAATGACAGAGTGTTGTATAAACACACTCAAATCCTATTTCCATAGGATTTGTTTCAGGTCTTTCCCTGTTATAGTTTTGCTTAAACCCATAAACCTCACAATAAAATAAAGGCTATTACATGTAATAAACCTAAATAACACCTGCTTAATAGGTCTGTTTAATTAGTCTTTTCATGACAAAATATATTGTGTTGAAATTATCAAGAGGTTTATTCATTATTACGAATTTTTAATGTAGTTTTTGCATAATTCTAAAATGTAAGGTGTTCTGAGGTGTTTTGTGTATTTATTTTTTTTGTTGAAGCACTTTGTGATTTTTATCTTGAAAGATGCTATATAAATAAAGTTTTACTTACTTCCTTACTTCTAGGAATCCAGAAGTTTGAGGTATACTTCACTACACTAAGTAGAACAGTGCTCCAGCAACACTTTTAGTATGAGAACAATCTTGCTGTTCAAAATTATGCAGAGCCATTTCATTTAAAATTAAATAAATAAATAGTAGTATTAATACATTATTAATAAATATTCCATGGAATAAATAATTGTCCCCATGAAAAAAAAAATAAAAAGAAATTTTTATCTAATTTGTTTATTTTTTTATTTATATGAACAATTATTTCATTTATTTATTTGAAGATTTATTTATTTGTTTCAGGATTTATCAATTTATTTCATTGTTTATTCATTTCATAATGGTGTCTTATTTTGTGACACTTTTATTTTGGAAAGTTACTTTATGTATTTCATTGACTTTTATTTTCTTTAACTCCATTTATATTTCAGGCTCTTTTCTTTCATGTTCTTATATTCAAATAAGGAGTCTACAGAAAATTATGAACAAAGTTCTGCTTTTGTTGTCCAACTTGACAATAAAAGATTGCGATGGGGTGAAGAGAGTTTCTGTGAACCTCTTGATAAGTTTTCCTCTTATAAAAATAAAATAACCAGTCAAAAAACTAACAAAATTAGAACTACATAGTCTGGAGAGATTATCTCTGTTAAGTGAAGCTGTTTATCAGTACATGCTATCCATCGTCTTCTGATTATCTGAAATATAATCTGGACCTGTTATCTGGAGTAACAGGTCCAGGAGCCATGCTCTCCAGAACATTCTGGAGAATCCCAAGGCCTTCCCTGAAAGAAAAAAATAGTCCAGTCATCTAGTTCTTGGTCTGCCTCGACTCTTTTCCCAGAGAGTCATGCCTGGAAAACCTTTAAAGTGAGCTTAGTTGCTTCAGCAGTTGCCCAAAAGATCTCAATCAACTTCTGTTGACGCAGAGGACCTCTGTCCTACAGCAGTAGCTCCACTGAGCTACCACTGTATGATAGACCTCCAGACTCACACTTTGCACTAAGAATGAGACCAGTCACTCTGAAATGAGCATTCTTTCTTTTCTAAAGACCATCCCTTGAGACTGAGAGATAAATCCATTGTTTCCAGCATAGAACCATGGCTTCAGACATAGTGATAATAGCAGTGAAGATAAGCATGTCAATCTGCTAGAAGAATTAATCTTAAACTTAAACCACAGTTTTATTTTTTAAATCCTGTACCACTAGTAACTGAACAGTTTGAATAGCCAGCTAAAAAATGAGCTTTGAAAATGAATTAACCATGTTAAGGTAATGATGAAACAGCCCTAATAAATTTTTCTAGTAGATTTAAAAATAGGGTCTCAGAATCACTTAAAAAGTCTTAAACCTGGAAAATTGCACATAGGAACTTCATCTTGAACTCCCCCATCACCTTTACCCATGAATGAATACAGAAGATCCCTTAATTATTCATTTGCATGTAAAAATGGTGTTTGCACCACAAGTTATTAGACATGGCAATGAAAACAACAGCAAAGTAGAAGTGCTATTACAATGAAAGTGAAAATGAGACACTAGTGAAGCGAAGACAAGCAAATGTGTTTTAGTTGTATTTCATTTCTGGATTAACAGATGGAAAACTATTGAATGAAAGTAAGAATCAGTGGCTATCAGTTCTGTGAGCTCAGGAAAAAGGAGATGGGGAACAAAACAAGCTCAGACATCCCAAGCGTATGGAAGGTTCACCAACAGTACAAGAATTGCAGCAACTCTAACAATAAATCCAGATTATAACGAATCCCACCATTGTTGAAACATAATAGTGCTTCTGTTTATTCTATTTGCATGTATTGCATATATTGTTTGTAAGAAATGAGAGATAAGAATTTGTTCTCAATTGACTTATCTAGTTCAAAAATATATTTACAAAGGATTGCATCAAAACTCAGTTTAGGAGCGAAATTAATCATGTAATATAATTACATGATGGTTTGTTTTCAATGAGTTTACTGACTATTATTTTGCTTTTGAACTTCTCACCTTTACTCCATCTTCTGCATTATGAGCGTGTGACTCAGACACATGTTCATAATTCATAGGAGGCGTTAGAGACCACATAACATAATATTACTGAGTACAGCTAAGGTGCTCAAAGTACGAAAATTTAGGCTTTTATATGTGTTTCCAATTTCCATTTGGATTTATTTGTATTTTGTGTAGCTGCAAGAAAAACCAGTAAGAACCCCACAGTGTTTTGTTATAATTCAACATGAGGAACCCATGGAAGCAGAAGATGAGGAGAACCAGGGAGGCATGGCTGTCAATCACTTTCAGCCTTGTGTCGCATTATTGAAATTATTGATTAATTTACGATAAATTAATTGATTAAAAATTTAAATAATGCAACACAAAATGACAATGGATTTTTGAGTCTCATGTTGCAGTGGGCCCTGGGTAAATATCCCCCTTACAACTTGGGCCAAAAGCGACAAACCCAGTTGTCCGCCCTCCGACAATGATTTTAAAGCTCCAGTTTACTATCGATCCATTTTCTTTGGCTTATCTGGGGTCAGGTCCTGGGAAGATGTCTCTATTCCAGGGGTCGCGTTAACCAAAATTTTTCTGTTGTTGACACGTTTTTTAAACAGTGATGGAAAAATCTGGATGCCATCCATCATTTTGACAGATTACACACATCTCACCACTGGGTGCAGACATTTTGAACATTGCGCACATAGTACGTCGAGTCTCATCTCTGACCTGGACACTGAATTCAGTGCATCTTGCTATCTGGGAGCTGAGCACGCTGAAGAGTTATGGAGGCATTGGAGTGTATCTGCTGTAGTTGAATCTCTCTGGGAGTCTCCTCCCACCGAGTGTTTGCAGGATCAGGTAGCCTCTTGTTCAGAGAGTCTTGGCGACTTCTGATCACTTCACTTTGAGAAATGATCCCTGATTTCAAAACTTGTCACTCCAGAGAAAAAGTTAAATGTGCTGTGTCATCAGACATCTGCTTGATGTCTGATGACACGATGTGGATTCTCAATTCAGCTTGTTGAATATTCAATAAACCAAATGAAAATTAAATGCAATTGAATGTGTCATTATAATCATTTTAAAAATTGATGGGTAAACATAAATTATGATGGGATTTTTTTTGACCCTGTCGTCAACGAAAAAGTCTAGCGATCTAATTTTTGTTTTTTTTTTTTTTTACATTTTTAAATTGTATTGTATTGTATTGTATTGTATTTTTAAAACTGTTCTGTGTTTTTCCTTACTTATTTTTTTCTTTACTTACGTTTTTATTTCAAATCACAATTATTATAATTTATTCTTTTTTTTTTTTTTTTTTTTACACATCCCAAAAGATGTTCATTTTTAATTCCACGGGTCATCATCATTCCTATGTTATTCAAGTGTTTTGGGTTTTTTTTGACTGAATGCCACTCACGCACACACACACACACACACACACACACACACACACAAACACACACACACACACACACACACACACACACACACACACACACACACACACACACATGCCCTCCTCCTTACATGAAACGTTCCTTCATCATGAACATTTCAACTCTTTTTTTTTTACTGGGTTGGCACCAGCTAATCTGACCGCTTCATCAATCTGTCCCTGGGTCACGTCTCATCCTCCTCCTCCTACAACGAATCCCCTGAATCGTTAATTCTTCCAGGCTCGGACGGCTCGGACGAAAACCAGACTGTGCTCTTCCTGAATCTGAGGATCGACTAGGGTCCGATGGACCCTCCTCTCCAGAACCCCTGACTAGACCTTACCAGTGTTATGGATGTATAATTTTGTGTCCTATTTGTGCCCCACCTCCAGGCCTGGGTCCAGAGTGGGGCCCCGGTGACCTGCGTCCAGGCAAGGGAACACTGTTTCCAAAATTTGCCCTCGTCACAAGGGGTCTTTGGGCTGCACTTTGTCTGAACCCTCACCTAGGACCTGTTTGCCTTGGGTGACCCCTGATGGACATGGTTGCTGGTGTCTCTAATACCACGTTTATGACTGTGGAGCTGTCAAGTTATCAGAATCTGCTTTTCAGTGGGTGTGTCACTGAATGGAGAAAATTCATACTCCTACGAACCATCACCCAGCAACCCGAAGATCACAACTTTACAGGCTCTGCTGGTGGACCACTTAGAGCAGCTACTTTTTTGGCTTCAGGGGGTTTAGGGGCTATCTGTTGCTTTTACTACAGCACAAGGCTGTGCAATTTTGACAGTGCATCTCCAAAGTTACAAATAGATGACTTTTATCACGAGTGCTTCACTTAAGAAGTAAGATCTGAACAACAATAATTTGGCAGTAATTATATTATTATATAAAATGTATTTATATAATAGGTGTAGATTAAAAAGCGTCAAAAAGCATATAAAAATATATAAAAGTATAAATACATTATTAATTTATAATATTCTTACATGACAAATTTATAACATTAATTGCAATATATCAATATCTCATTTGTTTAATCTTAATTAGGGTGAAATGTTGAGTGAAACAGAATCAGTTGGAAGGTGGAAGATGCTGCCCTTACATCACAAGGGATAAATATGGATTTTTAATAGGAGAAATAAAAGCTCCTTAAAATATGTTTGCTACATTTTTGTAGATTTGTATGAAAGTGTCTGCTCAGTTAATACAATTCTATTTATCACCAGGTAATAAATAATGATTTCTTTCACTTTATTTATGCAAAAACTACAGTTAAGCAAAAATGTATTCCTACCCCTGCTTTTTTAGATTTGAAATGATTTTCATTCAACCAAGAATTTTTTTAGGATATCAAATGAGACATGTATCTGGTGATAATAACAATGTAAAAGGAACACATTGTTGTGTGGGCATTGTTGACCAGCTTTTTGAGTGTTTCCACTGGTATTTTGGTCATTTATCTATAAATTATAGTAATTAAGTATATTTGACACTGTTGACCATGATATATTATTAAAACGACTGAAGAGCTGGGTCGGACTCTCTGGTACAGTACTTAATTGGTTCGAATCTTCCCTTACTCTTCAGCTGAACAGAAACAAAACTGAAGTTCTTATTTGTGGACCTAAAGTGGAATGATGAAGAATCAGTGTGCAGCTTCAGTTATTACACCTAGAAACTAGTGATCAGGACCGAAATCTGGGTGTAGTGATGGACTCAAACCTGAACCTTAAGAGACACATAAAGACAATTACATAGTTGGCCTTCTATCACCTGAAGAACATTTGCAGGATTAAAGGACTTAATGTCCCAACAAGCTCAAGAGAAACTCATCCGTGCATTTATCTTTAGTTGCACTGATTACTGCAACAGCTTCTTCACCATTCTACCTAAAAAAAATCAATCAAAAGCTGATCCAGAATGCTGCTGCTAGAATTCGCACTAAACCAGGAAGATAGAGCACATCACCCCAGTGTTACAGTCCTTACACTGGCTCCCTGTAGCTCAGAGAACAGGGTTTAAAATACTTCTGTTTATAAATCACTGAATGGCTTAGCACCAAAATACACTGCTCAAAAAAATAAAGGCAATGCCTAAACAAAACAATGTAACTCCAAATCAGTCACACCTTTGTGGAATCAATGTCACCAGTTAGGCAGAAACACTTATTGTGAATCAATTCATCTGCTGCTGTGCAAATGGAACATACAACATGTGGAAATGAAAGGCAATTAGCAAGACAACCCCTATAAAAGAGTGATTCTGCAGGTGGTGACCACAAATCATTTTTCTGTTCTTGTCCTTTCTGGTTGAACTTTTAGTCACTTTTTCATTTTGTCAGTGCTGTCACACATAGAGGCATCATGAGGGGTTTTTTACAGCCCACTGAAGTTGCTCAAGTAGTGCAGCTAATCCAAGACGGAACATCAATGTGAGCGGTGGCAAGAAGATTTGCTGTGTCTCTCAGTACAGTGTTCAGAGCATGGAATAGGTACCAGGAGATAGGCCAGCACACCAGGGGACATGGAGGGGGCCATAGGAGGGCTACAACTCAGCAGCAGGACCGCAACCTCGTCCTTTGTGCAAGAGGGACAGGAGGTCCACTGCCAGGGCCCTAGAAAATGACCTCCAGCAGGCCACTAATGTGCATGTTTCTACTCAAACTGTCAGAAACAGACTCCATGAGGGCCTGCCATCCACATATAGGGCCTGTGCTTACAGCCCAACACCATGCAGGACGACTGGCGTTTGCCAGGGAACACCAAAATTGACAGATTCGCCATTGGCACCCTGTGCTCTTTACGGATGAAAGCGGGTTCACACTGAGCACATGTGACAGATGTGACAGAATCTGGAGACCCCGTGGAGAACGTTATGCTACCTGCAACATCTTCCAGCATGACTGGTTTGGGTCAGTCATGGTGTGGGGGAAGCATTTCTTTGGATGGCCACATAGCCCTCCATGTGCTAGCCAGGACTCGCACATGGATGAGATCCATTGTGAGACCATATGCTGGTGCAGTGGGCCCTGGGTTCCTTCTTATACATGACAATGCTGGACCTCAGGTGGCTGAAGTGTGTCAGCAGTTCCTGCATGATGAGGGCATTGATGTTATGGACTGGTCTGCCCGTTCCCCAAACTTGAATCTAGTTGAGCACATCTGGGACATCATGTTTCGGTCAATCCACCAACACCACATCACACCACAGACTGTTCAGGAGCTAACTGATGCTCTAATCTAGGTCAGGGAAGAGAGCCCTCAGGAGAACATCCACCGTCTCATCAGGAGCATGGCCAGATTTTGTCGGGAGGTTATACAGGCACATGGAGGCCACACACACTACTGAGCCTCAATTAGACTTGTCTTGAGGAATATTCACTGACGTTGAATCAGCCTGTGATGTTATTTTCGACTTTTATATTGAGCATGAATCCTAATCCAGATCTTCATGGTGTAATATTTTTGATTTACATTGATCATTTTTATGTTATCTTCTTCTCAATCAATTCCACAGTTTTTCAATAAGAATATTTAATTAATTGAGATGTGTTATTTTAATGTTCCCTTTAATTTTGTGAGCATTGTACATTAAAGATTTGGAAGGTTGATATAATTGTATCAACCTTCCAGACCACTCAGGTCTTCTGGTTCTAGTCTACTCTGCATCCCCAGAACCAGAACCAAACATGGAGAAGCAGCACTTAGTTTTTATGGACCACAAATCTGGAACAAATTTCCAGAAAGCTGCAAATCAGCTGAAACACTAGATTCCATAAAATCATGGCTAAAAACTCACCTGTTTAGAGTTACCTTTGATTAGTAGTAAGTAGAGCATTGATCAATATACTTGATACGTATTTGCTTGATGATTTTGATGATGGCATTTGTTAGAATATAATGTTTATTGCTTGTTTCATAATTGGCATGTTTTTATGATGTAAAGCACTTTGAACTGCCTTGTTGCTGAAATGTGCTATACATATAAACTTGACTTGACTTGACTTGACTTATCTGTGGGATGAGCTCCAATTCTTTGAGGTTGGAAGTTCTCCTTGTCACCCCTCCAATATTTAGCTCCCTCTGCAGATTCTATATTAGATTTAAGTTGGAATTTTGTTTGTTGGTTACCAAAAATAACATTACTCTAAGTCATAAAACATGGTAAAATCAGAAGAATACTTTATAGAGAATCTGTACAGTGTAGGTCAGGCCAGTTTGGTGGCTAATCAAGCATAGCAGCATCATGGTTATTGAACTTGCTTTTGGTACCTTTGGCAGTGTGGTCAGGTACCAAGTCCTGGTGGAAAATTAAATTAGGATTTCTATAAAGCTTATCCTGGACAGGACTGGCAACTTGTCCAGGGTGCACCCTGTCTCTTGCCCAATGACCACTGGAGAGAAACACCTACCCCCAAAAAACCCTGCAAGGGTAAGCAGGTATAAACAATGCATGGATGGATGGATGGATGGAAGGAACTATGCTTGTCATCAGAAAGAAGCAAGAAGTGCTCTAGGATGTTCTGGTCGATGGCTACATTGACTGTGGACTTCAGAAAATCCAGTGGACCAACACCAGCAGATGACGTTGCTCCCCAAATCATCACTGACTGTGGAAACTTTATACTAGACTTCAAGCAATGTGGATTCTGTGCCTCTCCACTCTTCTCCCAGAGTCCAAGCAACCTTTGTTGCCCATGTGTAGGTTTTGTCTGTCCTTAGTAGCTCTTGATGCACTGACTCCTGTCTCAGTCCACTCCTTGTGAAGTCTGTTTTCTTTTTCATTTTTTACAAAAAACGGTGTGTTGAAAATCATTTTTAACCTTTTATAAGTGGAACAATTATTGTTTGAAGTACAGAAGTAAAACCTTTCTTATAATGCTGACTAGCCTATGCAGTCTTTCCCTGAAGTCTCCTCCAAGTTTAAAATGTCCTGAAAACGACTAAAGGGAGAATGCCTTTCACCACCTCAGCTTTTGGTGTGGAAGATGTAGATGAAGTGTATTTCAACTGCATGTATCCAGGAATTTGTTCTTTCAGTCATACATACATACATATATACATACATACATAATCATATCTACGTCTCATAAAGGAATGTAAATCTATGTTAAATGTAAATAGAGAGCTTCCTTTTTTGGCTCAGTATTTTCTTCAGCACAACAGACCAAAGCAGACCACATTACTGCTGTATATCAGCTGTCTATCCATCTCCTCCTTCCTCTGACCATCATTTGTGAACAAGACACTAAGACAGCTGAACTCATTTAAGGCAAATTCTGATCAACCCGAACTAGAATTGAGCTTTACTCCTTTTTCTGGTTGAGAAACATGTTTTAGAGAAACCAACTCTCATCCTGGCTTCCTCACACTCAGCTGCAAAATACTCCAATGTACATTGAAGGTCATGGTGTGAACTAGTGATGGGACTTATGGCGCTTTGAAGGAAACTGGATCTTCAGGATCCTTTCACTTCAAAGAGTCATTCACAGGAGCCATTCAAATGATCCATTTTTAAATCCATTTATAAACTTTCCTAAGAACAACCCATTTTTTCCCCTAACATAGTTTTACCTGTTTTTGTGGGTGAAGTTCACAAAACAAGTTGAATCATCAGTAAAAGTAAAAAACTACAGTACATTCTTGGAGAAAAAAAAGTGTGTATAATTCATAAAATATTAAATTCAAAATATAAAATGTCAAATACCCATTTAGTTTTTTACAAGTGTTGTGTGTATTACGTGTAATTGTAATATAGAGATTAAATAAAAGGAAAATGTAACAAAGAGAAAAAAAGTGGACTTGAGTTGCTTTGGCAGAAACAAAAATCCTCTTCTGCACCATTAAATACAACAATTAAGGCAACGCACTAACCGTAAACAACTCTCAGCTATGAACAATAACCAAGGAACATCAAGCAAGAAAAAACCAAGAAAAATCGAACGCACCATGATTGTTTTCAGCCTCTTTCCCGCTGCATGAAGCCTGCATAAGTGTCATAGCCAAGTCGCGCACCATGACGTGATAAAAACATTCAGTGAGCAATAAGAATCCGTTCTGTGTGCTTGTAAGTCCAGCCCTTTCGTGTATTTTATTTCGTCGCCGATTCAATAAATATTATTTTAAATTAAATAGAATAACAGTAGCTACTGTAGTGTGTTCAGAGCACTGTAAGCAAGCAAAGTTGTAAAAAAAAAAAAAAAAAAATCAAACACCAGCTCCCACTAACTGAGACTCGAGTCCTATCATTCATGGCAAAAAGTCATTCAAAAGAATCGGATCGTTCGTGAACGTCACATCACTCATGAGAACATGCCAGGACCCCATCATCTGAAAAGAGCAGAGTAACCTCTTGCTTTATATTCTCTATCACAGAAGGACCCTTAAAAGGTTCCCTGGCACCCTACACCCCCACAGTAACCCTGCAGAAATCCTCTGTAAACATAAAACACATAGACAAGACGACGAAACTCCTATCACCAATTTCATGAGGGTAAAGATCTAGTTCACAGTTCTGTGACCAGGAGACAAAACAATATTCCCCCTGAATACAAGGTTTAATAATTGGTAAGTCTGAAATCCAAAATTCCTGAGTGAACTTTCACAGGAGTGCTGAAAAGTCTGATCTCTTGAGAGTTGGAGCACATTTTTAAAAGTTTGGGACCACCCCCCTGCTCTGCCCACTCCACATATGTTGCCATGACGTCCAAATTGAAGAGTTGAGTCAACCACAACAGCCTTATATCATCTAGAGCCTTCAGAATCACAATGTAAACATGGTAGTAAGCCCTGTTTACTGGCAGGGCTCCAGGAGTGGAGCACTGCAAGGAAGCTTTACCACAGTAATGCCCTGGAAACAGACTATGCCTTCTCCACAGAAGACATGTTATATAGATTGATGAGATCCTCAAAGTGCTCCTTCTAGAGCCCATCAATATCGTCTATGTTGGTCTGCAGTTCCTGCCCAAACCAAACACTGGTTTTGGCATGGTTTCATTTTATAAATCATCAAATAATTTTCCAGAATTTATTAGGGAAACTGGGCAACTCCAGAGTATGAAACCATTCAGCCACTCTCTGGGAGATGGGTTTGAGAGCCCAAACAGTGGTGTGAAGGTCTAATTGGTATCTGGTAGGTATCATTTGATCTCACACCCAGCTTCTTTTCCACCACTGTGGTAATACTCCATCTCTCTAGAAACAGATTATGACCCTGGGAATCATTATGCCCAGGGCCCCTCCCTTACCTGTTACATAACTCCCATAGTACCTGACCTCAAAGTCATTCCCCACAGGTCACTACATGTGGGGAGTGGGCCCACATGAAGGGCACTCTCTCTAGATTTTTTGAACTAATCCTGGCTGGGCCTCAGGAGCCAAGGCACGACCAACTGGTGCTGACCTCCCTGGCCTGGCTCCAGAACTGTGCACTGGTATCTATAATCTGGGCAAGGTTCTTTACTGCTAGTGCCTTCCTGTGCTGGGGTGTTTGAATAACTGTTAATCTTACCCATCTCCTTGGGCCAATTTGCCTCAGTGGGGGGCATTTGCCTTAGTAGATCCTGCAAACAGCAAATGCCCGTGGACAACATAGCCTCAATGATCAAAGGGGTATTCAACCACCCATACCCACCCCCTGGGCAATTTTGCATTGAAGCCTTTCTTGACTTTGACTGTTTCTCAACTTTGCTCATGGAAATAAATATCACTATCATGAACTTAATGATTGCCAAAAGCAATAGATTATCAGAAAGTACAATATCCTTGTAATAAAATCTCTGGGAATAACAGCCTGATATTTCTCAGTAGTGCACAATTAAGTAGCTGTTAATACATTTTCTATTGCAACTGTTCTTCACTCCGAAATTTAACAGTTGTAAATAAAGCCTTAGATGAAAAATAATGCACTATTGTGATATATTTTAGTAGCTGCAATGATGTACCCATGACAAATGAAAACTATTCACAATACTTTTCACTTATTAATCTTTTGTCTTTGTAAACAGACTGATACTACCTCCCAGACTGATAAGCATTACCAGGCTAGTAACCTTAGTGGTAAGTAATGAACTGCTTTCTCCTCAGCATTTTCTTATCACTTGTTTAAATGCTCCAAGTAAAACAAAAAAACAAAAAAAGCTGTCCAAGCATCTGCTTAATAGAGATGTTTACACCTAATGATGCTAATGATGGCCCTGCCTGATACCTGCCTTTTGGTGAGGATTTAGTTTTTATGCTAAATGTTTCTACATTCTGGTTTGTTTTTGATTGAATAAAATATGGGATGTTTGTTATGATGTTATTCTTTCTAAATTTGTCTAACTTGCAAATGACCAGCTGTATTTGGACATTTTTAACAAAAATGTTTAGGAACAAAAAAGTATATCTTTACTTGTTTTCTTTACATGTTTTTCCACGTGTGTTTTGCATATGTATTGTCCAACCGTGTCCCTTTATAGTCCTCCCATGTTGGTGGGTCATAACCTCTCTCCACTCTCAGACTCAGACGCCCTCAGGTAAAATGGCCTGCAAGCTCAAGGCTGCTCCGTCAACGCTGTGGATTCCAGCAAATTCCTTGTAAACAAAAGCAAGAAAGAAAAAAATCTCTTACCATTTTCCCCTTTTACATGTGACTAAGTTAAGTCCTTTCTTTTTCCTCCCTCCCTCTTTAATCCGTCCCCTCTATTCCAACAACAAAAATACACGTTCACGCAGTGCTTTAGTTGCTAAAAGTAAAGGAGCTTCTGTTTTTTTCTTTTCTCTCTTTTCTTGTCTCTTTCTCTGTGTGCGCCCTGATATGAGCGCTGAATCGCACTAGAAAACTGCTTCCTTACAATCGAGTGGAGGAACGGCGTTTAGGATCCAAAGGGCGTTTGTGCTCTTAAACAGGTGGAAATTGGAGGTCCCTAAGAGTATACAAATACTCGGCTGGTTTAAGCAAGGATGTAAGACGGCGAGTAAAAAAGGAAGAATCCCATCTCAGAGGATTAGCAACTTTCTCTTGGAAAAAAAAAAAAAAAAAAAAAAAAAAAAAAAATCCGAAACTGAGCACAGAAACAGAGATTACTCTGTTGTTAACCAAATGAAAGCAGCTCCTCTCGTATTGTTTAATGAGCATAGTCAGAACATGTTTACATATTTTCCTCCTCAGGTAAAAGGGGAAAAAAATGAGACGTTTGTGTCTGGGCTCCAACCTTTGCCAGCCCCTCAACTTTCCTGATTTGAAGGCGTGCAGGTTGATGATTTGAGGGCGTTTACTTGTCACCCGCTGGAGACGACACTGCCCGCTGATGTCAGGATCAGCGACGAGGAGGGGGCGGGCACTGTCAGCGTGTGACTCTCCACTGTCATCTGAGCATTAAAGAGGTAACCTCTAACTCACATTTAACTTCATGCTCCTGCATCCTCCTAGAGCTTCGAGATTTTACATTCTGCTGTCCTCCTTCCTTTGTTCTTGTCTTCAAAATGTCCAGTTAATTTTCTGCGCAAAAGTTAATGAGGAGTAATCCATCACTCATGGACGCTGTTGTTTAAGGGGGGGATGACCGTTTTAATACAAATGCGTGACACTCTGGCAGCAAGGTGCATATTAAACTGATGTGTCCTGTATCTGCTACTGGGAACTCAGTGGAGTGAAAAAGAGGAACGTTCGGACTTCCAACAAGTTCTGCTGCAGCAACAAGAAAATGGCAAGTTCTGCCTCTCTGGAGACGGTGATGTCTTGCGGTAGGACCGGGCCCTCTGGGGCTCCAAAGAGCCTGGCCTTCTCCATAGACCGGATCATGTCTAAGAGCTCGGAACCGAGAAGCAGTGCGGAGGAGCGCTCGGAGGGGAAGAAGTTACTCGGGCTCTGCTCCCCTATCCCCTGCATGATCCCGGTGCAGCCGTTCAGTTATGACCTTCAGGCCAAGGCGCTGATGAACTACTCGGAGCTGTGGAGAGCCAGCCTTAGAGGAACATTCTGTGGATCAGCGACCACGCCGTGCAAAGGGAACTGCGGCGTGTGTGCCAGAGGCGATTCCACGTTTAAACAACTGGTACCAACAACCGGGAGCAGGGTTGTGAAACCGCAGGTCATTCATCAAGCCGTGGCAGTGCCCAGCGTGGGCTCAGTTTACTATCTGAATTACCTGGACTCTGCATACCAGCAGTCAGAGCTGCTGGCCGGACACTGGTTTTCAACCCCTCAGGCCCAGGCATCCCTGTCGGCGCACCACAGACTCCTGCTGCTGGAGAACGCCAAACTAGCCGGCGTAGGCTCCGAGAAGCTCCCTACTCCTCAATACCCACACAAGGAACATCTGCCGGGGCAGCTAGACCAGATAGTGAAGGAGAACCACGCTTTGATTGCCGAGAAAAACGGCGTCAAGACTCACAACAAACTCAGCTCCGGCAGCGGCAGTGCAGACGGAAAACACAAAAACTTCACATGTGAAGTTTGCGGAAAGGTAAACTTTAAGAAACAACTATCCATTCAAAAAATAATCATAAAGTTTACAACTGAAACGCATATTTTAAAGCAACAGCATTTCAAGTTGGATAAATTGTGTGTTTTCCCCGCAGGTTTTTAACGCACATTATAATCTGACCAGACACATGCCGGTGCACACCGGAGCCCGGCCCTTTGTGTGTAAAGTGTGTGGCAAAGGCTTCCGACAGGCCAGTACGCTCTGCAGGCACAAGATCATCCACACTCAGGTAAGATGCGGTCCCACGCACAAACCCCTCACATCATCTACTTTCAGCTGTTTTTAAATCTGTTTTTTCAAAAATGTCCCACCTAGGAAAAGCCTCATAAATGCAACCAGTGTGGCAAGGCGTTCAACAGGAGCTCCACGCTTAACACGCACGTACGCATCCATGCCGGGTACAAGCCGTTTGTGTGTGAATTCTGCGGGAAAGGTTTCCACCAGAAAGGTAAATATTTCATGAAGTTTTTCAAACTCCTCAATTACGAATTTATTCTATCCATTTTTTGTTGACGTTTTAGTTTTAAGACATGTAGTCTATCTCAACTCTATTTTTTAAAACACGTGACTCGAATTGCAATTTAGTATTTTCTCCCGAAAAAGTTTGAAGCTGAAAAGAAACTCGCACATGTAAAGCAAAAGGCCTTTTTTAATTTTTTGACATGTTTTACTTAGGGGCGTAATTCTTCCGTTATGACGCTTGAATTTGACTGATCTTAGTAAATAAAGCAGAACGTCTGAAATAAGTTAGCGCTCAGCTCCGTGGCTGAATTGATATTTTTACCTCAACAGGACCATAGTATTTTAGGTAGAAAAAAGCTCAGTATTAGCGATAACTTCTTTGCATTTTGCAATGTCAGTGCAGACTGATTTTTCCTCAATCCTCATTCGTGTTGCGAATGCGGCAGGGTACCGCATGTTGGGTTGGGGCTGGGGAAAGCGGAGCCGCGTTGCTGTAAATATCTACAGGCTCGCCGAAGCCATCAGCACAAACAGGACATGGCACTTTCCACGGACTAATTCTGTCCTGAAGACCGGACCATTTTCTCTGGGTCAGCTGCTTGAACTCCAGCAAAGTTGGCTTTTCTTCTTCTTCTTCTTCTTCTTTGCCACAGCGCTTGATTCTGATAAAGTTTGACAACTTTTCGACCTTAACACGCGAAAAAAATGTAATTAAGGAAGGAGACTCCATAAAGGTCCCAATTTCACGGTAAATCTCAGTGCAGAGGCCTCTTTAATCCTCACTTTACTCACTGCTTTTCTTTTGAAATGATAAAGTATTTGACTAAAAATAAATTACTACTAAACACACACACACACACACACACACACACACACACACATATATATATATATATATATATATATATATATATATATATATATATATATATATATATATATATATTAGATAAGCTTGTCTGGCATAAAAATATTCTTAATCTCCCTCATGGAATTTTAAAAAAATAATAATTTAAAGCATATTGTTGGATAAACAATAATATAGAATAAATTTATGATTTTGCTGAGAAAGACAACAGCTGCTATTTTTTAGGATATTCCACACAAAACCAGATCAATGATTTCACGCTGATGTTTGGCATTCAATCCACTCAATTGCAAAAGCCTAATTCAAAGAAAGAAACTAATTTTATTTTCTTGTTGTAACCTTAAAGAAAAAATTATTTAAAAAAAAATTGAATACAAAGAAATTAAACTATGATTTTATATTCGATTGGTGGCTTGAATTAGTTTATCCTGCTGTCTGTATTTTCACACACACACAAAAAAACGTGTTATGTGATTTTTCTTGAATATCACAGGAAGTAGCACCAGGTTGATGACTAATAAATCATATAACATTTAGTGATGAAGTGTTCGGCTCCAATTTTGAGAAACAGATGTGAATCCTTATTCAGGAGGAACGTTAAAGTTTTATTTAATGAAAATACTGACACAAGGAAAGATGACAACCCGCACATATGTTCAGCTTTATTGGCTATTTTTTAAGCTACCTTTCACATAATTTTTCTGTTGTACTGGCCTGTTTTCTTTTTCTTTTAACTTCAGGATTGCTCTGTTCATTTATTTTTCTAGGGAACTACAAGAACCATAAGTTGACGCATAGTGGGGAGAAGCAGTACAAGTGCTCCATCTGTAACAAAGCCTTCCATCAGATCTACAACTTGACATTTCATATGCACACACACAATGACAAGAAACCGTTCACCTGCGCAACCTGTGGCAAAGGCTTCTGCCGCAACTTTGACTTGAAGAAGCACATCAGGAAGCTACATGACAGCAGCTTTTCTGCAGTCTCAGAGGCCTTGAGAGAGCCACAGAGCTGAGATCTGCTGATCTCTAGGACATTAGCCACCATGAACAGTGTTCTGAAAATCCAGACCTGAGGTGAGAAAGCCGACTGAGACTTGATTCAAACGTGTGTGGTGAGTTTTAGGACCCCATGCCAGCGTTCCAGCACTAGCACAGCAGGGACGAATGAGCCAACCAGAATATACAGACCCCAGACCCATCTAAAAGGAACGTTCTAGGGATTTTTTTCTCTTTTCTGTGTCATCATTCTTCCTCATATATATCAAACACAGGGCCAAATCGCCTGACTGATGAGTGGGGTTGTAAATAATAGGTCAAAAGTCGCTATTTAAATATGAATTGCCATGTTATGTATTTTACTGAAAAAGTGTTAAGGTGAATAAATAACTTATAACTTATAATGAAAGCTCACTGTCTCAGCCATGTTATTTCAGTTTATTATAAAAAAAAAAAAAAACTGAATATTAAATTTTACCTTACGATTTGACATATTTTAGATGGCAGAAAATGAATGAAGGCTGTAAAGATCAGAATTTGGCAAGTTTCTTTGTTGACAACCGAAATCATTATAATATATGCAATACAATAAGCAAGCAAGCAATTTATACACAAACACACAGAGTTGTGATTTATAGGCATTTTCACGATTCTTAATTTGCTTATTTTGTCTGTTTTGTTAATCCAGTTTTATTGGGGTAATAGGATGAATATTCCTGATCTTAAAGGCCTACCAGGTGAGAGGTACTTTCAAAAAGTATTATGTACAGGTGTGCTGTTTCAGTGTGGACATAGTTCCGCAAGGAGTAAATGGAGAAAGCTGCAGACTCTAGTATGCTTTACATCCACTTTACTTTCACATTTATTGACAGACACGATTTTAATAATGCTACATTTACACTTGACTCAGGAATAATGGTGCAAATGATCAGAGATAACACAGCCCTTGAAAACAAATTACATTAAGCAGCTAAACGGCCCCGGGGGTCCGACAGCAGGGGAGGGAGCGTGCGCATCTCATCTGGAGCCACTCATCAGAACAGGAGATAATGGAGCACTCAGGCCGCAGCTCGTCATCTGGGCCCCTGTGTTAATAAAGTCTAGGTTATTCTGTGCACGTCTCCTGGAACAATATTATCCCAGCGCACATTCTGCGGAGAGTCGCAACGTGCTCCCAAATGGCTCCCTTTCTATTAACAGCAAATTAACGCGCTAGGCCAGCCCTGGAATAACCTGGCAAGGCCAATATTAGCAGATGACGCCCTGCTCACCTTCACCCGTCAGCACCACACGCACAAGTTTGCAGAGCTATCTTGACGTATTAACTTCACAGACAGTCACTATGCAGGCCTGAGTAGCGCAGCAACGTCAGTAACGTATAAGCTGGTCTTATAGACCAAGTTAGAGAAGACATTTGTTGTGATCACACAAAGTTAGACTTTCGACTGGAGGGATGAGGATCTGACGTGACATTCTGTCTTCTTTTCTTGGATCATCACTCTATCAGACTGCAACAATGTATTTTGCTGTTTCACTGTATAAAATGGAATCGCAAATATGAAACAAAACTATCTCATGTAGCAGTTGCCGAATTTTCTGTATAAAACATATTAAATAAAATCTTTTAATCAAAATAGGGAAAACTTCTGGAATTTGTATTTTAAAAAAGGAATATCTGCACAAGACATGAGCCTGCCATTACTTGAGTATTCGCACATTTAGCAAATATGACCCAGATGTGATCATCTGTCTGCTGAGAACATAGAAAGAATTTTGAAAAAAAAAAAAAAAAAAACAAAAAAAAACTCTCAAGAAGGGTATTCACGCAATCATGATGGCTTGAATACATGATCCACAACAAACCTAGTAATAAAAATAGGAAGAAAAAAACGAAAATGAAATAGGCCAAAAATAAACCGGAGAACGTTGCAGAGGAAGATGTGAGTCACCAAACTGCAGTAGAATAGGACATGATGTGGGAACTTTAACACAGGTCTAGTGAAACACGTACAAATAACCGTGTGAAGAAAACAATTACACTTTCATGGACCAGGAGAGATGAACCCCACAATATGTAAAGAAGATGTCCATGCTTATAACACAGCTAAGTCATTTTTCAGGATGAGTGTGCATTCTGTCAGAGGAAATGGTGTTCGCATAGCATGAACCTTGTGAGGATCTCAGCCACCTGAGAAATGATAGAAAATGAGAAGAATGGAAGGCCCTTAAAACAATTTGTCTAAACTGTGAGAAAGTGTGAACCTGAGTGCTCTTTATGTGTTGGTCCATGTCTCAAATGAGGTTAGCTGTTAAAAACTTAAGGGAGCATACAAGACGAAGAAATAACATTTTTTTGTACATAATTTAATACGTTTTTCATCCTCTCAGTACTTCACAAAGAACACTGAAGGCCAGGTCAATGGGAAGATTTATAAGGCAATCAGTTTGAGTCCAGCTTTCTCCAACACATGTTGATGTGTTCTTGGGCAAGACACTGAACCCCGAATTATCTGCTGATGGTTGTGTATGAATGTGGGTTTGTGAGTGTGACACTATATAACTTAGGTTCATTTATTATATCATGGTAAAATATTTTCATCCTATTTTAATCTGCAAAATTAAATCTGAAAGGCGTTTCTGTGAAACACAGTCGTTTTGTACCACGTGTCATTAGTCTATCATTATTACAAAATAAATGATTTATGAATGAATGAATGAATGAATTAAAATAATTAAAGACAGTTGAGACTGAGAGATTTTGCTCTCCGGTGGTAATTATTCTTTGTTATATTACGCTAACAAATGAAAAGCGTATAAACGGTTGGACATATGATTTTAAAAAAAGAATCTGTCACATTAATCGTTAGATTTTGTATGTCTCTGACCAGTCCACAATGTCTTTCTGATCAAATAATTAGTCCATGTGCCTTCTCTCAGTCGATTATTCCACAGCAAACTTAGACTTACGAGTGTTTGCATTCCTTTATTCTTGCCATCAAGGTTAAGGTTCAGGTTAAGGTGTCCTGAAACTGTTCGTCTTTAATCCTGGGGCGCTTTGAGAACTCCCGGAGAACGAATGCGGTCTGTTTACGTTTCGGACATTGTGCGCACAAGCAACTTGGTCCTGATTTATCTGCACATTCCCTAACAGAAAGCGAAACTCGCTCATTAGCCTATTTCATTCAAATAAAACGTGACTTGTGAGCGATGTGCATGGTCGAACACGCGCACGTCTTTGCAGAGGAACAGCGCTCTGCGCCCGCAGGCTGCAGGACACGAACATCAGTAAACAACCTAAAGCAGGCAAGTTGGCCTTTTTTCGCACTCTTTCTCTGAATTTCCCTCACGTCTGAGCAACGGCCTCAATATCCACAAACACGAGAGTTTGAGCTTTATTTAAGGCGCGCGCCCACACGGTGGAGATTAGAGTCGCGGGAGCGCGCGCTAATCAACTGTCAGCAACACGACGACGTCTTCATTCTGCTCCCTGCTCCGACGGGGGTCCGCCGAAGGGGGATTTAGACAATTTGCGGGCCACAATGGAGCTCGTTTGGGACAGGAAGAGAAGAAAAGCGCGAGTTGGACTCTTTGTCTGTGTCAGTGAATTGATTTTAAAATGGGAGATTAACGGGAAGCTTCGTCTGCGGCCCGCAAGAGCCTGGCTGAGGTGAAAGGAGAGAAAAGGACCAATTAATTCGACCAAATGTTAACTTACATGAGCTTCCCCTCTGTTTAGCCCGCATGAAATTCCAATTAAAGCATCCCTGTGGTAGCGGCAAGGACTTTTTCTTCTTAAGAGGATGAAGAGGGACAGTTTGTGTCAGCGCAGCCAGCAGACAAAGTTCCCACAACATCTGTAAAATGATAGAGAGCAGTGGCATGCACAGAGATTTTGGGGGCAGGTGCTGAAGTGTAAAAGGGCATCTTGTGGCACATGAAATCCACATATATATATATATATATATATATATATATATATACACACACACCTATTTCAGATCAATAGCCGTGTGTGCTGTCTGATGCAGATGTTTAATAACGGTCAACACTTTACAGATTGGTTTCTCTAACAATCAAATTGGCAATAACTGAACAAAGTATAGCAATGCAACTTAACAGAATATGGTCATGAGAAGAATCATCCATACTTCTGCATGTAGCTAATGATATATGACCGATATTATTCTTGGAGTTAAGATTAATGAAATTAACTACAAGCCCTGAGAACTGATAACAACACATCTTCTAATAGTATTTACATATTAAAATAATCTGATCATCACATCATAATTCTTACACACAGAAATAGAAAATACAACTTAATCTACTGCCCCACTTTTACTGAACAGAACTCTATTGTTTTTAGTAGAGTATGAATTGTAATGTTACCCAAATCATTTGTCCTTATTTATGTATTTAAATGAAATGCTCAACAGAGGGGTAGTTTGTCTTTGCTTTTCTTTACATAGTGTGTGTAGGGGGTAAAATTATAAAAATATGGGACACTGGTAATACAGGCTTTTAAATTCAGAAATGCTACCTTGGGAACTGTGTCTGTAAAAAAAAAACAAAAAAAAAACATAAACAAAAGAAAACAAAAAAACAAAAAACAAAAAAAAACAGAAGGCCTCTTTTTGATCCAGAGGAAAAACAGCAGGTGTCTATCACCTCCTAGTGTTTATCTCTGCACATCCCTGGGAGAGAGTTGAATAAGTTTGAATTAAAAATTACTCCACCACTGCAAATAACTGGTTAACTGATTGAAATGGGTTAAGTAATAAAAGGTATGTGATTGCAAATAACAGTTCATTATTTTTATTTGATCCTGTCAGAAGAAGCTTACATGAGGATAATGAGAATAAACTAAATATATATACAGTAAGCCAATGTATATGTTAGGAACAATGATGTTCCACATTTTTCTAATATCAAAATAATAAAATAGATTTGCATCATTGAATGGTAACAATTCAGGCCTTATGTCAACACAATAATTCAGCTGCTGTACATTTTCACCTGGCAGCAGGATCCAGAGGAAGAAGCTCTGTGATCAGAGAACTCTGTTGAATGTTATTACAAAAAAAATGAAAAATAAAATAGGTAGGTAGAGAGACATTGCAAATGGGATTTAAGGGCAAGTTCATTGATTATGCTGAGATGTGGAAGTGGAATACAGTTTTTGAAATACTGCTAACACCGTTGTATGTTTTACTTGTAAATAAACTTTTCAACAACTTCCTCCATGAAGCATGCTGTGGTAAAGAGGTTTTCCACTGGTCTGGAGTGGGCTTACTGGCAATAAAGAGGGGTTTTTTTTTTTTTTTTTGTTTTGTTTTTTTTGTTTTTTTTACATGAATATGTCAAATGGTGGTTGTTATAAAGTCTCTGAAATGCTATGGATCTAATTCTTTGGTCTTTAGTCAGTGAAAATGTTCTGATAATGTTTCTGCATTTACCTGTCGCCATTTTATTCATGTGGTGCTTTCAGCATCACAAATGAACCGTTAATGTGTTCTGCGCAAAAGTAAAGTTCATGCAATTTCATTTAACAGTTTTTCAGAAATATTGGGTTTTACCATTGTATTGGAACCTTTAATCCCCGCCAACACACACACACACACACACACACACACACACACACACACACACACACACACACACCACCCTGACCCACATACCTAGTTAGAGGAGTGCTGGTCTTTGGCACAGTGAGCCTCCAAGACTCATTGTAAAGTACGGAGGGGTTAATGAGTAGGGCCTTCTCCTCACTCCTGGGCTTTTTTTCTTCTTTTAAAGGAGAAGTAGCTGAAAAGACAGAGTGGAATTAGCCACAATGGATTTTGGAGCTGCTGAGCTGCTGTGTTTAAAAACACATTTATGGCGAGTTTCTCATAATTATCAAGTTTGACATTATGTTTGCAAAGAAATATGCTCTTATTGACCCTGGTTTGCTGGGAAAATATAACCCAAGAGCCATGAAAGCCTTGAAGAGGGCACTTCAGTATCCAAGGATTAATGCATATAAAATGAGACTTTCAGGAAGAAGCCCAATCAACCCACTACTACTACAGCTTTAATTCACACCTTATTTTAAAAAGTCTGTTGTGAGCTTTTCTCCATCAAAACTAATCAGAGTGTCTGTGATACGGAACCTGCTTCTGGATGACTCATTCTGCCTTCTGTGGCATGTTAAGGATAGAGCAGGCCTGGAGAAGGTGCTTGGCTTGAAGGTGTAGTGTTGGACTGCTGGGAACCAACCAGGCAGGAGGCTCTCATCACTGATCTGTTGTCAGATGCTACTCTCTGACCTTCATGTAGCTTTCCGTACAATGCACCATCTAAGTCTGTAGATCAAGGCCAAGGAGCTGACGCAGGAGTCTCACTGTCCTCTGGCGGCGAGGCCTGAGGCTTCCTGAAGATGATTAGCTACTTCATATGGGCCTATTGAATTGGTTTAGTTTGCTTAGTAATGAAAACCTGGAAAAAACATAAGAGACAATTAATTTGATTTTTTTTTTTTTTATTATTGTTTATGACAATCAAAAGAAGTAATGAAAAAGAAGGTTCAGTAAAATACCTTGATAAAACCTGTCTTAAACTCTGGAGGTGCCAATGAAATTATTGTACTTGTATTGTTACTACACAGTACTATATGTGCTTGTCTTCTTTTGGTCCTGTTTAAAGTACTGAAGAATGTTTTTTCAGAGAAATAATTAGATTATAAAAAAAAAAAAAAAAATCTTCACTGCCTACTGTTCATTGGTTTGAACCATAAACAATAGAATCTGCTTCTTCTAAATAAAGAATCACTTGATAAAAGTTGGTGTTGTCTTGGTTGTGAAGACTACATTCGAAACGTTAAATAACTGTATCTTAACATCAAAATACTGACCAAGGAATCAGTTCAAGGTCGCATCTTTTCCAGCATTCAGATGTACGCTCATAACACTGCTGAGGGCCATGTACTTCACTGGAAGGAGTAATCATCTTAAGATCTAAAAATCATTGGTTCTATTCCAGCTTCTTCCTGCCACATATCAATGTGACACCTGGTGATTGGGTGAATGTGGCATGGGTCAGTGTAAAGTGCTTTGAGTGGTCAGTATACCTTGAAAAGTGAAATTCATTTATTTAAACTGCAGCTAAAACTTGATCCTGTTGAAGAAAAGCTTTGCCCAAAATTTGAAAAAAGTATCAGTACTATATATGGAAAACTTCTTTTAATCTCTGTTTGTGATTTTAGTCTCAGTTGTTTACTTTCTAATTGAAGCAATGTTTCAATATTTAATACTTTGCCCTGATGTTTATTTGATTTGAACTTAATTTTTAAATATTTTTTTTATATTCATTCTTTGCATACAACATGACAATACTGTGATTTTCATCTGTAAAAACACAACATAAGTTTAATTTTTAGTTTTCTTAACAAAGTACTGCAATAAAAAAGTATTATTTGTTTCTTTAAAGACCTTTTGTACAACAATCCTTTAACAGAATAAAAATGTTATCGCTACTAGAGTTACATGGTTCTGTTTAAAGTTTTTAGTCCTTAATTTAATATTGTCTATGATAAGAACAAATAAACACAAATGAAGAAAAAAAAATCAGCAATGTATCCTAAAGGTGATGCAATGTTGGAAACATGTTTAACCATTAATACAGCATATTTACCTAGTTCAATATCATCATTAATATATTATTGGATATATATATATATATATATATATATATATATATATATATATATATATATATATATATATATATATATATATATATATAAACTATCTCTGTTTGTGATCTTATTCCCAGTTCTTTACTTTCTAATTGATGCAATGTTTCAATATTCAAGAAAAATATAACTGACGAGATAATTAATTACAAATACGCTCATTAGTCACCTTGTGAAACATTTTCTTGGACCAGTGACAGAGATCCCTCATTAGATCCTCTAAAACCGAGCCACAGCAAATCTGACAAGTTTTCAAAAGACACTATAGCTGCTTACATGTAAAAATGGAAGAACAAGAACTTCACCCATTTTTTACAAACTCATTTACTTTTGCCAAGCAAGCTCATGTTTAAGTCATGTATGTTTAAACAGTTTTAATGGATTGTCTGGCACCTGTTTTTAAATGTCTGGAAAGTAAAGGTGTGTGTGTGTGTGTGTGTGTGTGTGTGTGTGTGTGTGTGTGTGTGTGTGTGTGTGTGTGAGTGCATGTGTGTCAAATCCTGAGTGGATGTTGAACTACAGGAGAGATAAACAAATTCATCATAGAAATAATAAAATAAGTGGAGCCCTTGGTTTGACCCAGTCAACCATTATGGATTCTCTCTTTTCCTGTAGCAGGTCAAAAACTGCTACAGTATCCACTGTGTAAAACATATTTATCAATTTTCTTACACCGGTTTTTTTTGTTTTGTTTGTTTTTGGGTTTTTTTTATCGCAAAAGAAAAACAGGTCAATAACTGTGCCACATCTTCCATGAGACTGTCAAATGCTGAATAGGGCTGAATAAAAGACATTAGCAGAGGCAAATATTTTTACTCTAAAAGCAGAAACACAGCTGAACTGACTCCTCAAATCTTTTTGAGGAGTCAGAAAACACTGTAAGACAGTAAATGAGGCCAAGAACTTGAAGGAGATATGTTAGCTGTTAGATTATATTTAAAATATAAGATGAAACTCTTGGAATATATCCTTGGAATATGTCACTATGAATCACTATGTGTCAGTAATGATTAACACAGCAGCCAATGGCTGTCTAGTACAGAGCACTTTTAATTTCAATGTACAGTTATGGAACCATAATAAATTCAGACATTCATGAGGTGGTTGTCATTTATGAATAACATATAGTGAAGAAAAAATAAAGAAGACATTGTTTGTCTAACGTGAGTGGACCAAGTAGCTGACTATGGCTTCACAGTGTTATAAATGGTTAACAATTAGCAGCATCAGAAGGCTAGTTCTTAATGGAGCCTGGGATGTGAATGAAGACAAGAACTAAAATATAAGATTTTAAATTGAAAGTATATTAATATTCAAAACAAGTAAAGATAACATCAACAGTTGGAAGGAAAAAACATAGACATAATAATGAGCAATGACAGCAAATAATAATTAATGAAGGTTTTGTACTGTCCAGTCCTGCTACTCAACTTTCACGAATCCCAAGATCATTAAATTGGAATCTGCTCAAAAAACAAAAAGAATAGTCCAAAATCCATAGAATGGAGGGGGAAAAAAATTAGTCCCGAAATAAATATACATATAAAAGGGGGAAAAAATCCACAACCTCCAGAGGAAGGAAAAAGTTTAGTCTAGTTTAGTCCTACCACAAAGGTAGCAGAAGGTAGCTCGCAATCTTGAACTCACTCTTTTTTTTTTTCAGTCCATGAAAGAAAAACCTGACCTAAAATGGTCAAAAACATAAATGAATATTTAATTTATCTATGTAAGTATTATCTGTTTACCTGCCAAACATTCACAATGTTTAACAGTTCGCAAATATAAACATAGATGTTAAATTAAATAAATCAATACATCACAACAATGAATTGAATTAATTGATTCAATCCGATTCAATAAATTAAACACAATATCCAATCAAAAATCATTAAGTTAACAACATCATTTTGTTCAAAGATATGTCAAAAATTCATTAAGTTCAAGAATATCAGATCAAAGTTCATTAAGTTCATCTAAATTATCATCTAAGTAGTCATGGAATTTAAGTACTTGTGAAAATACTCAAGCAGAATAAAAATAACAAGTGCTGCGCAACAATCAATGAAGCTACATTCAATTTGGTTTCTGTATACAAAACAAGCTGCCGTTTTTACTTTGATCAGGAAAAGTTCCAAAATAGGAAAAAACCAACTAAAGTGTCACAACTAATAACATAGTGTAATATTTTCAGTTATTAACTAAAATTTGGCTTGTAAAACAAGCCCAATAACATTTAAACTTTATGAGGAAAAGCCTTATTTGGTCAAACATTAAGCATGAGCGGCGGCTAAAAGTAGCTGCTAATGCTATCGAGTTCCGGATTAGTGATTAAACTTACTTAAAACACACCATACATGATTGCCACTGACATAAATGCTAAAGCAAACGACTGAATGCTGAAATAGTATTGCACCTCACATATTTTTCATGTTACAAAAATTGTTTGGAGAAACTCTTGCCACAGCCACAGTGGAAAGGAAGCGGCAGAAGTGAGGTCACACAGGAGGAAACAGATCTGCAACAATAAGTGTCTTTATAGAACAGGGGTTACATTTGCACACACACAAACACACACACAAGCATAAACCACACCATAATCTATTCAAATATCTTACATCATTGTTGAGCTAATTATAAGCAAATTACTTTAATCTTCTGCTGCTCCAAATCAGTGAGTCATTTTCCCCACCACACTCTGTCTGCACTCAGCCCTTTGTTGTCACATTAAGGAGACCGTCATTGTTGAGGTGGATCAGTTGATTTGGGGATGTCCAGTGCCACAGCTAATCCTTGTGACCTGACCTGTCTGCAATGGGAAACATTCTCTCACCCTCCACTTTGGGCAGCCATGTTGACCACACAGTTCCCAGTTAGTGCAAACAAATAATGGATCTTCTCATACCAAAT
Organism: Anableps anableps; assembly: GCA_014839685.1. Lineage (NCBI taxonomy): Eukaryota > Metazoa > Chordata > Actinopteri > Cyprinodontiformes > Anablepidae > Anableps > Anableps anableps. Next base: position 39,113,331 of record CM026069.1, read on the forward strand.
GAAAACCCAGCAAAACTTAACAAGCTTCAGAAATATCTGAGATTAGATTTTATTTTTGTAGTTTTTCTTTCAGTTATGCCATGTAGCCAATCTAAAACCAGCTTTGACAAAACATAATCTATAGGTAATAATCCATGCTTTTATCACAATGCAACTAAAATTATTGTAACTCACTTTATGATTGGATTAGTCAGACCTCTCTTTCCAGCCTTCAGCTCATTGAGAATGCAGGTGCCAGTCTTTAACCAAACACAAACATATCTCACAGGTTCTGTGATATTGCCACTGGCTGCCTATATGCCAAATAATTAGGCCTGAGCAATGACGCGCTGCGAAGGCCTATTGTATCTGAAGGATTTCATATTAGGCAATGGGGTGACGATGCTGGAGCTCCCGCGGTTGCAAGGCCTAACGTGAGATAAAGCAATTTGTATGTGTTAGAGAGCTGAAACTTGGTACATAGAAAACAAGAAAAAAAGTCTCTTCGAGGTATGCCCTAAACCCAACAGGAAGTCGGCTATTTTGGGTCAAAGGGTCAATTTTGTCCGTTTTTCAATTATCATGTATGTCGAACTTTAACGGACTCCTCCTAGAGATTTGGAGCTATTGGCTTCAAACTTGGTCACTATACCCTTAAGGCATTGAGGATTAAAAGTTATCAAAATCTTGAGTTTTTGAGCATGTTAATGCTCAAAAACTCAAAGTACGGGCCTCAAAGTTGGCCTATTTGCTATGAATTTCACCATGAATTTCACACATTAAAAGGTCAGTCTGCATCAAACTTGGTATGAGTCATCCATGTTGGATGCCCAATGATCCTATGTGGTCATATGCTGACGTCAGCTAAGCCACGCCCCCTCAGAATAGAAAGTCACTTTTTTTTACTTGGAAAGCTCCGTTTCTGACCCTTTGATTTAATCAACACAATCTTGTGTCAAAAGACGGATACCAAGTTGTTCTCACGTGCTTTAAAATATCAAGAGTTTCCGGTTGAGGGCGTGTCTGCAACAACAAGGTGTGGCTGGCAAATACACACATCACACCTTTGCAATATGTTTGGCTCTAAATTCCACAAATTCAAGCCAAGCTGCACCAAACTCACTAGGATCGATCTTAATCAAGCCCCCTACTGGAATCCAACCCAATATTTGGTGGGCGTGGCCTAATTCCTCTACAGTGCCAAATTGAAATATTTAAAAAAAATCAGCCACAAGCCATGCTTTGACTGACAATCATGAAACTTGGTACATATGTGTATCACATCAGGAGCTACAAAAAAAGCCTCTTGGAGCCATGGTGCAAACCCAACAGGAAGCTGACTATTTTGGATCAAAATTGTAATTTTGCTCACACCAGTGGATGAATGTGGTACTGCAGTTTTCCTATTCTTAAAAACAAGGCTTTTCTTGGAAAGCTCCATCTCTGACTCCTTTGATCTAATCAACATGATCTTGTGTTAAAAGGCAGAAAATAAGTTGCTCTCACTTGCTTTAAAGCACCAAGAGTTTCCGGTTGAGGTGTCCATGGTGGCCGGGCAAAGACAGACAAAACGCCGTTGCAATACGTTTGGCTCTAAATTCCACAAATTCAAGCCAAGCTGCACCAGACAAGTGTGGTACTGCAGTTTTCCTATTCTTAAAAACAATAAATTGGTTATTACAGGATAAAACATATTCAAAAAGTCACCAAACTTTACCCATAATTGTCCCCCACAAGAAATTAAACGATTTTAATGGAATTGAAAGTGGGTGGGGCCCCTTAACATGAGATAGGACAAACCGTACATCGCAGAGATGTGAAACTCAGTATGTAGGTAGAACACCCGAAATCAAGTAAAAAAGTCTCTTGCGGGGTATGTCCTAAAATGTATACTGAGGTGGCCATTTTGGATCAAAGGGCAAATTTGGACATTTATACACCTTGAACTTTAACAAACTCCTCCTAGGGATTTTGAGGAATCGGCTTCATGTTCGGTCAGTATGCAGATAAGGGATGGGGCAGTAAAAGTTATCAAAATCTTAATTTTTTGAGTATGTTTAAGGGGTGTGGCCAAGCGGCGAATTTGGAATACTTGACAAAGCAAACAAAATGCTATAACTTTCACATACAAAGTCCAAGCTGTACCAAACATGATCTGAGTCATCTCAGGTTGGGTGCTCAATGATCCTATGTGGTCTTATGCTGACATAATCTAAGCCCCGCCCCCTCAGAACAGGAAGTCACTTTTTTTTACTTGGAAAGCTCCACCTCTGACCCCCTTGACCTAATCAAGATGATCTTGTGTCAGAAGACAGATGACAAGTTGGTCTCACTTGCTTTAAAGCACCAAGACTTTACGCAGGAGGGTGTAGGCGTGGCGGTTTGGCGAAGTCTGACATCACGCCGTAACCATACGTTTGTCTCTAAATTCTACATTTTTCAGCCGATCTGCACCAAACTGGCTATGATTGATCCTGCTCCAACCCCAACAGGAATACACCCCAATATTTGGTGAGCGTGGCCTAATTACTCCACAGCGCCCCCTAGAAATCTTTACAAAATTAGCTCCAAGGTATGGCTTGACCGACACTCATGAAATTTGGCACGTGTATCTTATCAGGACCCACAAAAAAGTCTCTTGGAGATATGGTCTAAACTCCACAGGAAGTCAGCCATTTTAGATCAAATCCGTCATTTTGTGTTTTTTACACTTTTACACTGAGAATGCGCTGAGTGATTCTGCATCTGTAGATGCAGAATCACTCAGCACATTCTTGAGGCACTGAAGATCAAAAGTTATCAAAATCTTTTTTCTGCATCAAAGCATGTGGTAGACTTCATATCAAGGTAGACTTTCTTCCACATACAATGCCACATCTTTATGAAACTTTCTGTGTGTTATAACACACCAGCACTAATCACATTTACATGGTTAATTGGTAACATCAACCTTAGCTCCGCTCCCTTTGAACAGGAAGTCACCTGTTTTGCTGCTGATTGTTTTCCTTTTACTCTTTCATTCATGTAGTTTTAAACGTGTGTTTGATGACAGAAAAACATGGTGGTGAATCCTTCTCTCAACACTGGCTGTTGGCTGGAACATGTGGGCAGAGTAGAATGGCAAATTTCAATCCCTCGCCGTTTGCATATAGTTGGCTGTAAATCACACATGCATCATACGCTTTGCACCAAACTGGATACGAATAACCTTTGTTAACCTCTAAAGAGGCCAATAGAATATAGTTCAATTCCAGTGCTCTCCTTGATTATTTCAACAGGTATATCTCTTGATTCCTCATCCAATCTGCACCAGGTTTTTTGTGCATCATCAGGGATAACTGCTTGAAACAATGGTGTGGTACATTAATGACATCACTAAAGCCCCAGACATTCAGAGAGGAAAGTGAGAATTATTTGGTTACTCCACCAGCTTTTCCCATCAAACAAGCAGGGACTATAAGTGCTTTCAGGAAGGTTGGATTCTGACTGAACTTTAAACACATGCTGGTGGAGTCATACTGAACTGGACTAAAGGCTATTTGGAAGATTCACCAAATTGCCAACGGTGATGGGGTGGCGATGCCAGAACTCTCGCGGTCACAAAGCCAGAGCGGCGCTGAGCTGCAAGGGTCGCCCAATGTTGCTTGAAGCTTTAATTTTTCTTATTATTCCTTTCCGCCCAAGATCGCAAATTTGGGTGCCTAAACATATTCAAAAACTCACCAAACTTTGTCCAAAATTGTGCCAAAATTGTTTTTAATGGAATCAAAAGTGGATGTGGCCAAACGACTCTACAGTGCCCCCTAACGTGAGTTAGGCTAAACTGTACATCGTAGAGATCTGAACCTCAGCACATAGGTAGATCGCCTCAAATCAAGATAAAAAGTCTCTTGGAGGTATTTCCTAAAATGTAAAGGGAGGCAGCCATTTTGGGTTAAAGGGCAAATTTTGACCATTTTTCAATTTTACTGACCTCGAAATAATGCACCGCTCCCAAGTTTTCCTAACCAAACCCAACCAATCAGAGCCATGAGGAGTGTCTTAGCGCTGTCAATCAACTTCATTTACTCGCTGCTCAATGTGCTAATGGCGGTGAAACAACTTACCGTTATAGCAAAACCGTTTATCCACTGTCATCGGTGGCCATGCTAGCCTTAGCATTCACAACAGTCCTTGTGAGCTGCAGCACAGCAGAGAGCAAGGGGAGTTTGGTGGGGACAAGAACTGCCACACAGATGGTGATTTTCAGCGCTAAGACCCACCTCCTTGCTCTTATTAATTGTTTCTAAATAGCACTGGGAGCACTAGGAGAAGGCAGAGGAGCTCGAGTTTTTTTGCAGATTATTTGTCTCATACCATGCTGTCATGACATAGAGACAGTTTCAACAAATATGTAGAAAAACATCTTTTATAAAAGTTACATACTGCACCTTTAATCTACACAGTATAGTTTATAATAAAAAAACTGACAAAAAGTAAAACATTTTTTTTCCAATAACTTCTGTTGCCATTGTATTTCTAGCTTTATGCCATATTCTGACCCCATGGCAACAATTGGTTAGCTGATAAGAACTTGAAACTACAATTTCCTGTTTTTAGCAAATGGTGTCATCTGTCACTGGTGATTTGTTGTACTCTGCTAGTTGGGCATGTTTTGCATTCAGAAAATGTACTTGATCATAATACTTGATCAAAATATAAACCAATCTCATGGTTTATGCTGTCTGGGTTTTTTTTTTCTATTTTTAATTGGTCTGCTAATTTCCTTCTGACATTTAGCATTGTGGTAAAAAAATTGACAAAAAGTCTCAAGACAAAATTGATCTTGAGACAAATGACCAGAACAGGATATTGAAGTACTGATACCATTTTGGATTGGAATTATTTATTTTATATATTTCTATGTTTTTTGTTTGTGTTTTTTTGTTTGTTTGTTTTTTTTACCAAGGCCTTGGTCAAAAAAAAAAAAAAAAAAAAAAAAAAACTAAAATTGTGTTACATCTGGGTGTTATCTTAACTGACTGAAATAAACCCAGATATTTAATTGGTGACCCAGACACAATGAAAACAGCTTTTTTTTTTTTTTTTTTTTTTTTTTTTTTTGTTAAAATTGTGGCACTTTATTAACAAGTGCAACCTTTAGATTTAGGTAATGCAGTCAAAAGATGTACACCAATATCCACACATTGAAAAGAAAAACCCATATAAAGAATATTATGCACATCATACCAAACTAATGGTATGTATTTCCAGTGTTTCACACTGGCCTGCACCAAACTATAGCTCCGACAGAACGTTGACCAGTGCTGCCTCGTTTCTCGCTTCCTCATCTGTCCTTCTTGCTGCTTGAATATCGGGCTGCAAAATCAGTCATTCCACTCCAAAAGTTGACGCATGTGGTCTGGGCGCTAATTATGCTCCTCCACAATGCTCTCTAATAGCTGCCATGTTTCCCAGTCCACTGCATCGTATAGAGTTTGCAAGGTCGAGCCCAATCATGCAGATATTTAAATCAAGGGCCAGTAAACAAATGCAGTCAAATTGCTTGAGCGCAAAACACTGGCATGCATGTACTACCACTGAAGTGGTTACAAAAAATTGGGAAGAGCTGTGCAGCTGAAGATGAATCTGGTTGTATGGACTGAGTCAAAACCAGTTAAAGCCATGCCTGTGAAGAAGGGGCATATGCCTGCAGCTAACAATTTAGCTGGGTATTTGCAATCGTCTCGCTTGTCGGTTTTGCCTCATAACAAACTACCTGTTGGATTTATTGAAAAGCAACATGTGGCTGACAAAGTTTGGATTCACCTTAATCTTTTGGCACTGACCTAACTGAAGAAGTCTGAAGCCCTGTTATAGTTTATAGAGTTTCACAGGGCTCAGTGCTTGGGCCAAGGTCACTTAGTAAAATAATTAGCCAGAATGAAATAAAGTTACAGTCTTATTTATGATACAAATTCAATTCAGTTTATTTATATAGTGCCATTTCACAATAATTGTCTCAAGGCATTTTACAAAAAAGTTATTTCAGTTCAATCACACATACATTCCGAGTTATCAAATAGTGCAGTAAGATCTGTCATGGTTTTAGAATGCTGTCTGACCTACATGCAAACACTCCCAGCAGATAGACTTTAATTTTTTTTTTTTTTTTTTTTTTTTTTTTTTTTTTTTTTCTTCCAAGATAAATGTGTGATCTTGGTTCAGGGTGGCTCTGGAGACAATGAAGATTGGGAACACTGGAGGATGAAAGGAGAAGGTGAGACTAGTGAGATGTATAGGAAAATGTGCAGAGGTTCTGAGCTTACTATGAGGATGCTGATGGTCCGCCAGGGAGTGGGATCCAGGAAGAAGAGAGCTGAGCAGAGATGGTTCCAGGAAGCAGTCGGATGCAAGATGAAAGTTTGAAGCCAGAGGTTGTGAGAATGATGGGTGTGTTGGAGGGTGGACAGGTTTATTCAGGGGAGATAGAGGAAGAAGAGTCTTGAAACGCCAGCTGTAGTGGAAGAAATCCAGGTTTGTCACTGAGAACTTGAGGATGAGCACTATGAGCTGGAGAGCCACGGAGGAACTGATCCAGACTGTCAACAGGGTAACCTTTAAAGGAACACAAGAGGGAGTAAGTAATCGCACAGGCAAACCACAGGAAAACCTCAGAGCAGAGCATAGAGGGGCTTGCCATTACCACTTGAGGGTAACGTTCAGGCACTGAAGGGCTGGCAGCAGACTCCTCTTAAGCTCCTCTTGATGAGGGTAGATGAGTTGCAGGTGTGCTCCTGCATACTGGCAACTCTCCTGCAGAGAGTGCTCCAGAAGGACCTCTGGTGGATGACTGCTGGAACTAAAAACAGACTAAACAACCCCGGACCCCAACAAGATCAGTGGGAGGCGCTCGTGAGTTGGCGATGGAGTAAGAAGCAAGATAGAAAAGCTCTGCTAAATTTCAGATTAAAATCTCTTTTGGGGGACCTTAAATCAATGAAAAACGTTGCAGGCTGCTGCATAGAACCACTGATCTTTCAATCTGTTTTTTTTTTGTTTGTTTTTTTTTGTTTGTTTGTTTGTTTTTATCACAACACTTTTTCACTAATGGCTAATAACCTGTGGAAATTGAAGTTCACCGGAGGCACCTCCACTGCTGGGCCCAAAGCGTCGACCTCAAGAGATTCCCCACCTGGAGGCAGCACTAGCATGACTGAAGTTAATGACCAGATGGAAGCCACGGACCTGAAGATGGAAATCCTTACATCACTTAAAGCAGAACTTGCCACGCTGCTCAGGTCTGAATTTAAGGCTGCAACTAACTGAAGATTTTGAGAATATTACAACCGAGCAAATATTAAAACCAGTGAAAATGGACCTAACACCACAAATGTGCGCTCTGACATAGAAACATTGAAAATGACTGTGTCACACATGGAACATGGATTATCATGCTCTGATGAATTCTCATTGCTGATAATAAAAGCGGGCAAACTTGAAGCAGAAGTCGGCAACTTACAGGAGAAGTGTATCGACATGGAAGGAAGAATGAGATATTCCAGTATCCAAATACTGAATGTTCCAGAGACCCCAGGTTTGTCTCTTGGAGCCATGGTTTACAGATCCCACAGAGGACTTCAACAGAGAAGCCAAGAGGGTAAACCTTGTGCCATTGTAGCAAAACTCGACTACTACCAAGATTGTGCAGAGGTCCTGCGTCATGCCAGAGAGCAGGGGCAGCTTCAGTTTATAGGAAATGCTGTCTCCATTTTCCTGGATTATCCTCCAAGTGGTGTGAAGGCTAGATCCGCTTTTGGTGAGGTGAGACGTTAGCTTTGTGGACAAGATGGTGTTAGTACAGCCTTCTTTATCCAGCAGTGTTTTGGATCTCACGCAATGGAACTGAGAAACGATTTCAAGATCCAGAAGAAGCCATGGCCTATGCAAAAACCAAAATCCTGCTGGACTCATCTAAAGACTAAGTTTCGAAATAGGTTGAAATGAGTGAGAAAAGCTTAGCTCTACATCTGAATGACTTTGATGCCTTTCACTGACATGTAAGTACATTATACCGCTCAACACATTCTACATTGCAATAGAGCTACAACGTTCTGGACCACCTAAGATGGACATGAGGAAAGCAATTTTACTACTATTTTAAAAGTTAGCTTTCCTTATGCTCATGTGGCAATTTGACATGTAACCACAGAAACCACCTCTTTTTTTGTTAAAAACACTTAATTTGAGATATTTCACCTGTCAGCCTTTGGGACCTAATACAAAATCACGTTTTATAGCAGAGCTCGTTAATACTAGTGTACCCTCATATAAGCACTTTAATGTGCAGTCATTGTTGTGAAGGGTTGGGGATTCACCCTGTTTGGATGTGTGCGGGATTTATTGTTTTTCTTTCTTTCTTTCTTTCTTTCTTTCTTTCTTTCTTTCTTTCTTTTCTCTCTCTATGCATTTGGGGTCCTTATTACACCTTGGAAATCAAGAACATGAACAGATCCAACTCATTACAAACTTTTATCTATCCTAAATATAGCTGCAACTGATAAAGACTCCCCAAATAGACCAACCGGATGTGATGTAACCTTGATAAGATGGAATGTAAAATCCTTGAACCACCCTCTTAAAAGGAAAAAAAGTAATGAAGTAATGATGGAGGAGATATGAATTATGCACTGTCTCCTACATTAGACCGTAGCTCATCAAGGACTACGCCCAAAACCAGCGTGACCTCCCAACTGAAGCTGCTCCTTAATACAAATGGTCTGACTGATGTGTAGCACTTTCACACAGCTAGAAATTACTCTTTCTTTTCACGAGTTCATGGGACATATTCCATATAGATTATTTCTTTTTGGACAAAAGAGTTCTCCATCTTGTAAGTAAGTGTGATTATCAGGCTATAATCATCTCGGATCATGCCCCTTTGTTGATTACCCTATCTATTTATACCTACCTCCCACATTGGCTATCACCCCTGGCATCTTAACATGTTGCTGCTTTCATGATGAAGATTTTATTAAGTTTGTCTCTTCTGAAATAACCTTCTTTCTCGAACACAATCAGACCCCAGGAATGTCTTCGTCAAAAGTGTGGGAGTCCATGAAGGCACAAAGAAAGATTAAGACTATGAAGCTTGAATAGTTAACAAATTATATTCTTAAATTAGATGCAACACTCGCTGTCACCCCATCAAATGATTTAGTCAAAATGCGACTAACACTTCAGAGTTCAATCTACAATCAACAAGGTGCATTGAAAATTTAATGAATAAATCACATAGCAAAATGTATGAGGGAAGAGAAAAGGCAGGGAAGATTCTTTCTGATCAGCTAAATCTGAAAGCTGTGGATAGAACAATACCTGAGATAAAGGATTGAATTGCGCTCTAAACACATAGACCAGTCACAGATTAACTCATGCTTTTACAGATTTTACTGAAAACTGTATGAGAGTGAATCTCTTGGCGACCACAATATATTTGACTTGTTTTTCAAAAAAATAAATCGCCCCACAAATGATAACAAACTCGCATCCGACTTAGACAGACCATTTTCTACAGAGGAGGTTATTAATGCAATTAAATCCATGCAAGCTGGAAAATCTCCAGGACCTGATGGGTTCCTGAGTGAATTCTTTAAAAAATTTGCAGATCAACTTGCCCTTAAAATGCTTAATGTATTTGTAGAGTCACATGCCACCGGATCCCTCCCTCTAACCAAGCACTGCCTGGTGAAGCTAACATAAAGGGAATACAGAGATATAGTTTAGACATAGATGATTTGCAGATGATTTGCTTTTATATCTGTCCCACCCTTTAACTAGATTAGCAAACGCTTTGACTCTGCTTTAGAAAATTCAGCAAGATATCGGGATACAAAATTAACCTACAAAAATCTGAAACTATGCTTATAAATACCACAGCTAAAATGCTTGACTTTGGTTTATGTCCCCTTAAAATAAGTCCACAAAAATTCAAATACTAGGGAATTTGGTTAACGCATTCCCTTAAAGATATATGTAAAGCAAATTTTTTGTTACTATTAACTAACCTCAAACAAGATCTGGAACGTTGGGATTTACTCCACTTGTCGTTGGGAGGCAGAATCAACACGATTAAAATGATTGTTATACCAAAATTTCTATATTTTTCAATGTGTCCCTTTGTTTCTGTCTAAGTCCTTTTTCACATCAGTGGATAATCCTCAAATACATAAAAAGGTTTTACAGAGACATCGACAACATGGAGGGCTATCACATCCCAATTTCCAATGTTATTATTGGGCCACCATATTAGTTCTATGCTATATTGGAAAATGTCCCCATCTGGTGTCAGTGCCCCAGAATGGTTGTGAATGGAAAACTCCTCTTTTCTAAACACCTCCTTACATTCACTACTTTGTTTAAAGCTGCCTCTCTTGGAATCTATATCAAAGTTCACCTTAAATCTGATTGTAAAACACTCCTTTAGAATACTGACACAATTTAGAGGGGCCTTTTCTCTCAGTGATCTGCCCACCTGTACTCCCACAGTAAAAAAGTCATTGATTTAAACCATCAAATATATATGGAGCTTTTCATGAGTTGGTCAGTAAAGGAGTTACCACAACAGAGAACCTATTCATTGATAACACCTTTGCATCCTTTGAACAATTAATGCTTAAATTCAATATCCCCAAGACTCTCTTCTTTTCTTTTTTTTTTTTTTTTTTTTTTTTGCAGCTCCACAGTTTTGTAAGACCTTCCTTCACCAACTTCCCATCTCAGCCACCTAATTCCCTCTTAAATTCCATTCTGAAATTTAACCCATGCTCCAAAGGGGTTATCGGGAAGGCATACTCCTCATTAAACACACACAATATGGAAGATTTGACCTGAATAAGAAAACAATGGGAGGACAATTTAGGCCTGGAGCTTACTGAAGAACTCTGGGAAAAAGCATTGGATTGAATACACTCGTCCTCAATATGTTCACGGCACACAACTACTCAGTTCAAGGTTTGCTATCATCTTCATTGATCTAAAGTGAGACTAGTGTAGAGAGTTGAGAAATGCCCACATGAATAACTTTGTTGAAATATTACTCTCCTATTTTTGGTTATATTGTGAACTAGTCTTAACTGCTCCTCCACTTCTTTTATATTGTGTATGTACAACTTTTATAAGCCCAGTAGAGGGAACTGTCATGCCACTGAGTCTGGCAGGGAGGGTTGTAGTTTCCGGCTCTGGGCTAGCGCAGCTCAGAATAAACAAACTTTGGCCTGAGCCACACACTAATCACTGTCTCCTTTCTGTGATTCACAGATAAAATAAAAAGCAACTTTTATATAACTTTAAAACAGATTTAAATGTAATGTAAATGTGTTGAGGTTATTATTGTAAGCAACTGATGATATATGTAATTCGGACAGTTTTATAGTTAGCTCTTGCCTGTGTTCAGTAGACGGCATGTTTTCTGTTAGAGCCATTGATTTGAGGTGTATTTAATTGACATAATCAGTCACTGCTGTTGTGTCTGCATTTAAATATTGTTACAATGTTAATCTGTCAGTATTTTTTGTGTTAGGATTTCTCATAAATGTTTTGGGTTTTTTGTGTGGCAAACTCCATCTCGTTCATAACTACCATAACATTCATAACTGACATAACAGTGCAGATTTTATTTTTTGTCTTTGTAAGTATTCAAGACATTGTTGATTGTATTTATGTATAATTCATACATAAATACAACAATGTCTTGAATAAATTGTATTTTTTTCTTGAAAATGCAGCTCAATAAACGAGCTCTGGCCTTGGCAAAATGCTAATCGCTGTCTCCTCTCAGTGATTCAGTGCTGCACAGTGCTCTTCAGCCTTTGTGCCGCTTGCAGCTGGCCCAGATTCCCCTACTTAGATCTACCCAGTTCAAGATTCTGTATCGTCTTCATTAGTCTAAAGTGAGACTAGCAAAGTTCACACCTAACACTGACCATATTTGTGACCAATGCAGCATAATGCCAGCTACCCTTTCACATATGTTTTGGTCCTGCTAAAAATTAAATAATTTCTGGCAATTAATATTCAGAACTCTTTCAGATATTCTACAAATGCCTATAGAATTCTCTCCCATTACCTCTATATTTAGGGCAGCTCCACAAGACACATCAGTCAAAGCACACGATAGCCTTCGCAACACTACCAGCTAAGCAGCAAATACTCCTCAACTGGAAAGAGAAACTCCCCCCAACCTTTAAAGATGTGGATCAACGACCTTCTTCACTTTTTAGAGAAGATCCGTATCTTCTCTAAAAAGTGAAGAAGGTCATTGATGGGTTGCACCCTTTTGTAGAGTGCACACTACAAAAGGGTGCACTCAAAAATTCTATGCCATATGGAAGCCTCTTTTAGGCTATATAGAGAAATTAGATATCAGTAATGCTGACCTTGGCAAAATGACTGGCCCTACATCATATCCAATATGAATCCAATAGACTGAGAGAGCTCTTACTTTACTTAACTTAGTTTATTTATTTTATTTATCACTATTATTTTCTTATTTTTTATTTATTTATGTATTTTTTTCTTTTCCTCTTTTGTAGCTTTATGGTTTCTGTTATGGTAATTTCAATGTTATGTTAATTTCAATCATATATCCCACTCAGTTTGGGGCTCTGTTGGAGCAGGGGCATTGTATGTTGTGATTATGCTGATGTTTGTAATATTTTGACTTTATATATATTCAATAAAAAGACGTGGATATATCAAATTAGAATAAAAAGTTTTCTGTCTAAGGAAACCCAGCAAATTGCATTGAGTCACTGACTTGCAGCAGTCACGCTTCCTTGACGAGCCCGTAGCAAAAGTAGACAATCATTTGAGTTGCATTGTTGACTTTACAGCAATCCTCATACAGAGCATGCATGTAGCAACGGTAAAGAGGAAAAACTCCCCTTTTAAAAGGAGAACCTGGCTCAGTAAAAGTGACCATCTGCCAGGGAGGTTTGAGAAGACAGAGCAGAATCCTTGGGCCTGGGGCCGCTGAGGTTTTGGTTGGTTTGGTGGCAGCGATGGGGCTTGGCTTGGTGAAGGTTGTCCCTGGGCTGAAGTTGCAGGGATGGTGACGAGGGTGTTTCACCCTGGGACTGCTCTTGTCGGCTTGCTCGCTGGGACTATGTGGACTCTTCCTGGCCCATCTCTGGATGGGGTTGGGGCTGGCATCTGGGTCTGGGTTGTTCCTGTGGTGCCTGGCTCTCATCCTGGCTGATGGGCTGTTCTGCTGCTGCTGCAAACGATTAGGCTGTCTGCTCTTCTCCACCCCAAAGAGAAGCTGACCATCTCCTGGGTCCAGGGACAGGCTGCCCCTTTTGGGGTGACGTTACCTGGACCTGGGAGTAAAGAATGTGTATGGTGTGTGAAAGTGGGTGTACGACATCTTTTTTTATTTATTTAAGTTGGGTGAGTGGATATGAATGTCTGTAGGTCAGCATGTGGGTGAGAATGTGTGATTGTGTTTGTGTGTGGCTATTTATCTATCAGGTTGGGTTCTGGGCTGCCCCCTCTCCTGGATCATTTTGGGCCCCCATTCCAGTTATGGGGCCTATTTCCTCCTGTCACACTCCCCTCCAGTGGTTGGTGCCTCTGTCCACCAGTGCATTGGTGGCACTTAGTGTCGGGGGCTGGGTGCCGGGGTATGTGCCTGCTCACCCTGGTGGCTACTTGCCAGGGCCTGGGTGCTCTGGCTCGGTCGAGCTCAGGTCTCTTTGTCCATGGCCAGATCTGCTACCCTCTGGGGGGGAGGGGAGGGGCAGTTGATCCTGTGGAGGGCTCCCGGGGCTCCATGCCAGGAGCATTAAGGCGAAAGGCCTTACCTTGACATTCAGACAACAATTTTGAGTGCCACACTGACGGACAGGACACGTTAAAAAAATAAATAAATAAAAAAGAGAAGACAGAGCAGAATGCGCAAAAAACAAACAGGAGACCTGACATAGGAGTACTTTCTATCTTAATGAAAAGTCAAAAGTTAATAGCAGGAGAGGGACAACGTTAAACTGTTGGCAGCAGTATCACAGTCAATGCCCTCCTCCAGGAAGGCACCACAACCAAACAGAATGCCAGACCAGATGTAGTGTGTATGGAGAGAAAAAAAATTGAGAGAAAACATAAGTTAACAGTTGAAATAATAGGAAATAATACAAGTTGGAGAGTAGTAGAAGAAGAAAGTGAGAAAAAATGGTCAGTTTGTCCTCCAGCAGCCTAATGCTGCGTTCAGACCCATTACGTTTTGCGCATCAAAAAGGCATTCAGCGTTTCAAGTTGTGCACTTTAAAGTCAGATGCTTGAACTGAATGTCAAAAGTACTCCCAACCTGCGTCTCAGCAAAGTATGGAAAGATGCTCATTGGGAGCAGCCTCTTGAAGCACTCCTTCTCATGGACTGTTCCACCGTCTACTGCACATTTCCTCTGAATAAATACATTGATTACTCAGTGTGAAATATATTCCTGTGGTAAAAATGTTTTGACCCGTGATCCCGACTTCTTGCTAATCCTCCTCCAGACAAGATCCTTTCTATTGGTGTCTCTGTAGTGATAGCTCGAATGGCCGGAGATGGGCTCTTGGTCCTTTTGTCCTGTCGGAAAATGTGCCACTATGTCACATAGCTGAGTCTCTCTGATCGGTTGAGAGTCTGCGTCCAGTGGCAAAAGTTCAGATTTTCCAACTCCAGCATCTGCTGTGCAGGACATGCGTCAAATGCTCGAAGGACTTCACAGCACGCAGCACTGGATGTGCAAAAGAGAGAAATAGCTCAGGATAACCTAGCCCCTTAGAATGAGGCACAAGAGAGGCAGAGTAATAATAATAATAACTTTATTTATAAAGCGCTTTCAAAGAAAGTCCTGAACATTTACAAGGAGATAAAAACAGTACAAGTTAAAAACAAGATATACAAATTAAAAACAAGATAAGAAAAGACGATAAGCTCAAGACAAGATCAAGATAAGTCAGGGAGTAATCAGATCTCTGATGTATAATTTAGCTTAATTATGAAGGGCTTCATATGTGAAAAGAAGAATCTTAAATTCTATTCAAGATTCACCAGGGAGCCAATGAAAGGGAATTTAAAATAGGAGAAGACATAAGGAATAGCCATAGTAACGCTGACGCTAAGCTGGTGCTAAGCTAACTAAACTAGCAAGCCCTTACCATGTAAAAAACCATGTGAAACATGAAGAGTTCCCAAAAAGTAAAGTGCAGCAACAGAAAATATGTGTTTTAGTTTGCTCATGGATTAGAATAACTCAGTAAGGTCTCAGGACAGAGAAATCTGATCAAATCAAGAGTCTTAAACACCAACAGACTGCAACAGCGACAACAGGAAGTGACACAATACAACTTAGCCAATCACTGCACAACAGAACGATTCCAAAAATTATTCTAAAACAACATTGGCAGTCTTAGGGTGTATTCACTCCAGCCCTGTTTAGTCTGTTTTAATTGAACTCTAGTTCATTTTCCTAAAAAGTCTGGTTTGTTTGGGGAGGTGCGAATGCATAATCAAACTCTGATGTGGACCAAACAAGTGAACGCTGGTCTGCCTACAAACCTAGGTCTCGGTTTGTTTGACACAGTGCAGTGTGAAAGATAACCACAACAACTGAAAATGTAATAAATGTTGCAATTTTGGTGCTGAATCAGACCGAGTCTACCTGACTTATCAGGTGTGAAAACATGCTCGGTGTACTCAATGTCATTTATCCATAATGTCTGACAAATCCAGTCAGTTAGACTACAAATCTATCTTGAAGACATAAAAATCTGTATGACCTACAAGTTTCCCCATTTAAACAAAGATATTTTAAAAATTTTTGAACCAGAGCATTTGAAGAACAAACTGCTTTATTACTCAATTATGGGTGGTATGCATTTTTCTCAAGTGCAAACTCCAAAAACATAAATACATAAAAAATAGGTGTTAACTTTTACCAGGAAATGTTGCCTGAAAACATATTAAACAGGTTTCTGATACACCTATTGTCAAAATTAGAATCATCGTGTCTAGACAGATTAAAACAAATTGATCCACAAAACGTGGGTGGACAAAATAGTTTTGCCAGACTGGTAGACGTGGAAGTGTCTCACACATGATATTTTTGAAATGTAGGATACTCAAGTCCCTCAGATTTGTATCTGTTTAATTGAGGTTATTGTACTCTAACATTTCCATATTGTGCACTTCACCTTAAACATTGTGGATAACAATTTTATACAAACAATAAATTACAGCTGTTATGGTTACAGCTTCTGAAGGGGACAGTGATATGACTGACAAGTATTGCAACAATGATCTGTTGGAATAATTAGAAAAAAATCATCAGTGTGATTTTTTTTTTTTTTTTTTTTTTTAATGCCAAACATTTTCTACCATGAGGTAGATGGTCCCTCTGCTCCGATAAATGTACCAAACCACCTCAAATTTGGTTGCCCCCCTAATGAGAGACTTTTATGTGGATAATATTTTTAATGAATAATAACTTAATAAAGAAGATAAATAGCTTCAATTAGAATTATTTTTGTGTTTAATGTATGTGAGTGAGTCTCACTTTGTATTGTAGCTCTGCTTCCTGCCTGGGTTTTTATTTTGGTGACAGACAAAGATGATTGGTCCCCATTTAGCCCTCTTAAAAAACTTCCTGGATAGACCCCTGGTCAGCAGTCTTAAGAATGCATTTAATATAAACATTAATATTCAAGCATTAATACTTTTACATATTTTTAATATGACTCACTAAATTAAAACTCGTTTAAGGGTTAAACACAGCGGGTCTGACGCGCATTAATAAATATCGGGAACTCTTCTGCCTCTGAAAAATCTCTGTATAGCTGAAGTCCGTGAACCTGCAACTCTGCGCGTCACCACGGTGTGCACAGCATTGAGTGTGTTAATGTGATCAGGACCGGTTTGGTTTTCCCTTAGCGGCACCAGAACCTGCGGCACACAGCAGTTTGTTTGTTCTGCTTCGTTCCCACCTCTGCGCCACAATCCTCTCAGCTTGGATGCAGCACAGTACGCCGTGATGTGAAGTCAAGCAGTCGATAGAAATACAAAGACCTGTTGAGGAAAGCTGTACCATCAAAATGGATTTAAATTTTAAATAATTCACCTCTCATCTGCCCCCTAAAGTCTCTGCTCCAAGACCGACACAACCAATGCAGACTTTAGTCACAACCTTGTCGGACATGCGACATCAGCACAATAATTCATCGCACAGTTTTTTTTTTTGTTTTTTTTTTACACTGTATAGCACTGCGGTTTTCAAGATTTTTTTTAAAAATGGCAATATATTTGCGAGGTTAGAGGAGGAGAAGGAGAAGCATGTCGGCCAACATCATGTCCGACGATTTTAACGTTTTCGTCGGACAATATTAATTTACGTCGGTAATATCCGACGTGTTTTCGCAAACACTGCTTTTAATCTAAAACTGCCGGTAGGAATAGTTTTGAGCTTGACTGTAACTGGATATGAACTGAACTTGTATGCCCTGCAAAGTGCCTATGCAAATAAAGTGAACCTAATAGAGTAAACTACAATTTTCCAAGTAATGTGTTTAGTGTCTGGTGCTGATGAGAACTTTGATATTAGTTGGTACCCTGACTTTTTAATTTAACCTAGAAAATCTATATTTCCAGTAGGTGACAAATCAAGATGTGAAAAGCACTATTTCTTCAGATCAGTTAAACTAACTGATTTAGATGGTAAGCATGTTAAAGTAATCTGTTTAGTCATGGTAATGGGCTTCAGTAACAATGAAACAGAACACAGTAATGCCTCATGAATCTACTCAGAGCAACAATCAATATCAACAAAAGACATATGCACACAAACATCAACTTTCTACATGTTCTTTCAGTAGCCCACACCAGTCAAAATGAATAGCACCACTTAACAAGCCACCGACAAAAGGATGTTAGTGGAGGCCTAATCAATATACTTGGGAGGAATTCAGGAAGCCCACTTCCCTTACAGCCTGTGCTTCTTTAACAGCAATACAGTAGCTTGACTAGATTAAAGCTCAGACCAGTTTAAAAAAAAGCTGGTTTTGTGTAGATGTGTGGAATCTTATTTTTAAAAAGAAGCTTTTTGCATTTGAAAAGAATTACAGAGCAGCTGTGAGATTTTTTTAAACCGCTGATCACATGAAGAAGCCCTTTTTTATTGCTCTTTAACACAAAAAACTTCATTTGGACCAGCACAGTCAGTGTGCTACCTTTGACCCTGCATTTAACAACAACAGTTGTTACATGGACAACAGAGAGAACCCAAAGAGTTGGCTCTGGAGCACAAGATCAAAGGGAACCCACAGTGACGGTTCTACCTGCAGCCACCATACACAGCAGCACAAATCGCAGTCAGTTTCTCAATCAGAATGTTGATTAAAAAAAAATCTAAAAAACTGTTTGCTAAAAATGAAACAGTGACTTGTAACAATATTTGACACAAAAGCTCCTGGTTCAGGAGTCAGTTCCAGGCCAAAACTTTAAAGTGGCTGCAAAAATATACTATGCCAGTACATTTTTCCTTCAGCACTCTCTCACACCTTCACATTTGTCCCCTCTACACCAGGAGCATATCACTGAATGAAATGGAGCTTGCAATTGCCCATTATTCAATTGACTGGAGTCAACACTTAGTCATTTGCATAACTGTGGTTTGGCTAATTGTCTGTTGAGGCTCCCAGTGGCTGAACAACATTGCATAATCTAATAGCTCCAGATTCATGGCCTGTCATTAGGGATGGAGGCAAAGGGAGATCCAGGCTGCTGGTTATTAGGGGAGGTAGTTGTTAGGGGATGGTAGGATAAATCTCAGTCAGGCAGTTGACAAATTGGCAACTACAGTCTCAGCAACCTGAGCCTGGGGTTGATTTTCCAGATATTCAAAATGGAATATCTGGAAATACATCAAATAATCTTAAAGAGGTTTAGTTCTAATAAGTAAATGACCACAAAAGGGTCTATCAAGATTACAATTCTTAATTCAAGTCGGTTTCACTATTGAGGAGATTCTTTTTTGTAGTGTACCTTTCAGTAAAAATGGAAACACTTTTCGGAAGTGATAGAAAACCACTAAAAGCATGATTGGATGTTAATAAATTGGCTCTTAATATAGTGAAACTAAATTCATGGGTTTTGTTTGTTTTTGTTTCATTTTGGAAAAAAAGGAAAACAAAAACAGAGGGGGAAGTATGTATGGAGATAAAACTTTAAAATTGACATTTGATATTTTATACAAAACCCTAGAAGAAGAACAATCCCAAGTCAAATTTTAAATCAAACAAAATTAAGGGATTGAAAGATTTAAGTGTAAATCAACTTAAGGTAATTTAATTATAAAATTTTAATAAATTACAGATCAACAAGTATTTTAAATTTCATATTTCTAATCAATTAATCATTAACTAATAATTAATTTACAAAATTTAATTCAATATAAAATTAAAAAATAATTAATAACTATAAGGGACCTAAACTCAACTTTGACTACAACAGTATAGAGTAAATACAAAATGGCCATCTACTGACCCATCTTGTGACCTCTTAGCCTGCTTCAGTATAATTGTCATAATAACTGTCAGTTCCCCACTATGAGTGGAAAATTAAGCCAGACAGAACACAAAGATACAAAAAACTAAGGAACTAACCTGACACTCCTACTGTCCATATGTGGAGCGCTCTCGACCAAAGGATTTTCATAGAAACTCTCTAAAGAACACCTGGCTGTCACAGGCCCAGGATGCTCCAAAGCAAGCAAATGAAGGTAACTGTGTTGTGTGTGCCCAAACCAGACCAAATCTCTTATTAATAGAAACAGCATTTGAAAACTCTGTGAATGGAACGAAGGCTGAACCCAATCAAAGTGATGTGGCATGTTTGTTGCAAGTAATGTCTAAGGATAATTTGGATAATGATTGTGTTGGATGGGACAAAAAATTTTCCTGTGGCACCTCAACACACATCACCACCCATTTTTGAGTCTAAAATGGTCTGTAAGGTGACTTGCTTCTTTAATGATAATACTGCCTCAGGTAAGTGGAATGCTGGTTGGCTGAACCCAGATATGGCAAAACTATTATTCCCCTCACAGGTACTGTTACAGCCAGGCAGTTAACGGTTAATAGATAAGATGTATGGTGGTGCTGTGGAGGAAATAACCTGTTGGGATGGTTACCTGTCAGTTGGGCAGGACAATGTGCTCTGCTCTCTCTCCTCTCCCCTATTCAGGTGATTCCAATAATGGATTAAAAACACCATCCAGATGCCAGAATATAAATATACACCTGCATCCCAACAATATTAAAAGACATTCCATTTCATGGGGAGGAGGGCTCCCCATGTAGTTGGATACTATAGGTGTACCGCGAGGAGTGCTTGACCAATTCAAACTGGCTGATCAGCCCCAGATGGCTCTTTGACAAAAACACTGTAGTGGCTGAGAGCCCTGTCTAATGAAATGAAGGAAAATTAAGAAGCAAAAATCCATTCTCTGATTTATTCAAAAAATGGTTTGGTAAGTGAGGAACCGTAATGGTAAATATATTCACATCCATTGTTATGGCAGTTGCTGTTTTTTCTATTTGTGGTTGTTGTGCAAGAACTCTCATCCTCAGGTGTATTGACCGTGCAATTGGTTCCGTTGATACCAGAGGTTTGAGATTACCAGAATATTAAATGGAAATGGTCCCTGAGCACACACTGATGTTGTCCACTAACTATTGAGCACAAAGTGATGATGTGGACAACAAGGAACCAAACCAAAGTGATGGAGAAATCATGATACTGTGCTGTGAGGAGGAGGATGAAACCCATTGTTCAGAGCCAGCCTGAAAATGGGAGGAAAAATTAAAATCACAGCCATGATCTGAGGATGCGACACCAGGCCTTGCCCAAGGCCAGCCTGAACGGGATTAAGGAGAATACACCAGGATGCTGAGATACCAGGAGGATGCCCATCCCTTTCCTTCGGCCCGGAGGGGGACAGAACCAGATGACTGCATTAGATAATTGAACAGGGTCTATGATATAGGGTCTACAATATACTGATGCACATTGTGCTTGCTCATTTCTGCTGTGCTTCTAGGTTTTTATTATTTTTATTATTTTAACTTTTTCTCAACAGGGCATGATTACCTTAATCGCTAATTTGCAGTGTTTTTACCATGTTTAATCATTTCTAGCTTAGAGACACATCAGTGTAGGACAGTTCTATGGGAAACACAGAGGGTGCACACACTGAGGGCTGCAGGCAGTTACCGGAGATATGGCGTTCCATTGACGGGGGCAGCAGAACTATGCGGCGGCCAGAAGGAACTGCCTGCCATATTTTAGCTTAGGGTCCATATGCACTAGACACATTGATTGATGTGAGGTGGGTTTTTCCCACCTCAACAGGGGGATTGCTATGGATGTATGATTTTGTGGTCTTTTCTAATCTTCTCTTTGCTGCTCTAATTAACTATATCTGCCCTACTTAGTTGCTTATCTGCTGCACCGCTCACTGCAACAGCTTACACAACATAACCACTGATATCACATAAAGCCCAACACATAGTCAAGGATAAACTGATACGAGAGGATGACACCCTTTAGGAGGGTTAAGAATGAAGCACAGATAAAAGCAGGGCTCATGCTCCATTCTTTGCTCCTCTCGGTTCATCCTTCAGATGGGCTGGGGGGGAGCCCGGTACCGAAGGTTAATGTCACTCTGCATCTGTTCATTTGTATACTCTGTACACTGATCATTTTGGCGTTAAATTTTGATTTTATACTTAACCATTTCTCATTATTTCACAAGGTAAATACTTTGCTGGTTTTAGTGGTTGGGTCTCGGAACTGGAGAGAAACGAACTCGGTGGTGCAAGAGGGGGAGCAAGGGTGAACCTCCCCATCAACACCATTATCATAATACTGAGATAGGTTTTAGGAAAGGATTGTTCTCTTTAGAACCCCTAAGAAATTGCCATACATTTTTCATTCATATTTTTCTTTCTCTATCTCATTTTCCCTCTTCCTAATCTCTTCACCCACCAGGACAGGCCCTCTTAATACCTCCCTTCCTCTCTTTTAAATCTTGTCCTGGACCTCCAAGCACTCTGCTGTCCACCCTCCTCCCCCATTTTTCCATCCAGCTCTTTCACCAAACAGTACCCTAACACCCAGCTCAAATCCACCCAGACTGGTCCGGTCAGTCAGTAGTGCCTCATGGCAGTGATGACCCCCCTCAGGGCCTAAAACATAGGGGCCCCAGCTGAGGAGTCGGGGCAGCTGCCAACCACCGGCCACTCAACCCCAGGCCGTCCGGATGATTGCATTTGTCAAGCCGCCACTCTGAGTCAGCCTGTCGCAGATCTGATCTTGACAATTAGGGATACAGTGAGGGAGGGGTACGGACATGAAGTAAAAGTGAGGGTTTGTGGCAGGGTAGGTTTTTACCCCACCAGTAAAAAAGCGGGGACTGTGCTTTCTTACATATTCATATATTCATGCCAATGAAATGTAACTTTTCTCGCTCATGTCTCAGCTCTGTACACACAGAGTGACAGACAGGTGAGACGGAAAAAATGTCACGACTCCTAGATGTTGTGACCACTGGAACCCCATTTACACACAGTCATGTTGCATATGATCCAAGGGCCTCTGATTTTATCACAAATTACTTTTATGTGTTCCATGTCAAAATATATAATAAAAACTGAACTAAATTACAATAAAAATGTAATGTTTGTAATGTTTTAATGATTTTCATCCAGTTGTTTTTTTTTGTTGTTGTTGTTGTTGTGGATAGATTTTATGCCTGACCCTTGTTTTCTACTGCACTCATGCAGGTGATTTTGAAGACACATCTGAAAGTGTGATCTCTAAAACAGAGATTTGATATTAGAACACTTGTATCAAAAAGGACTGAAATGAGGATAAGAGAAAACCCAGGAACATTCAAAGAAAAAAATTCCAAAAACCCAGAGAATTGTACAACTAAAGCAGTAACATTAATGTATAGTACTGAAATTAAACGAATTGGCAAGCACTAGATTTGCTCCCTCTAAATTATGTCAATCAAAAAGTCATAAGTTCATAAATATTCCCTTATTAAATCTATATTTTGGAATGAAATGTTGGGCGATTACACCATCTAGTGGTGTTTACGCAGCATTGGAACTATATAGACTTTCTTGGCATTGTAAAAATAGAAGGACATGGGCTGGGGTACCCTGCATGCCAGTAGTCTCCAGCCCTCTCTGTGTTACTCATTGCTTCCTTGTGAAGATTACCCTTGCTTTCTTGTGCTCATGAGTCCTGTGCTCCCAGGTCCAGCTTACCTGTTGATCCATTTGTGAAATGGCATCCTCCTCAAGTGTTTCCTGCAGCTCTGATGTCCTCAACTCCTTACCTTCCTGCCTGCTCTCCAGCAACAAGCTCTCTACCATCACGCTACAGTCTCAGGCTCCTCTCAGCCTCAAAGTCACAGTAAGCGTCTCCAAAATCTGAACATTACAATCCTTCTGAAGAATAAGACTTTACTGTCATCCTCCAGACATAACCACTCCCAAATCCCAAGAATAGGCAAAAATACATCTACACATTTAATATTCTCTGTGATCAACCTTGTAAGTAAACCCTTTTACTTTTTAACTCTTCTCCAATTCAGTTCAGTTTAATTATATAGAGCCAATTCACAACAAATGTCATCCCGAGGCACTTTACAAAAAAAAAAAAAACAAAACAAAACAAAAAAAAAAACAAAAATCGTTTGTGGAAAAAAAAATCGTGGAATACATATATTCCAACTGACTAGTTATCATACCAACTAACTAGTTACCATACAGTACAGTAAGCTCAATTCAAAGTTGTTCAAAAAGTTTCTAAGGAAACCCAGCAGATTGCATCAACTCACTGACTTACAGCATTCACTCCTCCTCATGCGACTACATGGCATTATGTTGTTGACTTTACAGCAATCCTTCATATTGAGCATGCATGTAGCAACAGTGGAGAGGAAAAACTCCAGTTCAACAGGAAGAAACCTCCAGCAGAACCTGGCTCAGTACAAGCGGCCATCTGCCACAACCAACTAGGGGTTTGAGAAGACAGAGCAGAATACAAAAGAAAAACAAATGAACTAATGTAAGATTATTTTCAATGTTCATGAAAATAAAAAGTTAATAGCAGGAGAAAGACCATATGTCTCCAGCATATCTCCAGCATATGATTCTTCATCTGAATCAGAAAACTAAACCCGAACATGACAATAACAGTGTCAATGAGGAGGAAGTCTCATAAAAAATACATTTTTTTGGAAGATCTTGCATTATAAGTGAGTTTTGTTTTAAATTGTTTTTATGTCTATATTTTTCACACACTAAACAGTTCTGGTGTTCCAAATCCATTTGTCTAGGGTTCTTTTGGCAGGCTGAGAGGATTTTCCAGTTTGGGCTTTCTGGTAGGAGTTATTGTAATTGGCGGAAAATTTGTGTCATGGCTTTGTCATTTTGGACCGTAAAGTGAGAGTAGGGGCCAGTTAGGGCGATTGGCACTTGGTGACTCCTACCCAGCATAGAAAAACACATAAATGTTTGGGCGACAGTGGCAACGGTGGTAGGAGTCCGTCCTGTAACTAGTGGGTTGCCAGTGTGAACTTGTCTGAACCTGTCTGTTTGAATCTGTCTCAGTTGTTGTGTCCTTGGGCAAGACACTTCACCTGCCTTGACTGCTGGTGGTGCTAGGAGAGCTCTGTGGCGCAAGTGCATGGCAGCCCCCACTTCTGTCAGACTGCCACACCATGGAACCAATGAGTTCCCAGGGTTGAAAAGACAAGTCTGCCAATACATCAGCTGTGGAACATGACTTCCTCAATAAGGAGGAAGTCTCATAAAACAACATTTTTTGGAAGACCTTGCAGTGTTGCTGCTTTGTTGTTTTATGTGTCTATATTCATGACACTCTAATTAGTTCTGGTATTTCAAATGTCTCTTTAAATAGTCTTTTTTTACTCCCAATGTGTGTATCCTAAGCAGAGGTGGGTAGCAACTAATTGTAGTAACTAATTACTTTTGCTTAGTTAGATGTACCTGAGTAAAGTACATTTACCTAAGTAGTTTAAGTAATAAGTATTACGATGAAATATCACTTGAGAAAAGTTTCTGGATACTCTACCCACTGAGAGTAATTTCACTAAATGAAGAACAAGCATGTTTTAACCAAAAATGCACCAGACATACTTTGCGTTAACATTAGAATTATTGATTGAACACAAGCTTTGCTGTTTTGTTAGATTGTATCTGCTGAGCCTGTAGAGACATTTGAAGGTCAAAAATATACGATAAACACTATGTATTATCACTGGAAGTACTTTACACTGTTCTAACATGCATACTGTATTGCTGTAGTAGTTTATACTAAATCTCATGTTGAAAAAAAAAATATATTTGGAAAAGCACTCCTGCTGCCTTAAATTGTTATTTTGAAGTTAAGTTGGTATTCAGTTTATTATTTTTTTTAGTCGTTAAAGTACCACACTTTGTACATAACTTTGTACTTTTTGTAGATCACATCAGTTTAAAATATTAAATCAGAACTTT
The DNA here is from genome assembly GCA_014839685.1 of Anableps anableps. NCBI lineage: Eukaryota > Metazoa > Chordata > Actinopteri > Cyprinodontiformes > Anablepidae > Anableps > Anableps anableps. The sequence continues at coordinate 39,138,917 of CM026069.1, forward strand.
TGATCAGTTACTCTGTTCTTGAGCAGTCTTTTTACCAAATACTTATTTACTCACACTTTTACTTGAGTAAAAATATATTGAAGGTTGAGTACAATTATAGGGTACTCGACCCAACTCTGATCTTAAGGTATTTTTCTGAGCAATGGATGTTTAAAAATGCCAATATTATCCTTGAAAGTTTTTTATTGTGATTGTCTTATTCCAAAACCCATTGCATTATAACTGTTGCCATGTACCATTTACAGTTTTCAAATGAAAATGTGACTGATAATGTCTGAGGTCACATTGAAGTTAGGAAAACATGTGAAAAACTTCACTGAGTGTTTGCTTAAAATTTGCTGAACCTGAGATATGCACGATATTTTTGTATATCTCACCGAGAGAAAGCTGTTTTTTACCTACTTCCTATACATCCAGTTGAACACAGAGTGCAGCCACGTTGGTGTTTAAAAACAACGGGGAATTCATGTTTAAGCTTCCTGAAGTTTTCAGAAAGTAAATAAAATTAAACCTTAATTTTATTAAGGCATCACTTAGAATTTACCAATGTGTGTATATCTATGTGACAGAAAGCCAGTTTTTTTCCCAGTTACTTGGGACTCCATTTCAACACCTTGTGCAGACATGTTAGTGTTAAAATAATGAAGACACTTCATTTTTAAGCTTCCTGAGGTGTTCAGAAAGCAAATAAACTGAAATATGCAGACCAGGAATCATTAATAAAATGGACTTTTTTGTGCTGCTTTCGACCATAAAAGACTGTTTTTTTCCTTTGACTTGTAACTCAATTTTAATACTTTATACTGACATGTTAGACTTCAAAACAAGGAAAACTTCCATTTTAAGCTTCCTGAAGTGTTAACAGAGCCAATAAAGTTAAACATTGAGCCCATGCATATCTTTGCTGAAATTGACTTTATGCGTCTCCGACCACAGAAGAATGTTTTTTCCCTTTGACTTATATCTCAATTTTAATACTTTGTACTGACATGGTAGAGTTTTAAAAAAAAGGAAAAACTTCCATTTTAAGCTTCCTGAGGTGTTCAGAAGACAAAATAAGTTAAAAATTGAGCCCAGGATTACTTTACTGAAATGTAATTTTTTTGTTCTTTTCTCGGCCAAAGAAAACTGTTTTTTCTGTTTGTCTTACAATTCCATTTCAACACTCTGGGCCAACATTTTAGAGTTCAAAATAAGTAAAAACTTCCATTTTAAGCTTCCTGGGGTGTTCAGAAAGCAAATAAAGTTAAAAATAGAGCACAGGCATCACTTTGCTGAAATTGACTTTTGTGCTACTCTGGGCAAGAAAAAGCTATTTTTCCGTTTGTCTTATAACTCCATTTCAACACTCTTGGCCAACATGGTAGAGCTCAAAACAACTAAAAACTTCCATTTTAAGCTTCCTGGGTTGTTCAGAAAGACAATGTTGCTGCAGGTAGAGTCATCTGACCTTTCATGTCTGGTGGACATTCCAGACCCAGAACTATGGAAAGGCTCGCCAAACAGGTCGGAAATTGTTACATTCATTGATGCACTCTCTTTTTTTCTATCTCTCATCTTTTCAGTGCCACCTTAACACTTTGTACTTTGCTTTTGCTGCTCCATTTCATGGCTAATGCAGAGTTATTTATGTTCCTTGTAGTGACAGTGATTGACAGGTAATGTTCCGCGGAGGAATGAGATGACAAACTAGAGCCGCTGTGCATCTCTCTGCTGGGTGCCTTGTTCTCTGAGCTCTAGACTTCTTAGTTCTTCCCAGCTCTGCTTCTAGAGACTCCCTGAAGAAGGGCAGCTCTTCAAGCCCTTCCTTTGCACTTTGTGCTCTTGTGACTATGTGACAGGGTTTCAGTGGTTCTGCTGATTTCCCTTCAAACTTATCAACTGAACTCTGGGTGTCTCTGTCAGTGAACACTTGGGGATCATAGTCTGACTGATGTATAAGGTCAAAGAGAGTGGGGATATCATTACCAAGTATAACTGAATATGACAAAGAGGGAACTACAGCTACCTGTAACAGGTAAGTCTGACCTCCCACTGCCAAATAAACCTCAGCCATAGGGTAAACATGCTCATCTCCATGCCCACAACTTATTTTAACCCCCACCCCACTTAGCTTCTCTTCTGAGATCAAGCTAGCATGCACTAGAGACTGGAAGCACCCAGAGTCAAGCAAAGCTTCTTCTTTTTGCCCATTAATTAAAACAGGAACAGTGCAAACTTTTTTTTCTACAATCTCTGTGGCTGGTCTTGGAACTGAACACAAAAGAGATGGCTCTGATTTAAGGGCAGGGCAAAAGTGTTGTGTATGGCCAAAGTTATTACAATTATAACATCTATATCTTGGACTGAAAACTTGGAAATAACTTTTTAACATTGTGAGGTCTTTGGGTGGGGAGCTGCGTTAAACTAGAAATATATCTAACCTCAACTTGAGGTTAGATATATTTAAGTCCACCCCCAGTGGACTTACTTGGTTGGGCATAGTGGGTCTCCCAGCCAAAACAGGTGCTCTTGCTCCCCTTCCTGGCTGATGTGAAAACCTCTGCGAGGCCAGCTGCTTCCTTTGCCATGTTCGGGTCATGCTCACGTATCCAGATCTCCAACTCTGGATTAACCATTCTCAAAAACTGCTCCAGAATTATCTGCTCAGATATTTCTTGTAAACCTGTTTTCAGGTTTAACCCATCTTGAAAACAAGTCTTTCAATCTTACGTAAAGTTCACGTGGTGTCTCACCTGGTTCAACCTTCAGGGATCTGAAGCAGCGTCGATAAGTGTCAGCAGTGATTTCATTCTTTGTCAGAATTGCTTCTTTTACTTTGCCATAGTTCTCTGAGTCTGCCATATCCATGAGAACATAAGCTGTGCAAGCTTTTCCTGTCAATAGGGGGAGGAGACAAACAGCCCACTCATCTCTGGACCAGCAACACACCTGAGCCATCCTCTCAAATGTGGTCAGAAAATGCTCAATGTCATCATCTGGAGACAAGGGAAGAAATTTTGGTTCAATTGTGGACCTGGAACCATGGGCCACCTTGATGTCACCACCATCTGATTCATTTTCCTGTCCTTCAGATGTTGTGGGAGGAGGTGGTGCTTCTGAAAGGTCAGGTTTGTCAATTACAGCATTTACTTGAAGCTGAATTTGTTAAACTGATGCTGCATGCTTTTCCACCTTTGCTCCTGTTGAGAGAAATCTTTCTCCATCCTCTGGTCTCTGGCTGCTTGAGATTGCAAAAGAGATTTCACCAACACTTCCAACTCCTCCAACCTGTCCTCAGGGTTGGCTGCTGCCATACCCTCCAGATCAAATGAAGCTCTGCCTCCTTCATCAGGCTTGCCCTTTTGGCCTAGTTTTTTTCCACTTCCAGCAATCATCTTCTCACTGTAGAGTAAGCAATCCCACTTCTGACACCACTTGTTACCAGGTGGCCTTTTGTGGCTGGATTTCCAGTGAGAAAGTAGACCTAAGTCAGAGTAACCTGAGACATCATGTGTTTTGTGGACTTGGAGAAGGTGTTTGACCATTTTCCTCTGGGAGTCCTGTGGGGGGTACTCCGGAAATATGGGGTACGAGGCCTTTAGGTCCCTGTATGACTAGTGTCACAGCTTGGTCCGCATTGGCGGCAATATGTCAGACTTGTTTCCAGTGAGAGTTGGACTCTGCTAAGGTTGCCCTTCATTACCAATTCTGTTCACAACTTTTAAATACAGAATTTCTCTGTACAGCCCAGGTGTTGAGGGGATCCATTTTGGTGGCTTCAGGATTGTGCCTCTACTCTTTGCAGATGATGTGGTCCTATTGGCTTCATCAGATCTCATGGTCTTGAGCAGATTGGTGGTGCATCTGCAGAGATGCTAGTCTGGCCATTGCCTTCCTATGCAATTACCCTTGATTCTAATCTCACTTCACAGTTCAGTCTGAGCTTTTTCCCATTGACTTGGATTCTCCTGGTAGAATTTTTACCAGGCCAGTCAATGAACAGAAGGAGAAGTTGTGAACAATGATGTCGATTTTCTGCACTGCTTTAGAATTCTAGTATGCCTGTTGTTTTAGCAATTGCAGTGGAGGAAGTAAACAAAGCAGTTCAATCCGTATTGACCACACTTCCAAATACCGGACTAACATTAACAGCTGCCTCGTTCAGCTCGACACTTCTCTATTTGCAGTATAGGAAGGTTGTTTATAGCGCAGGGAATTTCCATTAAGCTTAATAGCGTCTAACTGCTGCATTACATACGTCATGGCCAAACGATAGCGATTGCGTAAAATTTAAAACCACAGCATAATCCACACCTCCAGGAAGCAATCATTTCTCAATAGCTGAGAGTCAACACCCTTTGTACAAAGCAAAGCGTAGAACAAGGGGTTGGTTTTTACGAAGCTGCAGAGATTTGGGCACTGTATCGGTCTGTCATGGTAAAGAGAGAGCTGAGTCAAAAGGCGAAGCTCCCGATTTGCCTGTTTATCTATGCTCCTACCCTAATCCTAATATATGGTCATGAATTTTGGGTCGTGACTGAAAGGACAAGACAGCAGATACAAGTGGCTGAAATGAGTTTCCTCCTAAAGATGTCTGAGCTCTCCCTTCAGAAGCTCTCATTCGGGAGGGACTCAGAGTAGAGCTGCTTCTTCTCCACGTCAAGAGGAGCCAGTTGAGGTGGTTTGGGCATCTGGTTAGGATGCCTCCTACGGGGCCTATTTCCCTCCGTCACACTTCCCTCCGGTGGCTGGGGCCTCTGCCCACCAGTGCTTTGGTGGCTCTTGGTGTGCTGGCTCACCCTGGTGGTTGCTTGCCGGGGCCTGGGCTCCCTGGCTCGGTCAGGCCTCTGCTGGGGGTTGGTGTGCCCTCGGGGCTCGGGTCTCTTTGTCTCATGGCCAGATCGGCTCCGGCGTAGCGGGTTGCCGGCAGGGCCTGTGGGCTCATTGCTGCAGCACCCTGGGGGGTCCGGTTGTCCTGCGGGGGGCTCCTGAGGTTCCGTGCTTGGGGGCCACTGGGAATCTGTGGCACTGGTCGTCCTCATGCCATCCGCATGTACTGGGGGGTGGATCTGTGTGCCCCCACATCTACTATCAAATATTCTTCAGGTGAAACCTTATAGACACAAGCACGCCCACACACACACACACACACACACACACACACACAGGTGTCTAGAGTCAGGTGTTTGTTAGATACACTCTCAGTCAGGCTGCGATTACCACTAAATACATCTTGTTTCACCTTGTACTGTGTACTTTCCATTGAAGTCATAACTGCATGTGCTGTTTGTTGTGGATTCTTGGTTTTGTTTTTTTTCTCTCTCCACAAGTCTAGAGGCAGACTTCAAGGGTGTTGACTTGTTTTATCTCTGTGCTTTTTTCTCTCCTCTACTTCTATCTCCTTTTTTCTCTTTAAACCTTTCCTCCATCTTTCTCTCTTTCCCTTCCCCCTTTTTTTTTCTTTTTTATCTTTGTGTGCATTACATTTGAAATAAATCCAAAGCAAATTTAATAAAGTTTCATATATATACCAAGAGGAACATCATGGTGAAAGCTGTAATGATCCACTTGTGAAAGCAAATCTGTTGGGCCTTACCTTGACATTCAGATGACAATTCTGAGTGAAGGCGATTTGCCTGTTTATCTACATTCCTACTCTAATCTACGGTCATGAACTTTGGGTTGTGACCGAAAGAACAAGTGGCTTAAATGAGTTTCCTCCTCAGGGTGTCTGAGTAGAACCGCTCCTTCTCCCTGTCAAGAGGAGCAAGTTGAGGTGGCTCGGGCATCTGGTTAGGATGAATCCTGAATGCCTCCATGGTGAGGTATTCCAGGCATGTTTCACCAGGAGGAGACCCAGAGGAAGACTCAGGACATGCTGGAGGGACTATGATTCTCGGCTGGCCTGGAAACACCTTGGGATTCCCCCGGAGGAGCTGGTCCAAGTGGCTGGAGAGAGAGAAGTCTGGCTCTTACTGCTTAGACTGCTGCCCCCACAACCCCAGCATGGATAAGTGGAAGACAATGGATGGATGGATGGATTTGTAACTGTGTAGACTTTGCCCTGGACAAATTTCCCTCCTAAAGTTGTTTCTTTGTTTGTTTGAGAGAGAGAGTCTATGACAGACAAGACATCAAGGATGAAGAGTCTGAAGAGTTTGCTGGAATTGGCTAAAATCTTGCTGAAAGTCAGACACCTCTTCCTATTGAAGCTTAGAGTAGATTAATGTAGTGCATTGTTGAGTCAATAGTTATACCAACCCCCTGTATTAAGTCCTTCATGGCTGTAGCACAATACATTTTGTGAGAGCACACAAAAAAAGTCTGTGTTCAAAGTAATAAAGACAATATTTGAATATACAGACTATACATCTAGTTGACATGTTCTGTTTTTTCATTATCATATAGCTTTTTTTTTTTTTTTTTTTTTTTTTTTTTTTACCAGCACAAACAATTTATCATGGTCTCCTTTGTACACATCAAAAAGAAGAAAAAAAAAAACCCTGACATTTTAACACGGGTATATAGAAAAACACTATCCACTGTCGTATGTGGGTTTTTGAATGTCTGGCTGGTAAGAAAAATACATGTGAAGTCAATAATTCACTTCCTGTGCTTAGTGCTTTTCTTAAGTTACATTTTATATTATATTTGTGTCCTCATATCATATTTGTGTTGTCACTGTTGCTGTAAAGTAGCAGAAAAGGACAGTGTCAGTTGTAGTTGTGGAGTTGTAAATGAGGGATAGGATAATTCCAGTCAGAGTAGGAGTGAGGAGGAATAGGAAGAGACGGATGTGGAGGGATAGGAGAAGGAGATTGAAAAGGAGGAGAAGAAGGAGAGAGGAGCAGGAACCACAAAAAATTACCAGGTACAGGTGCAGTGTGTGGGATTGGGTTGGCATTACATCTTTCCTTAGGATTATATTTTAACCTCTTGTTAGATCAAAGGATTGTGGGGGAGGGAGGGCATGATATAATAAGCCTGGTAAAGCTTTGGAGGTTTTCTGTTCCCTAATTAATTGATTTCTATGAGCTGCTAACTAACTTTTGTTGACTTATTTTTATTTTTTTGTCATTAAACACACACACACACACACACACACACACACACACACACAGTAGTTTTGATTACTGAAAAAAATAGTGTTTTATACCACAAATAAGGTATTCTTTTTTAAAATTATGGTTTATCTGTTGTGCATTTTCATCTGTTCAACGCCAGCATGCAGCCATGCGTGGATTCTGCATGTTTGGGTTCATTCATCAGAAAAAGCTTTTCATGGGTTTCCGGAAAATGAGACACAAATGAAACATTCCAAAGGAACCATCCAAGTGGCTGAAATGAGTTTCCTCCTAAAGATGTCTGAGCTCTCCCTTCAGAAGCTCTCATTCGGGAGGGACTCAGAGTAGAGCTGCTTCTTCTCCACGTCAAGAGGAGCCAGTTGAGGTGGTTTGGGCATCTGGTTAGGATGCCTCCTACGGGGCCTATTTCCCTCCGTCACACTTCCCTCCGGTGGCTGGGGCCTCTGCCCACCAGTGCTTTGGTGGCTCTTGGTGTGCTGGCTCACCCTGGTGGTTGCTTGCCGGGGCCTGGGCTCCCTGGCTCGGTCAGGCCTCTGCTGGGGGTTGGTGTGCCCTCGGGGCTCGGGTCTCTTTGTCTCATGGCCAGATCGGCTCCGGCGTAGCGGGTTGCCGGCAGGGCCTGTGGGCTCATTGCTGCAGCACCCTGGGGGGTCCGGTTGTCCTGCGGGGGGCTCCTGAGGTTCCGTGCTTGGGGGCCACTGGGAATCTGTGGCACTGGTCGTCCTCATGCCATCCGCATGTACTGGGGGGTGGATCTGTGTGCCCCCACATCTACTATCAAATATTCTTCAGGTGAAACCTTATAGACACAAGCACGCCCACACACACACACACACACACACACACACACACACACACACACACACACAGGTGTCTAGAGTCAGGTGTTTGTTAGATACACTCTCAGTCAGGCTGCGATTACCACTAAATACATCTTGTTTCACCTTGTACTGTGTACTTTCCATTGAAGTCATAACTGCATGTGCTGTTTGTTGTGGATTCTTGGTTTTGTTTTTTTTCTCTCTCCACAAGTCTAGAGGCAGACTTCAAGGGTGTTGACTTGTTTTATCTCTGTGCTTTTTTCTCTCCTCTACTTCTATCTCCTTTTTTCTCTTTAAACCTTTCCTCCATCTTTCTCTCTTTCCCTTCCCCCTTTTTTTTCTTTTTTATCTTTGTGTGCATTACATTTGAAATAAATCCAAAGCAAATTTAATAAAGTTTCATATATATACCAAGAGGAACATCATGGTGAAAGCTGTAATGATCCACTTGTGAAAGCAAATCTGTTGGGCCTTACCTTGACATTCAGATGACAATTCTGAGTGAAGGCGATTTGCCTGTTTATCTACATTCCTACTCTAATCTACGGTCATGAACTTTGGGTTGTGACCGAAAGAACAAGTGGCTTAAATGAGTTTCCTCCTCAGGGTGTCTGAGTAGAACCGCTCCTTCTCCCTGTCAAGAGGAGCAAGTTGAGGTGGCTCGGGCATCTGGTTAGGATGAATCCTGAATGCCTCCATGGTGAGGTATTCCAGGCATGTTTCACCAGGAGGAGACCCAGAGGAAGACTCAGGACATGCTGGAGGGACTATGATTCTCGGCTGGCCTGGAAACACCTTGGGATTCCCCCGGAGGAGCTGGTCCAAGTGGCTGGAGAGAGAGAAGTCTGGCTCTTACTGCTTAGACTGCTGCCCCCACAACCCCAGCATGGATAAGTGGAAGACAATGGATGGATGGATGGATTTGTAACTGTGTAGACTTTGCCCTGGACAAATTTCCCTCCTAAAGTTGTTTCTTTGTTTGTTTGAGAGAGAGAGTCTATGACAGACAAGACATCAAGGATGAAGAGTCTGAAGAGTTTGCTGGAATTGGCTAAAATCTTGCTGAAAGTCAGACACCTCTTCCTATTGAAGCTTAGAGTAGATTAATGTAGTGCATTGTTGAGTCAATAGTTATACCAACCCCCTGTATTAAGTCCTTCATGGCTGTAGCACAATACATTTTGTGAGAGCACACAAAAAAAGTCTGTGTTCAAAGTAATAAAGACAATATTTGAATATACAGACTATACATCTAGTTGACATGTTCTGTTTTTTCATTATCATATAGCTTTTTTTTTTTTTTTTTTTTTTTTTTTTTTTTACCAGCACAAACAATTTATCATGGTCTCCTTTGTACACATCAAAAAGAAGAAAAAAAAAAACCCTGACATTTTAACACGGGTATATAGAAAAACACTATCCACTGTCGTATGTGGGTTTTTGAATGTCTGGCTGGTAAGAAAAATACATGTGAAGTCAATAATTCACTTCCTGTGCTTAGTGCTTTTCTTAAGTTACATTTTATATTATATTTGTGTCCTCATATCATATTTGTGTTGTCACTGTTGCTGTAAAGTAGCAGAAAAGGACAGTGTCAGTTGTAGTTGTGGAGTTGTAAATGAGGGATAGGATAATGCCAGTCAGAGTAGGAGTGAGGAGGAATAGGAAGAGACGGATGTGGAGGGATAGGAGAAGGAGATTGAAAAGGAGGAGAAGAAGGAGAGAGGAGCAGGAACCACAAAAAATTACCAGGTACAGGTGCAGTGTGTGGGATTGGGTTGGCATTACATCTTTCCTTAGGATTATATTTTAACCTCTTGTTAGATCAAAGGATTGTGGGGGAGGGAGGGCATGATATAATAAGCCTGGTAAAGCTTTGGAGGTTTTCTGTTCCCTAATTAATTGATTTCTATGAGCTGCTAACTAACTTTTGTTGACTTATTTTTATTTTTTTGTCATTAAACACACACACACACACACACACACACACACACACACACACACACACAGTAGTTTTGATTACTGAAAAAAATAGTGTTTTATACCACAAATAAGGTATTCTTTTTTAAAATTATGGTTTATCTGTTGTGCATTTTCATCTGTTCAACGCCAGCATGCAGCCATGCGTGGATTCTGCATGTTTGGGTTCATTCATCAGAAAAAGCTTTTCATGGGTTTCCGGAAAATGAGACACAAATGAAACATTCCAAAGGAACCATCCAAGTGGCTGAAATGAGTTTCCTCCTAAAGATGTCTGAGCTCTCCCTTCAGAAGCTCTCATTCGGGAGGGACTCAGAGTAGAGCTGCTTCTTCTCCACGTCAAGAGGAGCCAGTTGAGGTGGTTTGGGCATCTGGTTAGGATGCCTCCTACGGGGCCTATTTCCCTCCGTCACACTTCCCTCCGGTGGCTGGGGCCTCTGCCCACCAGTGCTTTGGTGGCTCTTGGTGTGCTGGCTCACCCTGGTGGTTGCTTGCCGGGGCCTGGGCTCCCTGGCTCGGTCAGGCCTCTGCTGGGGGTTGGTGTGCCCTCGGGGCTCGGGTCTCTTTGTCTCATGGCCAGATCGGCTCCGGCGTAGCGGGTTGCCGGCAGGGCCTGTGGGCTCATTGCTGCAGCACCCTGGGGGGTCCGGTTGTCCTGCGGGGGGCTCCTGAGGTTCCGTGCTTGGGGGCCACTGGGAATCTGTGGCACTGGTCGTCCTCATGCCATCCGCATGTACTGGGGGGTGGATCTGTGTGCCCCCACATCTACTATCAAATATTCTTCAGGTGAAACCTTATAGACACAAGCACGCCCACACACACACACACACACACACACACACACACACACACACACACACACACACACACACACACACACACACACACACACAGGTGTCTAGAGTCAGGTGTTTGTTAGATACACTCTCAGTCAGGCTGCGATTACCACTAAATACATCTTGTTTCACCTTGTACTGTGTACTTTCCATTGAAGTCATAACTGCATGTGCTGTTTGTTGTGGATTCTTGGTTTTGTTTTTTTTCTCTCTCCACAAGTCTAGAGGCAGACTTCAAGGGTGTTGACTTGTTTTATCTCTGTGCTTTTTTCTCTCCTCTACTTCTATCTCCTTTTTTCTCTTTAAACCTTTCCTCCATCTTTCTCTCTTTCCCTTCCCCCTTTTTTTTCTTTTTTATCTTTGTGTGCATTACATTTGAAATAAATCCAAAGCAAATTTAATAAAGTTTCATATATATACCAAGAGGAACATCATGGTGAAAGCTGTAATGATCCACTTGTGAAAGCAAATCTGTTGGGCCTCACCTTGACATTCAGATGACAATTCTGAGTGAAGGCGATTTGCCTGTTTATCTACATTCCTACTCTAATCTACGGTCATGAACTTTGGGTTGTGACCGAAAGAACAAGTGGCTTAAATGAGTTTCCTCCTCAGGGTGTCTGAGTAGAACCGCTCCTTCTCCCTGTCAAGAGGAGCAAGTTGAGGTGGCTCGGGCATCTGGTTAGGATGAATCCTGAATGCCTCCATGGTGAGGTATTCCAGGCATGTTTCACCAGGAGGAGACCCAGAGGAAGACTCAGGACATGCTGGAGGGACTATGATTCTCGGCTGGCCTGGAAACACCTTGGGATTCCCCCGGAGGAGCTGGTCCAAGTGGCTGGAGAGAGAGAAGTCTGGCTCTTACTGCTTAGACTGCTGCCCCCACAACCCCAGCATGGATAAGTGGAAGACAATGGATGGATGGATGGATTTGTAACTGTGTAGACTTTGCCCTGGACAAATTTCTCTCCTAAAGTTGTTTCTTTGTTTGTTTGAGAGAGAGAGTCTATGACAGACAAGACATCAAGGATGAAGAGTCTGAAGAGTTTGCTGGAATTGGCTAAAATCTTGCTGAAAGTCAGACACCTCTTCCTATTGAAGCTTAGAGTAGATTAATGTAGTGCATTGTTGAGTCAATAGTTATACCAACCCCCTGTATTAAGTCCTTCATGGCTGTAGCACAATACATTTTGTGAGAGCACACAAAAAAAGTCTGTGTTCAAAGTAATAAAGACAATATTTGAATATACAGACTATACATCTAGTTGACATGTTCTGTTTTTTCATTATCATATAGCTTTTTTTTTTTTTTTTTTTTTTTTTTTTTTTTACCAGCACAAACAATTTATCATGGTCTCCTTTGTACACATCAAAAAGAAGAAAAAAAAAAACCCTGACATTTTAACACGGGTATATAGAAAAACACTATCCACTGTCGTATGTGGGTTTTTGAATGTCTGGCTGGTAAGAAAAATACATGTGAAGTCAATAATTCACTTCCTGTGCTTAGTGCTTTTCTTAAGTTACATTTTATATTATATTTGTGTCCTCATATCATATTTGTGTTGTCACTGTTGCTGTAAAGTAGCAGAAAAGGACAGTGTCAGTTGTAGTTGTGGAGTTGTAAATGAGGGATAGGATAATGCCAGTCAGAGTAGGAGTGAGGAGGAATAGGAAGAGACGGATGTGGAGGGATAGGAGAAGGAGATTGAAAAGGAGGAGAAGAAGGAGAGAGGAGCAGGAACCACAAAAAATTACCAGGTACAGGTGCAGTGTGTGGGATTGGGTTGGCATTACATCTTTCCTTAGGATTATATTTTAACCTCTTGTTAGATCAAAGGATTGTGGGGGAGGGAGGGCATGATATAATAAGCCTGGTAAAGCTTTGGAGGTTTTCTGTTCCCTAATTAATTGATTTCTATGAGCTGCTAACTAACTTTTGTTGACTTATTTTTATTTTTTTGTCATTAAACACACACACACACACACACACACACACACACACACACACACACACACACAGTAGTTTTGATTACTGAAAAAAATAGTGTTTTATACCACAAATAAGGTATTCTTTTTTAAAATTATGGTTTATCTGTTGTGCATTTTCATCTGTTCAACGCCAGCATGCAGCCATGCGTGGATTCTGCATGTTTGGGTTCATTCATCAGAAAAAGCTTTTCATGGGTTTCCGGAAAATGAGACACAAATGAAACATTCCAAAGGAACCATCCAACCACTGGGTCTGCACAGCTGGTGTGATAGTCAGGTTATATTCTGAGTGGATCATTAACTTATGGTACTGCTAAGGACCAGAACCAACTGGTTCATTTCAAACTAATTGACTCAAACTCAAATACACACACACACACACACACACACACACACACACACACACACACACACAGAGAGAGAGAGAGAGAGAGAGAGAGAGTAGAGGCAGACTAGAAAACAACTCTGTGCAGGATAGAAATGTTTTCATCATGACTGTTTTTGTTAATGATTAAATCTTGTTTGAAACTCAAACACAGTTCAGTGCAGATTCAACCAGAATCTGTCAAGCAGAGGTCAGTGCTTGCATTTTATTTTTGTAATGTTTAAATGGTGCATGTAAAGAAATAGGCATCTGTTAGAATTTTAAAGGATAGTTTACAACATATTCATATGATCAAATAAAATATTTAGCTACTTGAAAAATGGTTTGGACAAGCTGGGAGTTGCTAAAGGGGATTACAAACCATTAAAAAACATTCATTTGTTGTTTATATATATAACAGACTAAACCATTTCATTTTATAACTGAACATTCAGGCTTTGCAAGATTATATTATTGTAATTATTGCATATTTTTAGATTAAAAAGAAACAAATCCAAACATTCAGTTATAAGGAGAAATACTGGGCTTATTTTGAAGTGTGCGCCTCAAAAAGATTTACTGCATGTTTAAATATAAAAATAAGTCCACACAGCTGTCTAAAGTTTTCTACCTGTTGGTTTCAGGTCAACAGGTCAAGGTTTAGACCCATGAGCTGGGTCTAAACCTTAAAGTCAGTTCTTAAAGAACCAAATGTTTTAGAGAGGAAAGACATAGACCAAGGAAGACAGCAGTATCAGAAACAGAACAGAAAACTCAAAGCAACGCAAACTGCAAAATGAAGAGGCAACAAAATAAATAAAAAAAAAACAACTGAGTTAGTGTCTGGGAGGGAATACAGCTGAAGAATTTCCACAGAAGACAAATGCATCATATGAACTAAACAGAAAGCAGTTCCTGTTGCCAAATAGTCATAGACTGTGATTAGACGGAGGGGAAAATTCAGCAATGAAACACCAATCTGCTTTATGATGAGGAGCTTTACTACAGGGAGCAGAAACAGGAGAGTCTAATCGGTGCCCTCAGAGAAACGAACAAAGAGTGGCTGAGCCTGTGTTGGATGGGACTCAGACTTTGAACATTCTGACCTCTGACCTTTCAGCAACAAGCAGCTTATTATCTTCCAAATATTTTTTTTCTCTGAGTTTCACCTTTTAGTGATCCAGATGGTTTCAAATTGATCAAACATAGTATTTCATCAGTCAAAATGTTTGAATTTTATCTTCTAAGCCATAACTGACTACAGTGGACTTCTTTTGATTTTAGTAGAATGTCTGACTAAAATCTTGGATCACAATCTGTGAAGGCAAAACAGGTTGTGCTTTATATCAATGTGTGAATTTGGTCTCTTATTGACTTTGAGTAAAAAAGTAATCAGTGTGTGTTTAGTGTTGGTTGTTAAAAGTTTTACACTCTTCAGATAAGTAACCACAGCTTTTATCTGCTAAATGACCTGGTTAGTGAGTCTCCTGCTTCCTTATCATTGTTGGGAAATCTATTTTTATGCACTGACAGTTGTTAAGAGAAGGTACAACACAGCATTAATTATCATGTAACATGAGCTACATCTGCAGGCAAAGGGCAAAACAATGACCATGTCAGTTTAGTCCATGTTTGTTTTGATCAGGTAACTCAGCTGATATCTGTAAAACCTCTCTCTCACCCTGCTTTCATGTTTACTGTTCTAAGATTTTACTTCAGATCTCTGTGTTAATAGGTAAAAATGTATATTATAGTTTAGTGTTATAGTACTGTTATAGTACAGCTGAACAGTTCTTCTCTGAAAGAGGATTGATTAGTGGAATTTATGAAATTCCTGTCACTGTTTAGGAAGAAGTTTTAATCTGTGTTTGGCTTTAGAGTCAGTTTCAGTCATCGAATAAAACATACTCAGACTGAAAGGAGCCAACTCTGTCCTATCGACATCCTTGAGAAGTGAGATGCAACTCAACTCAGAAGTGAAATGATCTGAAAGCAAATCTGAAAGCAAAGATTCACCAGCAACATTTTTATTAATCAATTTAGTGACAGAGAAGCATGTTTGGGTGATGCCAGGTGTGTATGTATAAGGACAGTGAGACAACGCTGAGGTGTGTGGTAGTACTGTCCAATGGGTTCTGGGCAGGGGTGGGATGACCAGCTTCTGCTTTGCAGGACAGATGAGTCCATAATGTTGAGCACCTCAGCAGCTGCCCCTCTACTCTACTATTGTGAACTGATTGTAGAGCAGGTGGAAGTGAGCCTGGAGAAGTAAAACTAAGATCTTGACTGAAGACAAATAAAAGCCAATAAAGGAGACTGAATGCATTTGTGTGAATGGGAGGGAGACAGGTGGAATGGGGATGCTGCAAGTAGTGGACGTACTAAAGGTGGATGAGTTTAAGTACCTCAGGTTAGCAGTCTAAAGCAATGGGCCATACACAAGAGAGGTAAAGGAGAGAGAGTAGGGAAGGTGGAGTGGATGAAGATGAGTATCAGGGCAGGAGCATGATGTCTGACAGAAGGTTAGCTGAAAGAGTGAAAACAAATGCTTCAAAGATGATAGTGAAGCATGCTGGGATGTTTGGTTTGGGAAAAACCAACAAAAGGACAGGAGACGGAGCTGGTGATGTTGGGATATTCACTGACAAAGACCAAAATGGGTAGAATGAGCAGTTTGGAGACACAACCAGATATAGACTGAGCGGATCAAGCTCTCTATAGGAGAGAATGCATTCTGCAGACACATGTTCAAACTCAATGGATCAGAATGTGTGCAAAGACTCAGCATAAAGAGATAGTGAAGCATTGAAATTCCTGTGTGGGGTGTGGCAGTTCCTTCCTGACAGCAACTTATCACCTGCCAGGGAGAAGGAAAAGAGAAGGACCACAACAATGATGTTGTGAAGGAGGATTATCTTCAGTCATTCTTTCCTAAAGTTACTTTACATGACAGAAACAATCACCACCATCACATTGGATCACTGAGATAACTGCACTGAAACAGCACCAGGCAGAAGAGATTGGTTTTATCAACCTAACTGACATACTGGCTTAGCTCAGCAGAACTGCTTTATGTGCATCATATCACTAAAAGAAAGTTAACATGTTTGTTGTTTCTCAGTCTTCAGATTCCAGGAAACCAAGCAAGACGAGTATCAGTATAAAAGTTGCTTATTAAAGGGAATCTAGTTATATATTAATTATACTATTTATGATAACTGTACTGCCATATTACCAATGTTTGCAAATATAGTAATAACACAACTTGTGGTATCAGAAAGTAATATAGTTAGTTCCTGTTTAAAACAGGACAGTTTAAGCCCAGTTCTGCCTGTCGGTGGGTTTGGTGGATAAGACCTCTGGTCCTGCTCTAATGGTCATCATTTATCATAGCTGACATAGCTGTGCTTTGTTGTGATTGGGTCCATTCACAGGCGCTATGTTCTGACTGGCTTACACCAGCACCCCTAAAGGGTCTGCCCTGTCCAATCGCTCTGCTGCATTTATATGTTATGTAATTGAGCTGCCTGCATGTGTGACTGAAGGGAGGAAATTTAAAGCAACTTTTCTCTTCTGCTCACTCTTTCTTTTCCAGCAAGAGGAGCACCAAAGTCTGCAGCAGGGTAAGTGATCATGTTGAATTTTACTTATAATCTCTGTGCCTGGTGCAGTCTCTGTAGGAGATGATGCATTCTGCAGCCACACTCACACACTAACATTCTTCATTTGTGCAAAAACAAGTGCAGCAACTCAACATTATTCAGCAACTAAAAGTCACACACAAATATTAAAGGAAAAAATATTGTGTGCGTGTGTGTGTGTGGATGTGAGGTGTATTGATTTTCATTAAGAAAAGTTTGAAGTTTTAATTTATAAGTTGTGTGTGAACTTTGCTCCTATGAACCTTCCATAGTGTATCAGTGCATCTGACTGGTCAGGACCGGAGGGATGGACTGAATAATGAGATTTGATTGGTTCAGTCAGGCTGGCAGAAGATCAGGCTCTGCCCCTTTGTGTACAGTAGATAAACTGTTTGCTGGAGTCATGAGTGCTGAGCACAAACTGCCTTGATCCTGTGGCTCTTTTCTTTTTTATTCTAATGTTGTGGAAACAAAGTCAGTGGAAGTGAATGAAGTAAGTTGCTTATCCAGAAAGGCTGTATCTTAACTGCCAGTGTTAGCTGTGCTGCAGTGCTCACCCTTACACCTCAGCACCTTGCTTCAATTAACAGTGTAAATATTCTAATGTGAAGTGGCCAACTCTTCTCAGAAACCTACAGGTCATCAGTTGTTGCTCATTCCTTATGAATTAAACAGGTGTAACATCAGCATGTTCCTTACTGTCATGGAAATAGTTATCATCCTTCCATTAGGCTTCCATTCATTCATTATTCAAAAAGAAAATAAGAATAAAATAGAATTTCTTGCTTTATTGATATTGAAGACACAATAACACATACATCAAGGAAAAGCATATGAGCAGCAACATTAGTCAGTTATGTATCCCCTGCCTGATGAGAGGAGCAGAAAGTTTTTAAAGGGTGTAAGACATTTTTAATAACATTCAAAATTTGAAAGTTCATTTGAAGTTAATTTGAAGTTCAAAAATACTTTATTGATCCAGTTCAGTCTGTTGTCCAGATGAACACCGAGGTATTTATATTCCTCAACCACCTCCACTTTTTCTCCCATGATGGAACTAGGGTTTGATCTGAGCCTGTTTCTCCTGAAATCTATAATCTCCTTTGTTCACATTCAAGATAAGATTATTGTTTCCACACTATGCCACAAAGCGGTCCACCAGCTCTCTGTACTCAGCTTCTTGTCCATCTCTGATCCACCCGACAACTGCAGAGTCATCTTAGTATTTCTGTTGATGACAGGAGTCTGACTTGTGCTGGAAGTCTGAAGTTTCACAAACTGTGGTCTGTTTGTCTGGTGGTCATGGATCCAGGCGATTGTTGAGGCCTCCACCTGAGTCTTCTGGAGTTTCAGACGAAGCAGATCAGGCTGAATTGTGTTAAATGCACTGGAGAAATCAAAGAACATGATCCTCACAGTGCTGCCTGCTTTGTCCAGGTGACAGTGGGTTTGTTGAAGCAGGTGTATCATGGCGTCTTCAACTCCATCTCCACGGCGATAAGCAAACTGCAGGGGGTCCTGATCTGTGCTGGTTTGCTCACTCAGGTGGGCCAACAGGAGTCTCTCCAGGACCTTCATGATGTGGGATGTCAGGGCAACAGGTCTGTAGTCGATGACTGATGGGTGAGTTTTCTTTGGAACCGGATCCAAACAGGATGTCTTCCACAACAGTGGTACCTTCTCTTGGGTCAAGCTAAGGTTGAAGAGGTGCTGCAGAATCCCACAGAGCTGCTCTGCACAGGCCTTCAGGACTCTGGGGCTGACACCATCTGGACCTGCAGCCTGGTTCCGGTTCAGTCTCTCCAGCTGCCTCTTCACCTGACTTCTAGAAACAGAAAAGTGGGAGGGGGGGAGGGAGCAGCAGCATCTCCTGATTTGGTTGAAGACAAACTAGTGGAAGCAGAAGAGTCCATGACTGAGGTGGAAGATAGAACATCTGAGGTGTGACAGGAAAGCTGTGGGTCAAAGGAGGGTGGGATGTCTGCTTGGCTGGGGGCAGGAGGGGAGGATGGTGAGCTTGTTCCTGAACTGAACCTGTTGAAGAATGTGTTCAGCTCATTTGCTCTGTCCAGACTTGCAAAAGTATTCATACACCTTGAACATTTCCATATTTTGTCCCATTACAACCACAAACAAATATTTCATTGTTTTATTTGTAAAACTTTCAATTTTATGTGAAAGACCAACACAAAGTGGTATACAGTTGTGAGGTAAAAAGAAAATTATACATATTTCAAAACATTTTTTACAAATTAAAAACTGAATAGTGCAGTGTGCAAATGTTTTCAGCCCCCCTGAGTCAATACTTTGTGGAACCACCTTTTGCTGCAATTCCAGCTGCCAGTCTTTCAGGGTCTGTCTCCACCAGCTTTGCTTGTTTAGTGACTGGAATTTTTGCCCGTTCTTCTTTGCAAAACACTTCAAGCTCAGTCAGATTACATGGAGAGCATTTGTGAACAGATTCTC
The DNA here is from genome assembly GCA_014839685.1 of Anableps anableps. Taxonomy (NCBI): domain Eukaryota; kingdom Metazoa; phylum Chordata; class Actinopteri; order Cyprinodontiformes; family Anablepidae; genus Anableps; species Anableps anableps. Next base: position 39,158,084 of record CM026069.1, read on the forward strand.
AATTGGGTTTGGGTCTGGACTTTGACTGGGCCATTCTAACACATTAATATGTTTTGTTTAAAACCATTCCATTGTAGCTCTGGCTTTATGTTTAGGGTGGTCGTCCTGCTGGAAGGTGAACCTCCGCTCCAGTCTCAAGTCTTCTACAGACTCCAACAGGTTTTCTTCCCAGTATTTGGCTCTGTCCATCCTCCCATCAACTCTGACCATCTTCCCTGTTTCTGCTGAAGAGAAGCACCCCCTGAGGACAATGCTGCCACCACCATATTTGACAGTGGGGATGGTGTGTTCAGAGTGATGTGCAGTGTTAGTTCTCCGCCACACATAGTGTTTTGCATTTTGGCCAAAAAGTTCCATTTTGGTCTCGTCTGACCGAAGCAGCTTCTTCCATGTTTGCTGCGTCCCCAACATGGCTTCTGGCAAACTGCAAACGGGACTTCTGATGGTTTTCTTTTAACAATGCCTTTCCTCTTGCCACTCTTCCATAAAGACCACATTTATGCAGACCACGACTAATAGTTGTCCTGTGGACAGATTCCCCCATCTGAGCTGTGGATCTCTGCATTTGGTCCAGAGTCACCACGGGCCTCTTGGCTGCATCTCTGATCAGTGCTCTCCTTGTTGGGCCTGGAAGTTTAGGTGGACGGCCTCGTCTTGGTAGGTTTACAGTTGGGCCGTACTCTTTCCATTTCCGGATGATGGATTGAACAGTGCTCTATGAGATGTTCAAAGCTTGGGAAAGTCTTTTTCCAGCCTCAGCCTGCTTGAAACTTCTCCACAACTTTCTCCCTGACCTTCTGCTGTGTTCCTTGGACTCCATGATGCTGTATGCTCCCCAATATTCTCTTAACCAACCTCTGAGGCGTCACAGAGCAGCTGAATTTATATTGAGGTTAGATTCCACACAGGTGGACTCGATTTAGTCATTAGCAGTCATCAGGCAACTTCTGAAGGCAATTGGTTGCACTCAGAGAAAAGGGGCTGAATACTTTTGCACACCGCACGTTCCAGTTTTTTATTTGTAAAACTTATTTTGAATCATGTATAATTTTCTTTCTACTTCACAACTGTATACCACTTTGTGTTGGTCTTTCACATAAAATTCCAATGAAATATATTTATGTTTGTGGTTGTAATGGGAGAAAATATGGAGAAGTTCAAGGGGTGTGAATACTTTTGCAAGCCACTGTATCTGATCCTCCTTTTGCTTGAAGCCTGTGATCTTCTTCATCCCTGACCACACAGGGATCAGGTTCTAGTTCTGGTTCTGATTAGATAGTGAGATGATCCAGTGCCATCCAATTTAGGCAGTGACAGCCAATGATCTTTTCACCAGAACCAGTGATTTTGTGCATAGTTTTTGTCTGTTGCTGTACATCCTGTAATACCACATAGTCACAGTCATACGGTATTTTAGGGTACTTGCAATAGAAGGCCACTATTAGTGTGTTCTTCCTTTTACTCCTCCACAGCATTCTTGGGAAGTGTAAATGCTGCTGGGGCTTTATGGGTTGGTCGTGCTAGAGAAATTGTAATGGAGATGAACCCCAAGGAACCTTAAAGAGTGGATCCTCTTCCCACAAACACAATCATTCAGTAAAGGTGCCATTAAAAACACAAAGGCTGTCAGTCTCTGGATATTGTTCTGGTAACATGTCTCATTGGCATCTAAACTTAGTCCAACTATGATATTGTCATCAGCAAACTTAATGAAGGTGCTGCTTTGGTGGGACAGGGGTCATGGGGGAATGGATGTACAATGAGTAAAGCAGCAGGCTCAGTACACAGCCCAGAGGTTCACTTGTGCTGTAATCAAACAAAATACAGTGAAAAACATTTAATCAACAATTCCAGTGGTTTTAGTCATTGAAACAGTTTAACAGATAAATACATTGATCATCCCGTAAGTAAAATACACAACCATGCATCAAACTACATATTATAATGGTCAAAAAGGCTGATTTCACCTGATGAAAAATGTTAAACATTTTTAATGATTATTAAGGATAGTACATGCTAAATGTAATACATCAGAATACAGGACATTACAGTTGTTTTTGTGCTGATGAAAATGTTTCATCAAAGAAAATACATACATTTCTAAATGTATTTAGAAATGATTTCAATGCTTATATCCCTGTTTACAGGTTAGGCCTGGAAAAAAATCTGGTTTTCATTGGCTGGGAAATTTGAGCTTTTTCCCTCCCCTTACAACAAAGAAATGAACAACCACAGTATGCCCTACACTTATCATTAATTTAAAAAACCTAGAGTTGGGAATTAGAATGAATATGTGCTCTGGCTTTGTCCATAATATCCATCCAACAGCTACTTCCTCAAATGGATGTAAAGTCAAGTGGACTTGCATCACTGCTAAAAGATTAATGAATTGATGAAGAACATGATTTTATATTCACGATAGTCTCACAAAATTATTATTTATTTGTAATTTAATTTAACTTTAAAGATGAATCCATTATATGTTGGAGCTACTTGTGACTTCTAGCTAATCTCTTGGAACTTAAACTTGCTAATTCAGTTCTGAACAAACACAAGAACAAAACCAAATTCAGTCCACTTAAAATGACAAAACAGCCAATTTTTTCATGGTGTGTGTGTGTGTGTGTGTATCCATGTGGACATATGTCTTCTCAGAAGTCATTACGGTCCCAAGAATGAAGATTGCAGTCATCGGTCAGAGTCTGTTCGGCCAGGAGGTGTACAAGGAGCTGAGAAAGGACGGCCACACAATTGTTGGGGTTTTCACTATTCCAGACAAGGACAGCAAGGCTGACCCACTGGGTGAGAGCCCGTATTGAACTGGCATCTACATGCTTTGCTCTTTCACAAATACATCTCTCAAACACTGTATCCATTCATTTTCTGCGCCTGCCTGATCATTCTGGGTCATGGGAGGGGCTGGTGCCCATCTCCTAGGTCAGTGGACTGCTTTTGGATTCTAAGTCAATTACATCCACTCCAAAGTGATCCTAGTTATAAAACAGTGTAGTTAAGATCAGTTTATTATTCCATTATTCCAGTAGGTAAAAGATTTTCTATTCAAAGACACCCAGCAGATTGCACTGAGTCCTTGAAGTCACTCCTCCTGGATGAGCATGTATTGACACTGGACAGTCACCTGCATTATGTTTTTTTTTTCTCATCTAAGAGGCCATAACATATCCCAAAACAGCATCTAAATCACTGCAGGCCTCAGTGCCTCACCTAAGGTCAGAGTTCAACAATACGAAAGAGAGACTGGGCAAAAACAGCGTCAAAAGGAGATTTCCTTGGGTTTGTGAAAATGTTCTGTGGACTGATGTCTCTTTAAATCTGGTGTAAAACCAACACATTATTTCAGATAAAGAACTTTATAGTAACAATCAAACATGGTGGTGGCAGTGTGACGATTTTAGAGTGTGTGCTGCTTTATGATCTGGATGAGTTGCTGTATGGAACCGAGGATTCTGTCCTCTTCCATAAAATTCTGGAGAAGAATGTATGGATATCAGTTTGTGAGCCAAACTCAGGCATACTTGGGTTATGAAGCAAGATAATGATCCAAAGCACAGCAGCAAATCCACTTCTAAAAGGCTCACAACAAGGTTATGGAGTGGCCTGGTCAAACTCTGAACCCTAATTTGATTGAGATGCTGTGGCATCATTTCAAAGATCTAAGCTATCCGTTTAGAAAGGATGTTAACCTAGATAACTGTATCAGTTGTTGCTGCTTTTTTCCCTTATTTGTATCTCCCTCTGTCTGTTTTCTCGTCTTCTCCTGCAGCCACAGAGGCAGAGAAGGATGGTGTCCCTGTTTTTAAGTTCCCTCGGTGGCGAGTGAAGGGTCAGGCCATCCCTGAGGTGGTGGACCGGTACAAAGCTACAGGAGCAGAACTCAATGTCTTGCCCTTCTGCTCCCAGTTCATCCCTATGGAGGTCATTGACCACCCCAAACATGGCTCAATTATCTACCACCCCTCCCTGCTGCCTCGTCACAGGGGAGCCTCTGCAATCAACTGGTCAGTGAAGCTCATTTTTTATTTGATGTTAGATCTGAAAGAGATTCCTGGTCTAACATCTATTTAACTGTCCTTCACAGGACCCTTATCCATGGAGACAAGAAGGGAGGTTTTACAGTGTTCTGGGCTGATGATGGACTTGACACTGGACCAATTTTGCTGCAGAGAGAGTGTGACGTTGAACCTAATGACACGGTCAACACAATCTACAAGAGATTTCTCTTCCCAGAGGGCATCAAAGGCATGGTGAGTGGCAGAGGTTAAGTTAGCCACAGAGTACAGCCAATCACTGGGACTCTAATGAATGTATCTTGTCCATGGGTGGTTCTAGACAGGGGCCAACTAGGACCAGTACCCCTTTAGGATTGGTCCTGGACCAATCCTAAAGGATTACAGCCCTTGTTCTGAAGAGATTATACTAATTAAATTTTTTATGATGATATGTGCTGGCACAGAAACCATAACTAATTGGTTTCTTGGATTAATTTCAGTTTTTACCTTACAGTTTGACATTAACAATAAATTAAAAATCCATGTGTTCAGCTGTATTGAGACAGGATCAGAGTTTTCATCTGCTGGATCAGAGCTCAGCAACCTGCAGCTCTGGATCCACATGTTGCTCTTTGGATCACTTAATATATTAAACAATGAAATATTGCTCGATTTCTTGTTTGTTTATTTTATTCTTTTGTTCTGTGCCCCCATGAAACATCACTGGATTGCACTGATCTTGTCCAAAGTATACTGAAACCAACATGTTTGTTAAACCACCCTCCAGAAGAATAAAGTTGAAATCAGTATAGATGCAGATGGCAGTTTAGAGAATTTGTCATAGCACTCTGCATTATACTTTAACCTGAAGATGGATAAAATAACTAATGCCACCCCCTTTTTGTTGATTCTACATTCATTTCCAAAGTTAAAGCTGGGAGGAACTGCTTCAAGTGATACTGCTGCAATGTGTTTTGTGGCCAACTTTTAATTAAAAAATAGTATTAAATTTGTGACAATAAAATAACTGATTAAAAATTATTTTCCTCCTGAAGATCTACTGAATTATGTTGTATTCTATTTAGTGTACTATCATAACAGTTTTAACTGTTGTTACTTCAGCCTTGAAAAGAGGAACATCTTATCCTGCTCTCTCCCGTCCTAATTTGATGGTTATACCGGTTAAGTTATTAAAGTCATTTAATATATCCAGTTTTTACAGTTTTTATAGTTACTCTTACATGGTCTGCCCTCATAACTGGATTAGTTCACATCTAAGGACTGTGGATTCTTAATTTTACTTCACTTTTTGCCTTATTTTTTCTACCTCCAAGATAAGCAAGAGCAAGATGCCTCTGGTCAACACCGCGGACATTAGTAGTATTATATAAAGACTTAAATTGATAGAACTGAGGGTTTCTCGACTGGAGGTAAATGTCAAGATCAACACAGGTTCTGGAAATGAAACAACTCTATCGATGCCTCCAAACAACAAACAGCCTCCAAGCACTTCAAGAAGGAGCTCACCCACCTGGAACTGCCTTGGTGCTAAGCCAAAAAATAAATCTCATCATTTGGATCTGATGAGGCGTCTAATGGGAAGGACCCCTCACCTAGATGATACAACGTGGCCAGCATTGAGCCAAAACATCCCCTTGTCACCACCAGCACCAAAGAAAAGACAACAAGCAGCTGAAGCTGACATGATTCCAGCTTCCTTGATTCCGGTACCAAGGACTAATCAGCCAGCTCGAGCCATAACACATCCCGCCATGTCTCCAGCTGGAAACCCACTAAACCCCACTGGAGTTCCACTGAAAAACAGGTTTGCTGCTCTGCAGCAGTAGCCTATGATGAACACCTCTCCTCTAAACATCAACAAGAGGTGTGAGACAAGACCAACACAACCACCTCCTAAAGTGACCCAGAAATCAAAATTAATGCCAAAAGTTGTTATTGTTGAGGATTCAGCCTTGAACGGAATTAATAATCTTTGTAGCACAAAGAGAACGAAGATAATCTGCTTTCCAAATCACACTGTGTCGGATGTAACAGAGAAAATACTCCCATTAACCACTGACCACCCGAGCATTGGGAATCTAATCATTCACATTTGAGCACTAATGACCTGTCCAAGCAAAAATCTGACATTCTGAAAAATGACTTTTATCATCTTCTAAGCACAGTTGGAAATCTGAAAATTAAGGTGTTTATCAGGGGACCAATAATGAAAGCTAGACGTGGAGATGAGAATTACAGCAGATTGTTTATGATTAATAGATGGCTTATTAAAGAATGCTCTTCCAAATCCATGAACTTTACTGACAATCACAAGATTTTCTGGGAGCGCTATCATCTCTTCAGACAAGACGGAGTCAGCCTAAATAAAGATGGGGAAAAAACTTTTCACGGCCAATATCTTCAATGCTGTTAACAACAGAAGGCCCTCTCTCCAAACACAGAACAATCTAAACAATGACATCACTGCCCCAACAAAGATTGTAGAAGGATAAGCACAAACCCAGCAGGCGAACAATGTTTAAAAAAAAAAAAACGACAAGCAGCCATCTCCCAGAATACCAGCTGAAAATGGAGCTGAGAGGGGAGGGAGCCCCCCATCCTCAGCACCAGCCCCTATCCCATCAACACCTACTGGGAGCCAAGACTGCTTATCAGAGGACAGTACTGGAACACAGAATAGCTCATAAAATTTGTCACCAGAACTGATGTTTCTCAACTTCAGTGAGAAAATGGACTGCCATATTCTCACTGAAGAAACTCCACTCTACCAGGACCTGCAATGAAATTGAAAACTTTTTATAGAGAAAATTAAAAAAATTAGAGGGTTAATCTGCACATCCTTAAGAAAGTTCTGCCTGTCATTGCATCTGACCTGATTCAAATAGTAAACTCATCCATCTCATCAGGTGTTTTTCCCCAGGCTCTAAAAACAGCAGTTAGCAAACCGCTGTTAAAACAGGACAATTTTGACAAATCATAATTGGAGAATTATAGGCTAATCTCTAACCTTCCATTCATCAGCAAAATTATTGATAAAGCTGTGTTTCAACAGTTAAAAAGCTTCCTAACAATTCCAAAACCCCAAACCCACAAACCCTTGGTTTGTGGCCGTTGGTTTGTAAACGGCCACAAACCAACTCTGACACTAACTTTATACAAAACCCCAAAATATGTGGCATATTTTTTCAATGACTTTAGCGAACTGTTATCTATGATATGCATTGATTATGATTGTTTAATAATTATGGGAGACTTTAACATCCATGTTGACAACCTAATAGAGAGGCAAAAAAGCTGAATGATGTACTTCAAAACTTTGGTTTGACTCAACATGTTAAACAGCCGACACATAAATGAGGACACACTCTGAATTTGATTATCAGGAAGGGTGTAAATATCTCCAAGGTCTCTGTTATTGATGTCGCTCTGTCTGATTATTTTTCTGTTGTTTTTGAAAGTACAATCTCTGTTGACTTGCTTAATAAAACAGATATTATGACAAAATGTTCTCTTACAGACAACACAGCTGAAATTTTAATCAAATCTCCTCTTCTACCTCACTTCCATACTGTAAACCAGTAGATGAACTGGTATATAACTTGTGCTCTAAAATTTCAGACATCATTGATTTCATTGCGCCTGTTAAAGTGAAGATTGTGGCTGGGAGGAAGAAATCTCCGAGGATAAATGCTCCACTTGTAAGAAATGAAAGAAGCCTTTTGCAAAGGACTGAACTTAAATCGCGTAAAACTCAACTTCATGTTTACTATGAAATCTACAAAGAAAGGATGCAAAGCCAGCAATCATTAAAACATGCAAGGGAAACATTTTTTGTGGAAATCATACACAAAAACATCAACAACACTCATTCCTTGTTTGCCACAGTTAACAGGTTGACAAACCTTCCTGTGATTTTATCACTTGAACTCCACTCTACCAGGGCCTGCAATGAATTTACCAATGTTTTTACAGAAAAAAAAAATAGAGGGTTAATCTGCACATCCACACCAAATCCAGTACCATTGCTATGCCCAAACATAACAAATGCAGACAAAATGGCTGAATTTCATCAACTCAACCATGAAAACTTTAAAACAATTAAACTCATTCTACTGGTGTCTTGATATCCTACCTACAACCTTCCTTTAAAATGTTCTGCCTGTCATTGCATCTGATCTGATTCAAATAGTAAACTCTTCCCTCTCATCAGGTGTTTTCCCCCAGGCTCTAAAAACAGCAGTTATCAAACCACTAATAAAAAAGAACGATTTAGATAAATCACTACTGCAGAATTACAGGTCAATCTCTAACCTTCCATTCATCAGCAAAATTATTCAAAACACTGTGTTTCAACAGTTAAACAGCTTCTTAACAATGACAAACCACTTTGACGTCTTTCAGTCCGGTTCCCGTGCTCACCACAGCACTGAGACTGCCCTCGTCAAAGTGTTCAGTGATATCCACACCAATACAGACTGTGGAAGAACCACAGTGTTGGTTCTGTTGGAGCTCAGTGCAGCATTTGACGTTGTTGACCATGATATATTATTGAAGCGACTGGAGACCTGGGTTGGACTCTCGGGTACAGTACTGAATTGGTTTTAATCCTACCTAAAGAACAGGGATTTGTTTGTGTCATTAGGCAACTTCTCATCTGAGTGGACAAAAGTCACATGTGGAGTACCCCAAGGCTCAACCTTCGGACCCCTCCTATTTAATATCTACATGCTCCCACTAGCTCAGATTATAGCAAGTAATAAGATTAGTTACCACAGTTACACACATAATACACAGCTCTGTATCACGATGTCACCAGGTGACTCCAAACCCATCCAAGCACTGAACAGATGCATAGAACAAATCAATGTGTAGAGGTGCCAAAACTTTCTCCAGCTGAACAGAAATAAAACTGAAGTTATTATCTTTGGACCTAAAGAGGAACGATCTAGAGTCAGCACGCAGCTTCAGTTATTACAGCTAGAAACTAGTGATCAGGCCTAAAATCTGGGTGTAGTGATGGACTCAGACCTGAACCTACAGACACATAAAGACAATAACAAAGTCAGCCTTCTATCAGCTGAAGAACATTTCCAGGATCAAAGGACTAATGTCTCAACAAGATCTAGAGAAACTCATCCATGTGTTTATCTTTAGTTGCATTGATTACTGCAACACTGTCTTAACAGGTCTGCCTAAAAAGTCAATCAGGCAGCTGCAGCTGATCCAAAATGCTGTTGCTGGTGTTCTCACTAAGACCAGGAGGATGGAGCACATCACCCCAGTTCTAAAGTCCTTCCACTGGCTCCCTGGAGCTCAGAGAAGAGACTTTAAAATACTTCTGGTAGTTTATAAATCACTGAACGGCTTAGCATCAAAAATACATTAAAGACCTGTTGTCATTGTATCAACCTTCCAGACCACTCAGGTCTTCTGGTTCTGGTCTGCTCTGCTCTGCATCCCCAGAACCAGAACCAAACATGGAGAAGCAGCTTTCAGTTTTTATGCACCTCTAATCTGGAACAAACTTCCAGAAAACTGCAAAAGAGCCGACACAAACTTCCTTTAAATCAAGGCTAAAAACCCACCAGTTTAGAGTTGCCTTTGATCAGTAGTAAGTAGAACATTGAACTATATTTGCCTAATTATTCTAATGATTTTGATACATTGATATTTGCGTGATAATTTTAATCATTTTTGAATTTGCTTGATGATTTGTTGTATACTTGATTGATGTTTTTTATTATGTGAAGCACTTTGAACTGCCTTGCTGCTGAAACGTGCTATACAAATAAACATGACTTGACATGTATGCTGCTGATGTGAAATGCTGTTCAGATTAGACATTAGTCTGTTTCCTTCATTTTGAGCTTGTATTTCTGATGTCTATAAATAGGTGAATACGATCTTGTCTGAACCCAGGTTACAGTGAGTGTTGCTTTCCTTCGAAATGCTGCTTTATCTCCCACAGCTAAAGAAAGACTACTTTACTAATTTCTTTTTATTAATGAAATGACTTGAATAAATGGCTTCCTTTTCCAGTTTTGGGCAGTTAACAGATTATTGTTGCTTGCTGGATTTGTTTTCCTGTAAGGCACTTTGAGTTACCTTTTGTATGAATGATGCTGATCACATGGACTTGCCTTGCTTGATTATTGATTTTGAGCCACAAACATTATAACAGCCACTTTTTCAGGTTAAGTATGTTGTGTTCATGAGCACAGAACATTCTTCAATGAAATTCTTCTCTCTGGTACATCCGAAAAGAGGGCACACAGATATCCATTGGCTGCTTATTCTGTCCAAAGATTCAGATTTTTGAAAAAAAAAAAAAAAAAAAAAATCTGCTTTTTTTTAACATGTCCTGTCTGGCAGTATGGCACTCAGAATTGTTGTCCGAGTGTCAAGGTAAGGCCCAACAGATTTACTTTCACAAGCAGAGCATGTTCCAATTTATTAGAAATTGCGTTGGGTTTATTTCAAATGTAATGGACACAGAGACAGAAAAGAAAGGGAGAAATGTGGGGAAAAGGTTTAAAGGGAAAGGAGTAAAGGAGAGAAAGAAGTATAGAGAGAGCACAAGTCAACACCCTAGACGTCTGTCTCTCGACCTGCAGAAAGAGAGAAAAAACAAAACAAAACCGACAAACCATAGTAACAAACAACATATGCATATATAATAACAATAATTACAACATCACTGAAAAGTATACGATACAAGTAAATTCTAGCTGTATTTAGTGGCAACCGCAGCCCAATGTAGAGCGTATCTGAAAAACACCTAAATCCAAACAACTGTGTGCGTGAAAAATAAAGATTTTTGAAATCTATGATGAGTTTTTACCAAATAATTCTACTTTTGATCTCATTTCTTGAGCATCTTGGTCGTTGCAGATAACTGCCTAGTCTTATGGGAATCCCAGTGATTTCAATACAGGCCTATAGGCCTATTACATCATGTAATGACACTCTCTATTCTCTTGTTATATTCTGCCAGTTTGCAACATGATCAAACTGGGACAGAAAAGTCCTGAAGGTTGTCATGTGTTTGCTTCAGCAGCTTGAATAACACTGTTGTGGTTCCAGGTAGAAGCTGTGAGGCTGATCACTGAAGGGAAGGCCCCAAAGATCACACAGCCTCAGGAAGGAGCCACATATGAGTGCATTCAGAAGAAAGACAATGCTAAGGTAAATGAAACTAAAACACTGCATGTATTACGTGAAAGGATGACGAGGCAAAGATGGCTCAAGTTTCATTAACACATTAAATGGGTAACACTTGCTTTTACAGTCCCCTAATTACAATGTAATTTCCAAGTAAGTACATAGTAAGTTAGAGTGTATTACTTTATAATTAAAATTAATTTTAGAGGTTAATTACCATCAAATTAGTGTTTAACAGTGCCTAAATCACCTAATATTTACCAACGGCTTATGCAGTGAATTCCCACATATTACCAGGTGAGTGCTGCTATCCCCCATCTTTTTGATTTCTTTCCTCATTGAATGCCTTGTATGTTTTCACAAAGCTGCTGATAGTATCCTCATCAGTGAACATTTGGAGTGGTCCAAAGTTTTCACCCTCTGCAGGAATTATGACCTCAGCAAAGCAGCAGTGAAGGCAACTGTGTTTTGGTCCCCATTCATTGTGTTGCAGCTGAGGCTCATGTTTCTTGTACACTTAAACTCTTTTAGAACAGCATCCTGTGGAACGTGAACAACAGAAAAAAAACAAAGTCATGAAACACTTTTGAAATCACATAAACAATCTTTATTTTATACAACAACTGAAACTGCGAAATAAATATCATCTAAAAAAAAACAAAAAACATAAGTAATAGGTGAATTCCATTTTCTTTTTTCTCACTGGTCAAAAAGGATTTAAACTTCTGGATTTACTCTTAAATGTTCACATTTAAGTTACAATTCAAAAAGTCTTTATGTGAAAACCAAACGGGAAGAAAAAAAAGTGCGTAAGTACATAAAGTATTGACATTAGACCTGTTGTATCCTACACTGAGAGTCTTGTCTTTAAGAAACGATAAGAAAGGGTTTTTAAAAAATGAGCAAAGACCTGACACAAAAGCTAAGAGATGCTCATCTACTGTGAGTAACTTTCAGCTAATAACTTTTTGGAATCACCTTGTTGGGCATAAATCACAATTTTGGTCGTTCACCAAAAGTAGTCTGAGTATTGCGGCTGGGATTTACAGAAAGCTGTCAGCAAATTTATTTACTGCATATTAACATTTAGTCATATTTGGCATATTTACCATGCCCAGAAATCATGAACTTTAAACTGAAATACCCAAAGAGTTAAAATTTTCTGAATCTGATTCAGAAAACCTGATATAACTAGTGATCATGGCAACTTTAAAGCTCATCTGTGTTCTTTAAAGCAAAATGTAAAGAAAATAGATGTGACTCCAAACATTTTTCCAAAGAATTAATTTCACATATTGCCCCTCCTTCCAAATGCAGCTGCTTTTGCCTTTTGCTTCTTTCTCTTTTTTATACTCCCTACATTTTGAGGGGAGGATTCAGGTTTTCTCGATCAGTTGCCTTTTCGTCATTCCTTAAAGACAGTAAGAAGCCGTTAGCAGTTTTCCTCATTGCATTTAGCTTCAAATGTTGTTAACAGAAAAACTGGCTGAATCTCATTGGCACAATTCAGAGTGGTTAAAATATTCCCTTAAGAAATGGGAAACTCTTTAAGAAGCATGATCAGTTCCAAAAAATGTCTATGCATGCAGTTGTGACCTAATATGCCCATATACATTCTTTAAGCAGTTATTAATCCTGCCGCATGTTAAGGAAGAAAAAACGTGGCTTGAGCTGCACCCTGTTGTTTAGGTGTTTTTGTTCTTTGTTTTTAAGTGACTGCACCAAATCCAGTGGTTTAGAAGAGTGGATTTGCTGAAGCCCTGCTGACTTAAACACATAAACTGCGAAAAAAAAAAAAAAAAAAAAAAAAAAAAAGTCCATGGATAAAAAAACAGTTTAACAATTCAGCCCTAAAATATCAGACGTTATTATGTAAAAAGCAGCGAAACACTCAACTCTATTAGCAAGTTCAGCTGTGGGCAATACAGCCGTAGTGTTAACATCTGGGTACATTGTAAAAGAACATCGGTAATGTGTGCAACCTTTTACTGACCGCAACGTAGCGATGATCTGCAGCAATTATATACAACATGATGATAATGTTACAATGCTGAGGGATCAGCTCAGTTTCTTCATTCAGAGCATAGTATCAACTATATTGATTGAAACAGGACAGATCAAATGAGGAGCTTCGTCCCACTTTAAAACCTAGTTGTCCCCAATCTAAGATGAAGCTTCACATCTAAACGATTATAGAGTCGCTTAAACTCGGTGTAAAAAAAGGCGGTTTTCTAAAACTGATTTCTTTGCATCCCTGGGAGTCAGAACCGTTAGCTTACATTAGCCACTACATGTTTCGTTACCAACATAAATAACACATCGCACATTAATCAAGTGTCACATACCTTTATGGTTACAAACCAAATATGACGAGTTGCTGCGCTGACAAGAGTGTTTGGATTAATGTCGTAAGGAAACGTCGTCGTTAGCTTCACATGGTCTTGGCCTGGTTACTACCTGCGCCATCTGTTTCTTCGTGATGACGCGCGTGTTTACGAGACGTCATATCTCCTGCGGGATTTTACAATAAGGTCTTCCAACCGGTAGAGGCGGGTTTCAGTAAGACGGTAAGTACTCATTTTAAATTCGTTTACACAACGTTTCTAATCCTTGCCAGTTGCTTGATTCGGTAACATAAATATAGAAAAAATATTTTTGAAACTTTAATTTTAAAGAAGTTAGTGTTCCTCTTTCTTAGCACGTTTGATTACAAAAAGTCATGTCGCCACAATGATTATAATAAATAATAGTGACAATTGTTGAATATATCCCTAATGTTCTATCACACCCTCTTCTTTAGTGAAATGATGGACAATTCTTCAGAAGACTGCAGAAGGGGGAAAAAACTCGGTCAGGTGGCTGCAGGCAGAAAAACTGTTGGCCAGGAAAATGATGTCCAGTGTGCAATTTAAGGATGAAATTACAAAAGAAGAAACAACACAACAAAGGGAGGGATCTAGATGGTGAGTGAAAAGCATCATTGTGAATCAGACTATCACATTAAGCTTTGATGTAAAAAAAAAGTGAAAACATTGTTATATAGTTATAAAGTAAGATGCTTAGCATCTGTTTAGCTTTTCCTGAGCAAATAAAGCACAATGGTGTCCCCAAGTCCCACTCTCTCATTCCACTACCCTCTTGGATAAACACAATGCACAAGTTCAATAAACTTTATGCACTCTCTGGCTCTCTTTCTGCACATATATTTTATTTTGTCAAATAGCATGATTAGTAATTTTTATATTTTGTCTCCGTCTGTCACAGGGGTTGAGAAGAAGACAAGTGGACATGTTGAAGGAGGTGACTTCAGGGTGACTGGTAGGAGCAAAATACTGATGATGAAATTCAGACACAAAAGAAAGATCAATTTTTAATTATTGCATCTGTAAATTGCTTTATTTATAGTTGTCCATGGTGTTTTGCTGACAAACATAACATTAATGTAAATGTAAAGCCATAAACACTGTAGTGTTGCATGTATGTCTTGGGCTATGTAAACCCCATAGAATCACTTTGAAACATTGAACTTCTACAAAATTGTTGGTTTCTATTGACTTTAATCATCAACGTTGTATTCACAGTTGTCCATTTCTAAGGAGATATTTTTTGCTAACATTTTGTTTATTTTTTCAGTATGGACATGCGTGATGTGGACTCACCTGGAGAAGATGTTCCTGGACCTTTGGACTTCACAAAGTAAAAAAGTCCCAACGGCAATCTATATATTTTAGTTTTAACTTGTGAAAAATTGATCGAAGAGGAAATTGCTTTTAATAATAAGAAAGTCAAATCTGGAAGTTCTGTGATCAGTGACAGCTGAGATGCATAAAATGGTTTACCATGTAACAGGTAAATTTACTGTACATTTTAGTTTTTAGGGGTATGGAAAAATTCAAGGCATAATATTATCAATGAGTACCATAGATGCATTTTTTTCCCACATACTTCAGATTTGTGGCTTGTTAAATAAACTATGCTTTGAATTGTGTCGCCTGAATGGTGGAAGTTTCTGTTTTATATCTTTGTTCAACAGACTAATCCAGTGTGAGTTACATGGTAATAATAGTTTAAAATCTATGAAACAACCGTGGATTTCTTTTACAGTACAGTTTCACTTTACTTACAAGGTAATTTGTTGTTTTATAATTGGTAATAATGCAATATTTTACTGGTGCTACAGAATGAACAGGTTAAATATAAACATACGATCCTGCGTGAGTTACATGTTTAAACTGTTTAAAATCTGCCAAACAAGCCTGGCTTTCTTTTACAGTAGTTTCCCCTTATTTACTGGGTAATTTGTTCTGTTTTACTTGTGTTGTGTTTTACTTGTGTTTTAATAATTAAGTATTTTACTGCTGCTACTTTATAAACACTGTAAAAACAAACATATGGTCCTGTGTGAGTTACATGATAATAACTGTTTATAAATCTACCAAAGAAGACTGGCTTTCTTTTACAGTACAGTTTCCCTTTACTAACTGGGTAATATGTCGTGTTTTACTTGGTAATGACGCCGTACTTTATTGCGGCTAGTTTGTGAACAGTTTAAATGAAACCTGTGCTGGAAGAGTTACATGGTAATAACTGTTTAAAATCTCAGAAGTTAAAGATTTTCCTTGTCTGCTCAAATTTAATAGCAGCACTCACCTGGTAATATGTGGGAATTTACTGTGTAAGCCGTTGGTAAATATTGGGTAATTTAGGCACTGTTCAATAGTAATTTGGTGGTAATTTCCCTCTAAAATAGTTTTAATTACAAAGTAATACACTGTAGCTTATGTTGTACTTACTTTGTAATTACATTGTAATTAGGGGACTAAGTGTTACCATTTAATGTTTATCTGGGTCTGAAGTCTTTGCAAAAACTGCTAGCTATAACTCCAAACTTGACTGATATTTGTGTTCTGGGATTTATGATTCATCAATAATCTATCATGTAATGAGGGCTGTAATCACAGGTTTGACAGGTGACGCACATATTTGTCTGTGAAAGGAAGGTCTTCATTTATTACCCAGTAAAAATAGGCTTTTAACCCTTTATTTCCTGGATTTATTTACCAATCATTTATAAAAGTCAATTAATTATGTTTTTGATGTCAAGCAAATGGTAAATAAGGTATTCAATTAAATTTAGTTTATTCAGATGCACCATGTTACAACACACGTCAGTTCAAACATTGTTAGTTTTGTATACAGCATAAAATAGATGTAAATGTAAATATAAATGTAGTCGCTAATTTGCATGATGCATGATGCAAATTAGCGACATTGGAGATGAGAGAGCATAAAAGTAAATGAAGAAACGCTCGTCTCAGGTATGTATCTCATTTATGCTGCTGCTGCTAAACACTACCTTGAAACTGGATCATAACACATTTCTGTACAACCTATATATATATATATATATATATATATATATATATATATATATATATATATATATATATATATATATATATATGTGTGTGGTGTGTGTGTGTGTGTGGTGTGTGTGTGTACTTGAAATAAAGACTAAAGGTGCTTTCACAAACCTAGGGAGGATGGAGGCTGATTTCTGTCACCTCCAAGTGTTTTCTGAAAAAAACTGATGCTGCAAAGAGGTAGTCTACAGCTGACTTATTTAGAGGCAAGCTGAGGGTCTAGGGAGTGATGTAGTGATGACGCATGGTTTGTTCACCAGTCGGCTGGAGGATTTAGAAGCAAGATCTAGGAATCATTTTGGCTAAGAAAAGAAGCTGAGATATATAATTGAAATTTGAAGCATGTGATCAGCTAACAACAGGATTGATACTCTTGAGTTCATCGGTCACTGTTGTTTTGAAAAGAATGGTGTGGGGAGCCTCAAGCAGATTTTCTGTATCCATGCTGCATCACACCTCTTCTTGTCCTGCTTTGCCAGCTTGTTTATTAGCAACTTGTCTTTACAGGTTTATGATGGAAATCTGTTTCCAAAGGGCTTGAAATACCATTCTTGATATGTGTCAAATATGCATAAACAGGCTCTTTGGCTGCAATAGGCAAAGCAGAGGCAATGCAACTAAATCCTCATATAGGAACTTGGTCTTTGGAGCAGCACCATCTCCAGTTGTCAGAAAGACAAACAGAACAGAGCACAGCAGTTGATCAGTTCTCTGTTTCTACTAAACAAAAACAAAAAAACATGTTTCCATTTTCACTGAACTACATCCCCAGCCTTCTGGTTGCTGCTTCTGGAAGGTACAGATGGAAACGATCACTTTGTAGCCTTGAAAACTGTCCTTATAGAAGAATTACAAAAAGAGTGCAAAGATAAAAATCCTTCCCTCAGGTACAGGTGACAGCTTCTCTCTGTGTTGGTAGATTGACTGGAACCAGTCAGCTGAGGCCATACACAACTGGATCAGAGGGAATGACAAAGTCCCTGGGGCCTGGGCAGAGGTCGATGGACAGGTAACAGAAGAGCCTCACAGGTTCTGGCTTTGTTCCCATCCGGGCCACTTCTAGACATCCCCCCCCCCAGAGAATTAGATTCATTTTTCACATCAGAAAACATTTTGTCTTGTTAACAGCTGATACATTTATGCATACAGCAAAATGTGCAAGATCCTGACCTACAGATGTTCCTTTCAGGATAAACTGTTTTCTCTCATTCACTGCTATTCTTGGTCATCTCTCCCTCTGCAGAGAGTGACTTTCTTTGGCTCCACTCTGGTGGACAATGGCACGGCGACCAACGGCCAGCCTCTGGACATTCCTGGAGCCAGCAAGCCTGGCATCGTCACCAAGACTGGCCTGATGCTGTTTGGAAACGACAGCAAGACAGTGAGTCAGCTCACTAACTGATCAACATGCACTTACGCACTAATCTTCACCAATGATTACCTTGAATGGAAATACCATGGTTGCCCCTTTTAACCACACAGTTCACGGCAGGGTTAGGCATGCTAACACCATATGTTCTGTGAAATCAATATGGTGAGGGGGTTAAAGTCAACCTGCATCTGAAAAGCCCCGGAGTTACCAAGGGAGGTAGTTAAACACTGCACCAGTTGAATTGTAGGGGTAATCCAGCTTCACCTTTTAGCCTGATTAGCCAGCTGCAAGACCTAAAGTCTAAACAAGACTCAGAAATCATTTCTGACAAGAGTAAGACTGTTTGATATTCAACTGAGATTAAAACATCTTCTCCAACCACAACAGGCACCATACAGAGTCAGTACGACATTATTGTTTGGAACAGACAGGTATGTGATGACTTCCAAAACGGATGTTCTGACATGGTTTTGCTCTAAAAGCTCACAGATTTCTGAATGACCAGAGAGAGCTGGTCTCTGCATGTCTCTTCTGTTGTGTTCTGTTACCAGATGCAGACCCAGCTGGTAGAACTTCTCCATGTAAAACTGTGCAGGAAGCCTGAACTCAGGGAGCCTGGCCTTATTTTACCTCAGTTGTTACAAGAAATGTTTACCCCATAGGAACAGATGTTTCAAAATGACTGGAGCTGGTTAGAAGCTGGTTTGTGGTCTCCTGGTGTAAAGACCCCAGTTATGTGTGAATATGTTTCCAGTTCAGTAATTTACTGGAACAGAAGACAATAAAGCAGATTTTATTGAACAGGTATGACCTTTATTCCTTAACAGGTAAACTGTTGGGAACTCTTCAGGCCTGATGCTAACTTCTCATCTTCTTCAACAGGATGATTTTCTACATCTACTAGTTTAATAACACAACATATCTAACAGTCCACATGTAAGTTAACATTCAACATAACTTTAATTAAAATCATCAAAGTAAGATTGTGAAAGGTTTGGGGGTATTTAGCACACTCATACCCAGAATGCACCACTGAGGCCATGCTAGGCCTGGCTCTGACTGGGGGACTGGGCTTTGATGCTGTGGACCTTCCTGATGTGTCTCTTCATCAGCAGCTTCTCAGTGAATAACTCATAACAATAATCACATCTGTACGGCCGCTCCTCTTTATGCTTAGCAAACACGTGTTTCCTCAGCGTGGAGCCTCTGTTGAAGGATTTGTCACAGATGTGGCAGCTGAAGGGCTTCTCTCCAGTGTGAGTTCTCAGGTGTTCGGTCATGTGACCCTTCAGCTTGAAGCCCTTGCCGCAGTAATGGCAGTTGTAGGGCCGCTCCCCTGTGTGGACCCTCATGTGGTTCTGCAGGTTGCTCTGACAGGGGATGTGCTTGCCACAGATATGACAGTCAAAGTTGCTCTTGCCATCTTTGGACTTGTTCTCGTGCATCTTGAGATGCCATGTTAACACGATCTTCTTGGTGAAGATGTAGTTGCAGATGTGGCAGCGGTACAGTGTGGTGGTGGTCTTCTCCTCAGGCAGCTTGGGATCATCTGGAGAAGTCTGCAGTGACCCTCTGCTCTCCTCTGCTGCTCTGCAGTCTTCTAACTGCTGCACGGTTTTAATCAGCTCTCTGGTCAAGGCATCGCCATCATCACTGTCCTCCATAGACGCCTCCTCCTTCGTACTGTTGGTCCACAGCTCCTCCCTCTGCTCCTCTTTGACCTCTGGGATCTCCGGCTCCTCCACACTCAACTCCTGCTGGTTAGGAGCAACTTCCTCTGCGGATGGAGCCACAGGAAACTTGACATCTAGAAGACAAACACAAATGCAAATTGTCATATAATGGAGCTAAATCCCCCTCCCCCATCCCCATCAATAGTTCTAAATTCTGGATATTCAGATCAGAAGGCCTATCCACGCTCAGATGTGAATATCCAGTTGAACATCTTAATGCCCTCTATGAAGTGACGCATGGACTCAGACTCCTCCACATCCTGAGGTTGGATGTTTATTTCCCAGAATTCCTTCTGCTATCACAACCTTTGCTTAGCTTCCTATTCCTCAAGCTTTCAGTCACTGTACTGCTGTATGACTCCACACAGTGTTACTGTTGTTCACATGGTATGCCTAATTCATGCTAAATGTCAGAGCTTGGATCTATGAAGGTCACTGGAGTAGAGTCGGCTGGATTTCCTGATTGATCTGGTGGTAAACCAGAAGTTTACATACACCGCATAAAAAGACACGTCCACATTTTCTTCTCATTGCCTGAAGTTAAAATCGGACCAAACTTCTCTTGTTTTAGGTCAGTTAGAATTACCAAAATTATTTCTATTTGCTAAATGCCACAAAACTTACCAAGAACATTTCTTAGAGGGTTTTTTTTGTTTGTTTTTTGTAATTTTCTTCAAATTCAGAAGCTTCCATACATTTGGTCAGTATCAGGGATAATTGTCTTGTAAACTGGATGACCTGGGTCAAAGCTTGTGGGTTTCCTTCCACAAGCTTTTCTCAATAGTTTTCTGGAGTTCTGGCCCATTCCTCTTGACAGAACTGGTCTAAGTGGGTCAGGTTTGTAGGCCACCTCACTCTCTCACACCTTTTCAGATCTACCCTTAACTTCCCCTTACAGGGCTGAGATCAGGGCTTTGCGATGGCCGCACCAAAACATTGACTGTGTTGTCCTTAAGCTACTTTATAACTCTTTTAGCTGTATGCTGAGGGTTATTGTCCATCTGGAAGACCAATCTGCGCCTGAGTTTTAACTTCCTGGCCGATGTCTTTAGATGTTGCTTCAATATTTCCACATAACATTATTTCCTCATGATGCCATCTATTTTATGAAGTGCACCACTTCACTTGTTTTTCCTCTTTGGCCCTGTGTGGGGATTTACAAACTACAATCTGGCATTTCTTCTGGAGTAATGGCCTCCTCCTCGCTGAGTGGCCTTTCAGCCCAGGTCAGTGCAGGACAAGGTCTTTGGTTTATGTTCTGCAATCAATTTGGACATTTCGGACCAGAACCCAACTCCTTCCAGAGCAGTATCATGGTTGGATTTTTGCATCATGTCTATACTTGTGTATAATTATTTGTACAGATGAATGCAGCACCTCCAGCCACAAGGAAATTGTTCCCAACGATGAAGCAGACTGGTGCAGCTCCGTGATTCTCTTCCTGATATCTTGGCTGATTTCTGCTGACGTTCCCATCGTGTTGAATCAGAAAGCAGTGTGTTCCAGGTGTGGCCTTAAAATACATCCACAGGTGTGCCTCCAATTAACTGTAATGTGTCAGTTAACCTATCAGAAGTTTCCAAAGGCATGATTTCATCATCTGGGCTTTCCCTCATTGTTTCAGGAGATGGTAATCATTCTGGATGTAAACTTCTGAATTTGAAGGCGTTAGTAAATCTGATAGATTCTCTCTCTCATTATTGTGGCATTTTTTTTTGTCTTTTTTATTTGATGTATGTAAACTTCTGCTTTTGACTGTACAAGTGGCGATACAAGCTGATAACTATGTATTTCTGTCCATTTTATCCAAACACTAAAAGGACCATGTTAACAGCTAGAGGTTGTACAGTACTGGCTGAGTACTGGATGCCTGCAGATTTCCTAATAAATTTACACTTAATAAGAGTGGCAGCCATTTTGAACTCTGGGCTCTTCCAACATTCCTCAGCTGGAATTCTGACTTCAGGATGCATTCTTGATGCACCTCTTATTGGAACTCAGAAAATCAAAGTTTCAGCAACAGTTTTAGTTCCAAAAAATGATGCAAGAAGGCAGGTATGTTGGTGCTGAGTCACTATCAACCATTCAGTGAAATGTTTGGTTCAGGGTTTCCACACTTTGGTTAACATCAAATTCAAGGACTTTTCAAGAACTTTCCAGGACCAATTTCCCCAAATTCAAGGACCCCGCGCAGTGACATTTACCTATTGCTACCCGGAAATATGTTATCAATCAACCATTTTAGTACAATACAAATTTAATAAAAAAGACTGAACAGCATAGAAGTTGCTAGGAAAGAATCAATGAACGAAAGTGGATTGAATGTATAGCCTACATTCATATAGATAATATTCATAGCCTACACTCATCTCCACTATTGCTAGATATTACAAAATCATCAAATATTGCAATGACAGTGTTAGTTAGAATATATGTCTGTTTCTTTCTTTCATCTCTTTCTCATATGCTTCCATTACTCTGTGACCTCCACCATTTTGGGCAACATCATGTGTGTCTGATGTAAGCATCTGCTGCCCTGAGACTCTAACTGGCTGAATACTATATTAGAAGGTAAAATGCAAGTTAATAACTCTTAGGATATATCAGCCAGCAATTATTGCACTCCAAACAGTACTTTGTGATATCAATACTGTACACACTGATATTGCGATGATGATATAGTCGAGATATATTGTGCAGCCCTAATATCCACAATAGATGGATATCTCTTAGTGATGGCGAGATGAGGCTTTGTTGACACCTTGAAGCTCTTCAGCAAATGTGTTGCAAATCGTTCATTTCTCCAAGCCTCATAAAAGCTTCAAATGCTCACTAAAGCCATCTAGTGGTTAATAAATATTCAACAGGAAAAATCTGTCTACAGATCTTAATTGCATGAAATGATGGAATTGAAAAGAATTAAACACATTAGCACACTATTAATTGTACCCTGCTTACACACGGACAAAATTGTTGATACCCACAATGGTCACTGAAATAAGTTGAAACTGACAAAAGTAATAAAGATGCTCCTGAGGGATATCTGTATGGTAATCAAAGAGCCCAGAACAACCTCCAAAGAGAGTAAACATGAACTCCAAGGTCAGGGTACATCAGTGTCAGATTGCATCGTCCGTCATTTGAGCCACAGTGGACTTCATGGGAGACGAACAAGGAGGAAAGCAAATCCTAAAAAACTGAAACTGCAATTTGTCACAAAGCTTCTGGGAGAACGTCCTTTGGACAAATGAGACCAAGCTGGAGCTTTTTGGCAAGGCGCATCAGCTCTATGTTCACAGACACAAGAATGAAGCATACTAAAAAAAGAACACCATCCCTCCTGTGAAACATGGAGGAGGCTTGGTTATGCTCTGGGGCTGCTTTGCTGCATCTGCCACAGGGTGTCTTGAATCTGTGCAGGGTACGATGAAATCTCAAGACTATCAAGGCATTCTGAAGAAAAATGTGCTGCCTCGTGTCAGAAAGCTTGGTTGCAGCCACAGGTCAAATGTCTTCTAACAGGATAATGACCCAAAACACAGCTGAAAACACCCAAGAATGGCTAAGAGCAAAACATTGGACAATTCTGAACTGGCATTATATGAGCCCTGGGGCCTGTTTCACAAAACCAGGATTAAGCCACGATTTTTATGGATATCCTGGCTAAATTAAGCCTGGACTCAGTTTCACAAAAGCAGCAGCACATAAGTTACCATGGTGATTTATTCTGTGCAACTAACCTGCTCCAGGCCAGGCTAACAGCCAGGCTTAGTTAAGCCTGGAGCCTAATCTGTTCAGTCATTGGTCATGCCGATCAGAAACCAATGAGTTTTGTCTGTGATTCCGTTTTCCTATCTGTCTGTTTATGTTTTTTTTTTTTTTTTTTTTTTTTTTTTAAATCAGCGTGCATTAAAATACAACTGAGTCATTTTGGTTTTCAGTCAATACTATTATCATTTTAAAGTTATGTTTGAATATAACATTATCAATGTTATAATTATCCATGTGGGCATTGTTATTGTTCGATTATGTTTCTGAAGGCTGCTCTTGTTCTAAGTTTGACAGAAAGGCCTTTAATAGACTCCTGCTTGTGTTGAGGGGATTAGAGAAATCATTGATAAAGAAGCCATAAGTCGATGAGTTTTGATTGCCGTTAAGCTTCCTTTGCACTAACAGTTAAAAAGGAAGTTGTCCCTTCAAAACAAAAGCATTAAAGCTCACACAGGAAGTCAACCATATTTTTATAGCCAAATAAAGGCGATAAGCACCAAAAAGCTATGCAAGCAAATACAGAAATGTATTTAGGATTTTATTTATATAAGTATCTCCAAACATAAGTGTCGTCCTTTACAATGGCGTGCCCAATTTATCCATTAGCATCAGTGATCGAACTCATGGTCTGTTGAAGAAAGCTGTGGATGCGCATATAACTGAAATACTTAAACCTGGCTTGACATAACCACACCTCTTGAGCCTGGTTTGATTTTCGTGAAACGGATGAAGGCAGGGTGAACTGATGGCGTTAGATCAAGCCTGGCTCTTATCCTGGATTTCTGAATCCTGCTTTTGTGAAACAGCCCTTTGAACTAAATCTTGTTGAACATCTGTGGAAGGAGCTGAGACATGGCGCCTGGAGAAGGCACCCTTCAAACCTGAGACAACTGGAGCAGTTTTCCCACCTATAGACAGGTGCAGAAGTCTCACTGACAACTACAGAAACTGTTTGATTGCAATGATTGCCTCAAAAGGTTGAGCAAGAAAATATTCAGTTACAAGTACCAACATTTTTGTCCAGGCGTGTTTCATTAGTTTATTTTTTTTTTAAATATTCTGTTGAATCACAGTTCAAAAGAAATGTCTAATTTTCATTAGTTAATTTTCAGTAAATTTTTATTAATTATTACTTTTGTCCGTTTCAAGTTATTTCAGTGACCATTGTGGGCTTTTCATTCAACAACAGAGTGGTACCAACAATTTTGTCCACGAGGTAGTCTCAGTGAAAATGACTGTGATTAAAGTAAAGATGTTATTGCCTAAAGTGCTTATACAACTGGGTGTCATTTTGAAGAACATCATTATTGGGAGAAATCTGACTAAAGTGCTCCTGAACGCGCAAAAATTTCCTCTTCTTGACGTGTCTGTTGTTAGAATAATGCACATGTTGCAGTCCACAGCAAACCCCCCCAAAAAACACTGCTCTCCAACCACTGAAACACCACTAGTATTTTTCATGGGACATCTTGTCAAAATCAAACTCCATTTTGGAGCATTAGCTCCTCAAATGAAGCTTCAAACATCACGTCTCTCCATTTCAACACAAACCTCAACAGGGAGTTCTGGCTGGAGGCACGCAACATACTCGACACACAAGCTTCAACACAATCTGGACATTACTAGGTCTATCCATGCTACATACATAAGGGATGTACTGCACATTCCTGTTTTGTGGGATTTTAGGTGAATTAATCCAGCATTGAGATGTTCAGAATGATATCAGTTTGTTTCACTGAAGCTTGTTTTAGACTCAAATACTAAAATTTATATCAGGATTGAAATTGTAACCTCAAAGATTAATTGAAACTATTCTCACAGTTAATATTCTAAGACTTTGTTACCTTAACAAGTTAAACTGACAAAGAATTGCTGTAAACCCTGTTGGTTTACTATCATTGACTGACTCAACTTGGCAATTTACCAGGTGACTTGCACCAGATTGCACGTACTAGTGCACTGCTGTTACACACACATTAATTGCGTTGACTATGTGCAGGAAACCCAAGAATGCAACGCTTTCACAACCTAATGACATAGGTCGTCATCCTTGTGATATTTTAAACCCCAAGAGACATTCAAGGAATTTCAAGGACACTGTCTTCTTATGGCTGTTTTCAAAAACTTTCCAAGTCCTTGAACTTATTTTTTCAAATCCACAAACTTTCAAGGATTTCAAGGACCTGTGGGAACTCTGTTGGTTATATGCTCCAACAGGGTTTAATCATTTATTTCTAAACATTCAGAGACATCAGAAAAGTATTTCTGATTCACATACTTGGTTACAGTTTTAGTTTTCATGTTTCTATGGCAACTGGAAGATAAATGGAGAAAAGCCTGCAGATTTAATGCTCACAGTGGGAACATTTTTTAATATAATTTAATATGAACTGCCGTGAAAAAAAAAACTATTTGCCCTATTATAGATTTATTGTTTTATTCTTTTGGTCATAATTACATGTTTCAGATCATCAAACTAGGTCTATTCTACCTGAGGAAACATAAACAGTAGTTTTAAATGATTTAGTTCCTAATGTGGGAGAACCCGCACGTGGACGTGGAAAAAACGCAACTTCTTGCAGAAAGACTCAAGGCACAACAGTGCCAACAACTGGTCCACCATGCAGTCTTGGATCTCCAATTTAATATTTATTTATGGAAAATCTTTACACTTTATGTCTTGTGTCATCAGACAACTGCATCCAGATGCAAATGCGTCATACTCAAGCTGCCATCCCATAGTGTTCTAAATCTGCCAATAAAAAAAGAAAAAAAACTAAAAAAGCTACAAAACACAACATAACACATATACAGGTACATCTAAATAGAGGTTATGTTATGAAAACATTCAATATTAGTTTTTACATTTCAGAAAGTGAAACTCGTATAGATTCATCAGACAGAGTGAAAGATTTCAAGACTATTTCTTGTAATTTTGATGATTCTGGTTTACAGATGATGAAAATCTCTCAGAAAAGTAGAACATAATATCAATAAAAAGAAGAACATAATATCAATTAAAAGAATATTTGAAACAGAAACGTCAGGCTTCTGAAAAGTATGTTAATTTATATGCATTCAATACTTGGTCTGGGCTCCTTTTGCATGAATTACTGCATCAGTGCAGCATGGCATGGAGGAGATCAGTGGTCCTGCGGTTCTGCTTTGATTGAACCTTCAGGTCACCTGCCTTGTTGGTCCTGGTGTCCCTCATCTTCCTCTTGACAACACTCAGGAATGCAACATGTGTAGGATTAGCCTGAGAGTACTGAAGTACTCCAAGCAAGTCAAAGTCTCAGGTTGGACAAGATACTACACCCCAGTAACCCATTTCTGTCCCTGAAGGCTGACTCCATCTGTTGAGATGTTTTATG
Organism: Anableps anableps; assembly: GCA_014839685.1. NCBI lineage: Eukaryota > Metazoa > Chordata > Actinopteri > Cyprinodontiformes > Anablepidae > Anableps > Anableps anableps. The sequence goes on from CM026069.1 coordinate 39,184,949, forward strand.
GTAAATAAATTATGAGGAATGTGCAGATCTTTATGACCGGCAAAAAACACTAAGGTCCGAGTAGTAAAGAAACTTCTAGTCACAAAGCATCCAGATAATCCAGTCCAGGTATCATGGTCCTGATCTGAGTCAGGATGTCATGAAGAAGTTCACAGAAACGTCCTGAATGGTCCAAAATGTCACAGTACTGCCATATGCACCTATTAGGATATGGTTATGAGTATGGTATTAATGTGAACTTATTACACATAATGACTTGTTAAATGCCGAGTATGACATAATTTAGATAACCAGTGAACATTTTTATGTTGATAATACAGCTACCCAGTGATGTGCACAGACACTTAGGGCAGGCCAGGTGCTCAAGTGGAAAAAAAAGGGCACCATGTGGGGCACATGGAATGGCCCCCTCCCTCAGTACTGAACATCATGTGTATATACCTAGTTCTAATCAATAGCTATATGCTGTCTGATGCAGATGTTTACTAATGTTCACCTGGGAAAAAAAATTAACTCAAAACAAGGATGCATTCTATGAAATTCTTAGGATTAATAAAACAACTAAATTATGATCTATTAATTAAAAGGTAGAACACTGACACAACCAGCCCTTAAGCTGAACTTTCTGAGTAAAATGTAAAACTTACATTAATATTTTTTTTTTTTTTTTTTTTTTTTTTTTACACACTGAGCACCATCTGTTTGTCTTGACTACATAATTCTGTACTTTTATCACTAAACATCCTCGCCACTGTACAACCTTATGTTGGAATAAAGCAGGCTACCCTGATAAAGCTACCAGGTAGGTCACTCTAAACCAGTTCTCTTCATAACCATGAGCAACCAGTGAGTATTCTACAGCTTAAATCAACTATAACAGAAAGTTCTAAAATCTTTACAGCACTATAATAGCAATACCAGTGCATATGCGCTCACCAAAAATGAACAAAAGATGCTTGTGAAACTTATGAAAGCAGTTCTGTAAGTCAACTACAACAACTTTCAAATAAAGTAGTGGAGTCCTCCTATATACTACTGTGTACCTGAGTACAAACCTCCATGTAGCTTCAAAATAAAACAAGCTACACAGAATATGGCCATAAGAAGAATCATTTACACTTCTGCATGTAGCCAGTGATATCTGACAGAAATGATCCTTTACGAGTTCAATTAAATGAGATTAACTACAAGCCCAGAGAACTGATAACAAGACGTCTGCTGATTTTATTGACATATTAAAATACTCATCATCAGTTCTACACAGAAATAGAAAATACAACTTAATCTACATGCCTCAGTTTTACTGTATGGAACTTTATTAAAGGTATTTTTAGTAGTGTATGCATTGTAATGTTACCCCGCTCATTTGGCCTTATGTATTTAAATTAAATGTTTAATAAACAGAGGTATCTTTTCTACTGCATTTGTAATATAAAAGACGAGTCAAATAGAAGTCATCATGGATTATTATTATAGCAAATGTAATAACCACATCTATGAGATACATTTGAATTTGATTTTTTTTTTTTTTTTTTTTTTTTTTTTTTTCTTCTAATATAAGCTAAAACCTACATTTTAAACATTCTCCTGGTGGCAGCCATGGAAGACGTAGCAGGGAAGTGTATGCCACTGATTGGCTGCTCTGTTTAGACTTAATTGAGGCAAGAAAAGTTTTAACTTTTGCATCTGATATTTAGGAGGCAAATACACTCATCTTGTTTGTTACCTGAAAGGTTAGCTGGTCCGTCAGGCTAACCATCCTCCCTGAGATACAGCCCTGCCAGGGCATGGGGTAGTCTGTCTGGCAAAACTACAAAAATGTGAGGCAAATGTGGACTTCTAGGCTAACTTTGGCAACATTTTTTTACATCTACAATTGGTTTCAGACATTTATTAGAGGTTCAAACTAGGCGTTAAGGCAACAATCCTGATTTAACTCATATTCTTTTAACACTGTTAATTATTTTAAATGCGCGACTAATGCACAAGCTTCTGTACTCTTTGGACGTCATCTGAGATGTAGTTTGAGCGTTATTTCCTTCTCTGTTTAAGCTGTTTATCTATAGAGCTATTCTCCTGTTTCTTAAAAAAAAGTCGTCTCTGAAAACAGCTCCACTATCTCTCCTGTCCTGTCCACTGTGTCCTCCTGTCTTCTGTGGCACTCAGAGCACATGAAGAACCCTGAAATTAGTTTGCTCTTGTCGACAAAACAACATAGCAAAGCATCATTTTACATGTAGCTGTTCACTAATGAAGCAACATTAAACTACTAGTGGGCCGCTACGATTTCCACGATGTGGAAAATGTGGATGTTGTTGTTATGTGGAATTTAATAAACAAAACTGAATCCACAATAAAACGTAGAAATTTCACAGAATTGGCTGATATCAGAGAAAAGTGAAGGCTATACAGTAGTTTCTGTACTATTTTGGCGACTGCAGCTCCCGTACCCACTGTTACCTGGTCAGGCGGGGCTTGACTCAGCTCTCCTCTCCACACAGACAGAATGAACCGGTCAGCCATGGTGAAAACAAAACTCTCTGAAACACTGAGGTCTTCCCAAAGATAAATAACTCGAAGTGTAGCACAAGCCTCAGGGCCAGCAAGTTTTATGAACCAGGAGAAAACCTTTCTGTACATGTTGTCAGCACCCGATTGACTGGAGGTCCAAGGATATGACGACTACTCTGAAACATAGAGAGGAAGCTAGTTAGCTGCAGCCAGTCACGTCTGCTAACTCTGGAACATTGAAATAAATCAGTAAAAGTGAGACTTGAAGGTACTTATTGCTCTGTGTCTAAATCAGATATTACTTTAGGAAAGAAATTAAGCAAACTTCACTCATTTTTAGTAAAGCAATGCAAATGGTGCTGCGGGTCCGTGAACAAAACTCTCTTGGAATATAATAAGGCCTCACGCTAACTGCTAGGAGTTAGCGTCAATGTCCTCACTGCAGAGCGTCTCTTTGATGGTTTAATGTCCAGAGTTACACCATCTATCGTTTACAAACACAGCCAGACCCTATACATACACACACACACACACACCTAGTAGAGAGAGAGATAGAGATAGAGATAGAGATAGAGAGTATATATATATATAGATGTGATATATATATATATATATATATATATATATATATATATATATATATACACACATATATATATATATATATACACACATATATATATATATATATACACACACACATAGAGCGGCTGGGTAGCTCAATAGGTAAGTCACCCGACCTTCACCCGGGAGACCGGGGTTCGAATCCAGGCCGGGTCGCTTGGTTGAGATATCCAGTGTGGGTCCTTAGGCAAGATCCTTCGCGCTACTGCCTACCTCATGATGAGTGACAAAGGAATACACGCCATGCCGGCTCAGACGTCGCCCGGCCAAACAAGGTCTGCGTCAGGTGCTGGGGAACCAGGGCACCTTCACGAAAATGGGTTACTGGAACAAGACGGAATTGGGCGAGAGGTGAAAACTTGGATCTGTTGGAATGCTACTACTCAAGTAACCCTAGTCAGAGGGGTTACATGCAAAGAATGCGGGAGGAATGGTTACGTCGACATCCCCATTCAACACTAACTGCCAACAACTAGTAGCTCAGTGTTCCAACATCCGCAAACGGCAAATGCTGTCACAACTTGAGATAGACGAGGTACAACACAAATGCTACGGCAAGGGGGAGCCAGGACGCCAGGTCAGAGGGGAGTTAGCTTCAACTCCCCACCCGGAGATTGGGTATGCAGCCCCAATAATGAACGAACCATCACAGCTGAACGAGGCAGCAACTGACCTGAGAGGTAGGATCGTGGCCCGAATGAACACCAGGCAATCCCGATGCCAATTACAACGGCTGAGTGAAGTACCATCAGAAAGTCTCATTGAAGATGTGAATGCAGCATTGAGAACGATCCCTACCAACACCATAACGGAAACCAATGAGCTGGTGTACAACTCAGCATCAGTGATCCTTGAGATGTTCGGCTATAGGAGCAACCATGAGATTCAATACCCACCATGGAAAAGACGGTTAGAGGCTAAAATCAAGGTAACAAGGAGGGAAGTGAGCCAATTGTCAGAGCTCCAAAGAGGTGCAATCAAAAGACCGGTACCCAAGCGGTACAGCCAGATGCTCGAAACTGCCAAACAAAGGCTCCAAGCCTTGGCCAGTCGCCTAAAGAGGTACACGAGAGAAAATGAAGCCAGGAGGATTAACCGGCTCTTCTCCACCCAACCAGCTAAAGTGTACTCTCAATGGCAGGGTAATAACAACAGAGCAGACCCACCAAGGCTGGAGACCCAACAGTACTGGAAAGGCATATGGGAAAGGGAGGCGACCCACAACAGCAATGCACAGTGGCTAATCTCTCTACGAGATGACCACAGCAACCTCCCTGAGCAAGCCCCAGTAACTATCACAGTGGCAGATGTCCAAGAAAGAGTCTCAGGTATGAAAAAACTGGACAGCACCAGGTCCTGACATGATCCATGCCTACTGGCTAAAGAAAACTCACTGCCCTCCATGAGCGACTGGCAGCTCAAATGAACCAGCTGCTACAAAGTGGGGACTCACCCTGAATGGTTAACTGAAGGGGCGCACAATCCTGATCCAGAAGGATCCCTCAAAGGGTTCGGTCCCATCCAACTATCGGCCAATAACCTGTCTCTCTACAACATGGAAGCTCATGTCAGGGCATCATAGCAGCTAAGATAAGTGGGCACATGGATAAATACATGGAGTACAGCACAGAAGGGCATCGGCATAAATACCCAGAGGAGCCAAAACACCAACTCCTGGTAGACCAAACAGTCGCCCGAGACTGCAAAACCCGACACACCAACCTGTGCACGGCTTGGATTGATTACAAGAAGCCTATGACTCAATGCCACACACTTGGATCATTGAATGCTTAGAGATGTACAACATCAACAGGACTCTAAGAGCCTTCATTGCAGCCTCGATGGGGATGTGGAAAACCACCCTTGAAGCCAACTACAAGCCAATTGCACAAGTGTCCATCAAATGTGGCATATACCAAGGAGACGCTCTGTCCCCACTGCTGTTCTGCATAGGTCTGAACCCCCTCAGCAAGTCATCAACAAGACTGGCTACGGATACCGACGCAAGAACGGAGGCCACCATCAGTCACCCTCCTCTACATGGATGACATCAAGCTGATACGCTAAGAGCAAACGAGACATCGACTCACTGATCCACACCACCAGGATCTACAGCACTGACATTGGGATGTCATTCGGACTAGAGAAGTGTGGTCGGATGGTTACACAGAGAGGGAAGGTCATCCACACAGAAGGGGTCTCACTCCCAGAGGGAACAATAGCAGACATGAGGACAGTACAAGTACCTTGGAATACCACAAGCAAATGGCAGCCTCGATGAGGTCACAAGGAAGGAGCCACAGCCAAATACCTCCAACGAGTAAGGCAAGTCCTGCGAAGCCAGCTCAATGGCAAGAACAAGATCCGTGCGATAAACAGCTATGCCTTGCAGTAATCAGATACCCTGCAGGAATAATAAGCTGGCCAAAGGAAGAGATAACGACCATGGATGTTAAAACTCGGAGAAACTACTAACCATGCATGGAGGTTCCACCCTAAATCCAGCATCCTGAGACTATACGCGAGCCGTAAGGACGGAGGGCAGAGGACTAGCGAGGGTGAGAGCCACTGTCCAGGATGAAACATCCAAGATCACTAAATACATCAAGGTCAAAGCCTCAACCAACGATGTGCTCAGCGAATGTCTCAAACATGGGGGACCAGAGGATGAGGTGCTGGAGAGAACCATCATGGGAGGATAAGCCCCTACATTGGATGTACCCACCGACAATAACTGAGTGGCTGATATCAGGAAATCCTACCAATGGCTGGAAAAAGCTGGACTCAAGGACAGCACAGAGGCACTCATCCTGGCTGCACAGGGAACAGGCCCTAAACACCAGAGCAATAGAGGCTCAGATCTACCACACCAGACAAGATCCAAGTGAGATTGTGCAAGGAGGCCCCTGAGGACCAGTCCAACACATAACAGCAGGGTGCAAGATGCTGGCAGGGAAAGCGTACATGGAACGTCATAACCACGTGGCGGGCATAGTGTACAGAAACATCTGTGCAGGATATGGACTGGAAGCCCCGAGATCAAAGTGGGGCACACCCCCAAAGGTGGTGGAGAATGACCGAGCTAAGATCCTGTGGGACTTCCAGATCCAGACAGCAAAATGGTAATGGCGAACCAACCCGGACATTCGTGGTGGTGGATAACAACAGAGGAAAGGCCGTTGTGGTGGATGTAGCAATACCAAGCGATTGCAACATCAGAAAAAGGAACACGAGAAACTGGAGAAATACCAGGGCCTCAGAGAGAACTGGAGAAGGCCTGAAGGTGAAGACCACAGTGGTGCCTGTGGTCATCGGAGCCCTGCGGGGCAGTCACCCCCAAACCTGGAGCAGTGGCTAAAACAGATCCCAGGAACAACGTCAGACATCTCAGTCCAGAAATGCGCAGTTCTCGGCACCGCCAAGATACTACGCAGAACCCTCAAGCTCCCAGGCCTCTGTAGAGGACCCGAGCTCAGAGGTTGAGAAAGACCACCCGTGGAGGGTGAGAAGGGAATTTTTTTTTTTTTTTTTTATATATATATACACACACACACACACACACAAAGGAAAATACTCTTAATCGAGTCGGTGCTGCTGTGACATGAATGTGAATGTTTTGAATGGAGTGTTTTACCTGCTGGGTTATTTGGAAGGGTTCCTGTAATGAATACAAAAGAGACTATGTAGCTTGCCTGCCTCATCACTGCTTCAACTCTGCCACAGGGTAGCTGTGTGGCATAATCTCACCTGAAACATCTCACCTGAATCGGAACTTCACCTCTGATTATATCAAAGATGCATCTTTGTTGTCAGAGCTCCATTGTTTAACATCATTTTAGATTAAAATCCATGTCTTCCTTCATCAGGACAGTGTAAACAGATCAGTATCTTGTCATATTTGCCACCAGTATTCTGCACATTGATATATTACCAAAATAAAACTGAAAAGTGGATAAAATCAGTTTTCTACTAAATCAAATTAAGATATCTTTGAATATCTGTTTTATTTTATCCAAACAGTATTTCTCCATTTGAACCTAGACTACATATATTGGTCTATGTCTCTACACATTGGCTGATGTACAGATGTGTGATGGACAAACTACTGTTTTTCCATCACAGCTTAGTGGAAGGAAAAACACGCACAACTATGTTTTAAGCTGTTTCAGTAGAATTCTTTCCAGATCAACACATTCTGGGTAATGTAGTTCTGAAGCTGGACACAATGTACAGTCGTAAAGTAGCCAAAAAAAAAAAAAAAAAAAAAAAAAAAAACTTCAAACTGCCTTTTTTATTCCTGCTGATTTGGCTTGCTGGTTTTTTCCTCCGATGTTGACTGATGGTTATGCTACAGGTCGCTTCATACCTCCAAAACAGCTTTTATTTGCTAGTTTTGAGAATTCCCACTGCTAACATAAGCATACCTAGAATAACACCCCCTGGCTAATTTTTTCTTTCGTGTTAACCCCCTTAACTGTCACCCACAAACACTTACATATCCAGTGAGTCCATGACAACACCTCTGCACCAGTATAAACAGTTGAGGGGTTACAACTGGAGCTTAGGGGTGAACCGATATATAGGCCTTAATATCCTTCATTTTGGGAGATCGGTGATCGTCCAATATTTAACATGAGAAACGAATCTCATCTACCTCTGAAAATCAGCCACTGTCTTCTTTTGCTATGCCATGAGAGCGGGCTGACTGAAAGATCTGCCCACCAGCTCACATCTGCACGTGTGCGGTTAACAACAATTATCCCACTGTCGTCAACTTTTCAGACAAAATAAATAAATAAATAAATAAATAAATAAATAAATAAATCTATATTGACTAAAATCGGAATCGGCAGGTCACGTTTTTTAAAGATCGGTGATCGGCCAGAAAACTGCGATTGGTGCACCCCTAGATCTGATCCAATAAAATTAATTTAGCTGAAAAAAAAAAAAAAAAAAAAAAGAATTATTACAAGTTTGACTTTAAAAAAGCTGAATATTCACAATGAGATGAACATTCTGTAGCAATATGTAAAATCTTTTTTCTGAAATGTCGCATTTCTTTCTCAGCTTTTAATGGATATTGAAGGAAATTAATAACTCTAGAATCTGAGCTTTAAAACGCTGCAGCTCTCTAATTTTCTTACCTTACATATTTGATCTTATTATTTGAAAGTTCAAATAAGATAATCGTGTTTTGACACACCACTGATTTAGAAATAAGACATCTAAAATACATTTTTTAGGTGTTTTCACAAACTGAATGAAGACGTTTATAAACCTGCTTCTGTGTAGGAAACAATAAGATACTATGAATAATCCGCTTTAAACTGGACCACTCAGACTGACTGGATAGGGCTGTGAAACAGCAGAACTGCTGTTATACCGAGAAATGCATGCCTGCCGAGACACGTGTGCCCTGTCATGGGAACGCGCATCGCTCAAACTCCTTCGTATCAGTGGGATATGTCCTCTGAGCTACTGCTGGGAGTTTCATATCAGTAGGACAATTTTGGGGGAAAATAGACGGGGGATGCAAATATCAGCAGGCTCAGAATTTGCCTTGCCAAAATATGCATCCTCTCTTATCAAATATTTAGACAGTTAAGGGTGATATCAAATTTTCCACATGACAATACATGCCCTCTGTGCTACTGGACTGAATTTTTTGTGTGTGTCCTCTAACTTGGTGTTAAAGTGGGTAGGACTCTAGTGAGACTTGAACAACAGTAGGTCTACTTAGAATTTCTGAAGAGGGGTGCACAAACCAAGAATCATGGTGGTGTTATTCTTTTATTGACAGTTTATATCATGCTTTAATATAATGGACTTGCAGGTGCATAGTGATAAAACGCTTGCAGAACTGTGCATTATTTTAAAGATCCCCCCCAAACAAGATTATGTATTAATGAATTTTTAGGCCTACTGATAACCATTGTGCAATTCACCATAAGCAAATGCAACTGTGTTCTCACTCAGACCATTTCCTATTTGCAACCATTCCAGCGTTTTATTACTAGTTCAAAAGTCTGGATGTTCCACGATGCTTAAACTATTATTGTGTTGGTAGAAAAAGCGAGGAATGTGACTCATAACTGCAAACCACAAAAACAGAGAGCATTATTCATCAATGTGACTGGAAAACATTCGCCTCAAACGTGTTTAGATAAAAGTGTCAAAGCGGTTTTTTTTTTTGTTTTTTTTTAATTAATCTTCCATAAAACTCCACCTTTACAGGGCATTCATAAATAAGTAGCATGATTACATTATGAATATTTTTAACAGTTGCCTTGTCGGTCATATTTAAATCTGTTTATATCTATTTTCTCACGGATATGCAGGAGTTTGAGCGATGCGCGTTCCCGCGACAGGGCACGCGTTTCTCGGCATAATACCAGCAGGGACATTTCTCCAGAATGTGTGGGACCCACAGCGGTTAGCTTGGACCTGCTAGCGGCAGAAGAAAGCAGGAACATGCCCGAAACCACAGTTTAAACTCCCCGTTAATGTGAGACGATGCCTGGCTTAATACAACGCTTAGTGGCGGGCAGTAACCAGAGACTCATACCTGCCCTGTGGAGCCTTATCTCCGGTTTGTAGACCAGATCCAGCAGCCGCTGTAGCCTCTGGTTCTCCAGCTGGGTTCGGTAGACCTCCTCCTGGTACTCCACCACCGTCTTTTCAACGAACCCATAGATGTCCACGGCAGCAGCGGTCAGCCTCTCCGTGAGGAACGCGTTAAATGAGTGCAGAGTAGCAGCGGCCATGTTTCTCTTGAGATACCAGCTGAAGGCTTCCTGAAGCAGCCACCTGGAAGGATGCTCCAGCCTCACAGACCATCTGATCACCACTTGTCTTCTCACTACCGCCCCCTGTTGCTCACAGCTCTGACTTTCACCTGCAGACCGACTCACTATAAGAGTCCTACTGTTTTTAAACTTTCTTTTTGGAACATCGGCAAAATTTTGCTCCTTTAAAATTAAATTTATATAATTGTACACAAGACCCAGGGTGTTATCCGGTATTCCTGTTTAAATGTATTTTTGGTAAATGGTCTGAACGTGTTTAGCGCTTTATGTAGTCCAGAGAACCCCAACGTGCTTTTACACTACAGACAAATTCAACTAGAAAAAATGTGCATTTCCTGAGAAAATGCAGTGTGAATGCTGTAAGCTGAATGTTTTTGCTGAAATTTGCTGAAGGATTTGAAGTCAACTGCAGAAGACTTGCAGAAATGTAAGAAAAAGGCAGAAGCAGCAGAAAAAAGCAAAAGTCTGCAAAAGCAGTTTAGAGAAACTGTTGAAGAGGACTGAAAACTTTCAGTCAATACAAAAATTCCAGCTGAGGAGTATCAGCAATTGATGCAGAACTCTGCTTACAAAGCTAAACTGTAGTGTATAAACTAAAGTGAGCTAAAAAGTTAAAGAAACAGAAATACTAATGATAGCATGTAGGCTATCACTAGCAGGTTGAGCTGAGGTAATATACCCCATTCAATATACAAAACCTCATGTAACAGCTAGAATTAGCTAAAAAGCTTAACCTAGCTTAAATACCAATGATAGCATGTGGGCCATACCTAGCACATTGACCTGCACTAACATACTACATTCGGTATGAGAAAAACCATGTTAAAGCTAAAATTTGCTAAAATGCAATCAAACGTATGTTGGCTATCACCAGCATGTTGACTAACAGTAACTCACTTCATTCAGTCTATTAGGTTCAGTTTTAAAATCAAAATCAGCTAAAATGAGTTAGTTTTGGCTGAGATGCAAATGTTAGCATGAGGGGTATCACTAGCAAGTTGACCTACAATAACATACTCCTTTCTGTATGACAAAAACATGTTAAAAGTTAAAATTAGTTAAACTGTTTAAATCAGCTAAAATGCTATCTAGTGCATGTGGCCCATCACTGGCATGTTGACTAGCAGTAACTCACTCCATTCAGTCTACTAGGTTTAGTTTTTAAATCAAAATGAGCTAAAATACTCATTTTAGCTAAGATGCTAAAGTTTTAGCACGGGGGATATCACGAGCAAGTTGACCAACAATAAAATACTCTATTCAATATGAAAAAAAAAAAAAAACACGTTAAAGCTAAAATTAGCAAAAATGCAAATATCAGCTAAAATGCTGTCATATGTGGGCCATCACCGGCATTTTGACTAACAATAACTCACTCCATTCTGTCTATTAGGTTTAGTTTTTAAATCAAAATTAGCTAAAATGCTAATTTTAGCTAAGATGCTAGCGTTAGCATGAGGGCTATATCTAGTATGTTCATCTAAAATAACATACTCCATACAGCATGGAAAAAAAAAAAAAAAAAACAACAGGTTAAAGCTAAAATGCTATCAGCTAAAATGCTATCACTCACATCTGGGCTATCACCGGCATGTTGACTAACATTAACACATTCCATTCAGTCTATTAGGTTTAGCTTTTAAATCAAAAATAGCTAAAATGCTATTGTTACCAAAGATGCTTGCATTAGCACCAGGGTTATCGCTAGTATGTTGATATACAGCAACATTCTCCATTCAGTATGCATAAACCTATGTTAAAGCTAAACTTAGCTAAAATGCTAATGCTAGCTTAAATGCTACCATCATCATACTAGCTTACACTAGCATGATGGATAACATTAAATTAGTCCATTCAATTAGTTAACTGTAGCTGCTAAGTCAAAATTCACTATCAAGCTAACATTACCTTAAATGCTAATATTAGTATTGTGTCTAAAAATAGAAAAGTAGATACCAATAATCTACTCTATGTAAAATGCCTAAAACAGCCTATATGCAAAACTCTATGAAACTGCCCTTTAAAACTAATCACTGTTATCCAGGTATTGAAAAGGCAGAAAAAGCTGTTTAAAAACATAACACGAAATGGCCACTGTCTTTTTTCCTCCCTGAGAGCTCTGAAACTGAATGATTCACTGGAATGAGTTTGATAGGAACTGAAATACAAGCTCCATACACAGACATAATGTATTGTAATTCTCAATCTTGCCACAGGAGGGAGCTCCAGCTGAGGGAATGGAAAGGCCCTTCATTTACTGACCTACTGCTGCAGGAAGATGGTCTCATCGTCTAATCCATGCATAATGTATACAACAGCTTATATGAAGAAGTGTATAAAACCACCCTTGAAAAATAATCACTGTTGGGAATGCCACTGGCCTGTTACTGTAGCAACAAGAGCTATTAATAGACTGGCAGCTGTGTCACTGACTCTACCGCAGGCCTGTCACTTTTGACTGTTAGCCTCACAGCCTTTTAAACAGGAAGAAATGCCTTTGAACATGCCTCCAAACAAATTTCAATATCTCAAGAACCGTAAGGGCTATCGATGTCATTCATGGAGCGTTTTTATCGGAAAGGATAGAGGAACGTTCCTGACCAACTACAATTTTTGAAAATATAATATTAAAGCAATAAAATGATGTCAACAATGTTGATAAAATGAATGAGTACTGAAAATCACCTTTACAAGGTCTCAAACTATGTCCTCTAGCTTGGAAACTATAAGGGCTATCGATATGATTCTTTCACTGAAGGTAAAGGGAAGGAGCAGAGAACAATCATGCCATGTTTCATGTATGTATCTTTTTCTGTCTCTGAGCTATGACAATGTAAAAATATGCCTGTACAGAAGCAACCATCATAATAATAATAATAATAATAATAATAATAATAATAATAATAATAATAATAATAATAAATAGACATTCACACAGTCAAGAGAAAATGGATCTCAGTAGTGTGAATACCTACAGCTTTCACACAATAAATTAGAATATTATCAAAAAGTCCATTTATTCCAGTAACTCCATCACAAAGTGAAACACATACAGATTAGTTAGACAAAGACTGATGTTTAACTCCTTTATTTCTCTTAATCATGATTTTCTGCTAACAACTAATGAAAACAAGAAATTTAAAATAGATTACAATACAAAACCATTTTTAAAACAGAAATGTGGGCTCCTAATGAAAAGTATGTTTAGTACCTGCTTAAGGTTATTATTTTCACAAGATACTTTTAATCTGACAAACGATCATCAAGACGTACAGTATATTCTAATTTATTGAACATGACTGTGCATTATTCTAGAGCTATTTCTGGTTCATTGTTTGAAACAAAGTTCAACACAGTATGAGTTTTTATTTCCTTATGACCAAAATGGAAATGTTTTATATGCAGTATGATATGATTGTGACTGATCATGTTTTTTGATGAGTGACAATTCTTTTTTGCAATTCTCTTCAGCTGCTGGTAAAGAATCTGCAGTTTGAGGATGGCAAGATGATTCCTGCAGCCCAGTACTTCCACTCCGGTAGCAGTATGGCTGTGGAGCTCACAGAGGAAGAGAAAAGCTTTGCTGACCAGATAAGGGTAGGATGTACTTATGTACTAAAACAAAGAATGATAATAAACTATAAGAAAGTGTCAAACCAAAGATGTTAGTCTTACTTCCTCTTTCCTTTTCTGTCAGGCCATATGGAAGAGTATCCTGACAAATGTCAGTCAGATTGACAATTCCACAGATTTCTTCAAGTCTGGTGCTGCTTCAATGGACGTGGTCAGGTAAAGAAAATTCATCTGTTTGACATACCAAGTAATTCTTTTATTGTTTAAAATTGTTGAATAAAACCAAAGCATCACAACCAAATAAATACAAAAATCTACAAGTATCTTTTCTTTGGTTTTAGTAAAAGAAGCTTTCATCCTATTGTCATTGGTTAAATCCTAAAATTAAACAAAATAACTTCTAGTTACAAAATGTTTTGCCTTTATGTGTTTGAAACCATCAGTTGTATTGAGGTCGTGTTCATCTATATGGGAGTCCATTTAGAACAGTAACATGTTCCATGTTGTTTTATGTTGTTTATGAGGGTTAGTCTTTGTTAAAATTCCTTTTCTTTAAATAAAGCTTAATTTTTTAACAAGTCCATCTCTTAATTTACATTTTCACAAATCTTTAGGCTTGTTGAGGAGGTGAAGCTTCGAGCCAGCACATGCCAGTTGCAGAATGAGGATGTCTACATCAACACCACCTTCCAGGATTTCATCCAGATGTGTGTCAGGAAGCTCCGGGGGGAGGACGGGGAGGAAGAGCTTGTGGTTGACTATGTACGTGATTGGTAACCATTTGGAAAAAATGTCTGACTGTGTTATTTATTAATCGTTTACCTTCCCAGGTGGAAAAAAACATCAACAACATGATTGTAAAGATCCCCCATCAGCTGTTCATCAAAGGAGAGTTTGTTGATGCAGAGGGAGGAAAGACCTACAAGACTATCAACCCCACTGATGGCACAGTAAGAGATGAGCAGCATGACTTCTTCCTCACACCTTTATATATGACACGCCTACATCTGATTCAAAGAGAGGTTCTAATGGAGTAGAGCTAGTCTGGCTGAGTTCCTCCACTGGTTGGGTCATCTGTGCTGCCTGTTTCAATCATTCAGTTCAGTTCAATTTAAAGATACTTTATTTATCCCAAAAGGCAATACAATGTCATTGTAACTCATATCATCCAAGTATCTTCAAAGAGTCACTGTGGATGGTGATGCTGTGGGCAGGAAGGATCTCCAGTAGCAGTAAGTCTTGAAACAAATCTGAAGAGACCTCTGACTGAAGACTGCTGCTGTTTGACAGACTCATGGCAAAATGTTAAATTGCCTGTGTAGTGGTTTATCAAGTCAAAAGACCCCAAAGCTCTTTACACTACATTCAAGTCAAGTCAAGTCAAGTTTATTTGCACAGCACATTTCAGCAGCAAGGCAGTTCAAAGTGCTTCACATAATAAAAACATCAATCAGTTATACAGCAAATCATCAAAATCATCAAGCAAATACACATGAAAATCATCAAAAATCATCAAGTAAATATCAATAAATCAAAAACATAAGGATCATCAAGCAAATATCATCAAGCAAATATAGTTCAATGTTCTATTTACTACTAATCAAAGACAACTATAAGCAGGTGGGTTTTTAGCTTTTGTTTTAAAGGAACTCAGTGTTTCGACTGTTTTGCAGTTTTCTGGGAGTTTGTTCCAGATTAGTGGAGCATAAAAACTGAATGCTGTTTCTCCATGTTTCATTCTGGTTCTGGGGATGGAGAGTAGACCAAAACCAGAAAACCTGAGTGGTCTGGAAGGTTGATACAACGACAACAGGTCTTTAATGTATTTTGGTGCTGAGACATTCAGTGATTTATAAATTAACAGAAGTATTTTAAAGTCTATTCTCTGAGCTCCAGGGAGCCAGTGGAAGGATTTTAGAACTGGGGTGTTGTGCTCCATCCTCCTGGTTTTAGTGAGAATGTGAGCAGCAGGTGTCTGATTAATTTTTTTAGGCAGACCTGTTAAGACACTATTGCAGTAATCAATGTGACTAAAGATAAACACATGGATGAGTTTCTCTAGATCTTGTTGAGACATTAGTCCTTTGACCCTGGAAATGTTCTCCAGGTGATAGAATATGTGTCTCTGAAGGTTCAAGTCTGAGTCCATCACTACATCCAGATTTCAGGCCTGATCACTAGTTTCTTGCTGTAATAACTGAAGCTGCGTGCTGACTTGAGATTGTTTCTGTTCAGCTGAAGAAAGTTTTGGCACATCCACGCATTGATTTGTTCTATGCAATCTGTTCAGTGCTTGGATGGGTTTGGAGTCACCTGGTAACATTGTAATATAGAGCTGTGTATCATCTGCATAGTTGTGGTAGCTAATCTTATTACTTGTTATAA
This sequence comes from Anableps anableps, assembly GCA_014839685.1. NCBI lineage: Eukaryota > Metazoa > Chordata > Actinopteri > Cyprinodontiformes > Anablepidae > Anableps > Anableps anableps. Next base: position 39,200,848 of record CM026069.1, read on the forward strand.
TCTGAGCTAGTGGGAGCATGTAGATATTAAATAGGAGGGGTCCAAGGACTGAACCTAGGGGTACTCCACATGTGACTTTTGTCCACTCAGATGAGAAGTTGCCTAATGACACAAACAAATCCCTGTTCTTTAGGAAGGATTAAAACCAATTCAGTACTGTACCAGAGAGTCCAACCCAGGTCTCCAGTCGCTTCAGTAATATCTCCTGGTCAACAATGTCAAATGCTGTGCAGAGGTCCAACAGAACCAACACTGTGGTTCTTCCACAGTCTGTATTGGTGTGGATATCACTGAACACTTTGACGAGGGCAGTCTCAGTGCTGTGGTGAGCACCGGAAGTGGACTGAAAAACATTAAAGTGGTTGGTCATTCTTAAGAAGCTGTTTAACTGTTGAAACACAGTGTTTTCAATAATTTTGCTGATGAATGGAAGGTTAGAGATTGGCCTGTAATTCTGCAGTAGTGATTTATCTAAATCGTTCTTTTTTATTAGTGGTTTGATAACTGCTGTTTTTAGAGCCTGGGGGAAAACACCTGATGAGAGGGAAGAGTTTACTATTTGAATCAGATCAGATGCAATGACAGGCAGAACATTTTAAAGGAAGGTTGTAGGTAGGATATCAAGACACCAGTTGAATGAGTTTAATTGTTTTAAAGTTTTCATGGTTGAGTTGATGAAATTCAGCCATTTTGTCTGCATTTGTTATGTTTGGGCATAGCAATGGTACTGGATTTGGTGTGGATGTGCAGATTAACCCTCTATTTTTTTTTTCTGTAAAAACATTGGTAAATTCATTGTAGGCCCTGGTAGAGTGGAGTTCAAGTGATAAAATCACAGGAAGGTTTGTCAACCTGTTAACTGTGGCAAACAAGGAATGAGTGTTGTTGATGTTTTTGTGTATGATTTCCACAAAAAATGTTTCCCTTGCATGTTTTAATGATGATTGCTGGCTTTGCATCCTTTCTTTGTAGATTTCATAGTAAACATGAAGTTGAGTTTTACGCGATTTAAGTTCAGTCCTTTGCAAAAGGCTTCTTTCATTTCTTAAAGTGGAGCATTTATCCTCGGAGATTTCTTCCTCCCAGCCACAATCTTCACTTTAACAGGATCAGTGGAATCAATAATGTCTGAAATTTTAGAGCACAAGTTATATACCAGTTCATCTACTGGTTTACAGTATGGAAGTGAGGTAGAAGAGGAGATTTGATTAAAATTTCAGCTGTGTTGTCTGTAAGAGAACATTTTGTCATAATATCTGTTTTATTAAGCAAGTCAACAGAGATTGTACTTTCAAAAACAACAGAAAAATAATCAGACAGAGTGACATCAATTATAGAGACCTTGGAGATATTTACACCCTTCCTGATAATCAAATTCAGAGTGTGTCCTCATTTATGTGTCGGCTGTTTAACATGTTGAGTCAAACCAAAGTTTTGAAGTACATCATTCAGCTTTTTTGCCTCTCTATTAGGTTGTCAACATGGATGTTAAAGTCTCCCATAATTATTAAACAATCATAATCAATGCATATCATAGATAACAGTTCGCTAAAGTCATTGAAAAAATATGCCACATATTTTGGGGTTTTGTATAAAGTTAGTGTCAGAGTTGGTTTGTGGCCTTTTACCTCAATTCCCAAATATTCAGAAGAGTCAAAATTGCCCAGTGAAACCTTTTTACAATTTAGTGAATCATGAAATATTGCAGCAACCCCTCTGCCCCTCTTATTCTTTCTATTCTCACTTTAAAAATTTTAATTAGAGGGTGCTGATTCAATGAGTACAGGTGTTTCATTGTTGTCATCCAACCATGTTTCTGTAAGAAACATAACATCAATATTATGCTCAGTCATGAAGTCATTAACTAAAAGTCCTTTTGCTGATAGTGATCTTATATTTAGCAGAGTCAGTTTAAAAGTCTTGGGGTGGATAATTCTACATCTTGAGGTTGATTAAGACAGGGATTAATCTGAGATTTGATTTTAGACCACTGCATTTCCTTGCTTTTTCTCTATTAGTAATTTTGACGATGCTACTGTATCGCCAGGGGGCCAGACACTTTCTGGAGAAGGACAGGTTTACAAATGTCTGGACCACTGTCTGACTTGACTTGACTTGACTTGAACTTCCTCCTTTTCTCTCTGCTCTTTGGTCCCGCGCTGAAGCCACCTTTTCAACTCCTCTGGGATTTAGCATTTTATTTGGGCATTTCAGATGCTAATCAGCTGCTCTCAGTAGTAAAAAGCAATACCTTATTGCCACAGTTACGCATCTTATCAACTGTCTAAAAGTAAAAAAGTAAGAGCAAAAATTTTTTTCTAGCTGCACAGCATCCAGAACCAGAGGAGACAACTATCCAAACATGCAGTGTCTCAGCCAAAAGAACCATCACCAAAAGTCTACAAAAATAACACATCAGAACTACCATAACAGAGCTACTCCAACATGCTGCCACCATGAGAGGCACAATTCTAGACAGTGAATGTGTCTTGCAGGCCATCTGTGAAGTGTCTCTAGCCCAGATCAGTGATGTGGACAAAGCAGTTGCTGCTGCTAAGGAGGGATTTGAAGTGGGAGAGTGGGGGAAGATGAACCCAAGAGACAGAGGCAGGCTCATCTACAAGTAAGTGATACTGTACAATGGTTGGTATCTAAGATATGCTACATTTCACATTTAGCAATTATCTGGCTTGTTGCCTGTTTCTACATTATGCTGTATAAGAGTTATAAATAATAACTAAGAACAATGTTGTAGAATAACAAAATATTATTTATTAGGCTGCATGTTGTCTTTGTGATTCTATCCATCCATCCATCTATCCTGTTAAGCCTATCTGTTCATGGAGCTAATAGGTCCAGGATCAAAACACAGACATCTTTCCCAAAAAAAATCAAAATCAATTCAGGTGGCTTATATATAGACCCATCCAATAATTTAGAATATTATCATTTTTTTAAGGATTTTTCACACCATTGACCTTTATTGAACAGTGCATAGACAGGAAACAGGGTGGAGAGAGAGGGGAAAGACATGCAGCAAATGGCCCAAGACCAGGAATCAAACCCAGGACAATGTTGAGGACTGTAGCCTCTGCACACGATGCATGTGTTCTACCAGCTGATCCACCCAGCGCACCATAAATTAGAATATTATTGAAAAAATTGTTTATTTCAGTAACTCAGTTCACCAAGTGAAATACATTAGACATATTAATTACACACAGACTGATGTTTTCAAACCTTTATTTCTGTTACAGTTGCAGTTGTCAACTCAGAGTCCACATTTTCATAACAGTAAACACACACGGGCCTAAACAGCAGCACTCATGGTCAAAGTGACACATTTTGTTTGCAAAAGGCTCTAACTGTGTCAAAATATTTAAAATATGAAACAAAACCAGATATTGTCTTCAAATAGCACAACTTATAACCAATTGTATGAACTCTTCCAATCAGTCATTGCATAATGCACAAGAGAATACAACACTTGCTTGTCCCCCCCAGACAGTAAATAGACAGCTGCCCCCATCCATTCCTATATGGGGTTTACCTGCTTTAGCTCTTGATATAATGCTTTGGCTGCCTTGTCACTGTATGAACTACTATCTGCTGAGACCTCTGTTCATTTAGCCTCCCGTGAGAAACCTCCCGGGGCTTTGCAGACAACACTGGCAGCAGAGCATCTTCTGGTCCAACCCATGAAAATCCCAACTTTAAATAATCCTGGTCATACTTCCTTCTCTTTATTTTGCTTGGCCCAGACTCTGTCTCCTTACTTACCGTAGCTTTAGGTACTAAAAATCAACCGATCTGGTCTCTGGCATAGGCTTGGTGAAATTGGTGTAATGTTCACAGTTACTTTTTCTGTTTCTTTTTAAAAAAAATTTTTATTTTGTCCTCATGTTGCACTCCCCTTGGCACGCCCCACACTTTGAAACGCCCTGGTGTAACACATTACATTGTTTTCATCCAAGTACCATTTGTTATCATTCTTAATAGTCTGTGACACTGGAAGAGAGAATTGGATCCAGAATCAGAAATGGTGTGATGCAAATTTTATTGATTGCATGACTTTTTTCTTTCAAATTGTGACTGAAAACTGAAATACTGTAAATAATACAGAAAATACTGTAAATGTAAACTAAAATAAAATCAGAGAATAAGAAAGTTAGAAAAAACTATAACAGGAATAGAAAATTCCCTCTACTGATACTCAGTCTCATCTGCCTTGGACTCATGCTGATAAAGAACGACACAGACATGGCTCCTTTTAGGGCCTGCAGACTGAGAACTAAGTGAAGATTTTTGGTGCTTCAGTGGATTCATACTGATGCAGGTAGCCTCTAATAGCTGGAAGCTGGTGATTTCTGTTTGGTTACCATAGTCAAAACAATGGAGTTTGGACAGACTGAATGACATCTGTGATAACCGTTTGTGTCAAACCAATGAGAAATTATTCATACTGAGATAGTGATTATGACAACTGAGTGGATCCCAGTTCCTTTAAGCAGGTCAAAACAATCAAGACAAACTGTAATTATGATGATTTTTGGCTGGCAAATAATGAAAACACAAGATTTAAGATCAGAATACTACATTAGACTAATACAGATTGTCCACTCTCATCCTCACTGTTTGCTATATTCATTGACCCACTTGAGGCAAAGTAAAAATATTAATGGAAAGCAGCGAATATAAACCACAAAATGCATTTATATTCTGATGATGTGTTGCTCTTTCTGAAAACTACAAACTCATCTCTTACAGAGACGATAACCCAAATAAACTACTTTCCAACAATTTCAGCCTATTTTGTCAATTGGAATCAAAAGCCCTTCCTATCTTCTCTGATATTCATCTCTCTCCAACCATCCCTTTCCAGATTGGAAACACCATGTACCTGGGCATCAATATTTTTAAAAACCGAACAACCTGGCAGTTCTAAATTATATCCGATTCTCAAAATAATACACTGCTCACAAAATTAAAGTGAACACTAAAATAACACATCCTAGATCTCAATTAATTAAATATTTTCATCGAAAAACTTTGTTGTTAACACAGTAGAATTGATTGAGAAGAAAATAACACAAAAATGATCAATGTAAATCAAAATTATTACACTGTGGATTTGAATTCATACTCAATATGAAAGTGGAAAATAACATGACAGGCAGATTCAGCGTCAGTGAATATTCCTCAAGACAAGTCTAAATGAGGTTCAGTAGTGTGTGTGGCCTCCACGAGCCTGTATAACCTCCCAACAACACCTGGCCATGCTCCTGATGAGACGACGGATGTTCTCCTGAGGGATCTCTTCCCTGACCTGGATCAGAGCATCATTCAGCTCCTGAACAGTTTGTGGAGCAACGTGGCGTTGGTGGATTGACCGAAACATGATGTCCCAGATGTGCTCAATTGGATTCAGCTCTGGGGAACGGGCAGGCCAGTCCATAACATCAATGCCCTCATCAAGCAGGAACTGCTGACGCACTTCAGCCACATGAGGCCCAGCACTGTCATGCATAAGAAGGAACCCAGGGCCCACTGCACCAGCATATGGTCTCATAATGGGTCTGAGGATCTCATCCCGGTACCTTATGGCAGTCAGGGCACCTCTGGCTAGCACATGGAGGGCTGTGCGGCCATCCAGAGAAATGCTTCCCCACACCACCTGACCCACCACCAAACTGGTCATGCTGGAGGATGTTGCAAGCAGAATAATATTCACCACAGTGTCTCCAGACTCTGTCACGTCTGTCACATGTGCTCAGTGTGAGCCTGCTTTCATCTGTGAAGAGCACAGGGCGCCAATGGCAAATCTGCCAATTTTGATGTTCCTAAGCAAACGACAATCGTCCTGCACAGTGTTGGGCTGTGAGCACAGGCCTTATATGTGGACGTCAGGCCCTCATACCACCCTCATGGAGTCTGTTTCTGACAGTTTGAGTAGAAACATGCACATTAGTGGCCTGCTGGAAGTCATTTTGTAGGGCCCTGGTAGTGGACCTCCTGTTCCTTCCATCTAGAGGATGAGGACGAGGTAGCGGCCCTGCTGCTGGGTTGTAGCCCTCCTACGGCCCCCTCCATGTCTCCTGGTGTACTGGCCTATCTCCTGGTACTTATTTCATGCTCTGGACACTGTACTGAGAGACATAGCAAATTTTCTTGCCACCGCTCGCATTGATGTTCCATCTTGGATTAGCTGCAGTACTTGAGCAACTTCAGTGGGCTGGAAAAAAGCGCCTCATGATGCCTCTATGCCTGACAGCACTGAAAAAATGAAAAAGTGACTAAAAGTTCAACCAGAAAGGACAAGAATAGAGAAATGATCTGTGGTCACCACCTGCAGAATCACTCTTTTATAGGGGTTGCCTTGCTAATTGCCTCTCATTTCCACCTGTTGTATGTTTCATTTAATAATAATAATAATAATAATAATAATAATAATAATAATAATAATAATAATAATAATAATAATAATAATACATTTTACTTGAAGGCGCCTTTCAAAAACAAACAGACAAAAAACAACAAATGAACAGAGTCAACAACAATGACATAAAGCAAGTCAGTAAACAAGATGCAACAGTAGTTAATCCATGTTAAAGTGAATCTGCCAGTTTGAACAGGTGTGTTTTCAGCTGTGATTTAAAAGAGGGAAGAGAGTCTATGTTCCTAATGGCAGGAGGAAGGGAGTTCCAGAGCCGAGGAGCACAGCGACTGAAGGCTCTGTTCCCCATGGTGACAAGACGGGCAGAAGGAACATTAAGATGAGTGGCAGACGAGGATCTGAGGGAGCGGGAAGCAGTGGCGATGTGAAGCAGGTCACACAAATAAGGAGGGGCAAGGTTATGGATGCACTTGAACGTGAGAGTTAAAATCTTGAAATTTATCCTTGCTTCTATGGGCAACCAGTGGAGCTGCTGCAGAACTGGGGGTAATGTGTTCTCTAGATGGGGTACGAGTTCTGACCCGAGCTGGAGAGTTCTGAAGGAGTTTGAGTTTATGGAGAGACTTATTCGGAAGACCAAAAAGAAGAGAGTTGCAATAATTGATCCGGGAGGTGACAAGGCTATGGCCAAGGATGGCGGTAGCATGGGGAGTAAGGAAGGGATTAAGCTGGTAAATGTTGCATAAGTGAAAGTATGCAGACCAGGTGATATAATTAATATGAGAATGAAATAAGAGAGTATCAGTTATGACACCCAGACTCTTTACCTGAGGGGAAGGATGCACATGGGAGTTGTCAATATTAATGGAGAAACTGGGAGGTTTGATTAAAGTGGAGGCTGTGCCAACGAGTAAAACTTCTGTTTTCTTACTGTTAAGCTTGAGAAAATTAGAGGAGAACCATCATCTAATTTCCATAAGACAGACATGATGTGTGGTTGGTTGTTTCGGACCAAAATGCAGAGAGGCTGAGCCAGCAAATAGTAGTTGAAGATTTAATGAAAAATAACAAAAACTTACAAAAATACTGAAGGACACAGGAAGCCAGAGCTAAACAAAACATGAATCCATGGAGCAAATGAGGAGCACAACAGGGAAGGAATCAGGCAAGGAGACAGGTAAAATAACGACGAGATAACGGGAGGAACCAGCAAGGAGTGGCTGAAGGAGAGGAGCTTAAATATTGGGGAAGTTAATGCTGGAACAAAGGCTGGGGCTGATGAACTAACCGTTTGCCAGTGTGGGCAATTAACAAGAGGGGAGTTGAAGAGAGAATGGCAACAGGGGGCAAGAGAGAGCAACAGGGAAGCAAGGAAAGAATCTAAATGTAACTGAGAATAACTAGACACAGGGAAATAATAAACAATCTAAAATAAACTGAAAAATACAACCTAAGAACTAAATAGAGAAACAAAAACACGCAGATCCTGACACAGACAATCTGACAGGGAGGTAGGTGGAAGGGAGGAATTGGGTTTGGAGGAAATGTAGAGCTGAGTATCATCTGCATAGCAATGAAAATTGATTATAGCAGTAACAGAAGCCATTTTTAGAGATGAAGGAACAATTCCAGTGTTAAGGGGAGAGTGGATAATAGTGGTTATGAGAGGAACCAATGTGGGGAGACAAGCTTTAACTAATATCGTGGGAAGAGGGTCAAGCTGGCAGGTGGATGATTTAGATTTCTGAATGATATTAGATACATCAGTTGTGGAAGGAAGAGGGAAACTTGAAAATAACTGACGAGGGGACAGTGTGGAGAACAGGAGGTCAACTTCAGCGTTAGCAGCTCCTACAGGGTTAAGTTGTTGGTGGATGTCAGAGATTTTGACAGTGAAGAAAGACATGAGAAAGTTCCAAAAGTCAGCAGAGTATATATGGGAGGGAAATGAGTCCAGAGGCTTTGTAATTTTGGCAAACAGAGAAAACAGAGACTTGGAGTTACCTTCACTAGAACTGATTAAACCAGAGTAGTATATTTAGCTGAGACAATGCAGTCCTTTTAAAACAAAATATGATAGTTATACAGTTCTTTGTGTATGACGAGTCCAGTTTTCTTGAACAGATGTTCCTGTTGGCGTCCTTTGGCTTTGGGATGATGAAGGTTGAGCGTAAACCAAGGTGCTGAGTGAGTAAATGAGACAGACCTATGTTTGAGCGGAGCAAAAGAGTTAAGAAGATTTTTGAGGTTGACATTATAGTAGGAAATGCATTCAAAAAATCTGCACAGCAGCAGGTGAAATTGACTCTCAATAAGTATTGTTATTACCTAACTGGTGATTCTACAAAGGTGTGACTGATTTGGAGTTACATTGATTTGTTTAGGTGTTCCTGTTATTTTTTTGAGCAATGTAGAAGAAAACCTTATACAGTGGCTGAATCTCCTTTTCTCACTTAAGGGAAGAGTATAAGCTTGAAAACTTTAGAAAGGGCTGAAAGTCTCCGAGGCTTGGAAATCTCCCAAGCATTCAGAAATCTAAAACTTGGAAAAATCCATCACATAGCCTATGAATAGACACTAACAAACATTTTATAGTGAAATCTGTTTGTCCAAAATTCCATTTATCAGTCCTTTGATTGAGCAGCAAACCCACTTTAAAACATCAACATCAGTACATCTCTGTTGGAAACATCTCAAAATGAACAGGCCTTCAGTTCCCCCATCCAGATGAACATCCATCTGGAACAAAACAGATGGATCCTATAAAATAATAGGGTTCTTAACTTATCAACATGGAACAGTAAAGCAGTAAATTATATAGAGGACATATATGATCGAAATATTTCATATCCTTTGATGTTTAAGTACATTCATATGGCATTGATAAAAATCATTTTTTGAATATCGACAACTACAATCTAGAATCAAGCCCAATTTTAAGGTTAAATAAATAGGCGTAAAACTTCCTCTGGTAATACTATTTTCCTTAAACTTCAATACCCAAAGTTACTCTCAAAAAATGATCTAAACGTTTCAGAGGTAGATCTGGAAGAGCGAGGTCAGGAAAGGATGAGGGCTGGCTGAGACCTCCCTTCCTCCCTAACAGCAACACCAGACAACACCATGCAACACCATACCATCCAGTGCTATCCCTCCTCTTTCTTTGGCTCCATCCTGCACCTCAATTTTAACACACTAGAGACCCATCGGGCTTTGGGACTGGGGTGGAGGAGACGCAGCTGACTAAATTATCGATCTAGGTTCTCATAAAGCTAAACTGTGTCTCTGCTGCCTGCATGTGCATGCAGACACTCAACAGACACGGCTCCTTTCTCTGTTAAATATCGAACGTTTGTCCAAAAACAGTGTAAATGTTGAGTTCACTCCCAAACAGAGCGCCATTAAATAATGTCAAAAGGAGCTGCATTACCTTCCTCTTCTCCACCATCATTCAGCATCTTTCATTTCAAAGTTCTTGAAAATTGGGAGTTTCACTCATCAACACATTTGTTTGAACTTGTTCATCGATAACACTGGTGACATACTGGATGTAAGAGAAAATGACAGACTGTAGGTATTGTTAGCTACTTAAGAGACTGGACAGCTTGCTGACTGATTTACAATATCAAGTATGTTCTATTCCAGACTCTATCTTTTCTCCAACTCTTTCCACAGACTGGCTGACCTGATGGAGGAGCACCAGGAGGAGTTAGCTACTATTGAAGCTATGGACTCTGGAGCTGTTTACACTTTGGCCCTCAAGACTCATGTGGGCATGTCCATCCAGACATTTCGTTATTTTGCTGGCTGGTGTGATAAGATCCAAGTAAGACAGTCAAATCTTGTCTTCAGAAATATTAATACACATCATTATTTCTCATATAATTGCACATTTGTACCTAAAACCTCTAATTTGCCTTTATTAAAATAATGTAACCCTCTTTCCAGGGCAGCACCATTCCCATCAACCAGGCCAGACCCAATCGCAATCTGACTTTTACCAAGAAGGAACCAATTGGGTGAGGACGATTTATTTCTCAGTTTTTGATTGCTTAATGCAATAAGTCTTTTTTACCATTTAAGTCAAGTCAAATTTATCAGTAGAGCGCATTTCAGCAGCATGGCAGTACAAAGTACTTTACATCATAAAAACATCAAACAAATATACAGCAAAATCATCAAAATTGTTGAGCAAGTATACAGCTAAATCATCAAAATAATCAAAATAATCAAGCAACTATCAATGCATCAAAATCATAAAGATCATCAAGCAAATATAATTCAAAAATATTGACCAATGTTCCACTTACTGATGAACAAAGGCAGCTCTAAAAGGTGGGTTTTCAGCCTTGATTTTAAGGAACTCAGTGTGTCGGCTATTTTGCAGTTTTCTGGAAGTTTGTTCCAGATTAGGGGAGCATAAAAACTGAAAGCTTCATCTCCATGTTTGGTTCTGGTTCTGGGGATGCAGAGTAGACCAGATCCAGAAGACCTGACTGGTCTGGAAGGTTGATACAATGATAACAGGTCTTTAATATATTTTGGTGCAAAGCTGTTCAGCGATTTATAAACTACCAGAAGTATTTTAAAGTCTATTCTCTGAGCTCCAGGGAGCCACTGGAAGGACTTTAGGACTGGGGTGATGTGCTCTATCCTCCTGGTCTTAGTGAGAATGCGAGCAGCAGCGTTCTGGACCAACAGCAGCTGTCTGATTATTTAGGCAGAGCTGTGAAGACACTGTTGCAGAAATCAATGCGACTAAAGATAAACACATAGATGAGTTTCTCTAGATTTTGTTGAGACATTAGTCCTTTGATCCTGGAAATGTTCTCCAGGTGATAGATTTACTTGTAAGACTACGAACACTGAGAATAACTTTGAGATGCTTAAATTATTCAAGATGCATGAAAGTTGTTCAGAGCCTGAACAACCCTTAACCCTAACCTTAACCCCCGAAGTGATTCTGGCTTGCTGTGGCCCCTGGATGTTTCATGGGCCTCAGTAATTTTGTGCCAAGCTGTGACGATTATATACTTTTTACCTTCAATGTTATTTATACAGAACTAAGGCTGGTTTACAGGGAGGCAGTTTTTAGTGATACTGTAACATTTTTGTTGTGATCCATCAGTGCGTTTACACGTCTCCAGTGATCGGAATTTCTGGCACTTTTTTAAACCAAGTCTCAGAGTGGAACATTTTGAGAACAGTCCCTGCAGATGTGTGAAGTACCTTGCAGGTGTGAAAGTGTAAATGCACAGAACGCACGGCTGCAGTGTTTGTTCTATGCATGCACAGGCAGATAACAACAAAAACAATGGCGGATAGCATTGTGCTGTGTTCTACTTAACCTGTTCAGTTTAACACCACTTTGGATATGGAATTTATATGCATTACATGAGCACTTGGTTCATCACAGACTGCTTACTGTTTTCTAAATGAGCTGGAAGGTAGTTAGGTGGAAGCTAAGGGTCAAAGGCACATACACGTTCAGACAACAAACTAAAATCACAGCGCCATGCCTGGCATGACAACTACAGTGGATTCAAGGTGTCCTGGCGTTCTCGTCTAAAAATGGAACTTTTCCCTAATCAACATCTGAAAATACCAGCAGTTTCCATACAGCGGTCTCATGTAAATGTAGCCTAAGACAGAACCAGCTCTTGTTTGCTGCTGGTTGATCAGTTAGTTTTAATTTTGAGATAAATCCAAAGACCATTGTTCATTGGAAAAGTATTATAATAAATCAGTCTAAACAAGCTGTGTAAAGATAAAATTTATTGCAAGGTCTACTTAAAACAACATACACTTAGGGCTCCAATCAGTGATTGCGAATATTTTTCCTCTTTGACCAGTTTTTTTAAACGATGACAGAAAAAAATCTAATAGCTATCTGTCATTTTGATGGATTAAAATTCATACACCTGACCTAATAGTGCAGACGCACAGATATTTTCAACTTTATGCATAGAGAAGGTTGTGGAGAAACCTAAATTAATCAAAAACAAACATTATCGTCTCTGACCTGGACAATGAACTACATGGTTCTCACTATCTGGGAGCTGACAAGAAGTTGCAGAATTATGAACACAATGCTTTGGAGTGCTTCCAGTGAAACAGCGCATTCTGTGAGATTTCCTCCCACTGCCCCTCCTTCAGAGATTTATGCCAACTTCTGATCGCTTCAAATGGAAAAATGTTCCCTGATTTCAAAATTTTGGCTGAAATGGTGCTTGTAATTCTAGATTATAGAGCGGCAGCAGAGTTTGGATTCAGCCTGGAGATCAACATCAAAACCCTGAGACCTTTGATTACGCACAAACCGTTGCGCAATTTATCTCCATGTTCATAAATAAGTGTGATTGTTTCATTTCTTTGTTTATATGCAGTTACTGGGGCCACAGTCAGTGGTTTTGTCACTGCAGAGAAAAAGTTACATCTAGTCATCTGCTTGATGTGTGACGGCACAATTTGGATTCTCTGTTCAGCTTGTTGAATATTAATTAAACCAAACGAAAATTAAATGCAATTTAATATGTCATTATTATCATTTAAAAATAGATTATCACAGGATTCTTTTGACAGCGTCGGTAAAAATGACGGACAATGAGAAAGTCTAGCGCAACCTCTGGCTCCAATGAAGAGAGGGCCTAAAGTGACACAATACAATAATTAAATGAAGCTTGTACAGGGTTTAATGGGGGGATGTTATGTCAAATTGACTTTTTTTGAGCTGACTATCATGTTATACTGTTATTGCCTTATCAAAAATATACCTAGAGTGTTGCTTTGATTCTTTCTGCACTGCAAAAAAAGCTTTGACTTCGATTTTCTTCCCAGTTGAGTTTCTGCCTCACAGAGCACCCCTCCCCCACACCTTTACCACTTAGCTCTGCCGGACTAGCGGCAGCTGCAATTAGCAAACACCTGGTGGAACTGAGTGGCTGCTGAGCTCATCATACAAACTACTTCTTAGTCCAACACTCGTAGGAATGATTGTAAACGGCATCATGGAGAAGCATTGTTGTGATGACATCCTGAAGGTGGAGTGTAAAAGAGCAGGAGCTTCTTAAAGAGACAGGGGTCAATTTCAAGGTGTCAAATTGCAAAGTCACATTTCTTTTAAGTTATGTTTGATTTAAACTGCATTTTTATAACAACTGAAGGTAACATAGTTACTTGATTGTGCTATAAAGTGGCACTATGTGCTTGGAAAATACATAACCCTTCCCCTTTAAATAGTAATTTGATATGAGGAGGGGAGTTGGGGAGGTTCTCTGACTTGGATGACTGTGGGGTCGGGTGTTCCCCTCTGGCTGCTATGCTTCCCCACCCTTCTACTCTCTACTGCACATATTACCAAGGATCACTTTGAATAGATTTTATCATACCAATTATTTGACTGCTTCTATTCTACAGTCTCTTCAGCTCTGTTCACATCATAGTTCAAACTGTAATGTTTTATAAAGGTACCCCCTACCCAGGCACAAGTTTCTTCAAGGTGGTCTTGATCAATAGTTCCCAATAGAGCAGGTGTGGTTTTTTTCACAGAATGTTTTGAAAGGTTTTGACATTTACTGACAATGACAGAAAATGTGAATATGTGAAATTTTACAACAAAAATTTGTCTGAAACCAACTGTTCACATGAGGAGGAGGTACTTTTCCAATCTAGTAAAAGACATGATCTAAATGCACAGGAAACAACTGACTGAACATTTGAAGAACTTTGAATCTGTCGGTTCTGTTGATGTTTATTTCTTTTTTTACTTTTCAGAGTGAGAATATGACACAAAGTCATAAAGACAAAAAGTTTAGTAGGCAAGAAGATGATGGTGAAACAGTTTCTATAGAACTAAAAAAAAAAAAAAAGATTAAAAAAATCAAACCAACTGGGTCAAATTTGGAAAATAAGTTTCTGCAATATTGTGATGCCTGACAGAAATAAGCTTATGTGAGAGGTATATAGCAAACATGGCCTCACTGAGACATCAGCATGTCTGTAGATCCCCAGACCTGTTTGTATGCTGTATGATTGTTACAGTGAGTCTTGCTCTCCTCAGAGTGTGTGCCATTGTGATTCCTTGGAACTATCCGCTGATGATGCTGGCCTGGAAGACTGCTGCCTGTCTGGCAGCAGGAAACACTGTCGTCCTCAAACCAGCTCAGGTAGGATCCGTATTTTACACTCCAGACCCAGAGAGCATGAAATCCTGAGGGTGTTTCAGTCATTTCTATTCTTTGGATTCCAGGTCACTCCACTTACAGCGCTGAAGTTTGCTGAACTGGCAGCTAGAGCGGGACTGCCCAAAGGGGTGGTTAACATTCTGCCTGGATCAGGTGCACTCAAGTTTCTCAGATGTGTCCCGTTCCTGAAGTAAAAACATATTTCCAGAAACTTCTTCTGAAACTTCTCCTTTTGTTTTAGGTGCTCTGGTGGGCCAGCGTTTGTCTGACCATCCTGATGTACGAAAGTTGGGCTTTACAGGTTCTACAGAAATTGGTAAACACATCATGAAGAGGTCAGAGAAAGAAGCTTTCCACGAAACTCTGAAATGTAAAAGTCAGAAAAAGAACTGCTCACTTCATGTGTGTGCTCTGCTTCATCCCAAGCTGTGCAGTCAGTAATGTAAAGAAGGTTTCCTTGGAGCTCGGAGGAAAATCCCCTCTCATCATCTTTAGTGACTGTGACATGGACAAGGCTGTGCGCATGGTGGGTCCCTTTAGAGGACTGGTTCATCATTTGGTGCTTGTGTTCATGGTTTGCTGCACTACAAGCAGGCTGTTGTCTGTGGATTTCAGGGCATGAGCTCAGTGTTCTTCAACAAAGGAGAGAACTGCATCGCAGCTGGCCGGCTGTTTGTGGAGGAAACCATTCATGACCAGTTTTTGAAAAAAGTGGTATGTCTCATGAGCCTGACTTAAACCTTGGAGCAGGAGAAGAGTCATCCAATAAACTGATTTCATTTCTAATTCATGTTAATCATTGTTGGTTCATCTGTTTATGAAAAATTCATTTAAATCACCTATTAGGATTGATATCTTGCTAGTTCATACAAAACATACCAAAACTATCATTGTAAATGATTACAATTTAATGAATCAATAAAATTTAGACATGTATACATTTTTGAACATCTATAGTTCACTTTTAAAACATACCCCAATATTAAATGCTCACAAAAATAAGGGAATAAATCAGTACATTTCAGGAAGTTATGAATGGACATCATTCTATGCATTTCCTGCACTCGCTTATCCTTCCAGGGCCTGTCTTCATCTGTTAATGGGTGAGAGGCGAGGTACACCCTGGACAGGTTGCCATCCATCACAGGCCAACATGGAGGCACATAACAGACAACTACACACACACACACACACACACACACACACACACACACACACACACACACACTAACACCAACCTTAACCAAAACCTAATTCACACCATATGTCTAAACCTAACCCCTGACCCTACACAATGTCGTCCACCATATTAGGAATGGGCTTTGGTCCCCATAAGGCTCATACACACACACACACACACACACACACACACACACACACACACACACACACACCTCAGGACAATTCATAGAGACTGGTAAAAGTTGATATTTTTTGGAATAGTGGAGGAAGCTGAAGAGAACCCAGCATGATGGTGCCACCACCATGCTGGATAGTTGGAGTTCTTAGGGTTAAAAGCCTCACCCTAACCCCCAGTCATTCTTCTTGTCATTGTTGCCACAATGCTCAATATTTGTCTCATCTGACTGTAACATTTTTCTTCTGAGGGCATTGAGCTTGTCCATGTGGGCAGCTGCAGGTTTCAGTCATGCTACAATGTGTCTGTTTTTGAGCAGAGGCTTCTTCCTTGCTCTGCATCTCCTTCATCTTGTTGTAGGTTGTAGACCTAGCTTCACTGTGAACAGTAACACTGCTGTCAATATGTGGGAAGTGTTCCCACCAGTGGCGTAGCCAGAAATTGCTTTTCGGCCGGGCCAAAGACAAAATGGGTGGGCATATATATATATATGTGTGTGTGTGTGTGTGTGTGTGTGTGTGTGTGTGTGTGTGTGTGTGTAGATATGAAATGCAATTTAATACGTCAATTTTATAATTTAAAATCTGACAGGTAAAACTAGATCATGACTGGACTGTTTAGACACCGTCTGAATGACAGACACCGAGAAAGTCTTGCAGAACCTCTGCTCTGCACGAACCCCAGGAAAATGTCTGCTGCATTTGCAAACAACAGCATCCTTTCCTACGCTATACTCAACCCACTTAAAGTCATTATACCAACTTGAAGAAAAGCAGCGTAATTTTCCTGATATCACATTTCCAGGAAAGCTCGTCAATCTTGACTGAGTGTGTGGTTCATCAATAGCAGATAAATCTGGTGGTGGTCCAATGCCTCCCTAATTAAATGGGTGGGTCCTGGTACAAAGCGGCCCACCCAGGCCCAACAATAGACGCGCCTCTGGTTCCTACAGGACAATGATCCCAAACATGGAGGATACAGGCTAACATCAGACTGCTGGAATCACCCTGATCTCAACCTGTTCAAAATGTGTGAACTGTGGCCAGAACTCATTTAAATGAACTCTATCATATTTATTTCAGGTATATTCAGTTTATCTACGTAGCACCAATTCACTACAAATGCCATCTCAAGACACCTTTTCAGATCAAACAGACCCAGTTAACATAAAGAAATATAAAGTCAGTTCTCTCCAGTCATACAGCCTGAAGGTCAGCCACATACTTTCCAATTCAATCGTGGTCATAAAACACTGCAGTCAGGTTCACTTTAATATTCTAACTTTTACAAAGTTTTCTCTGTAAGGAAACCAGCAGATTTTGCAGCAATCCCTCCTGCTGAACAAGCATGTAATGACATGCATGAAGTGTGTGTATAATTATGACCCTGTGTGGATTAGTGAAAACTCTCAATAAATTCAAACTTGTGCACCCAACTCTGGTTTAGAAAGATAACTGAAGGAGTTTGACGATCTTGTCCGTGACAAGTGGATGGAAACTTCCCACCTATGCCGTCTTTTAGACTGCAGAAGAAAAACATTTGAAATGTCCAGATTTGACCTTTGAAGTATGATCCTGTTGATTTTTTTCCAGGTTGAGGAGGTTAAGAAGATGAAGATTGGTGATCCGTTGGACCGCTCCACAGACCATGGTCCTCAGAATCACAAAGCCCACCTGGACAAGCTGTTGGAGTTCTGCCAGATTGGCATGAAGGAGGGAGCCAGCCTCATCTATGGTGGCAAACAGCTCCAGCGACCCGGTGAGGCATCAGAAGCTGGAGTAACACAGAGTGTGCTGTTTGTTCTGGGTTCAGCTTTAAAGTCGTGTTTTTGTTTTCCTGCTGTTCCAGGTTTCTTCTTTGAACCCACAGTGTTTACTGATGTGCAGGACCACATGTACATTGCTAAAGAAGAGTCATTTGGCCCCATCATGATCATCTCCAAGTTCAAGACAGGGTAAGCTCAAATCCAAAGCTACTTTATCAGCTCTCACACAGTAAACAGACTGGTTTTATGTGCTTTCTCCCAACTTCCTTCAGAGAGGTGGATGACGTCCTGAGGAGAGCCAATGCTACCGAGTATGGGCTGGCATCAGGCGTTTTCACACGTGACATCAGCAAAGCTCTGTACGTGAGCGAGAGGCTCAATGCTGGCACTGTTTTTATCAACACCTACAACAAGACTGATGTGGCCGTGCCTTTTGGAGGCTTTAAACAGTCTGGATTTGGCAAAGATCTGGGTAAGGGAGAATTCTGTCACCTACATTGGATCAGAACCTCAATCACTGGATTCAGATACTTGAAATGACATTAACTGATATGCAGTGGTAGAGCAGGAATGGCTGAGTAGAAGAGGTCAGGATAAAATGAGGGTGAGATCTGACTGATGAGCATGTTTAATGTCTGTATGTCTGTCAACAGGTCAAGAGGCCCTCAATGAATACCTGAAGACAAAAGCAGTGACCATCGAGTATTAGGTTTCCTCTCAGCATAGGGCAGTATCTCAGGAAGACATGTCAGTGGATGATGTGTTTGGATGCAGACATAATGAATTCCAGCTCTGATTGGGGCTCAACAAGCTAATTAATCACAATAATGTCAAATTGTCAAACTAATTATTCATTCCTTTGCAACTGAGCCACTGTGTAAACTGCCAGTCATTTGGTCCTCGACAGTGTAGAGAAACACTGCAGTCATTGTGAATTTCACTCTAGAGGTGGAAGAATAAGATCTTCTAACAATCTTCATTTATTGTGTTGTTGTTGAAATTAGACCAGAACCATTAGAAATTGAATGTTTCCAACAAACCTTGATCACAAATAAAAGGTGTTAAACAGCCCTCTGTTGCAGTTTTTTTTTTCCTGGGTGGGTTCACTACCTCACTGTACTTCACTGTTTGTGTTCCAGATATAAAGATTCACTTACAGAAACAAATACTTCCAATTGCACCAAATGTTACTAGTCAAAAACCAAGCATGTCTTTGATGCAGTTTAATCAATTTAATTAATTCAGCTTATCTATATGGTGCCAGTTCACACGAAATGTTTAAAGGCTTTTTACAAGACACACAGATCCAGTTTATATGCAGAAATATTCAGTCAGTTAAATCCAGTCGTACAGACGAATTCAGTCAGTTAGATGTATTACAGTTCAGTCCTAGTCAGAAAACAAATGACTCATATTTAGCTTATAATACTAGTTAAAGGGTTTTTTGCATGAGGAAGCCCAGCTGATGGCATGAAATTAACTTAAACTGTTAGTGTTCGAACAGCAGTAATGTTAAAAAAAATGTCATTTCTTTGAATGCAAGAGGATTCAGAGACAATGGAAAGAGAAAAACATCACTTTTATTTTGTAAAGGGCAAAACGTACATTGCACTTTTTAGAAGAAACCCACTCATGTGACTCAGGTGCCACCTTGTAGTCAAACCAATGGGGAGAGAAGAAAATTTTATTGTGGTCGGTGGTGATTATAACTTGACACCAGATGACTGGCTGGACAGATGTCCTTCTAGAAGCTCTACTGAAACCTTGAATCCGACTTTATTTGAGTTTATCAATTCCAATAATCTCATAGATTTATGGAGAGACAGAAATCCCGGTGCTCATCAGTTCACATGAATCAAACCAAATGGTAGCATAAAGTCTAGGATATGTTGAAGACCTCTCCAGTCTTCCCCAAGTTGGTTGACGTGAGAATGGAGAACAGAGTCAGTGAAATAAAATCAAACTCATTTATTTGTTACAAAGATATCTTTGGAGATCACACTTACACAAGCCAAGTGTCGACAAGACCCCCCCAGTGAGATCTGAGGCATATAGTTGGAATTCACAGTTATATTGGGTTAGAGCCCCTCCCTAAGTAACACAGCTTCTTTTGTTCAAGTTTGCTTCAGCATCATCCGCTCACGAGCCAAGGGGTGAACTACCAAGCTCTGCTCTATATTCTAACCAAATTTGCAGGGAGGGATTAACACTCAGCCCTCCTCTGAAACCTCCTGTGTTATCATCTTGAGAACAGTAGTGCCTGTTGGAGCGAGTGAGATGCTGCAGCAAACAGGGTCACACTCCCTTTCAGTACAAAATATTCAGAACATAGCAAAGTAACAGTAAAATAACCATGTGTCTAATTGAATGAATATGTGCATATTGTGAGGTGAGGTGAATATATTTTAATACTTCCACAGATAGATTTATGGTTAACCACACCAGATGTAGTCAGATATGTTTCCCATGTTTCCATGTCCTCTGCTCCTTTAACAGATCACTGTGTAATATCGCTTAAATCTGACCCATCTAACTGGAATAACTTTAAAAAAGATTATTAGTAATTTAACGCAGATTTATTAAAGTGTGAGGGATATGTCTGGATAATTAAAGAATTGATACAAAAAAATTAAAAATAATCTGGCTATAGGCAGCTTTAGTAAGAGATGGGAGTATTTTAAATTTAAGGTGCAAGAATTCTCAATTACATTCAATAAACTGAAATACAAACAACAAAAAGAATTTGAGGCTCAGTTGGTGCAAAACATAAATTGCTTTTGGGAAAAAAAAAAAATCAGAAATGACTGAAGTCGACAAATGTGAGTTTATAAGACTTGCAAAATCAATTAGATGTTATTTATCGTAAAAGGGCACGCGGTGCTTACATTAGATCTCGAGCTAAATGGATGGAAGAAGGCAAATAAAATACACCTTATTTTAGTAATTTAGAAAAGATTTGGCAAGAAAGAAAAAATACAAATTCATTAATTTTAGATGACAGGGAATTCACTATCAAAAAGTTATTTCGGAGGAAATTTACAGATTTTACTCAAGTTTATATTCATCTGAGTATAATCCTGTGAGCTCAAATATTTTTCTAGAAGAAATCAAAGAATACGTTCCAAGGATAGATGCAGCTTTTAAGTACAACTGTGATTCTGATTTTAGACTAGTAGAATTAGACAGAGTGATGAAAAAACTAGCTACTGGAAAAGCACCAGACCAAGATGGTCTAACTACAATATTTTACAATTGTTTTCTGGGAAGATCTGAAGCATTTCTTTTTTGAAACAATAAATGACATATTATTAATCAATTCATTAACGCCTACAATGAAACAGGGACTCATTACTCTCATCGCAAAACCAGCCAAAAATGAGAGATACATTGAAAACCTTTGTCCAGTTACCCTGTTAAATACTGATTATAAAATATTTACACATGTGATTGCAGACAGGCAAAAAATGATTTATCTCAGATTATAAGTGAGATGCAGTCTGGTTTTCTTAAAGAGAGATCTATTCACAATAATCTGAGACTGGTTTTAGATCTGATGGACTACGAACATCTAGTGGAGGATGATAGAATCATTTTCTGTTTGGATTTTTGTAAAGCCTTCGATATAGTTGAATACACCTTTATTTTAAAAGCTTTGGAGTATTTTGCTTTTGGAGAAAGGTTTAATAGAATCATTCAGTAGCTTTCCACGGACATCGATAGTTTACTATCTTTACCATCTGGAACCTCCAAACATTTTGATATTAAAAGAGTAATCCGTCAATGTTGTCCTGCTTCACCTCTTTTGTTTATTATTGTGGCAGAGATGTTGGCAACTTTTATAAAACATAATTCCAATATTGAACTGCTAAATGTGATGGGAAACTCCCTGGTAATTACACAACTTGCAGACGACACGACCCTGTTTCTTAAATGTAAAACTCAAATTTCAACGGTACTGAAGGAGATGCAGAAGTTTTCGAAAGCCTCTGGTCTGCCTTTGAATATGAAAAAAATTTAAATAATGACTATTCACGATCATCCCCTGGATGCCGTTATATCCCAGTTAGAAAAGAAGTGAAGCATTAAGGAACTGATATTTCAAAAGTTAAAAAACTAATTGAAGCATCAAACATGGTAACTAAGATCCAAAAAAAGTAAAGTTGTTCTCAACCGTTGGCTCCAGAGAGATTTATCTTTTTTGGACGTACTCTACTCACTAACATGGAAAGCTTACCTCGGCTTATTTACTCTGCTTATTGATTGCATGTATCTGAAAAAATTATTTAAAAGATAAATCAAGACAATTTTAATTTTATTTGAAGAAACAGATGCCATCATATTAGAAAAGCTGATGTAGTTAAATCTTTAGAGGAAGGGGAGTTAAATATGATTGATTTTGATCCGATGAATGGTACCATCAAACTCAAATGGTTGCGAAATTTCATAAAAAAATTATGCAAATCTCTGGTATAATTTTCCCCATAAGATGTTTAAAGATTTTGGTCAGATTCAATTTCTGCTTCGATGTGAGTTTGAAATCTCTAAGTTGCCGATTAAACTATTAGACTAGGCTTTCATAAATAGGTTCTGCAATATTGGAAACTTATTTTTGAACACAATTTATTTTTTACCACATTCAGTCTCAGTTTGGAACAACAGATGCATCTTGATAAAACAAAAATCATTCTTTTACAAAGATTGGTTGAAGAAAGGTATTTGGTCTGTTCTTCACTCTATGGCAAGTTTTTATCATTTGAATATTTTATCAAAAAATACATATTAACATGTACTTTAAATTCAATTTAACAGTGTTGAAGGCAATTCCTCCTGCTATGATCCAGCTAATTAAAGGTATGATTACATATTAAAAAAAAAAAATGTTAAAAAATTTTATTATCTCCCTTAAGAAAATCAGAACCAAATATCCTTCTTTTCCACTCCCACAAAAAAATTAAAGAAATCCATTTCAAAATTATACATGAAATTTATCTCTGTAATAACTTTTTGCAAAAAAGTTTTGTGACTGATATTGAAATAGTTGTACTATGGAACACGTTCTTCTTCATTGCCATTCTGTAGATGTTTTTTGGAGGAGTTTTCAAAACTGGATCTTGGGTAGAAAATTGATTCCACTTTTACGCTTTGAGATGATAAGATTTGGTCTAACAGGGGATGAAATGCTCAACTTTTTATTCACAAATGCCATTTCTTAAAAATTACCCCCATTTTCAATATTTTTTGAGTGAAATAATTTTATTTAAGTAAGTGCTTAAACGTTGTAACAGCACAAAAGACCAATCTTTATATCAATATGTTAGTTACTTAATTTAAGAAACCCCTTTGCATTTGTTAAATTTTCTGTTTCATTTTCTTCACACTATTGTTTCTGTGTGACTATTCTTTAAATTTGTATTGTTTGTTCTGCTTTCTGCTCAGTTTTATCATGTAAAATTATATTTTTTGTTGATACTGGCTATTTTGAATCTTTAATAAAGATTTTTTTTTTTTTTTTTTTTTTTTTTTTTTTTTTTATAGAACGTTACTGGTGACCCAGATGTAGCTAACGCCATCCACGAATATTTTGAGTCAGGACATATATACTGGACATGCTCAGGACTCCTCACCACGTTACAGTTAGCATACGTACACTGAATATGCATTTAAAAGACGCTGGACTGTACAGACAACGTAACTATTCTCCACTTCATGAGGTGAGGCATGCCATTATGACAGAGCTGAGAGGACCAGGGCAATTGTTCGGCTATCAGACTATGTGGCAAGTTCTCAAACAAAAACACCAGTTGTGTGTCAAATGTGAAGGAGTTATGAAACTGTTGAGACAGCTGAATGCTCAAGGAACTGCCTTGAGGACTCGCAGGAGGTTTACAAGACATGTGTATCACTCCATGGGGCCCAATTACATATGGCATGTAGATGGCTACAACAAACTGAAGCCATTAGGTTTGGCGCTCTCAGGACATATAGATGGTTTTTCAAGAAGAACGATGTGGCTTGTTTGTGGAACAGCAAACAACAATCCTTCTGTCATTGCTCTCAATTAAATAAACTATATCAAGAGTCTTGGAGTGTTCCCAATGAGACTACAAACAGACCTTGGGACAGAGAACGGGACTTTGGCAGCAATAGTGTACCTTCCATCATGCGCATACAGACTATTATGCAGGATCGTCAACCCACAGTTATGGATCATCAACAGGGAATCAAGAGTCATGGTGGCCTTTTCTTAAAAGAGGCAGGTGGGTACATCTGTGTTTGGTAGATGCGATGTACAGTGGAAGCTAATCAGTATTGATTTTATAACATTTTCTTGTTTTGCCCACTATCATGCTATCATTGAGTTTGCTCCCAAAATTACTTACCATAAGCAAATGTTTTGTTTTCAAAATGAGTATTTTCTATTGTCTGGTTACACAAGGTACACCAATATTTTTAGACTATGTCTGTGGAAAAGAAGAAATATTGTTTTTGGCATACATTTGTATCATGCTTTAAAATGAGAAGAAATGGAAAAGGGCAGACATTTCTTTAACTACTATCAAATGAACAAGAACATAACATAATTTTGAATTTAATGTATCTCCAGGTCTCAGTTTTGGATGGACTTGTTTGGAGCTCTAAGAGCCTCCAGACACTTCAAAGGAAGCTGTGAACACCAATGCTTGCTGAGCTTCTGCTTCAGCAATGTTCTGCAGAAAAACATGGATGAATGCAAAGACCTCTGGAACAAGCACAGGATCTGACCAAGCAGATCTGCATCATGTCCTGGGGGGATTCCAAATGAACTCTATCTCTTGCCTCACAGGTAACTGACATCTTCACAGAAAGAAATCTTCTTCTGTATTACATAATAATACCGTATTATTATAGCACAAGTTGGGAAATATATTTTAATCATTGTACAAGTGAGATACAGCTGTTAATTTATGAGCTGTCACTGCTGGTGCTCACTTATACAGGTCCATATAGCCAGCAACCAAATCTGACATTTTAAACTATTTGTAAAAAAAAAAAAAAAAACAAAAAAAAAAAAAAAAGAAAGAAAATATTCTTCATAATTCTATTATGAATTTTATTCTGATTTTGCTGACTGTGGATTTGCTGTTGAGGAGAGGGAATCGTATGATGTATGATGTATGTATGATGCCAAAAGTGGCAGCTTCAGTGTATTTACACAGGTGTTTGCAACTGGAAAAGGTGAATCGCTTAAAAACTCGAGGCCTGGAGGTAGCATCATCCCTGCTGGTGGAAGTGATGCCAAACCTGTAGCAATCATCAGCAGATCTTCCAGCGATACAGCCATCATTTTTTCTGAAAGAAGTAGGTAAACATTGTAGTTGTTGGACTCTGCATTAAAGAAAATTAATGTCCTTATTTCTGCTTTCCTTTCATTATAACTTAAAAAAACACCACACACACATTTCTAAACACAGCACATTTTTGAATAATAAAACACAATCCATCCACGCAAACCTTCAGAACTGAGGAGATGATCAGCCCAAAAGCCTAGTGTTTTGCCCTCCTCCCTCTGCCGCCTGTTGCTTCCAGCTGGGCTGAGATCTGGTCTGAACATAGTCTCCAAGTCTGAAGCAGTCAGAGCCTTGGTATAAGACTGGGGACAGAACACTGGAATGCTGCTGCAGTGCAGGGAGGAAACCAAGACTTGCCAGTCCATCTTTGAATCTGTTAAGGACAGATACATAACAGTGTTATAATTGATTTATAGCATAGATATGAACTATCCCATATCCGTCAACATGTGTAAATGCCAACGAGAGTTTTAGTTGACTATATCTGGACAAATTTTAAATGCATAGTGTCATACACCAAGTAAAGCTCAGGTATTTATTTAGGACCGCTCATACACAAAACCATTCACAGTGCTCAGAAATCTTTAGTAAGTTGCCCCTGGTGAGAGGCGCCAAGCCAGGATGGGCATACTTGTTGCACCGCATCTTGCTGCCTGTACGTTGGGGTTCACCCTGGTGAACGAGAGGGTAGCCTCCCTCCACCCTACAGGTGGAGGGACAGGTTCTGACTGTTGTTTGTGCTTATGTGCCAAGCAGCAGTTCAGATTTCCCACCCTTTTTGGAGTCCTTGGAGGGGGTGCTGGAGAGCACCCCTCTTGGGGACTCCATTGTTCTGCTGGGGGACTTCAACATTCACGTGGGCAATGACAGTGAGACCTGGAGGGGTGTGATTGGGAGGAATGGCCCTCCTGGTGTGAACTCAAGTGGTGTTTTATTATTGGACTTCTATACTCGTCATGGGTTGTCCATAACAAACACCATGTTCAAGCATAAGGGTGTCCATATATGCTCTTGTCACAAGGACGCCCTAGGCCGAAGTTCATTGATCAACTTTGTTGTCGTGTCATCTGATCTGCGGCCACATGTCTTGGGCACTTGGGTGAAAAGGGGAGCAGAGGTTTCCACTGACCTGGTGATGAGTTGGCTCCGATGGTGGAGGAGGATGCCGGTCAGACCTGGCACACTCAAATGTATTCTGAGGGTCTGCTAGGAATGCCTGGCAGTGTCTCCTGTGAGATGGAGCTTCAACTCCCACCTCCGGGAGAGCTTCAAACACGTTCCGGGGGAGGTGGGGGACATTGAGTCTGAGGGGGCCATGTTAGGCGCCTCCAGTGCCGAGGCGGCTTACCAGAGCTGTGGTCACAAGGTTGTCAGTGCCTGTCGCGGCGGCAATCCTTGAACCTGCTGGTGGACACCAGCAATGAGGGATGCTGCCAGGCTGAAGAAGAATCCTGTTGGGTCTTTTTAGCCTGTGGGACCCTGGAAGCAGCTGATGGGTACCGGCAGTCCAAGCAGCATGCGGCTCGAGTGGTTTGCTGAGGCAAAAACTCGGGTGTGGGAGGAGTTTGGAGAGGGCATGGAAAATGACTTCCGTATGACTTTGAGGCAATTCTGGTCCACCATTTGGCATCTCAGGGGGGGGTCCACTACCAACACTGTTTATAGTGAGGATGGTGTGCTGTTGACCTCAACTCGGGATGTTGTGGGTCAGTGGCTGGAATATTTCGAAGACCTCCTCATTCTCACCAGCACATCTTCCATTGAGGAAGCGGGGCCCAGGGCCCGGGGACCTTGTGTCAGGCTCTCCAATCTCTGGTGCTGAGATGTTGTGGGGTTGTGTTGGTTAACGTGACTCTGCAATATTGTGTGGACATCGGGGGCAGTTCCACTGGATTGGCAGACTGGGATGGTGGTCCCCCAATTCAAAAAGGGGAACTGCAGAGTGTGTTCCAACTACAGGGGACTCAGACTCTTAAGCCTCCCTGGTAAAGTCTATTCAGGGATTCTGGAGAGGAGGATCCATCGGATCGTTGAACCTCGGATTCAGGAAGAGCAGTGTAGTTTTTGTCCTGGCCGTGGAATGCTGGACCAGCTCTACACCCTCAGCAGGGTCCTGGAGGGTACGTGCCCAACCAGCCTACATGTGCTTTGTGGACTTGGAGAAGGCGTTCAACCGTGTCCCTCAGGGAATCCAGTGGGGGTTACTCTGGGAGTATGAGGCACCAGGCCCTTTGATACGGGCTGTTAGGTCCCTGTATGACTGGTGTCAGAGCTTGGTCCACACTGCAGGCCGTAAGTTGGGCTCATTTCTGGTGTGGGTTGGACTCCGCCAAGGTTGCCCTTTGTCACCGAGTCTGTTCTTAACTTTTATGGACAGAACTTCTAGGCACTGCCAAGGTGTTGAGGGGATCTGTTTTGGTGACCTTAGGATTGTGTCTCTGCTCTTTGCGGATGATGTGGTCCTATTGGCGTCATCAGCTCGTGATCTACAACTCTCACTGGAGCAGTTCGCAGCCAAGTGTGAAGCAGCTTTGGGTCATAACCGAAAGAACGAAGTCACATATACAAGCAGCTAAAATGAGTTTCCTCCGCAGGGTGTCTGGGCTGTCCTTTAGAGATAGGGTGAGAAGCTCGGTCATCCAGGAGCAACTCAGAGTAGAGTTGCTGCTTCTCCACATTGAGAGGAGTAAGTTGAGGTGGCTCGGGCATCTGATTAGGATGCCTCCCCAATGCCTGCCTGGTGAGGTGTTCTGGGCACATTCTACCAGGAGGAGACCCAGAGGAAGACCCAGGACATGCTGGAGGGACTATGTTTCTCAGCTGGCATGAGAACACCTTGGGATTACCCTGGAGGAACTGGCCCAAGTGGCTGAGGAGAGGGAAGTCTGGGTCTCCCTGCTTAGGCTGCTGCCCCCACTACCCAACCTCAGATAAGCGGAAGAAAATGGATGGATGGATGGATGGATGGATGGATGGATGGATGGATGGATGGATGATTTAACATCTGCTGAGAGAGGTTTGAATCTGTCCTTTCAAAACAGAAATAATTCGCTCAACCATAATCTTTATCTGAATTGCAAAATAATCTCCACTTGTCCCACAGTAAATCTGTTCCCTGAGCCTAGGTCATTTTCTACCTGTTGTAGAACTTTCCCTATATCATCTTTCACATTTTCTGCAGTGGTGCTGAAATTTGGATTCCCTATCATGTGGTTGACCAGGTTCTTTGAGAGAAAATGTGGTGCTGAGCTCCTGCGTACAATGGATACAGCAATCATCTTTCCTGCTAAAAAATACTCATCTTCCCTAGCAGCTGTTAGCCAGAGCACAGAATTATTGTGGTTAATTACTACTTAGATCTGCCTATGATAAAAATTTGAGTAGATGTTTCTGAAAATTTTGATTTTAGTAGTGAAACCATTTCACTATACCTAAAAAGACTCATCTTTTGAATTGCATACAAGATAATGGTTTTCTGGGGGTTCATCGTAGATAGGGTGATTTCTCAGATGGCTCATGAGAAGTGTGAGGAATTAACGCCTCAGGCCACCTGTATCAACTCTTCTTCAAAGCAGCCAGCATCATCATCAAACTTGATGAACATGTCATTGTCAGAGTATGTGCTGCATTAAAATCCACAAACAGTTCCATCTCATACATCTGAACGAGATATATTGAACCTGCTGATCTTGTGGTTAATTGCCAGTGCCAGATGTGCAATAATTTCATGTGCCTGCACATTTGTTTCTCTAGAAAAAAACTAACATTATTTTAGACACAGTGTATGTATTTCCTTACTGATCAAACTTTGCATAATGTAATTATGTGCAGGACCAGATGATGGTTAATTGAATACAAAATGTCTAAATTACTAACACAGGTTCTTCTGTGGGCAGGTCTTTCTCTTTGTCATCAGTAAGATCTTCAACGTCATCTTCGTCATTAATTACAATGGGTTCAAGCAGGTTGGTGTAGCTTCTGCAGTGAGAAAATGTGCACTCAGTATAGATAAAAACAAAAATCCATAAGCATGCAGTTTCAGCTTTCAAGAACTAAACATTTAATTTACGACAAAAGTCAAATATAAAAGACTGTTATCTCCTGTAATATTTACAGGATATACTACACACATGTAACAGGAGCTCTGGACGGTAAGACATTCACTGGTGTCTGGATCGTTTCTGTAGTTATCTAAATCCATGACCTGAAAACACAAAAATGAGAATGAGCGAAAATTAATGGTTGACCAGTTTTGAACTATTTTAATATCCTAATCATTTAAAGCATTGAGATGAAAATTTGTGGATTATGGTGCGAGATGAATGTCAGTTGAAAAAAAAAACCCATTCATATTCTGCATTTTTCGCTGCTCACATCCAAAAATTACAGTAAATGCTAAAATGCTAAAACAGAACTGGCAAAAATAAAAAAACTTAAAAAGAGTTAGTACCTGTTGTACTTCATTTGAAAGCACAAGATCCCCAACACCATTCCTTAGAGAGCAAAGAAATGCATATATCATTACGTATTATGAAAATATGCAGTCATGAAATAAATTATGAGACTGCCCCGTTTTCTTCAATGTCTTGTTCATTGTATTGCCCTGTAATTCCTCTGTGCATCATGTGACTAAAACAGACAGAAAAGAACCATGGAATGCCTAAAAGCACTGTTGTTGGCAGTACAATGCCATAGCTATTCGAGTAATGTGATTTTGGTCATTTTTGCAAAAAAAACATGCAAAATTACTAGATATAAGTTTTTAAATTAAACTCCTATGAGCTATTTTTGTTGTTATTGTATTTTTCTAAACAACTGTACCTTTACTTGTTTGGGACTGTAAAATGAACAAGACATTGAAGAAAGCAAGGGTGGTCTAATAATTATTTCCATGCCTGTATTTTTGACACTTCAAAAACAAACAAGCATCTAGAAAATAAACAAACAATACAAGCACTTTATAGGACATGTTCCAATAACCACATACAGGACAAATAACCAAACTATATGTCATTAATATATACTGTATGCAAATACAGTAAAGGCTAAAATACTTTTGGTACACGTACACACATCATGCTATGATATATTCTTAAAATATAACTGTTTCTGTCACTTTTTTGTAAAGGACTGCTTTAATCCAGAGGTTTCCAAGGCTGAAGTAAAGAAAACTCCATGCATTTCACATAAAAAATATTTACATAGTTCTATGGAGCTGAGGGAAAAGGTAAATGGTGCTTGTAGTGGTCAAACATCCAAAAAAAAAAAAAAAAAAAAAGGACAAACCAAATACATATTAAATTGTACTTACCAGTGGATCAGCAAGATCAAACTGTCAGGGATTTTTAAAATAACAATCTCTGGGTCAGAGTCAGACAAGTGAGACAAATTTCCAACTGCAAAACATTAAAAAAAACAAGCTAACTAAATTTCTATTAAGTGATAGTACTATATTCGTTAAACAACATTAGATTATATCTGAGGGGATAAACACAGCATTGGTAAAAACTCATGACTCAGTAGATCCCAAAGTGTCTGGATTTCAAGTTTCTAGTAAGTAACTTGACATGTAGGAGGTAATTTATGTTAATGACTTGATTGGTTATTACTTGCACAACCTCAAAATTAATATTTGTTGAAGTTTAGGCAATGTGTGCTAAACTCCACACACAAACATCACAGCTTACCTTCTTCAAATTCTCTTTTCAAGCAGATGAAAATAGTTATCCTTTGATATGACTTGCCAACTTCAGCCTTATAAGCAGCAAGGGTAAAAGGTCTTTGTGTCCCAGGGATATTGATGACCTCTGTCCCATCTGAATACAGAAGAAGAAGGAAGAAGGAAAGGTCCATGTTTCACATCTTTGTTGAAGTCCTTGATATTTTAACTGATATTTTTAACTGACTGAGCAGAGTTGTGGCAGAGATGTCTGGGTCTGTTGTAAGGGAAATAGTTTTTCCACATTGTGGCCTTAGACCACCCTTCTGAATGACCATCAAGCTAACATTTATCTAAAAGAAAAAAGATGTGAAAGACTGAGCAATGTTTAAAAATAACTGTCAAGCTTGTTCTTTTTGTTTTTAATTTCTGTTGTTTTACATGTTGCAATAACAACCAAATGGACCAATTAGTTACTAATATCAGTTAAAGCAGAATGATGGAAACTTTGACTTTTAAACCACAGATTTCGATACAAACAGTTCATAATAATGATTGTTAATTTATTAATAAATAGCTGATTTACTATTTTGACTGATCATGAATTGACAATTTGCTATAACCGGTTAACAATTACTCTGCATAGCTTTGTTACACTGAACTTTCTTCATACCAGACCCCTGGTTAAAAGCTGCTTGTTTTCGGTCGGAGCAATAAACGAACCTACCTGAACTTTTATTTTTCCCTTTTGATTTAACCCCTTTCTCCCTAGAGAAATACTTTAGTCGTTCCTCGTTTTTCTTTAGTCGGTATTCTTGGAAGGTGCTGAAGGCTGGAGTCAGGCAGGGTGGGATTGTCTGTCGTGCTAAAGTCAAGAGAAAAATAAAATTACAGTGTTCCACATCAGAGAGATGCATAGGCCTACGGACAACATGCCATACTAACCAGAACTACACGACGAAGCTGAAATTACCTTCCGATTGCAGCTTCCAATTTGGGAAATGGCAAAAGGGTGATTCCACCTAATTTTTTCACTACCTTCAACATGTTTTATCTACTCTAGTTAAAAAACTACAACATCTAGAAACTTCAAACCTGGACTAAATTATTCTGCACTGATTGCAGAATATTTAACACCAAGTGTGTGATTTCTGAAACCTTTATTTGATTTGTGAAACTTAAATAAAGGGTGATTTCAGCACTGTTTTTTGCATCTGGACCACATGAGAACTGAACTCCTTTTTATTTTTTGCTGTTATTTAAATGAGAGAAAACTTCCTGTTTTCTCTCATTTTTTATCTTCAGTGTAGCAAGATTTGGTCTTGCATTCTGTTTAGCTTTGATACCTTCCTGAAGGGGGGCATCAACTGGGATAATGCTTCCAACAACTTAACATTCTCTTTCTTCTGGTATTAACTGTTTTGCTCTTCTTTAAAGTGTAACTAACCCCCAAATCAACTTTTTTGCTTATAAACTGTCTAAATAGGTTGTTTAGGGTTCTATATTTATGTTTCTGTGCAAATTTTGACATTTTTGTGTAAATTTGTTGAGTTCGGCAATATATTGCCTAAAACCGTCTCAGTGCTGACCTCCTTCAGTCAAATGGTTCTTAGGCAGTTGAATTTTCCTATTGGTTGCAGCGGTACAGCTGGTACACAGCCCCATGCTTGGGTATAAAACCATCTCATTCAGACACACAGCCCCACCTGTGGCACCCAGTGGCAAGTCAGGAGTTGGAATAGCGGGCCGGGTGTGACTATGGCGAGCACTGATTGACAGCATTACTCAGCTTAGCAAATATGTGATTTATTTACAATGTGGACATGGAGTAGAGTGGGTCTCCTCTGCTCTGAATATTGGTGATGGTAAACTGCAGGATGGATGACTGTCAGATTGACTGCAGTCCTTGAGAAGCAGGAAGTTCTCACCGCAGCTCTCTGCTTACTCAGGACACAGCAGGGCTGCAGCTGAGCTGCAAAGCGCTGTCGCCATAAAACTCTCCAATAACACAGAAAAAAAAGTCACTAGATTTGTAATGTGTTTTTTTTTTTTTTTTTTTTTTTTTTGATTAAAAAGTCGCTAAATATAGCTTAAAGTTTATACGAAACCAACAGATCATCATTTTTCCTGACCCCAGCCCCGTTTACCCCCTCCTCTCATTCCCAGACTCCGCCATGCCTCTCGGTATCTTTTGGCTCCGCCCACTTTGCTGGAATTTTTCAAAATGTGTGAAGGTGGGATTATGCTTTCACAATGGGGGTGAGTTAAATTACTACTACTCCTTACTTATTACTAACACAGAAAGTACTCCCACATAAGTGCTTCTTGTTCAGTGTTGTATATCCTATTTGGCTACTTAAACCCACGGTTGGTTGTGGCAGCCATCCTGAGCTCACACTGAGTTAGGTTCTGTGGAAGGTTTCTTCCAGGTTAAAGGAAGTTTGTGCTCTCTGTTGTCGCTACATCCTTGCTTGCTATAAGGGTTTGCTGCAAAGTTAAAGACAAATGTAAATGATTGTCCACTGTGGCTCCATACTGAACAAAGAGTGAATGTTGCATGTCAATGACTGGATTCTAACTGCTGGGTTTCCTCAGATTAAAAAACGGCATGCTGCACAAAAAACTGCATGAGTGTGAAAATAACCTCAACTTTACTGGCTTGTTTGATTACTGTGATCAGTTGAAATGTATGTATTATTAGGTTTAACTGACCTTTTTTTTGCAAAGTAACTTGACATGACGTGTTATAAATTTGCACTATATAAATAAACAGCAATGAACTGAAAATTGAACTGAGAAGTGTTGGTGTTAATGCAGCTGTCCATAATTGATATCTTTATTGTGAAATCAAATTGTATTTACAAGGTCCTTTTTAGGAACACTTTTGTTTGATATTTATAAAGAGTCCAAGTAGAAAAAGAGTTTAAAGTATAAGGTATTAACATCTGGCATATTTTGGTTGCTGTGGGGTGTAGCTCTTTGTAGTGATTTTTGCTTTCAAAAGAAAATCATACATGACAAACATGGCTTAAAGTCAGACATACAAGTCTATTCAAAATGTCACTTTACCATACAGGTTAAATATTCTGCTCCTCCAATCATTTTATTCATACTGTGACCAATCAGAGACTAACTGTAATTACCCTTTTTCAGCTGGTTTAGACCTGATATGAGATACCAAGCCATTACTTTAGAAGGTCACTTGTATGTGTGGTGGATGTGCAGGTAGCTTAAGCATGTACACTTTTGCTTACAGGTATTGAGTATTAAGGTGTTACAGTAACTTACATGTTTAATGTAATCACAGCTAATTAAACTTCGTTATCTAAGTGTTTCTCAGTTTGTAAAAAATAAATCGATTTAAACATAAATATAACAACATGTACATGGTACTGTGTCATGTTAAAAAAATTTCATTACTTTTTTTTAAGCCTGTTAAGTGGTCATTTGGTTTGTGGAAACATTCAACCTACAACTTCCATCAATTAAGCAGATGGTAGCAATTTACCCAAAATGATTAAAAACCTGAATGAGATGCTTTTACATTGCCCCACCCGTGTTCGTTTTTATAGCGCCAATTCACAACAAATGTCGTCTTAAAGCACTTCACAGAAATCATTTTAATTCAATTGTACATACAGTCAAGTTGATCCAAGTTATCAAACAGTTCAGCAGCTCAATTAATTATTCAAAGTAGTTCAAAAAGTTTCTAAGGAAACCCAGCAGAGCACTGAGTCATTGACTTGCAGCGTTCACTCCTCCTGGACGAGCACGTGGCGACTGCAGAAAATTGCATGCATTCAGGGACAATAAAACAGAGTAACGTCAGAAACAATATTCAGAAAGGTGGCTCAGTGGTAGAGTATGTCCACCATATGAGAAGTCTGCAGTCACTGATGCAGCTATCCAGGGTTCTCTTCCCTTGCCACTTACTGCATGCCACCCCCTTCAGTTTCACCTGTTCTTCATGCTCAATGACTTGTGAGAAAAGGCAAGTAGTGCAACAAAAACATTTTTCAAAAGAAATCTGTTGTTTAAAAGTTCACTGGTCAGAACAAAGATAGGTAAAAATAGGTGAGGAGAAGCAGGGTCTGAAATAATGAATCATGTTAGCATAAAGCAAAAGGAAATAACCTTTATTAAAATGTAAAGTAGATATTTGTATTTTTGAAAAAAGTTTTTGACATTACATTTTTGGATGTAACACAGGCATCCACAAATGCACTGGAAAACACAAAAGCACTAACCAGGGCTGAGGCAGTGGAACAAGCTGAGCATGGCCAAATGGAGGAGAGGTAAGAGAATTACAGTGACTGAAGCAATATGAGCATCCAAAAATAACCATGTATAAAAAACAGAAAAATAATTCAAGTGATTCATAACTGAATGCCTTTTTTTGCAGTGAGAGAGGAGCTTCTCATGCAACCACATGCAGAAGTAGAGAGATGTTCAAAAAGCTAAAATCAAAGAAAAGCTGTAAAATAAAAATGTTTACAAGTTTGAAGTATACCATTTTTTATGGTTTTAACTAGGACTTGTTATACAAATACACACACTTGACGATTTTGACATTTCCATTCATTCTGCTCAAATTATTTAGCCAGTACCATAGAAAAATCTTTTACAGGTTTGAAGAGTCTGGGTGGTGTTGTTTTGGAGCTGGACCACTTCTAGTGTGATCCAAATGCATAAAAAGCACTAAAATCATCTGCCTTTATGGAAGTTTCACAAATCAGATTAAGGTTTCATAAATCACACACTTGGTTTTAAATATTCTGCAATCAGTGCAGAATAATCTAGTCCAGGTTTGAAGAGTCTTAACTAGAGGACATTAAAGATGCTGAAAGTATTGAAAAATTAGGTGGAATCGCCCTTTAGCCATTTCCCAAAATCGGAAGTTGCAATCAGCAGCAAAGCTTCAGCTTTGTAGCAACACAGATTTCCCTGGAAAATAGCACCCAAGAATGCAACGGACATTTATATTTGACCAATAAAATGTTGTTGCTCTCTCCCATCCTAATTTGATAGTTTTACTGATTAAGTTATTAAAGCTATTGAATATATCTGGTTTTTATAGTTACTCCTACATTGTCTACCCTCATAACTGGATTACTTCAGATTTAAGGACTGTGGATTCTTAATTTTATTTCACTTTTTGCCTTATTTTTTCAACCTCCAAGATAAGCATGAGCAAGATGCCTCTGGTCGACACCAGGGACATTAGTAGTATTATACAAAGGCTTACATCAGTACAACTGAGGGTTTCTCGACTGCAGGTAAACGTCGAGATCAACGCAGACTCTGGAAATGAAACAACTCCACTGATGCTTCAAAACAACAAACAGCCTCCAAGCACTTCAAGCAGCTCACCCACCTGGAACTGTCTTGGAGCTAAGCCAAAAAATAAATCTCATCATTTGGATCTGATGAGGCGTCTAATGGGAAGGACCCCTCACCTAGATGATACAACGTGGCCAGCATTGAGCCAAAACATCCCCTTGTCACCACCAGCACCAAAGAAAAGACAACAAGCAGCTGAAGCTGACATGATTCCAGCTTCCTTGATTCCGGTACCAAGGACTAATCAGCCAGCTCGAGCCATAACACATCCCGCCATGTCTCCAGCTGGAAACCCACTAAACCCCGATGGAGTTCCACTGAAAAACAGGTTTACTGCTCTGGAGCAGGAGCCTACAACAGACACCTCTCCTCTAAACATCAACAAGAGGTATGAGACAAGACCAACACATCCACCTTCTAAAGTGACCCAGAAACCAAAATTAATGCCAAAAGTTCTTATTGTTGAGGATTCAGCCTTGAACTGAATTAATAATCTTTGTAGCACAAAGAGAATGAAGATAATCTGCTTTCCAAATGACACTGTGTTGGATGTAACAGAGAAAATACTCCCATTAACCACTGACCACCCGAGCATTGGGAATCTAATCATTCACATTTGAGCACTAATGACCTGTCCAAGCAAAAATCTGACATTCTGAAAAATGACTTTTGTCATCTTCTAAGCACAGTTGGAAATCTGAAAATGAAGGTGTTTATCAGAGGACCAATAACGAAAGCTAGACGTGGAGATGAGAATTAGAGCAGATTGTTTATGATTAATAGATGGCTTATTAAATAATGCTCTTCCAAATCCATGAACTTTACTGACAATCACAAGATTTTCTGGGAGCGCTATCATCTCTTCAGACAAGACGGAGTCAGCCTAAATAAAGATGGGGAAAAAACTTTTCACGGCCAATATCTTCAATGCTGTTAACAACAGAAAGCCCTCTCTGCAAACACAGAACAATCTAAACAATGACATCACTGCCCCAACAAAGATTGTAGAAGGACAAGCACAAACCCAGCAGGTGCACAATGTTCCAAAACAAGCTGATAAACAGCCATCAACTCCATCTAGAAATGGAGCTAAGAGGGGAGGGAGCCCCCCCATCCCTCCTTTTCGACACCACCCCACCATCCCATCAACACCTACTGGGAGCCAAGACTGGTTATCGGAGGACAGTACTGGAACACAGAATAGTTCATAAAATTCATCACCAGAACTGATGTTTCTCAACTTCAGTGAGAAAATGCACTGCCAGGTACTGCTAGGAACTTTCCTCTTAAGTTCCCAAAAAGCATGCTTTTTTGTTCCAAACCATCAGATTCAGAACATCGACTCTGTATTTTTGAAGTATGAAACGGGGTCTCAGACATTAATTCACCTGTCTGTCTCCAGAAAGCGTCTGACCCCCCAGTGGTAAGATACAGGAGCATCCTTGTCAGAATTACTAACAGAGAAATAGCAAGGAAATGCAGTGGTCTAAAATCAAATCTCAGATTAATCCCTGTCTTAATCAACCTCAAGATGTAGAATTATCCACCCCCAAGACTTTTAAACTGACTCTGCTGAATATAAGATCACTATCAGCAAAAGGACTTTTAGTTAATGACTTCATTACTGAGCATAATATTGATGTTATGTTTCTTACAGAAACATGGTTGGATGACAATAATGAAACACCTGTACTCATTGAATCAGCACCCTCTAATTAAATTTTTTAAGTGAGAATAGAAAGAATAAGAGGGGCAGAGGGGTTGCTGCAATATTTCATGATTCACTAAACTGTAAAAGGCTTTCCCTGGGCAATTTTGACTCTTCTGAATATTTGGGAATTGAGGTAAAAGGCCACAAACACTGAGACCCAAATATGTGGCATATTTTTTCAATGACTTTAGTGAGCTGTTATCTATGATATGCATTGATTATGATTGTTTAATAATTATGGGAGACTTTAACATCCATGTTGACAACCTAATAGACAGAGAGGCAAAAAAGTTGAATGATGTACTTCTTGACTCAACATGTTAAACAGCCAACACACGATTGAGGACACACTCTGGATTTGATTATCAGCAAGGGTGTAAATATCTCCAGGGTCTCTGTTATTGATGTCACGCTGTCTGATCATTTTTCTGTTGTTTAGGAAAGTACAATCTCTGTTGACTCGCTTAGTAAAACAGATATTATTACAAAACGTTCTCTTACAGACAACACAGCTGAAACTTTTAATCAAATCTCCTCTTCTACCTCACTTCCATGCTGTAAACCAGTAGATGAACTGGTACACAACTTGTGGTCTAAAATTTCAGACATCATTGATTTCATTGCGCTTGTTAAAGTGAAGATTGTGTCTGGTAGGAAGAAATCTCCGTGGATAAATGCTGCACTTGTAAGAAATGAAAGAAGCCTTTGTCAAAGGGCTGAACATAAATGGCATAAAACTCAACTTCACGTTTACTATGAAATCTACAGACAGGCTGTGAAGCCATCACTTGACCCTAAAACATGTAAGGAAAACATTTTTTGCCAAAATCATACACAAAAACATCAACAACACTTGTGCCCTTTTTGCCACAGTTGACAGGTTGACAAACCCTCCTTTGATTTTACCACCAGAACTCCATTCTACCAGGGCCTGCAATGAATTTACCAACTTTTTTTTTTTACAGAGAAAATTAAAAAAAATTAGAGGGTTAATCTGCACATCCACACCAAATCCATTAAGGATGCTTTGCCCAGTCATAACAAATGCAGAGAAAATGGCCACATTTCAACTACTCAACTATAGAAGCTTAGAGGAAATTATAAATCAATTAAATTCCTCCTCCTGCTGTCTTGATATCCTATCTACAACCTTCCTTAAGAAA
This sequence comes from Anableps anableps, assembly GCA_014839685.1. Taxonomy (NCBI): domain Eukaryota; kingdom Metazoa; phylum Chordata; class Actinopteri; order Cyprinodontiformes; family Anablepidae; genus Anableps; species Anableps anableps. The sequence continues at coordinate 39,239,748 of CM026069.1, forward strand.
GTTTTGCCCATCATTGCATCTGACCTGGTCCCGGTCACTAACCCCAAATGGCAAACAGACAACATGGGTGTAAAAGGCCCCACAACACTCTCTGCCCACTCAAATATTGTGTTGTGTGTTGTTACACAATACATTTAAAATAGGTGAGATGGGGTAGTGGCTTACACAGATGCTCCCCTTACCAGAGAGTTGGTGGTGCCAACTCACCCCCCCAAAACCTTTCCCAGAACCCTAAATGTCTACATGCAACATTTGGGAGTGAGCACAGGCACCGGAGGTGAGACTGATTAAACAGCTCACCCCTTGCATGCTATAGGGTGTGCCCACCCCTGGATCCTACATGTGTGTGTCATGTGAATGTTATTCGTGAGAGTGTCTAAGTTATATATAAAATTGGGGCCCAAGCTGCCATGAAGTCATGGAAATGGAGGATCCTCCCCACACTTGAGTGACAAACCCATACCCCAAGGCCCTACATGAGTGGTGGTGTGGCGGAGTGGGCAAAAATTGGTGATCGAGGATGGGGAAGAAAGGACTGGGGTGGCAGATTGCCTTCCCAAGGAGAAAGCTTCCCTGCTGACCCCAATAGGCACCCCCATTGGCCGAGACCCACCAAGGGAAGGAGGTCCAATACAGCCACCCAAGGCAGGTGGCAGCAGCACCATTGGGGACCAAGGCCAGGGATGGGCACAGAGCCCCGAGAACCGACTGGGGCCGGGGACAGCGACCCAACCCCCTGGAACCATCCAGACCCCCAAACCCGACCCCCAGTCCAACACCCAACCCTCCGGCCAAAGAAGCCACTGAATCCCAACCAGACAACCAGCCAAGAGTGCCCGCACAGCCATAGACAGTGTACCGCGGCGACCAAGATGGCACCCCCACCCCAACAAAGGAACCAACCAGCCCACCAAGCGCAACCTCTACAGCGAGAGTACACCATGAAAAGGAGGATGTATGTCCAACACACCCAGATACCCCAGGACCAACGGTGCAGAATCACCAGAGCAACAGCCCCTGATCCATCATACTGCCCCCCACACCGCCCACTGCACAGCCCCAACCCTCAGCCAAGCACTGGACCGCAGCAACAACCAGGCAAGCAGAATAATGACATAAATCCCATGCCAACACCGAAGCAGCCAACAAGTCCCACCAGACCCAAATCTGCAGGCCAACACAAACGTAGGCATCCAGTCAGTGCAGGCACACACATCACTCCACAGATAAACAAACTGAGATCATCACGCGGCATGGGGCCCCGCAGACCCCTGACGCACCACCTCGCCCATCACACCACCGAGGGAAGGATGCCGACGCAGCAAACCATGGAGTGCCACCGACCGCCACAGCCCAGACTGCAAAGGAGTCAACAACCCCAGGCCCAGAGTCAACAACATCCAGGGCAGCCAAGCAACAACAACAGAGCCAGAGCAAGCAACCAGCCCAGCCCACCCCAGAGGAATAGCTACCCCCACCCTAACATTCAGACAACTCTCAGACCACATAAGACATCCAGGTTGAGTTCACCCCTTCCCATGAACCACTCCCTCCACCCACAAAATGCCCTCCCTGATGGGAGAGCACCTGCTATGAGATAGCAAAGAAACCTCCCCATCAGGTTAGGGCACCCCAAGACCCACCAGTGCCTATGCCCCTAGGCCAGGGCAGGGCATCGGTGCACACATCTGCCAAAACCCTGGCAACATACCCGCCAAGACCCAAGCCCCCCACACCCAGCCGGTACCCCACCCTGGGTGTGATGCACCTCCAGAACCCCAAGTCCCAGAGCCAACCCCAAACCCACCCAGGAGCAGCGGGGTCACCAGGTCAATAATCCATGTCCATCGGTGCAGACCAACAAGAAGCCCACATGCAGCCACGAGAAGTCATCACCCAGACCGACCAAGGCCCCGTCCCAGATGGGGTCCATAGCCCCCCTTCCGAGACCCCCTGCGGCCCCACCCCCAGAGGCCCCCTGATGCCCCAATCCCCATAACCCCCCATACACCAGTCACAATGCCACACAGGATGGGATCAAACACCGCCCCCCCCCCATCCCCACTATGTGATGGAACCAATTAAAGGAGCCCAGAGAGATTGATCTAATGTGGAGGCAGAGGCTGTCTCAAGACTGATGTGATCCAATAAAAGGTCTCTATACTGGTTAACACTAAGAGTATTTTTATTTTTCCAATTCATGAGTATAGTTTTCTTTGCGATACATAAGGCAGTAAAAATCATGTGAACTGACTTTGTCTCCAAGGTGACGTCATCTAAATGGGCTGATAAGCAAACTGACAGAGAGGGTGGAACTTTACATTTCAGACACTTTGGTAAGTCCTCATATATCTGGTGCCAGAACCTCTGAACAGGTGGACAGAACCAAAATGTGTGGATGTAATTGTCAGGTATATTGCCTGTGCACTGCGAGCAAGTGCTACATGATGCAAAACCTATCCTGAACATCCATTGACCACCATAGCGTACTCTGTGAAGGATTTTGTATTGTATCAATTGTAAATTAGGGTTTCTAATCATTTTAAAAGTTCTTAAACATATCTGGGACCAGAGGTTTTGGTCAAAGTTGACTGACAAATCCATCTCCCATTTCACAATGGGAAGGGATATCGATTCATCTATGTTAGACAGTATCCTGTAATTTTTTGATAGTAATTTGGGAGGGTTAAGATTAAGAAACCCTTATACCCTTGATGGTGTTTCCAACATAGCTTTATTGCACTTAAATTTATTTTTTATTATAGATTTAATTTGTTGATACTTTATACCACTACTTTGCTTTCCAACCGTTGTTATTTTCACACTTGAGCATCTCAAATCATTCAACACACAACGGTAAGAATAACTAACTGAGAGAGACTCGTGGCGTCTAAACAATCTCCTCATGGCCAATCATGCGGCAGGGTTAGCTTTAACCTCTACTATGCTGCTAAAGCTGAAGCCTCCACTGGAAATTCAAAAAAGAGACCCATTTTCTCCTGCTAAAAATTCACCAGTGGTTAAGAAGAAAGACACAAGGGCAGACAATGATTTAGATGGCATGTGTGCTGTCCTTGATGTTATAAGGCAACTGACTGACAAGATTGACACACTTGGCTCTCAACTTCAGCAAAACTCTGCAATCCTGGCTAACATCACTAAAGCTGTTGAATTCAATGCTGTGGAGATCAAAGATTGCCAAACCCGGCTCTGGTCCACAGAAAATGAAGTGACCACTCTTAGAAAAGATAACATGGGGCTTTTGGATTGAGTCCTAGAGCTTGAAGCGATACAAGTGTTGCTGGAATCTAAAAATCTGAGGTTTGAAAGAGAAAGAAGGCGAAAATATCTGCGAAGTGGCGACAAACCTACTGGTGAAGATTTCCCCCTCTTGGGCTCCAAGCATTAATCACATTGTGGACTCAGTGCACTGTCTTGGCAGACACTTTGAGAATCAAAACCAGACAAGTTATCATCCCGTTCACTCATTCATGGAGAATGTCCAAGGGTTCAGCAATCTGCAAGGAGTTGCGCATCGCCTTCATAGAAGGTCTCTGCAAGGCTGACAGGGAGGCGTGTGCTGTGGTGTGGCCAAAGATACAGCAAGCAAGAGTGGAGGGAAAACGGGCTTATTACAGAAGTGGTTTTGGATATGTCAGTGGACAAAAGATCACCTAGATGAGTCATAGTGACAATTCATCTCCAATGAGAAAATTAAAATTGCAATTATTTGTGTGTTTAACCCTATTAGTTAGATTGGAAAGTTAAAGTTCTAATTATTGATATGAAGAGGACATCATATTTTCTGTTTGAAAAGTCTCCTTTAATCGCTTTATTTCCGTGATTTGTGAAGATATCTTTTTGTAGTTGGTATCTTTTTGTAGTTGCTAGTTTTTCTGTAATGAATGTTTCTTTTTTTTTTTTGCTTTTCTCTTAATGTTAGGGGCTTAAGAGACATCATCAAAAGAAAATCTATATTCTTGTTCTATAAGGGTGACAAAAAGCCAATAATTTTTTCCTACAAGAAACTCACTCTAAACCAGAAGGTGAAAAATTGGGGGTACGTCAGTGGGGGGGATAAAATTATCTTTGATCATGGCACGTCTAAATCTGCAGGTTTAGCTATTCTTTTCTATAACTCATCTGGCAAATTGTTCACCTCCAAATCTAGTAAGACTGGTCACTGGCTGATGTGTGTTTTAGATCTCAACGAGCATCACACTAGTAAATATTTAGTAAATATCTATGGTTTCAATACCTCAGGGCAGAACAAATTGTTACACTTAGAAATTTCTGAAAATATTGAAGATCTTAAGCTCTCCTATCCATCTACAGATATTATTGTAGGAGGTGGTTTATGATGAAGAATCTGATACCTCTCTCTCAGTACCAACGTAGTTTTTCCAAAACTACTCTTACCGATTTTTGTGGATCTCTTTATTTGCTAGACCCCTGGCATTTCAAATTTCCAAATATTAAACAATATGCCTGGTTTAAACCCAATGATATAATTAAATCTAGGAAAGACTTTTGGTTAATTTCTGCCTCCATGAGAAATTTTGTTTCAGACTGTTTGATCTCAACAGCTCCTCTCACAGATCACGCTGTAATTAAATTAACCTTCAATCCTGGTATTAGTAGAGGTAAGAAAGGGTCCTGGAAATTTAATTCAAGCTTACTAAAGAATAAAGAATTTTAAAGTGGGATTCTCTCTCTGATCTCTGAGGTAATGTTTGGGATGCCTTTATCTTTTTTATTCTGCCAGGTGGGACTTCTTAAAATTTAGAATATGTGAATTTTCTATTTCTTTTGGGAAAAAGTTACGTAAAAAACGCAGGCTATATGAAACAAGCTTAATTAAAGATATAAACACTTATTGGAGTAACATTTCACCCACTGAAGAAGACAAACAAATATTAAAAACTTGCAAACTAAGCTTGATGAAGTCTATATTAAAAAAGCGTCAGGAACCTATGTAAGATCTCGGGATAGATGGATCGAAGAAGGTGAAAAAGTACCTCAGCTAGAAAAAAGAAGGCCGGGAAGAAATTCAATTAAAGCCCTGAAGTTCCATGATCGAGTTGTAACTGACCCCATCTTGATTTCCAGAGAATTTTTCACCTTCTACAGTCATCTTTACTCTTCATCTTATTCTATTAATAATGCTACATTCTTTTTTAATTGCATTCCGAATTTTATACCCGGCATTGATGAGGAGTTTGCAGAATTGTGCGATGCTGATATCACTATCACAGAGTTAGACAAAGCTGTTCACAGTTTATCCTTAAACAAAGCTCCTGGTTGTGATGGTCTCACATCCAATTTTTATAAACGTTTCTGGATTCATTGAAGAGAACCCTTCTTTAATATGGTTAATGAAGTAACTGATAATTTGGCTTTCCCTCCAACTATGAAACAAGGAGTAATAACCTTAATCCCTAAACCTGGCAAAGACCCTAGAATTCTTGATAATCTTAGGCCTATCACTTTAATAAACACCGACTACAAAATTCTTACCCTCATTTACGCTAATAGACTGAAAGGAAATTCGCATTAAATTATTAGCGAATCTCAGTCCGGTTTCATCCAGAATAGATTCATTCATAACAATATTTGCTTAATACTTGATCTCCTCGATTACAACTGTTTGATAAAGGATGACGGTTTCATTTTATTTCTTGACCTTTATAAAACTTTTGATTCCACTGAACATCCATTTTTTTCTTTAAATGTTTAAATTTACTAGGTTTTGGTTCCAAATTCAGACATATTACAGAATCTCTCTATAAAGACACAAACAGCTCTGTCTCCTTGCAAGGGGTGAAACCAGGTGCCCGATTTCTCCCTTTCTTTTTTATAATTGCTGCAGAAATGCTTTCAATATTTATAAAAACTTCTAATATTGCTCCTTTAGATGCTCTTGGGATGCCATTACTTATCATCCCGCTAGCCGACGATACAACCATCTTTATGAAGCACTTAGCAGAAGTCCCGAAGATTCTCCAAGTTATTCGCACATTTCCGAGGCCTCAGGTTGAATCTAAATTTAAACAAATGCGAGTTGATGCCAATTCATCAAGTAAAACCTCACTTAAAGGAAGCTTATGGCATACCCATAAAATCCACTGTTAAATATCTAAGAATCTCTGTATGGAAAAATTATGCTGAAAGAGAAAATGAGACTATTTGGAACGTAATTGATAATTGCCAATCTAAACTTAACTTTTGACTGCTACGTGATGTTAGTTTACCGGGTAGAGTCTTTTTGACTAAAATGGAGAGTATTTCAAGATGCATCTTCCCAGCACATTCATTAGCAATCTCTAACAGAGCCATTAAAAATTATCAGGTTAATTTTGACTACTTTTGGAGAAAAAAAACGCATTATATTAAAAAGACCGTATTAACCAAAAAATATGAGGATGGTGGGGCTAGAAGCCATTGAAATTAAATATATGAACGGAACCTGAAAATGAACTGGTTGAAATCCTTTCTAAACGCTAATAACCTCTGGTATCATATTCCCAGACAAATCTTTAATTTGGTATTGATTTCTTATTAAAATGCGATTTCTTAATTCAAAAACTCCCTATCAAATTGTCTCTTTTCCACCAACAGGTTCTTTTATATTGGAAACATCTATATAACCATAACTTCACTCCTCACAATTTCCCGATTTGGAACAATAGATATGTTACTTTTAGAAATAAATTCATATTTTATAAGGAATGGTTGGATAAAGGAATTTAGTCACTTGTTCACCTTGTTGATAGTTGTGGCCATTTTCTATCTTACTACGATTTTTGTCTTAAATTTGGCAATTTTTCTCATCTAAAAACATTCAATCTCGTTACCTGAGCAATTTCAGATTCTGTTTTCTACCTGATTCGAGGTGTTATGTTTGATCTTATTCTTCCTCAACTTCCACTAATCTTAATCGGTGACTGTGATTTCAGAGAAATCTCAATTCCAGACAAAACTCTCCGATATTTATTCACTCATATCTTGTTTCCTTTTCAATCTTACAAGAACTCCATCTTAAAATTGTTTCCAAAAGATACTGTGCCTCTTTTGAGAAAGCAATATGTGAAATTTCCTCTTCCCCCCAAACCAAAGAAATTCATTTAATATTTGTCCCTCCAACGACTTTTTGCATCAGCGTTTTGGGTTTGAATCCAACTCATATGTTCTTTCTGCAATAATGATATTGAAACTACAGACCATTTATTCTTTCATTGTAAATTCTCTGATGCTTTTTGACAAGATGTTTTTAAATGGTCACAGCCAAGTATTTCTCAGCTGGGAAAACTGTATGAAAGAGATTATTTTTGGATTTATCCTGGACTGTAAAAAGACCTTCTTCTTGGTGAACACTGTTCTAATTCTTGGGAAATTATACATACACGAACCCAAATGTAAGAAAATGTCTCCTAAGTTTTAAAAGGTCTAGACTCTAGAGTCACAGAATGCAATGACGACGTCTGCATGCGACTCGGACTTTTGCCTGACAGAAAAGCTCTGCAAGAACAAAAAAAATTACATAGAATATAGGAGATTAAATATTTCTGACAAGACACAATTTAATACATTTGATTAACACATGAAAGACCAATGTATTTTTTTTTTTTTTTTTTTTTTTACTGAATTTAAGATATTTTAAGGCCTTAATTTATATATGAATTTAAGACTTTTTAAGGACGTGCAGACACCAGGACTACTTCAGTAAGTCAGTATATTTGTACACAAGCAGAAGTAAAAAGTGATTCAAAAAATTACTCAAGCAAGAGTAAAAGAGTATTTATAATAGAAATGCTACTAAAATACTATTTGATCTTAATAGTTATATTTGTAAAAATGATGCAATCGATGATACAAAAATATAAAGTCGTGCAAATTCTGGTATTTTAAAAAATAAAACATTTTTTGACGTGGCACTAGGGGATGGGTGGACAGTGGGGTAGTAAGTATTTCCCACTAAATTAGAAATCAAACTATGTTGTGTTTCTAACACATTATGTCTTTTTCTATTACCTAATCTTTGATTTTTGCCTAGAATTTGTCTTGGCTCAGAGTCATGAGAATAAAGTCTCATTCCCCATTCAATCGCTTCCTTTTAGCAGCTGACAGGAGAGAACTGGACCTGAACTAAAGTCCTCTTCACACTTTTATCTCCATTTCAGGCCCAGCTGAAGCTGTTGTGAAATAATTATTTGGTTTGGCTATGAATACTCTGTACAAATGCTCAGGGAAATTATTAACAAAGTTATTGGGTCTAATTAAATTAACAAGTCGGGGCACCACTTGATTATCAGGAATTAATAGCCAAACAGCTCTGAGTCTGTCAGTTATTGTTTTATGAACACCTGCCTGGTGATGTGGGGTATTAATGAAGGAGTGAATTCACACAGCAGTGTTCTCAAACAGGAAGTACTATAAACACAACTTCTCTCCAAAATACATGAATTTATTAACAAAAAACTTTAACTTACAGTTAAAATACTTCAGTCACTAAACTCTTTAACCGGGCAGTAACGTTCAATGAAACTATAAAGGAAAAGAAAATAAGAAAACCAATAAACTCATCAAAACTACAGACTAATTATACTAAAAAGGGATAAAACTAAGAAAGTCCCAATGCAGGGATATTACAGTTCAGTGCTGATATGGGTGTGTCAGAACTAAGGCAAATTCTCTTAACTCTTTGTCTCATTAATTTCAGAAACATTTTCTTAACTAAACAGAACATCACAAAAAAAATCTGAACTATGTCAACTATATTAACAGCTTAATTCATTAAAACATTATTAAATTGATTGAACCGAGTGTTTTCCATGTCTACATTTCTTCATGAACATGAACATGTTTACCTCTTATCTCAGTTGCACTACTCTAAACTACCGTATGACGTCCTGGATTCCTGGGAAAACCGTTATCAGAGAACAGAACAATCAGCTGAAGAAGCAAAGCAATGCTGAGTCATGTTCTGACCAGGGCAGGTATCTACAGACCTGAAACATTTCATGCAGAGAACAATGGCGCTAGATGAGCATGAGTAGAGCTACCCTGTAGTGATGAACCAATCCATGAAACATTGATGGGCCATTTTCCTCTTGATCAGCAGCTCCAGTACTGTAAAACTGATTTTTTCTTGTTCATCAAGTGGATGAAACTGGAAAATTTCCACATTTTTCTGTGTTAACACAACAAATAGCACCATACTGTTAGTTAGGTGAGATGAGGGACAGTGGAGCCCTAATGGGCTCATCTCCAGCCCTCCGTGGGGCGTCATGCTGTGACTGTGTGGCTCTGCATGTGTTTATTCATGTCTTTCTTGTAGGTGAAGGGCTGGGAGCAGATGCTGCAGTGGTACGGCTTCTCTCCTGTGTGCATCCTCATGTGAGTGACCAGGTTGCTTCTCTGCCTGAAGCTCTTGGGACACACTCCACACGCATACGGCCTCTCCACCGTGTGGATCCTCATGTGGATCCTCAGACACTCGCCCCGGGCGAATGTCTTGCCACATTCTTTGCAGCAGTGCGGCCTCTGGCCGGTGTGTATCAGCATGTGCCTTTTTAAATGAGTGGCCGTGGTGAAGGTTTTCCCACAGACGTGGCACAGGTTGTCCACCCTGTGGGCATGCAGAGAACCAGGAGACCTCTGAGCAGACGGACAGAGAAGAGAAAAAGCTGTTCCGTGTGATTTAGCGTGAATCACCATGGAACTCCTGCGGAGGAAAGATTCTCCACATGTTCCACAGTGAAACGTTGTCCCTTTCTTACTGGCTTTTCTTTGCTTAGCCTTCCTACTGGAGCTCACCACAGCTGAACTGGTGTTAGTGTCGTTCCTTCCAGCACCGTTCTCTGCCTCACCTTCAGATGAGATGGGCTGGCAGAAGTCCGATCGGTCAGGACCACCTGCTTCCTGCAGCTCACTGGAGGCGTGAGGGAAGAGGATCCCTCCCTCTAGGACGGTGCTGTTCTGGGAAGAACTCCGTCCAGACTTTAAACCAGAACCAGAGTCAGAGTTTAACAGATCAAGCAGTGTCCTCTTGTCCTGACTGGACCAGTATTCTGGACCGTCCCAGAACTCTGGTTTGATCTGCTTCACCAGCACAGGAGCTGCTTCTCTGTAGGTCTGGTTCCCAGACGTGTGGAGCTCTAGAGAAGCTGGAAACACAAAGAAAGTTTTCTTCAAAAAGAATGAAAAGATGAAACCCATCAGGAAGGTTTATATATACAGTAACATCAAAGGGTTTATGATGTTAGAAAAAGAACTTTTCCCATTTGTAATGTGGCCTGTAACCCGGAGCACTCAACTAATAAACACAATTGAGGAAATTTAGGGGGAAAACAAAAGCTTAAATGTTGTTGATTAGTTAAAACTGCTCAACTTTTTCTACGTTATCAAAGCTCCAGACTAGCTTCTGCAGATTCTTCTATGAAGACCGAACGACTGAAGGTCACACAGTTAAACCAACTGAACGCATCAAACTCCTGTTGAAACAAGCACACAATGCATAATCAAAAGGACATATTCATCCAGAGATCCATCAGCTTGAATAGAACGTTGGTCCAGTCGGCGACGGTAATGCACCAGTCAGTGACGGTAATGCACCAGTTCATGGGGGTAATGCACCAGTCGGTGACGGTAATGCACCAGTTCATGGGGGTAATGCACCAGTCGGTGACGGTAATGCACCAGTCAGTGACGGTAATGCACCAGTTCATGGGGGTAATGCACCAGTCGTTGGCGGTAATGCACCAGTCAGTGACGGTAATGCACCAGTTCATGGCGGTAATGCACCAGTCAGTGACGGTAATGCACCAGTCAGTGATGGTAATGCACCAGTCGTTGGCGGTAATGCACCAGTCAGTGACGGTAATGCACCAGTTCATGGCGGTAATGCACCAGATAGTGATGGCAATGCACCAATTGATGGCGGTAATGCACCAGTCAGTGACAGTAATGCACCAGTTCATGGGGGTAATGCACCAGTCGTTGGCGGTAATGCACCAGTCAGTGATGGTAATGCACCAGTCAGTGACGGTAATGCACCAGTCGGTGACAGTAATGCACCAGTCGTTGGCGGTAATGCACCAGTCAGTGATGGTAATGCACCAGTTCATGGCGGTAATGCACCAGATAGTGATGGCAATGCACCAGTTCATGGCGGTAATGCACCAGTCGGTGACAGTAATGCACCAGTTCATGGCGGTAATGCACCAGTCAGTGACGGTAATGCACCAGTCAGTGATGGTAATGCACCAGTCGTTGGCGGTAATGCACCAGTCGGTGACAGTAATGCACCAGTCGTTGGCGGTAATGCACCAGTCGGTGACGGTAATGCACCAGTCAGTGGGAGTATTGCACCAGTCGGTGACGGTAATGCACCAGTCAGTGGGACTATTGCACCAGTCGGTGACGGTAATGCACCAGTCAGTGGGACTATTGCACCAGACAGTGATGGCAATGCACCAATTGATGGCGTGTTCCCTAACTCTTGATAACCACACATGACAAGTTAAACAGCGTACAGGAAATCCTCGCCAATCCTTCGCCACAAAATAGAAAGTAACAATAACTTCTGTCTGGAAGGTCAGATTTCAGCGACACTTGTAAGACTTGTCATTGGAATTGTACTGAACTGGGCCTTACAGATACAAAAACAACACACATCACCAAAAGAACAGCATGAAGCATGGTGATGGCACCATCATGCTTTGGGTTGTATATCTTCAGCAGGAGCTACGACCGAAGTCATGGGAGGGAATTAAGAATGCTTGTAAACACCAACTATTGCTGGAAGAAGATACTGAGGTCTCTGCAGGGAAAGCTTCATCTGTCAGCTTGACAACGACCTAAAATATGATTATTTGTGCTTTATATTACCAGAGAAGACCAAACATGTAATTTCCAAGCTTGTAATAACAGCAGTTCATAAATCCTGATCAACAAAACTACATCTGACAGAAAATCTGAGCAAACCAAAAAGACAGAGTGCTGTAATAAAATCAAAACTTACTTTAACACAGTATCTGTTTAATTATCAGCCACATTATTTTAGGGTTGTTTTTTGTTTGTTTCTTTACCTCTAAAAGCTTTGTGTTTGTTCCTGCACAGAGTTACACAGGTTATGTATTATAATGTATTACATATTATTACATAACCTCGACCCCCTTCCATTCGAGGTTATGTACTCGAATGTCTGATATGTACTTTAACACTGTCAGTGAAAAACAGAGTGTCTTCAGTCAGAGGCTTCTTCAAATTAGTTGTCAAACATACCGCTACAGGAGGTCTTTCCTGCCCGCAGTCATCACCATCTGTAATAACTGCTTAATTAAATGAGCTACAACAACACTTAATTTCCCTTTGGGATTAATATAGTATATTTGAATTGAAATTTTAATAAAGTAGTACTTAAAGCCCGGACGTCTCTTTAGGCTGATACAAACCATACTTCGTTGGTTTGTCACCAAACAGGGAGCAGCTAGAGAAGAGGTGGGACATTAGTGAAGACCCTGCAGACCCGGAGGACCAGGCAGCGAAAAACCGACCTGTGTTGGACATTACTGGTAGCGCCTCGGCTGACGTCGGCAGCTCGGTGGTTCTGACCGCCTCCATCGACACATACGCCTCATTTTCCAATTCGAACAAGGTTCTCTCTAGAGCTCCAAAGATCTCCTCTGCTGCTGCGCTCAACCGCTCCTCTACGAACACTTTCAGCTGCTGCAACTTGGCCATTCTGGAGGCGGACTGGACAAACCGCTCAGCTCCAGCCATTGCAGCACAGTCTGGCGTCACCAGAGGGCGCGCTAAGCTCACATTTGATCTGGAAGTGGTTTGTTAATGTCCTATGTGTGCATTACTTCCCTCTACTGGATTGGAGTGTAAAAATAGATGAGAAAAATACTTCAATTTACCCCTTGTCTCCATTAGTTATCCAGTAAACGAAATAAGTTTTTCATGGGTCATTTGAAAGACTTTATTCTGACTCCAGTGTTGAAAAGGATGTTGACTGACACTGTCTCCTCATGTAACTGTGGCCTGCTGAAAAGCAACGACTTTTCCCAACTTTTACACAAAAAGTACTGAATTCCTAAAATACATGAATAAATATATAGTTAGACCCCAAATTATTCATATCCCTGGCAGATTTAGGTTTAAAGTAATCAGTTAAATTCACAAACATGTGAATCTGATTTTAAAAAATCTGTGGAAAGAGCTAAAAATTAGGGTGATGGCAAGAGGTCTTGCAACCTTAAAAAAAACTGCTGCTCAGCAATTAGAAAAAGGCTTTATTTGCTGAAATGGTAATAAATATTTCATTGATTATTGTGTTGGGTAGCCTATAAATCATTTGACACATACCATTTTTCATAAAATGTAAATGAAAACATTAATTTTATTTCAGCAATAAACAGTGTAAAAGGAGTGTCATCCTTTTACTCTGTTGTCTGTTGGAGAGATGTCCATCTCATTTCCTGTCAAAAAAAAAATTTCTTGGTTGAATGAAAATTATTTTGAACTTAATCTGCCAGGGGTATGAATATTTTTGTGCATAAATGTATGCATAAAATGACCACGTAAAACATTAATTTCTTGTTTTCATACATTTCACAGCGATATAAAAGTTACAGTTCATTTTCTCTACCTGCTTAATCCTTGGTGGGGCACAGGAAGCAGGGGTGTCTAGCCAATAAAATTCCAGAAATGCATCAGGAGGAAATGACCCCAATGGGGTCCTAAACCCAGACCTTCTTATTACAATTTCAAAGTGATAACAACTGCACATCCTTGCCCAGAGAAAAACATTTACGTCTAGTCTATCTGTGACCAGCCTCTATTACACAGATTGATGCATCTGAAGCATTTATTTCTAAGTTTTTAAGAAAGGCTTACAGCTAATCAATATAAAACATTTAGTTTTCAGAAATCAAAATTCAATAAATAAGACAAATGAAAAAGGATATTGCTTTGGGGCATTGCATAATTGTGAAACAAAATCCATTTAACAGTTATGGGGAGCTTCACAAGTTGTAGAATATGAAGTGCCAATTGTAAGGTCACACAGTCAAAAATTAACAGCAAATTTTGTTTATTTAGCCTGTCATAACAAAAAAAAAATGGGGGTTCATTTTTCAAAGATCATACTTTCACCATGTTATTTATTCACTTACAAGCATCACAGATTCAAGCTAAATATTTAATAAGTACACTAAACATTTAGCTCCAAACTAAATATTTAGTTTGAAGCTAAATAATTAGCTCTAAACATAGCTGCTCTGCCCCGTCTTGGTCGGGCCTCTGCTGGGGGTTGGTGTGCCCTCAGGGCTCGAGTCTCCACGTCCATGGCTGGATCTGCTCCGGCGTAGCGGGTTGGCGCCAGAGCCTGTGGGGTCGTTGCTGCAGCCCCCCTGAGGCTTCTGGATTGTGGGTGCTGGGGAGTCACCTGGGGCTTTCATCAGCTGTTCTCTGGGGGGGGGGGGTTCCTGGGGCTCTGTACTTGGGAGTCTGTGACTCCGGTCTTCCTCGTGTCGTCCCCATGTCCTGGGGACTGGTGTGGGTCTGTGGGCCCCCACACCCACTATTGAACATTCTTATGGAGAAACCTTATAAACACAAGCACACACACACACACCCACATACACACACGCACACACACAGGTGTTTAGATTCAGGTGTTTGTCAGATACACTCAGTTGGGTTTCGGTTGCCATTGAAGTTATAACTGTTATTATTTTGTATGCATATGTTGTTTGTTGTTGTGGATTCTAGGTTTTATTTTTTTTCCTCTTTCCGCAGGTCAAGCTGGATCTGTCCGGAATGGACCACCACATGTCCCAGTGGATACTGGACTACCTCACTGGCAGCCTACACTATGTGCAGACACAGGGCTGTGTCTCCGACAGGCTGGTCTGCAGTATGGGGATCCTTCAGGGAACTGTGCTGGCACCATTCTTCTTTACCCTTTACACTGCAGACTTCTCCATCATCTCCACACGCTGCCACCTGCAAAAGCTCATAACACTGATGCACTTTACAGGAAGGGTCAGAGCAGAATCTACCTGCTGAGGAGGCTGAGGTCTTTTGGACTGCAGGGGGCGCCCCTGAAGACCTTCTTTGACTCTGTGGTGGCATCAGCCATCTTCTATTGGACTGTATGTTGGAGCAGCAGCTTATCTACAGCTGAGAAGAAGCGGTTAGATCAGCTCATCAGGAAGGCCAGCTCTGTGCCAGGATGCCTCCTTGACCCAGTGCAGGTGGTGGGAGACAGAAGGACTCTGGCTAAAATAACATCACTGATGGACAATGTCTCCCCCCCCCCCTGCATGAAGCTGTTGCTGAGCTGGAGAGCTCCTTCAGTGACAGACTGCTGCATCCTAGGTGCACTAAGGAGCGTTATTGGAGATCCTTCCTCCCAGCAGCTGTTAGACTCTATAATCATCACTGCTCACAACAGTATCTGTACAACTTTAAGTCAAGTCAAGTGAAGTTTATTTGCACAGCACATTTCAGTATCAAGGCAGTTCAAAGTGCTTCACTTCATAAAAACATCAATCAAGTATAGAGCAAAATTATCAAAATCATTAAGCAAATATACATGAAAATCATGAAAATCATCAAATAAATATCATTAAAATCATAAGCATCATCAAGCAAATATAGTTCAATGTTCTACTTACTACTAATCAAAGGCAACTCTAAACAGGTGGGTTTTCAGCCTTGATTTAAAGGAACTCAGTGTTTCAGCTGTTTTGCAGTTTTCTGGAAGTTTGTTCCAGATTAGAGGAGCATAAAAACTGAAAGCTGCTTCTCCATGTTTAGTTCTGGTTCTGGGGATGCGGAGCAGACCAGAACCAGAAGACCTGAGTGGTCTAGAAGGTTGATACAACGACAACAGGCCTTTAATGTATTTTGGTGCAAAGCTGTTCAGTGATTTATAAACTAGCAGAAGGATTTTAAAGTCTCTTCTCTGAGCTCCAGGGAGCCAGTAGAAGGACCTTAGAACTGGGGCGATGTGCTCTATCTTACTGGTCTTAGTGAGAATGCGAGCAGCAGCGTTCTGGACCAACAGCAGCTGTCTGATTATTTAGGCAGACCTGTGAAGACACTGTTGCAGTAATCAATGTAACTAAAGATAAATGCATGGATGAGTTTCTTTAGATATTGTTGAGACATTAGTCCTTTAATCCTGGAGATATTCTTATTCAGGTGATGGAGTGTTTTTCTATTGTCATTAGCTGTAAATAGTTTGTATTTTTAATGCTCAAAGACATGCACATCTTGTACATTTTTAATTAACCAGCTCAGTTGCAGACTCCTCCGGACTGGAGTATTTTTTACAACTACACAGTATTCATGTTGAAATCTTGCCTTACTGTACAGAGGTTTTTTTTTTTTTTTTTTTTTTTTAATTCTGTTTTTTATACATATTTTTATATTCATGTGAGTCTGTTTTTCTGTTATTGCCTCTCACTGCCACTTTGCTGCTGTTGCACAGGAATTTCCCCATCGTGGGACAATAAAGGATATTTCTATTCTGTTCTGTTCTATTCTAGAGGCAGACCTCTAGTGTGTTGACTTGTGTTCTCTCTATGCGTCTTTCTCTCCTCTACTTCTAGCTCCTTCTTTCCCTTTAAACTTGTTCCCCACCTTTCTCTCTAACCTTTCTCCTTTCTTTTTCTTCTTTGTGTCCAATACATTTGAAATAAACCTAAAGCAATTTCTAATAAAGTTTCATAGTATATATCAAGTGGAACATCATGGTGAAAGCCATAATGCTCCACTTGTTAAAGTAAATCTGTTGGGCCTTACCTTGACAGTCAGACAACAATTCACACTGCTGGGCAGGACACGTTTAAAAAAAAAAAAAAAGTTTGGAGCTAGATATTTAGTTTGTAAGCTAAATATCTAAATTGTATAAAAATATTTGACTTGTTTTTGTTAAATATTTAGTTTAGATATGAATGAATAACATGGTGAAAACATGACCTTGAAAAATGTACCCCAGTTTTTTTCTGTCATGACATGCTAAATAACCCAAATTATTGCTGTTAATTTTTCACTGTGTAACTTTACAAACAGCAGCCCATAGCAGAATCCAGTGTGGGTCAGAGCTTCTGGAGCTACCACACCGAAACAAACCCAGATATGGACTGAAGCTGCCACAGTGATTGGGTTAACACGCTTCCGAACCAGAGAGAACATAAGAAGTGTCTTAACTGGGCTGAGGTCTTGACTTGGACCCAGTCCCAATACTCACACTTCCACCCTTGTGCCTTTCAAGTGCATGTTCCTGCTGAAGGGTTCCAGTTTGTAGTGTGTCCCAATTCTCCAGAGTGGTCTTTCGCCTCACCCCCTTTGTGCCCTTGATCCACACTTCAGCTAAGTCTGCATCCAAATGGACTTCAGCAATATTTTGTATTACACACAATTCACAGCTGCACATGAATTTTGAATTAAAAGGTGGAAATATTGTATTTTTTTCCCCTTTTTTGTAAAGCTTTATTGAAGCTTTATTGTAAAGCTTTATTCAAACATCAGTATGACAGGACACACATCAGTAACAAAAAAGTACCTTTTGACGGGATAAACTGAGCAGAAAAGAGAAAAAGTAAAAAATAAAAAAATAGTTACAAAGAATAACAGTGTGAGGAAAATAAAGCAGAAAATATACAAATGCAATACAATGCAAGAGGAATTACATATTGGTAAAAAGATTGGGCTTATGTGTTATCACAATGTTTAAGCACTTCCTTAAATAAAATTATTTAATTTAAAAGATTTTTGAAAATGGGGGTGATTTTTAAGAAACGACATTTGTGAATAAAAAGTTTAGCCAGGAGGATTAAATTATTATTACCATAATTTGACTTTTAATCCCCTGTTAGAAGGCCAAATTTTATTATATCAAAACTCAAAAGTGTTCTTATACAAGATCCAGTTTTTAAAAAATCCTTCTAAAAACATTTATGAAATTGCAATGAAAAAAGGTGTTCTGTTGTTTCAATGTCTGAGTCACAAAAGGCAAAAGAATTGGTATTTATATTTAATTTCTTTTGCAAAAGTCATTACAAGGATACATTTCATAGATAATTTTGAAATGAATTTCTTTAATTTTTTGTTGGAGTGGAAAAGGCAGATATTTAGTTCTGATTTTCCTTAGAGAGATATCATCACAATTTTTAAACAAATGTTTTCTTCTCAAGGTAGAGGGAAAGAAAACTGAAGTCAGAGTGTTCCTTATGAATTTATTATTACATTTTCTGTTGATAAAGTCACAGCCTGTTATACTCAAAGATGGTTCTTTTGGCGTCACAACTGCTTATGTAACTGTACCTTTAATTAGCTGAATAATCTCAGGAGGACTTATGTGGAAATATGGCAATGTTCACCGAGCAAGCTGTGTCTGTTGTGGAAAAAAAAAAAAAACAGTTTACAAATGTAAAATATAGAAAGAATTTTTGTTTCACTCTATTGTACATGTGTGGATACAATCAAATTTTTATCTGTATTCAACAAGTCATAACAAAATACATTTGATCATCTTAATATCTTATGCAATAATTTTGGAAAGCAAAAATACGTAAACTGTAAATTTAAGATCGTCCTGCCACCTTCTTAAAACGCATATGGTTGTTATTAATTATGACCATTTGACTCTTTATCCTTCCATTTTGGATGTCGCAGCTACGACTGTCCCAGTTCTCCAGTGCTTGCACGCTTGTAACCTGCACACTCGAACCCTGATGTGCACTTCGACTGAGTTCACACTTCATAGAGGGGCGTAGGGCGTGGTGCGAGGATTGGGACTGGGCCTTTCAGTGGTTTCGGTAGAGAATGCATGGAGAGCAGTGCCACAGCGCCCTCTGCTGGACGGCAACTGAATGACTCTAACTAACAATAGGGTTCGCTCCGTGGATTCCGGACCCCCAGCTGATGATCCTTCTGCCGCTTATTATTTGTTTCATTGGTGCCTTCTGAGAGCGGGGATGGGCAGCATCCTGCAGGAGCGGGTAGCACAGCGGCGCGTCGAGAGGCTCTCCACCAGTGACAGGGAATCCAAGAAGAAGACTTCAAGAAGCAACAGCAGGCCGACTGTGGCCGGGTGGGTTCCTGACATCATTATTATTAGTGATGCTGCGGAGCAGCAGGAGACTGAAAAGGCGACTGCTGTCCAGCTGTGGCACGCTCTGACTGCCAGATTCCGGATCCTACAAGAAAAACACAGATGACGACCATGTTTATTTTCTCTGGATGTATTTTATGTGTAACTGGTATCTAATGATTCCTTTCGTCTGATGCTGTATAATTTTAAGGACTAAAATGGGAAGGAGGCAGTCAAAAAGGAAGTTTCCTCAGCCGCAGTGCCCGATCCAGAGTCAGGAAAACAACCATGAGAAGGTGGGTGCTCACGGTTACTCTTGTTGTTCCACAACAACACCATCATAATAATTGTAATATATGCAAAGCTGTGCTTTTTTTTTTTTCCAGAAAGACCAAATACTTATGGATATGTAATGGCCTCAAATGTACAGTATTTATGAATTGTTTTGGTGGAATTTGTTTTTTGCTTAAAACTGCCTGGACTGCCTAGACAGTCCTCTCCAAACTGAAGTTAAGCGCATCCCAGAACGTTCATGTTAGAAGATCTGCTCCCATAGTAGTTCTAGTTCCTCCTGGATGTCCTTTTAAACAGAGCACGTTCACCCTGTGGTAGATGGGGGACCTGCCTCGGGTGAACTCTGACCTGTCCAGGGTGAACTCTGACCTGCCCAGGGTGAACTCTGACCTGTCCAGGGTGAACTCTGACCTGTCCAGGGTGAACTCTGCCTCGCGCCTAATTTCTGAGGTAGAGGAAGGTAAAGAGAAATGGATCAAACGATGCTGGGTGATGCTGAGGGTTTTATAAATCAGTACAGAGATTTGGGTTTTTCTTCTGCTCTAAGGAATCTTGGAGCTCCATCTTTGTGTGTTGAGTTGGTATGGTCTCTCTGTGCATTCCTGGGTTTTCTCTAGGTACTCCAGCTTTCTCCCACCTTTAGATGTTGGCTTAACTGGTCACTGTAATTTATCCACAGGCTTCGGTGTGCTTTAGGTCCTGTCTGAAAAAACATGTTAGTCAAATTAAAATATTAATTTCAACCTAAATATGTCGGTGGTGTGAATAATTTTGGGCTTATCTGTATATTCACAGAAACCGCAGAGAAGGAAGCACAAATCTAACACTTCCTCGACCAAATGCAGCACAGCACAGCAGCACAGGTGGGATGATAGTTTGACTGGATTTTGTTGTCCTGTCTTTGTGAAGATGATCAGCCTTCGTTCTTCCTGCAGTGCTCAGGGAACCTCCAGGTTTCCCCCAGCAGCCCCTGAAGAAGACAGGATGAAGATCATGGTGTCATCAGCTGCTGAGCACAGAAAACATAAACACACGTCAGCCCTCCTCTGCCACAGCCTGCCTCATTCCAGTCCTGACCAGCAGGGGGAGCTCTCACCCATGCAGGAGAAGGGAGGTCTGAGTGCCCACCCCCAGCAGGACAGTGACACAGACTTGTCTGAGTCAGAAAGACTCCCCTTGTCCCCCTGTCCCATCACCCCACAACTTGAGCTCAGGCCCGAGGTCATCGAGGATGAAGACCCCACGTCTCACCGCCAGAGAGTCAGAGGACGGGAATATGAGGGGGTGGACTTCCCAGACTTCCTCCCTCCACCTTTCAATTCATGGAGCCTCAGCCAGCTGGCTGTTTTCTACAACACGGAAGGCAGAGGGGCCCTTCGGCCCAGGCCCGTGGGCCCCTTGGAGAGGTACCTGGAGAGGTTGCTGCAGCTGGAGTGGCACCAGATCCAGACCGTTCAGGCGGAGCACAGGACGCAGGAGTTATCAGGAGGGACATCCAGCTGTCAGAGGTCCCCCGCTGCTGCCCCGTCCCGCCTCGGCTCTCCCAAATGCATCCTCCAGTGCCAGCGTGCCTTCCCTCTCCCCTTCCTGTCCTCGCTGGCCGGGTGTGCCAGCGCTCTCTGCCGAATCTGCTCCTCCACCTGCAGCACATGCTGCCGCTCCATCTACAGCCACAGCCATCAGTCCAGACTGAGTCCCATGCTGGATCGCAGCAGAGGGCCCCCCCCGCTCCCTAAAAGGAGCTGCAGCGAGAGTCGGGTCCACTCCTCAGACAGGAGGCTCAGAGCTCAGACGTTTGGCAGCCCCACCAGGACCAACAGCTACTTAAGGAGGATGCAGGCTTCAGGAAACATCCGGAATCCCATCCAAGGTGCCCCAGGAAGGTCCCATTCCTCTGTTAGGGGTTGTGGTGACCAGGCTGGGAGGGGGGACAGGTCAGACTGGACAGCGAGAGGAGAGAGGCATTCGACCAGATCAGAGACAAGCCGGAGCAGTTCTGAGAGCAGGAGAGGAAGAGCTGAGCGGAGCAGGAAGTCCCTGCAGTTATAGATGATTTCCCTGGGTCCAGATATTCCCCCGTCCACAGACCGAGCAGGACCAAACAGGTTGAATTTGTTACAGAACAGCTCAGACCCTGTCATCACTCAAAGACCTGATCGTCAGCTGATGGGATTCAGATGATCACTATGTCTTGATTTTCAGCTGCAGAAATGATTTCATGACTCATTTTTAGCATCATTACAAACCCAACGTGATGTTTGCTGTAAACTGATTGTTTACATGAACATTAATGGAACATGGAGATGCTTTTTTAAAGATTCCAGGATGTTTTTATCAGTCAGCTACAATGCCTTACTAAAGTACTCATACCTCTTAAAGTATTAGATACTTTTGTCACGTTGCACACACAAGCTTCAATCTCTTTTATTGTGTAGTGGAGCAACACAAAGCAAGGATTTAAGGATAGTTATGCATGGTGTAAGTTTAGGTTTTTTTGCAAAAAACAATGTGATCAGTGCAGCATATCTTTAAATTCAGTCCAACTGAGCGAGACTGCAGGTCTCTTCCAGCTGTAAACATTAACACACTGACATTTCTGCACATTCTTATGTGCAAACAGTGCGGGCTCTGTCAGGCTGATGAAGAGCATCTGTGAATATTGATTTTTAAAACTTACCACAGATTCTTAATTGGAGACTTTGACTAGACCATTCTGACACATGAATGCTAAACTATCTAAACTATTGCATTGTATTTGTGGCTTTATGTTTTGGGTGGTTGTCCTGCTGGAAGCTGAACCTCCACCCCAGTCTCCAGTCTGTCCTCTAACAGGTTTCCTTCCTAGATTGTCCTGAATTTAGCTCCATCCATCCTCCCATCAGCTCTGACCAGCCTCACTGTCCTTGCTGAAGATAAGCACCCCACAGCAAGATACACCAGAGGTGTGAATCTCTGCAGCTCTTCCAGAGTTACCACGAGCCTCCTGGCTCCTTCTCTGATTAATGCTCTCCTGTGAGTCCAGGTGGACGTCCACGTCCTGGTAGGTCTGCAGGTGCTCCATCCTCTCCATGTTCGGATGATGATGATGATCAGAGCTCTGGGAGATGATTGGAGTTTGGGATGTTGCTGTAGACCCTGCTTTAAACTCCTCCCTGACCTGTCTGCTGGGTTCCTTGGTCTCTATGATGCTGCTTGTTCTCTGATGTTCTCTAACACTCCTCTGAGGCCAGAACCAGAACAGCTGCATTTAGACTGAGATTAAATTATATACAGGTGGACTCTGATTACCAACTAGGTGACATCTATTGGTGTGGCAATTTTGGGGTGGCATATTTATACCCCATTGAATACTTTCTGTGACTGCTGCGTATCCAGTCACGTTCGTTAAATTAGAATCTGCATCCAGATGAGGCTCGTTTGTCAGATAAAAAAAAATTCATTGAACCCACTTTTCTGTATTAAAATGTTTCTATTGGTCTGATGTCTATATTCTAATTTTAAATGTCACGATTAGTTGTAGGCAGAAAATCATCATAATTAACAAAAATAAAGGCTTGAAAACATCAGTGTGTAATTAATCTATATAATGTAATGTTTCACTTAGTGAAAATAATTTTTGAAATAAATAAACTTTTATGATGTTCTAATTTATTGTATGTTCAGTGATATAAGCACACATGACGCAAAACCTTCTTTTTCTTACGAGGTCACGGCTCCACATTCCAGTCCAGACCAGTAGATGGCGGTAATGAGCCTCTCTACTGATTGCCGAACGGCCCTCTGGATCGGCGTTAATAATTTCAGGCCGGACGTATTTTTGGAGCTACACCACCAACATGGACGCTGGTTCTCAGCGTGTTTTACAGTATTTCACAGAAATAGAAGAGGCTGCTGAGGATGTTCTCACGACTAAACAGCAGGTACCTTAACTCCGAGGGGACAAAACGAGAAGCCGTTTATCACAGAGTATTGATAACTCAAAGCTAAGCTAACATCTTGCCGAGCTGAATAAGTTGTTTTTGGAAGCTCTTTCATTTATTTCATAAAAACTATGACTGAAGGCCCTCATAAATGAGTAAAATCCATCTTCAGATTTTCAACACTCTGGTGTATTGCACTTATTATTGTTATTATTTACACAAGCAAAAAATGACCTCCGTCCAAAAACAGCAGTAAAACGTGCAGCATTTTAGTCCAACATCAGAGCCTCTATAGACTGAATGAACATCAGCACCGTCCACCATCATGGCTTCAATCCACCCTATTTATACGGTTGTTTGCATCTTTTACTTGCATTTCTTTTCAGTGTTAGTTTAGCCCCCCACCCTTACCCGGGAAAAGTTCTTTGCTTGCTTGTGAAAACCCTTTTTGAAACCATTTATAGGAGGAAGCTTGTGGGCAGGTGACCGGGACACATACTTCTGGACTATTGGGACCAATATCAGCCCAAACATGCACAGGAACCCCCAACCCTACACCATAGATTCCTCTGTATACAGATGATTCTTGAGTGAAATGAGGCCGTATGTCTGACAGCTGAATTTAAACATAGCACTTCTTTTGTTCTTCTTGTTGTCCAGACACTTTAGGAAGCTCTTGCTCTTCTGGTTTGTTGTATATATTTGAGCAGAGCAGCAAACAGGGGATCAGAGCTTTTGCTCCTCAGAACTCCTGAACTAACTCAGATCTGGAACCTTTTCTCTGGAACATTTTCTCCACTTTTTGGTTTGGATTGTGGAGAAAGATTCGTGCTGCAGCAGGACATGAAGGCAAAACACTCTGGAGCTTTGCAGAACCTACAGGGAGACCAAACAGACCTGGAATCAGTCTGCTGACCTCAACCTCAGTGTTCAGTTATCAGACTCTGAAAAACTCCAACAAGAAGAAACTTCATGGCTGCTGCTGTGTTTTTCGTCAAAGATGGGCAAACATCATCTGAAGAACTCTGGGATGATTATTTTTCCTGGTTAAAATGTGCATGGCCTTCTTGTTCCTCCTTTCCTCCTTCCACACCCCCTGACAGCTTGGTTATGGGATGCTGCAGCATCATGGACTGTATGTTGCACAGAACTAAGGTTGTCTGTTGGTGTTTCAGATCGTAGACCTGGACATGAAGAGGAACAGGAACAGGGAGGCGCTGAGCGCTCTGAAACATGACATGTCAGATTCAGGTCAGTCATCTTCATGGTGGAGCATTGTTGCTGAAAAAGTCTACGTTTTCCTCACTTCCAGATACACACTCATGACTCAGTAGTATCTATACTAAGGTATAAATGTGTGATATGGTGTGAAAGTGCTGGTACCCTTGAACTGATGTTTACATCTACTGTTGTTTGCAGAAAAAGTCAAGATTTGCTTTGGGAACATGTTCCTTAAATTTCCCAAATCCAAAGCAAGAGAGATGATCCAGAAAGGTGAACATTTTTAGATAATAACTTTCTAAAATATGTAAAAATATTTAATTGTTGGAAAGGAAAATTCTCTAAATTCTGTTTTCTTCCCTATAGATCAGGAGCAGCTCGACAAGGAGATCAATGATCTTCGTAGAGGCCTGAAAACAAAAGTCAACTGTGTCAATGAGATGCAAGGTATATACATACACTGCCCAAAAAAATAAAGGGAACACCTGAACAAAACAATGTAACTCCAAATCAGTCACACCTTTGTGGAATCAGTGTCACCAGTTAGGCAGAAACACTTATTGTGAATAAATTTCACCTGCTGCTGTGCAAATGAAACATACAACAGGTGGAAATGAAAGGCAATTAGCAAGACAACCCCTAAAAGAGTGATTCTGCAGGTGGTGACCACAGATTATTTCTCTGTTCTCGTCCTTTCTGGTTGAACTTTTAGTCACTTTTTCATTTTGTCAGTGCTGTCAGGCATAGAGGCATCATGAGGGGTTTTTTACAGGAAGTTGCTCAAGTACTGCAGCTAATCCAAGACGGAACATCAATGCGAGTGGTGGCAAGAAGATTTGCTGTGTCTCTCAGTACAGTGTCCAGAGCATGGAATAGGTACCAGGAGATAGGCCAGTACACCAGGAGACATGGAGGGGGCCGTAGGAGGGCTACAACCCAGCAGCAGGGCCGCTACCTCGTCCTTTGTGCAAGGAGGAACAGGAGGTCCACTGCCAGGGCCCTACAAAATGACCTCCAGCAGGCCACTACTGTGCATGTTTCTACTCAAACTGTCAGAAACAGACTCCATGAGGGTGGTATGAGGGCCCGACGTCCACCTATAGGGCCTGTGCTCACAGCCCAACACTGTGCAGGACGACTGCTGTTTGCTAGGTAACACCAAAATTGGCAGATTCGCCATTGGCGCCCTGTCCTCTTCACAGATGAAAGCAGGTTCACACTGAGCACATGTGACAGACGTGACAGAGTCTGGAGACACTGTGGAGAACGTTATGCTGCCTGCAACATCCTCCAGCATGACTGGTTTGGTGGTGGGTCAGGTGGTGTGGGGAAGCATTTCTTTGGATGGCCACACAGCCCTCCATGTGCTAGCCAGAGGTGCCCTGACTGCCATAAGGTACCGGGATGAGACCCTCAGACCCATTATGAGACCATATGCTGGTACAGTGGGCCCTGGGTTCCTTCTTATGCATGACGATGCTCGGCCTCATGTGGCTGAAGTGTGTCAGCAGTTCCTGCTTGATGAGGGCATTGACGTTATGGACTGGCCTGCCTGTTCCCCAGAGCTGAATCCAATTGAGCACATCTGGGACATCATGTTTCGGTCAATCCACCAACGCCACGTTGCTCCACAAACTGTTCAGGAGCTGAATGATGCTCTGATCCAGGTCAGGGAAGAGATCCCTCAGGAGAACATCCGTCGTCTCATCAGGAGCATGGCCAGGTGTTGTTGGGAGGTTATACAGGCTCGTGGAGGCCACACACACTACTGAGCCTCATTTAGACTTGCCTTGAGGAATATTCACTGACGCTGAATCAGCCTGTCATGTTATTTTCCACTTTCATATTGAGTATGAATTCAAATCCACAGTGTAATAATTTTGATTTACATTGATCATTTTTGTGTTATTTTCTTCTCAATCAATTCTACTGTGTTAACAACAAAGTTTTTCGATGAAAATATTTAATTAATTGAGATCTAGGATGTGTTATTTTAGTGTTCACTTTAATTTTGACAGCAGTGTATATTTACAGATGAAACCAGAAGTTTACATACACTGAATAAAAAGACACATCCACATTTTCTTCTCATTGTCTGAAGTTAAATCAGGCCAAACTTCTCTTAATTTAGGTCAGAATTACCAAAATTATTTCTATTTGTTAAATGCCAGAAAACTTAGTGAGAACATTTCTTAGAGGTTTTTTAGTAATATTCTTCAAATTCAGAAGTTTCCATACATTTGGTCAGTATCAGGGATAATTGTCTTTTAAACTGGATGACCTGGGTCAAACCTTTTGGGTTTCCTTCCACAAGCTTCTCTCAATAGTTTGCTGGACTTCTGGCCCGTTCCTCCTGACAGAACTGGTGGAAGTGGAACTGAGTCAGGTTTGTAGGCCGCCTCACTTTCACACACCTTTTCACCTTATCAGGGCTTTGCGATGGCCGCACCAAAACATTGACTGTGTTGTCCTTAAGCTGCTTTATAACTCTTTTAGCTGTATGCTGAGGGTTATTGTCCATCTGGAAGACCAATCTGCGCCTGAGTTTTAACTTCCTGGCTGATGTCTTCAGATGTTGCTTCAATATTTCCACATAACGTTATTTCCTCATGATGCTTTATATTTTATGAAGTTCATTTCAGTTCCTCTTGAAGCAAAACAGCCCCACAACATGATGCTGCCACCCCCGTACTTCGCAATTAGGATGATAGGAGCACCCCCGTTTCCTTCAACTATAACGATGGTCATTATGGTCAAACAGTTCCATTTTAGTTTCCTCAGATCACATGACATGTCTCCAAAAGTGAAGGTCTTTGTCCCTGTGTTTATTTGCAAACAGAAATCTGGCTCTTTGTTTCTTTTGAAGTGAAGGCTTCTTCCTCGCTGAGTGGCATTTCAGTCCATGTCAGTACAAGACACACTTCACTGTGGATAATGACACTGTCTGACCAGCTTCGTCACAAGGTGTTCCGCTTTTGTTCTGGGGGTCATTTTGGACCAAAATCTGCTCATCCCGGGGACACAGAACCACTCTTTCCTGAGCGCTATGATGGTTGGACGTTCCCATCATGTCTATACTTGTGTATAAAGGCTGAGTTATAGTCGTGCTTTTGAAAGTTCGCGTGGAGCTTACACGAACGTTTACAGTTGACACGAACGTTGGTGCCATGTTCTCTGAACATGAGCCTTCATAGAGAGATTTTTAAGATATATATATTTATACTGTTCAAATCATCCAGTTTGAGTGAAAGATGGTGCCCGCGATCCGCGCCAAGTTACAAAAATTCAGAGGTGCACGACCAGGGTCTGCGTTCGCATGTGAGGTCAATGCGCACGGCTCAATGCATCAACTATAAACCTAGCCTAATTGTTTGAAGAGATGAATGCAGGACCTTCAAACATCTGGGAATTGTTCCCAAGGATGAACCAGACTTGAGCAGCTCCATGATTCTCTTCCTGATATCTGGGCTGATTTCTGCTGACTTTCCAATCGTGTCAAACAAGAAAGCAGTGTGTTCCAGGTGTGGCCTTAAAATACATCAGAGGTGAGCCTCCAATTCACTTCAATGTGTCAAACAACCTATCTGAGGGTTTGTGGAAGGAAGCCCAAAATGTTTGACCCATGTCATACAGTTTAAAAGACAATTATCCCTGATACTGACTGAATGTATGTAAACTTTTGAATTTGAAGAAACAATCTCAAAGAAATCTTCACGCTAAGTTTTCTGGCATTATGCAAATAGTAATAATTTGGATAATTCCAGCTGACCTAAAACAAGAGAAGTTTGGTCTGATTTAACTTCAGACAGTAATAAAAAAATGTGGATGTGGTTTTTATTCAAATTCAAATTCAGTAATACTTTATTTATCCCAAAGGGAAATTAAATGTTGATGTAACTCATTTAGTCAAGGAGTTATAGATGGTGATGGCTGTGAGCAGGAAAGATCTCCTGTAGCGGTCCGTTTTACAACCAGTCTGAAGAAGCCTCTGACTGAAGAGACTCTGTTTTCCAATGACAGTCTCATGAAGAGGATGTCCAGGATTGTCCATAATTTTATTGATTTCATGCAAAATCCTTCTTTGCATCATCATCTCCAGAGGTTCGTCCCCAGAACAGAACCAGCTTCTTTATCAGGTTGTTGAGCCTTTTTAGGTCCCTGGCTCTGATGCTGCTGCCCCAACAGATGATGGCAGAGGAGATGACGCTCTCAACAACAGACTTATAGAAGATCTGCAACATCTTGCTGCAAACCTTGAAGGATCTTATCTTCTTCAAGAAGTCCAGTCGGCTCTGTCTTTTCTTGTAGACGCTTCACTGTTGAGTCTCCAGTCCAGTCTGCTGTCTAGATGAACACCAAGGTGTTTATATTCCTCAACCACCTCCACTTCTTCTCCCATGATGGAAATAGGGTTTGATCTGACCCTGTTTCTCCTGAAATCTATAATCGTCTCCTTTGTTTTGTTCACATTCAAGATGAGATTATTGTTTCCACACCATGCCACAAAGCGGTCCAGCAGCTCTCTGTACTCAGCTTCTTGTCCATCTCTGATCCACCCGACAACTGCAGAGTCATCTGAGTATTTCTGTAGATGACAGGAGTCTGACTTGTGCTGGAAGACTGAAGTCTCACAAACTGTGGTCTGTTTCTCAGGTAGTCATGGATCCAGGCGATTGTTGAGGCCTCCACCTGTTTCTTCTGGAGTTTCAGACGAAGCAGATCAGGCTGAATTGTGTTAAATGCACTGGAGAAATCAAAGAACATGATCCTCACAGTGCTGCCTGCTTTGTCCAGATGACAATGGGTTTGTTGAAGCAGGTGTATCATGGCGTCTTCAACTCCGTCTCCACGGCGATAAGCAAACTGCAGGGGGTCCTGATCTGTGCTGGTTTGCTCACTCAGGTGGGCCAACAGGAGTCTCTCCAGGACCTTCATGATGTGGGATGTCAGGGCAACGGGTCTGTAGTCGTTGATGACTGATGGGTGAGTTTTCTTTGGTACCAGAACCAGACAGGATGTCTTCCACAACAGTGGTACCTTCTCTTGGGTCAAGCTAAGGTTGAAGAGGTGCTGCAGAATCCCACAGAGCTGCTCTGCACAGGCCTTCAGGACTCTGGGGCTGACACCATCTGGACCTGCAGCCTTGTTCTGGTTCAGTCTCTCCAGCTGCCTCTTCACCTGACTTCTAGAAACAGAAAAGTGGGAGAGGAGGCAAAGGGAGCAGCATCATCTCCTGATTTGGCTGAAGACAAACTAGTGGAAGCAGAAGAGTCCATGACTGAGGTAGAGGACAAACCATCTGAGGTGTGACAGGAAAGCTGTGGGTCAAAGGAGGGTGGGATGTCTGCTTGGCTGGGGGCAGGAGGGGAGGATGGTGAGCTTGTTCCTGAACTGAACCTGTTGAAGAATGTGTTCAGCTCATTTGCTCTGTCCAGACTTCCATCTATCTGATCCTCCTGCTGCTTGAACGCTGTGATCTCCTTCATCCCAGACCACACGTCTCTGATATTGTTCCTCTGCAGTTTACTCTCCAGCTTCTTCCTAAACACCTCCTTGCTGTCTCTGATCTTGACTCTGAGCTGCTTCTGTGTCCTCCTCAGTATCTCTCTGTCTCGCTCCCTAAAGGCTCTTTTTTTCCTGTTTAATATATATATATATATATATATATATATATATATATATATATATATATATATATATATATATATATATATATATATATACACACACACACTGGGAAAATAAGGGTCAACCTAATTACTGGGGTAAAGATCAGTGGTGGACAAAGTACTCAAACACTGCACTTAAATAAAAGTACAAATAAACTGACAAAAATGTACTCTAGTAAAAGTATCTCAGTAACATTTTTACTTGAGTCAAAGTAAGTAAGTACTTGCTTTTAAAAATACTTAAAGTATTGAAAGTACAAGTACTTTGAGTAAGTTGAGTGTATTCCCTAACACAATAGTCTAGAATATCATTAAGTGTGCCCACTATATACATATTTTCTTTAATACATAAACAGGGTTGTGCCATTTTAATGAACAATGCTGCAGATAATGCATGTCTTTATTGTGTTTACTCTCTGGGACACAGTTTACAGTTGGACTTGTGATTCTATGCATCAGATCTACTGAGTTGCATGCCATTAAGCAAAATAAGAAAGAGGAATAACCTTTACCGTTGACTGGGTCTTTATTTAACACAAAGTAAAACCATGTGTTATTTTATCTGCAGTAACACATTCAAGTAAAAGTTGTCTGCTCGAAAAACGTGACATTAGACACTTAACAAAGGAGTAGCAGACACTGATCATTTCCACTGACATTTCAACTTCAGTTTGTCATCAACTCCACAGTTAAAAAACACTGTATATTCAACCTTGTAATGGGTCTTCACTAGTGAACAATATTTTAAATTCCTGACACCATTCCATTTTAAAAACTTGGGACCAAAAGTCATTAATTGAACTCAAATGAGTAGTTGATCACTTTCAAACAAAAAAACAAATAAAAAAAACGCAATGTAACGCAGAGGTCGTGCTAGACTTTCCTTTTCTCCCTAACGGTGTGAAAATATCCTGTCATAATCTGTTTCTACCCATCAGTTTTTAAGATGATAATATTGACATTTGAATTTCATTTTCATTCTGTTTAATTAACATTCAACATGCTGAACAGATAACCCATATCATTTCATCATCAAGCTGAACACGTTTAACTTTTTCTCTGCAGTGATGAAGTTTTTAAAGGTAACATTTCATCAACTGAAGTGATCAGAAGTCAGCAAGACTCTCTGAACGTTACCTGCTCCCACACACACTCCCCTCAGCGGGAGAATAATCCCGCGGCGGTGTCAGCTGCGCGAGACGCTCCAAAGCTCGTTGTCCGTAACTCTTCATCGCACCGCCGTCAGCTCTCAGATAGCGTCCAGATTAGAGATGATACTCTGACGGAGCGATGTTTTCTGTGCATAAAGTTGAAGCTGTCTGCACCAAGAGGTCAGATGTGTGTAATCTGTCAGAATGACGGATGGCCGTCAGATTTTACTGTCACCGTTTAAACCCCCCCCCCTGTCAGTGTGACGTGAATGTAACGTGTAACACAGCGCATTTTTAGAAATGTAGTGGAGTAGAAAGTACAGATACTTTATGCAAATGTAGTGGAGTAGAAAGTACAGATACTTTATGCAAATGTAGTGGAGTAAAAGTCAAAAGTACCCACGATTAAATCTACTTAAGTAAAGTACAGATACATGAAAATTGTACTTGTACTTCGTTACATCCCACCACTGGTAAAGATGTACATGAAGCTTTAAAAGGAACTCAGTGTAGTTTTACATTTAGAGAATAATATATCATAATATCAGAACATTTATTTAGTGAGGAAAAAAAATCTCAGCAAATTAAATCAGTGTTTTTACTCGTTACACAATTTAAAACAGAATTTAAAAAAAAAAAGTTTTCTTCAGTTTTTTAGGTTGATGACTTTCTGTTTTCCAATAATTGTGACTCTTATTTCCTAACATGAGATTTTCCCTCACTAAGTAAATAAACTGAAATTAAAGCTAAAGATTTTTTTACTCTGAGATTTTTTTCACTGTAATAAGAGATGAATGTAATTTAAGATAAGTTTCCCATCCGTGCAGTTCCACAGTTTTGTGATGCTGAGTGAGAGAAATGTTTTAAAGCATCACTGTGCCTCAGCTAAATGTTGACAGTGAAAGTCATGAAGTTTACCCAGGATGCAGATGGTGTCAGGTCCAGGGTTCTCAATAACAATTAGCAACTGCAGCAAATTCGATTACGGCCTTGGTTAAAAACAAACTCGTGTTTAAACTCAGTTCAGATATCATTTATCATGTTTAGACAAAATCTTTGTGAATAAATTATTCAGATTAAAACAAGCAGTAGTGTAGTGGCAATGGTGGATGGGTCGCTGGTTCAAGCCCTCGCTCCATTTGTCTCCATCGTTGTGTCCTTGGGCAAGACACTTCACCCACCTTGCCAGCTGGTGGTGGTCAGATAGCCGATGGTGCCGCTGTGTGGCCCCAGGACAGCTGTGGCTACAGGCCAGTAGCTGGCCATCATCAGCGTGTGAATGTGTGCCTGAATGGGAATGTGTGGTTTCATTGTAAAGTGTCTTTGAGTGTCCTAATAATAAAGTACAATATAAATCTGATGTCATTTATGTAATAATAATGTAAGTCCTTAAATGTTCCCTGTGTGTAGCTACCATTAGCTAGGTCCTGCTTCTCACTGACCAGCTGTGTTTTCTGGAAGCCAGATGTCGTTTAGGTTGGGAAGACTGCTGTCACTGAGCAGAAGATCTCTCACAATCTACACTTGTTACTGGAACAGTCTTTTTCATCTTAAATACAAGTAGTCGTACCTGACTGTTCAAAACCTAATTTCTATATTTTCTTAAAACAAACAAACAAGTGACTTAAAGAAGTGTAGAAATGAATAAATTTCTTCAAAACACAGTTCTACTGAAAACAAATCCATGAATCAACATATTGCAATGTTGCATTCACATTCTAGAAAACACAGTAATAGTGGCTTTCAAAATAAAAGCTGGATCATTGTATTTCATGCACCTGTAACAAAGCAGTGAGATTTAAACTTTTACTATAAACTCAGGCAGGCCGGTCAAAGGTCGTCAGCGGGCCGTAAAATGTCCAGGTCTGCTCTCGTAGATCAGATAAACGAAAGAGCCAGCAGGAGGCTCAGGAGCTTCACCAGACACTACATCTCTACCTTCGAGTAGTTTTTGATTATGCTGTTTTGTTCTTTGTGTTTCCAGGGAACCCTGAGCTCAGAGGCTACAACCTCTCTCCACTGTCTGCTGATGAAATGAAAGCTATTCACAGCCTCCTGAAGAGGTGACCTGCTGACCCTAACCCTGGCTGGGGCCAGTTTGAACTATGCTTCCAAGCTGTTCGAGTCCATTCTGTTCACAGCTCTGCCAAACACAAACAAATCCGAGGAATTTTATAGTTAATATGTGTAAAAATGTTCCTGGGTGTGTCCTCTGAGATAAGTACTTAGCAACAGTTGCCAGGGTTCTTGATCAGCCAGAAGCAAGCTGTGTCTCGGTCCCTGTGGCCCCTGGCAACACTCTGTCCACCTGTGATCGTGTTTGGACCAGGTCTGGACTGGACCTGTCGTTACTGCTGTGGCAGTCTTGGTACTGAATTTAAGAGTTGATGTTTAAAATAAAATGTATATTTTGAGAACCCCTTTTTATTTCCCACATTCTGAACAAAGAACTAATGAAACTGTTTCTGGTGTCCATCTATCTTTAAACCACAGATTTTCTTCTAAAATGTTTGAAAACATATGTAAAGTATATTAAGTTTGGTGATTCCCAGAAAGCCATGACCTGTGGAAGGCTGTTGCATTTAATAAGCACTGGATCATAAATGTCCAAGCATCTAAAAATGTGTCACCATAAAAGCTGAAGCTGCAAAACAACATTGTGCTGAAACCTTTGGCCATGATTTTGAAAACAGGGATGAATTTGTTGGCACCACTGATAGACATGTTAAAAGCTGAAAATAAATTCATTTTTTTATTGCAGCAGCATAATGTCAAACTGACAAATTTGTCTGAGGGGGAAAAAAAAAAAAAATCCCCCATTAAGAACTCATTTTGGTCAGAAGGTGGCAGTACAGTGCAGGTGTACATGTCTGCCTCTTATTCATGTACATTTGAAAACAGGTTTCATTTGACAGTAAAAACTTGAAACATATTTTTAGAACACGTTCCAACTTTGCATTATGAAGGATGTGAATCTGAAGCATTAGATTGTTTTTCTCCTGGTTTACCACACATGCTCCTCCAGTCAGACTGATAAATACCTGGTGTGTTGTCCTTTGGGGGAGGGAGCACATTAATAGAAGTATTGCAGCGTCTGACATGCTGACACGAACACCCTGAGGCAGCAAGACAAGGGAAGGGCCGATGACACAGGAGTACAGTGTGTGTGTGTGTGTGTGTGTGTGTGTGTGTGTGTGTGTGTGTGTGTGTGTGTGTGTGAGTGAGAGAGAAAGGCAGTGCTGGGGTTTTCAGCTTTTGCTCTTGACAGACTTTGATTGCGTGCCACAATTCTCAGAGCTGAAACCAGGCCGTTGTGATGAGTTCATGAGTCAAACGATGGGAACCTGTTGATTGTCTCAAAAGTCAGACAAGTGCCACTCAAGGCAACATCATGTTCTTTTACTGATGACTTATGCTGTAAGCATCTTGTTTACCTCTAATAAACAAGAAGGACTGAAGAGTCCACACCCCTCATGAAGTGTAAATAATCCTGTGCACTCGTACGCAGAGTGAAGCTGTATCAAAGGCCAGATGTGGACCCAGGATCCCTCACAGGATCCAGAAAGCTGTGATGTTGCTGCAACAAGCTGTAGAACACATCTAGCAGCTGTCAGTCTCTGGGAGAGAACTTCCGTTTTGTCTGCCCTTCAGCTCCGGATGATGAACTCTGCACTAGCTCTCCAGAGACGTGTCTGTGGCAACTGTTCCTTCCTGCTGGGAGACTAAATTATTTAATGACTTTAAAGAGAAAAGATCTCATTTCATTGTCATTCCCGTGTCATCGAAAAGCAGAATTTAGGGAGGGATTTATTGGAGCTGAGTGGCTGTGTGGTAACCTCACCGAGCGTAATGTTGCAAAAGCATGAGTCAAACAGAACGAGAGAATTTTTTAGATGATTATTTTGACTGGGGGTGAGATTGATGTGTTGCGTTGAGCATATTTAGTGACAGATGACTGTATACGACTGCACTACATTCCTTACCTTCCCCTGTGGCCTTCACAGCACAATGTGCTGAAACTACAGAACACTTCTTCACAGCCTGACACCATATGGATACATAGCTTAAAGGATAAAAACAGCCTTTAAAATAGAACAAAACACCCGAAGGTGCAACATCTGAGTCAGTTAAATTCAGTTCTTTAAACTTATTTAAAAACTCATTTTCAGATGAACTTTTATTGCAGCCCTTAGATTTAGAGGAAGGCGAGTATCGCTTCAAGGAGAGCAGAGTCAAGATAATGTGGAATACTACTAATAATATTGTCTGTTACATCGGAGGCAT
The DNA here is from genome assembly GCA_014839685.1 of Anableps anableps. Taxonomy (NCBI): domain Eukaryota; kingdom Metazoa; phylum Chordata; class Actinopteri; order Cyprinodontiformes; family Anablepidae; genus Anableps; species Anableps anableps. The sequence continues at coordinate 39,275,398 of CM026069.1, forward strand.
TGATATCTTTTTTAAATGATTTACTGAGGCAAATTTCCTGCTTGCAGGAAATAGGAAATGGTTAGCTCAAACATTTGTATGGTGTGGAACATGTGAAGCATCTAATAGCCATAGCCACGATGTTTGGAAGAAATAAAGGTGCTATTGACATGAAATTTTCACCAGATGTTGGTAACAACCCAAGTAATCCATACATAGGAAGAAACCAAAACAAATAAGTTCAGAAATTAAGTTATGTGTAATCATGTGAAATAACACAGGGAAAAAATATTGAACACTTGCAGAAAGGGAGGTGGAAAAGGCATGGAAAGCCAAGACACCAGCTGAACTCTATCAGTGATCAGAAAGCCATCTTGCCCCTTGTCTGTTCAAATGAATATCAGCTGGTTCAGTCCAAACTGATGGCCTATAAAAAGGTGTGTCATTACCAAGGTGTCACACAAGGAACATCTCATGATGGGTAAAAGCAAAGAACTCTCTCAGGACCTTTGCAGCCCTATTGTTGCAATACATTCTGATGGCATTGGTTACAGAAGGATTTTTAAGCTTCTGAATGTTCCACTGAGCAATGATGGGGCCATAAACCAGAAGTGGAAAGAACATCATTCAACCGTGAACCGGCCACGACCAGCTGCTCCTTGCAAGATTTCTGACAGAGGAGAGAAAAGAATTATCAGAAGAGTTGTCCGAGAGCCGAGAAGCACTTGTGGAGAGCTTCAGAAAGACCTGGAATTAGCAAGTACAATTGTTTCAAAAAAAAAAAAACAATGAGCAATGCACTCAACGGCCGTGGCCTGTACGCACGCTCACCACGCAAGACTCCACTTCTGAAGAAAAAGCATGTTGAAGCTTGTTTAAAGTTTGCTGCACAGCCTGTAAAATACTGGGAGAACATAGTCTGGCCTTCTGGGGAAAAATCTGCTGCCATCTACCAGAATGATGAAGATGAAACGAGGATGGACATTTCAGTAAGACTATGATCCCAAACATAGAGCCAAGGAAACTCTACGCTGGCTTTAGACAAAAAATAAAAAATAAAGCTGCTAGAATGGCCCAGCTCAATCACCTGACTTGACTCCAACTGAAAATCTATGGAAAGAACTGAAAAACAGAGTTCTTAGAAGAGGCCTATGGAAACTTCAAGATTTAAAGACTTTGTGTGGAAGAATGGGCCAAAATCCCACCTAAGCAATGCTTGCAACTAGTTTCTCCATACAGGAAGCATCTTGAAGCTGTCATTACCAACAAAGGCTCTTGTATAAAGTAAATACCAGTAAACGTGTTCAATACTTTCCCTGTGTCATTTCATATTATTACACAAAACTTAATTTCTGAACTTACTTGTTTTGGTTTCTTTCTATGTATGGATTACTTGGGTTGTTACCAACACCTGGTGAAAATTTCATGTCCACAACACCTTTAGAAATATGTTTACTATGAAAAATTGTGATGGGTTCAATATTTATTTTACCTGCTGTATCTCTGTTCAGACACCTCTTATTTGAACAGAGTTCCGATGGACAAGGTGAGTGTAGCCATTCGGCTGTTTACGTCTGTGTAGGGAACAGTTAGCTGCTCAACCAGCAGCTTGCAGGGGTTTCAGGTCGGACATGTCGGGCAGCCTCAGCTTTGGTCTCGAATGGCCTGTGGTGCATGGTCATGGGTTTGTTTCCTATTAGAGTCAGGTGGTGCAAACAGTTGTGCCCAGAATCTTCTTCTCAGCTCAGGTCCTAGAAATGGTCATAAGGTTGCTTTCTCTTCTCCCTTGGGGGACTAACTGCCAGCGTCAGTTGTTGGTGGCAATCTTGGGGAACCTGTAATTCCAAGGTTCTTTCTACAGAATTCTCAACATGCTCACCTTTCCAGATTCTGTTAGTGATGTGAAAACAATTATTCTACACACCAGATACAAAAGACGAACATTTTTTTTCTCTTCCTGGAAGCTGCATCATGCCTGTTTAGCCGTGACACCTTCCTGGAGGGGGGCATCTGCTGAGTTGTGTTGTAAAGAATATAATATACTTGCCCCTGTCAGTTTTTAACCCTGTCTCTCTCCGAGACAAAGCCACTGGCTTAGCTGTAACTGCAACTAACTTTCTCATCTGTTTAGACCTTATCTGTTTAGCTCTGTTTCTCTCCTAGAAGAAGCCATGAAATGAGCCACTACTGCCATTAACTTTTTACTTTTCTTTAACATCGAAAGTGCACCTGGAAAGAGCTTTTGTGTTTTATGTGTGTGCATGCTCTGTCCTCTCAAAGCACCAGTCAGTCATGGCAGATGGTCTTTCACACTGACCCAGGTTCTGATTCTGCTAAAGGTTTCTTTCTGTTAAAGGGGAGTGTTCTATTCGCTGTTGCTACATCCAGTAAGAGAGAATGCTGCAAGGCAGTGGTCGATACAATCTACTGGGTTTCCTCACAGAAACTTTTTTAACCAAACTGAACTTGATTGTATTGTTTGATAACTAGAATCAATTTGGAATGTATGTAAATGACATGGAATCTGTCTGTATTGTTGGACATCCAGTCATTAAAGACTAAAACATGCTTAAAGCTGGTATGGTAACTATTGATTCAACATATACTCTGTGTTAACTCCAGTTCCAGCTGCAGGAAGAGGAGTTTTGATGTCATGGGACCTTTAACTCCCTAGGACAAAGACAAAGCTGTCTCTCTTTGACCCGCTGTTTGGGAGGGTAACATCGGGGAGGCAGTTCACTTCTCCTGCAGGCAGAGCAAAGATCTGCTCCTTGTCGCAGGAGCTTTTGATCCAAAATGCAGGCCCTTCCAGACTGCGGCTGACAACTTGCTGGCTCCTCCAAGAGAGAGAGAGAGAGAGGAGGAACCCAACCCAGAGTTGAGAAAGTCAGCCTTCCAAGCTGACCTGCCTAGCCATGCATAGCTGCTGCTGACCATTCCCTTTGTTTCTTGATGATCCCTATGATTTTGATGTATTGATATTTTCCTGATGATTTTGATGATTTTCATTTGTATTTGCTTGATGATTTTGATGTTTTTGGTGATTTTGCTGTATTGACTGATGTTTTTATGATGTAAAGCAGTTTGAACTGCCTTGCTGCTGAAATGTACTATACAAATAAACTTAACTTGTAGGACCTGAGCTGAGGAAGAGATTCTGAGCGTAGCTGTTTTCACTACCAGCCTCTAACATGAAACAAGCCCCTGATCAAGTGCTCCAGCCGTTCTAAGACTGGTACTGAAGATGCAACGCCCTGAGGCCATTCACCACGGCTGGATGCTATAAACTGCTAGCCCAGCTGCTAACGACTCCTGACACAGACGTTGCCAGCTGAATCCCTAAGCTCATTTCGTCCATCCATCGTAATTCTGTTCACAGTAGGTGTGGTACCTAGGTAAACAATTTAAGTGTTTTTATTGTGTATTATAAGGGTGTTGACCTATAAAGGGTTATTTTCAGTCACATAACGTGTCTTCACTCTGTTTTACCAGAGTTTTCCTTTAAGCTAAGGTACATGTAGCTCTACACGTTAAATATGTCTTAGGGCTCCCACATTCCAAAACATAGGTTTTCTACTGGCATAGTCCACATAGATTGATGACATTCATAAACAGTTAATATTCAGGTTAATATTTATGGTGTTTCGGACTTAAAAGAGATAATTTAAATAGCAAAAGATTTGATTATTTCGGTCCACTTAAGATGCCATTTTGTGAGTGGCAACATGCTCCCGATCCTCCATTTCACTCCAAATTATTTATCAATGCATGAACTGATAAGTAGATTAAGAATCACTTTTTCAAAAGAGTTATTAATTTCTACTTCAGTCAGAATCTAATAAGGCATTATTTCCTTGTGTGGAAATATACTTGGTCATTGATTCTGATTAATTCTTGTGTGATTCATATATTTACTCATTTATGCATAAGTGAAATGATGACAACGAGCCTGTGTTACATTTAATTTTTGTTAGCGTAATCCTTCACTAAATATTTAGGTACAATGCATTTTAATCCCATGTTTTAGGCACACCTGGGGAGATCTGGTAAATGGTTAGAACTCTGGATAGAAACTTACTGGAATGTTGAGATGGGATCTGCTGAGGGTCATGCAGTTATTTACAAGTGGACAAATAGCCTTGAGGAAATTGGCTCCAATCAGTCTAGAACAGGGGTGTCCAAACTACGGCCCGCGGGCCAACTGCGGCCCGTGGTCCATTTTTAATTGGCCCGCAAGAAATTTTATAAATAGAATAGAATATGGCCCGCACTTCAACTTTTGCTTTAGTGTATTGCACTTCTTAGTTTTAACACCAGGGGGAGCTAATGTTGATCAAGGCAGTTGCTCCACCAAAAAGGACAATCACCGAAGAAATTTACCCCAAGTTCCTAAACATGGCAGAACCAAAGAAGCGAAAGGTAGAAAGTGAGTGCAGAAAGTTTCAGAAATGGTGAGGAGTTAATATTTCTTTAAATATTTAAATATTAAATATTTAAATATTAAATATTTAAATATTTCTTTCAAGGGGAAGTGTGTCTGTTTGATCTGCACTGAAACTGTGGCAGTTATGAAAGAGTATAATGTACGACGTCATTATGAAACCAAACAACCGACTTATGCATCCTACACTGGTGCTGAGCGAGAGCAAAACGTAAAGCAAATGGTAGCTATCCTGCAGGGTCAGCAACAGCATTTTTTTCGTGCTCAAAAAGTCTAGGAAAGGGCTACAATAGCCAGCTATGAGGTCGCCCAACTCCTCGCAGGACATGGCAAGCCTTTTTCAGATGGAGACCTCATAAAACAATTCCTCGTTAAAGTCGCCGAAACAATGTGCCCTGAAAAAGTGCAGGACTTCAACAACGTCAGCATGTCCAGAAATACAGTTGTGCGACGCACTGAAGACTTGTCAGCTAACGTTAAACTGCAACTGTCTGATAAAGCTTGTGCTTTTGATTTTTACTCCATTGCATGCGATGAAAGCACTGATGCCACAGACACCGCACAGCTGCTAATTTTGTTACGGGGAGTGGACGAGAACTTTGGAGTTACAGAGGAGCTGCTCGATCTTAAGAGTCTACAAGGCACAACAACGGGTATGGATATTTTTGAAGCTGTGTCAGACTCAATTGACAAAATGGGACTTAAATGGGACAAGCTGTGTGGAGTTACAACAGACGGGGCTCCAGCTATGGCGGGTGCACACAAAGGAATGGCCTCTATGATGTGCGCTAAGGTGAAAGAGACTGGAGGTGAGGCTTTTAAAATGCACTGTATTGTTCACCAAGAAGCTCTTTGTGCCAAGACAGTCAATCTTGGAGATGTAATGAACAAAGTTGTGAAAACTGTCAACATAATTCGAACAAGGGGACTGTACCACAGAGAATTTCAGGCTTTCCTTTCTGATGTCGATGCTGAATATGGGGATCTACTCTATCACTCGGATGTGCGCTGGCTAAGCCGCGGCGCCGTGCTGAAGCGTTTTTACTCCCTGAGGACAGAAACTGACCAGTTTTTGAAGAAGAAGGACCGACCTCTTCATGAGCTGAATGACCCTCTATGGTTGGCAGACCTAGCATTTTTAGTTGATCTGACTGATCATTTAACCACCCTGAACAAGAGCCTACAAGGGAAAGAGCAGCTTGTACCACAACTTTATGCGCACATGAAAGCGTTTTGTGTGAAGCTCAATCTCTTTAAGACACAACTGCGAAACTTCAACGTTGTGCACTTCCCCACACTGTCCGAGATTAGAACTGCTTATCCACAGGCCAACCTTTCTGCTAAAAAAGGGAAATATGTGTCTGTGATTACATGTCTCGAAACGGAATTCAGACAGCGCTTCCAGGATTTTTCTGTCATTGAAAAAGAAATCAAGCTATTCGCGACTCCTTTCTTGGTGGATCCCGAAGAAGTGGAAGAGAATCTGCAATTAGAACTCATCGAAATCCAGTGTGATGATTCTCTGAAGAATCAGCATCAGCAGCTTTCCCTCCCCAAGTTCTACCGGCGCTTGGAAAAGGAAAAGTTTCCTCTGATGAAACGCCACGCGAAAAAAAAAGATCAGTCTATTTGGCTCAACATACATTTGTGAGCAAACATTTTCGCTGTTGACACTGAACAACAGCAGATTGAGAACCAAAATGACCAACTGCCATCTCCATAATGTCCTTCGCATCTCAACCACTAAGTTGACTCCAGACCTGCCAGCCATCCTTCGGTCCAAAGCGCAGCAGCACTGCTCCCACTGAGTGCAACGTCGTTCCGACTTTAGGTGAGTAAAAAATATATTCCACAGTACCCGTGAGTTAATACATGTGCAAGTACACATGCTTCAAATATCAATAATGCGCATCAATTCTGTCACTACCCTGCTTTTGCGCACCACTTTCTTATATGCGTTTGTCTTGTTAACACACAGAGTACAAAGTCAGCTGATCTCATCTGATGCAGATGTGCTACTTGATCAAGTGACATCTGTCCGGATTTTTGGCACAAGTTGAGTCGGATCAGCACCGCAGCTGGATGGCCCAATTTACATACCTAGCGCAGCCGATACTCACCAGAATAATTTACTAAAATTATATGCAACTCCTGTTATTAAATCCAGTCAATCTGTTAATGTTCATAACCGTTTCAAATGAACGTTAATAACTTCAATAACAAGTTTAAAATTTACCCGTCCCATTTTCCTTTGTTGTTTTTTCTCTGTACTGTAAATCTTCTATCTGAGGCTGCTGTTCTGAGAAATCGCTACCAAAGTTTTTTCTGAATAAATCAATAAAGATTCATTTATGGAAAGCTGTCTTTAATTATATTCAACGATATAAAATATTTGATCATTTTTAATTAATTTTTCTAACTTTAATACACTGAAGTTAAGGCTATATATCTAATTTCTAGTAAGTGGCCCAACCCCTCCTATATTTTTATGTATGTGGACCTCAGTGAAAAAAGTTTGGACACCCCTGGTCTAGAGGTTCCAGAGAGTGGTACGCTCTGATACAGGATGTAACCCCTACACATACCTTAGGATCTATGTAAATTTTACATTGTCTCAGTCTTCTTAACTGGGACTGAGTTTAAGACATGCCCTTTTATGGAAACTGGAATGTGCAGCCGCTGGGGTTGCAGGCACAAACATCCTCACCCTTAGGTAACTGAGATCACTCTGTGAGCTGCAGGACCTTTCTGTTGCTCTTGTTGTTCTCCCTGGGCGTGTCCTTGTAACGCGGGTGAATGATTTGTTTCTTACTCTGATTGTGTGGTTGAAATTATCTGATGGGTGAATAAACTGGATGATTGTTACATGATTTAATTTTGGCTCTTTGTGGTGTTTTCTCCAACATCAACGGACACGGGAGAGATGGACAGAGGAGAAGAAAATATTAATAAGTGTCAATAAATTTTCCATCTCAACACTTGGAAAAATGTTTTATTTTCGCACATTTCTGGTGTTGCTGAATGAAGAATAAACAGCATATTTTGGTGTAAACGAACCTCAATTAGTTAAAACTAATTGTAGCTCTTACTTAAGCAATACTATTAAATAAGTGGGCTCTGGGTTCTTTTTTACAGTGTTCTCTCTGACTACTAAATTTAACCTCTCTCTAATACCTTTGGATCACTGATAATTCACAACAAATGAAAGATAACTTATTTTAAACAATGTAAATACATTTTTAATAATTTTATATGAACTTCAGAATTTTAATAAAATAAAGGAATTGAATACATGAACTTATCCCTTTTCTATTTATTATCTTAGACTTCTCCTTTGCTTTACTGTTTATATATATATATATATATATATATATATATATATATATATATATATATATATATATATATCAGCTGGGTTACACCCTCCCCCTACTAAACGTCTGGTGTCCTCAACAGACTACCAATGAACTACAAGAACTTTGGAAGAAGGATGAACCTTATATACAAGCGCTATGGCTCTTAATCTTTGCCTATAGTAATGACAACCCCTCAATGGATAATAGTGATAGGCTGATCATTACCTTTTCCTGGCTCATCATAGGTTAATCAAACTACTGGTTTAATCTGTCTCTTAGGCCTTAATTTAGGAGTGTTATACAATTGATTATGGTGTGTTTTTGGTTTTGGAGTTTTGACAGACTGGATTATTCTGGGATCCAGATCACGTTCTGAGGCAGAATCTTCTCTTGTTTCAAGTCAGTCCCACTCCTTTTGCATATCCACCGTCAGATTTATCTCAGTCTCACTGTCCGGAATAGATTATCTATCCTCCAGTTGCAGTTCCTCATCTTCACTGCTGTCATTAGACTCATTTTCATCACTGACATCGTCCTGGTCCTTCACACCAGCCTCTTGTGAAACTGCTGGAGATCTGAAAGCATTTCTCAAGCCTTCTTGCACTCTTTCTTCACTGTAGTAACGTTTCCGAGGCTCATAGTACTCACTCTGAGGACGAATCAGAATCCTGTGATAGTTGAGGTTCAGACATAATTCTAACCTGCTTTGGTGTCTTGATTTTTGTTTTTTGTTTATTTGAACAGTTCTGGTCCTCTGCAGGGATTGGCAATCTCATATGTTGGCCAATAGGGAGGATGTGATCTCTGTGGATTGTTTTCAGACAACCACTTCTATTTTCTTTCCTCAGTTGGTAGACAGGAAGATTAGGCATTTTTCCAACAACTTGATAAGGTATTGGACTCCATCTTGTTTGCAACTTATGTTTCCCTTTTAAACCCCAGTTCTTCAGTAAGACTCTGTCTCCTATTTCTAAAGACTGGAAACCAACTCCTCTGTCATAAGCCGTTTTGTTCTTCTGATGGACTTTGCCCGCTGTCTCGGATGCCAGTTTGTAGGCTTGACGGAGATCTTCTTTGAGGTTTGACACATAGCGAGAGTGACTCTCATCGGCTTTGTCAGTTATTGTCCCAAAGCACAAGTCTGTTGGCAATCTGGCTAAATGACCAAACATTTAAAAAATAGGGTGAAAAACCAGTTGCATCACATTTCGTACTGTTATAAGCATGGACCAAATAAGGGACATGTTGGCTCCACTGACGTTTCTTCCCGGTGCTTAGAGTACCCAACATCGAAAAAGCAACGTTCAATTGAACCACTCTGGTTGAGGGTCTCCTTGTGGATGATATGGGGTAGTCCTTGATTTTCTTATCCCCATAGTCCTCAATAAGTCTTTAATCAGGCAACTCTTAAAGTCTCGTCCCTGGTCAGAATGGATACGAGCTGGTAGAACGTCGTGAACGAAAAACTTATCCACTAAGGTTTTGGCCACTGTTTGAGATGTCTGATTCTTGGTTGGGAACGCCTGGGGATAGCATGTAAGATAATCTGTGACCACCAAAACATTGCTCATACCTCTGGTATCTGTTTCCATCGAGAGAAAATCAATGCACACAAGATCCATTGGGCCAATGCTGGATATCTGGAGAAGCGGTGCTGCTTTCTGGGCAGGAGCCTTGCGCATTATGCATTCACCACAGCTTTTGATATGGTGCTCAGTGTCTTGCAACATTTTTGGCCAGTAGAATCTCTAACGGATTAAATCCAGAGTTCTCTCTATGCCAAGGTGTCCTGAGTCATTGTGTACTGATCTCAACACAATGTCACAATATATTTTTTGCAGGACTAGCTGATGGACCTCCCCACCTGAGTGATGTTTGGCGATGCGATAAAGTAGGTCGTCTTTCAGTAGGATCAATTTGTCTCTCTCTCTTTTCAAAATTGACTGCCTGGACGGCTGGACCAACGACTGGATCCTCCTTCTGTGCCTGAGTGAGATCAGCTTTTGAGACATGTTCCAGAGACTGGAACTCCATTTTCAGGGGGAACGCATAGATGTCTGGGACGCATTCTGGGGAAGCTCCAGTTTGGTCTACACATCTTGTTGGGCACTCTGAGTTTTCTGATAACTGTACTCTTTTGCAGATGGATTTAACAGCTGCCTCATGTATAGTATCCCATTCAGTGTCAGTGTCAAAGTTTCTCGAAAGGATGTCTGCATCTATATTGTGTTTGCCCAGTTTATAACAAACATCAAAGTCGTACGTAGACAAAGCAGCTAACCATCTGTCTCACGGCATTGAGCTTTGCAGTAGACAGGACATAAGTCAAGGGGTTATTATCAGTATGTACTGTAAAGCGTGCCCCATACAGATAGTCATGAAAGCGATCCACCACAGCCCATTTTAATGACAGGAACTCAAGCTGATGTATAGGGTATCTTTTCTCAGATTGACTTAGCTTCCTGCTGGAAAATGCAACCAGCCTTAGATCCCCTTCTTGTAATTGGTATAGTACAGCTCCCATTCCCTTCAAGCTAGCATGAACATGGAGCTCGTAGGGCTTTGTGGGATCAGCGAAAGCTAGTTCTGGTGCATGGGTTAGATAATAGATAATCTGATGAAAGGCTTGTTGGCAGGAGTCATCCCACCACTCTCCAAAGGGCTCTGACTCTTTCAAATAGGACTTGTTGAGATCTGGACTCTTTTTCCTGCTCTTTTGTGTTGGAGCATAGTCTCACCGAACGGTGAGGCATCTCACAGTTGTGGCATAGTTAGCAATGAATCTCCTATAGTATCCGCAGAAACCTAAAAAGGATCTCAGAGACTTTAGGTCATGGGGCTGAGGCCAGGTGGTAATAGCCTCAATCTTCTGCGGGTCAGGAGAGACACCTTGGGTGGACACAATATGCCCTAGGTACTTCACTTGTGGCTGACAAAATTGACATTTGTCCAGGGAGAGCTTTAGTCCTGCTTCTCCAAAACGATCCAGGACTTTGATGAGTTGCTCTTCATGTTCCCCCAATGACTTTCCAAAGACAATCAAGTCATCCAAGTATACCAGGACTTGGAGGAGGTTCACATCTCCAACTGTCTTTTCCATTAGTCACTGGAAAGTTGCAGGCGCCCCTGTTATTCCCTGTGGCATTCTTTCCAATTGGAAGAAGCCTTGTGGGCAGATAAATGCCGTCTTCTCCTTATCTTCTTCTGCCATGGGAATCTGGTAGTAGCCACTATGCAGGTCCAGCACTGTGAACCATTTACTCCCAGACAGAGAATCAAAGGCTTCGTCAATGCAAGGGGTTGTGAATTAGTCAGGCACTGTCCGGCTGTTAAGGAGCCTGTAGTCTATGCACATCCGTATGGTTCCATTTTTCTTTCTAACTATTACAGTCAGTGAAACATAGGGGCTACGGGACTCTCTAATGATGCCAGCACATAGTAATGCTTGCAGATGTTTTCTTACATCCTCAATGTCTGCAGGTGCCAGTTGACATGATCTTTGGCGAAAAGGTCTTGTGTCGCCCAGACGGATGGTGTGCTCTACATCTTTTGCGAGGCCAACATCCCATTCACTAACCGAGAAGACGTGGGAGAGTTCTGCTAGTTTCTGTCTAAGCCGGTCCTTCCACAGGAGAGTCACCAAAGTTGATCTGGTTGCTGTCAAAAGTTGCTCTTTCTTGTTTTGGGCTTGGTATGGAGATGACACTTTCAGCGTAATAAATGTGACCCATGATGATTCCAATAGGAATGATGGTTTCCCTGGCAGATTGGTTTTCCACCAAAATCTTGAAGTTGTTGACTTGTAGTGCATTGGAAGGCACTACCATAAGTTGCAGCAGGACAACACCTGGCAAAGGAGCCAATGGAGAAGAGTCAAACATCAAGATCTCTTTGCCAACTGTCTGCTGGAAATGAACTTTGCAGGTTATTTGTAAGTCTTTTCCTGGGGGTAAGGACAATGGACTTGAACCTTGCCAAATAACACAGCCTACCTGGTCATCTTGGGAGCCCAGGGAGATAGAGTGTGTGAGTATGGGTTGCGTGTCACTGTGAACTTGGATGCCCAGAGTTTTGGTCATCTCCCGCTCTTCTTTGTTGCATTTCTGCACCAAATTACGGACATGGGTTGTATTAGTACCAACAATGACAGGATTCTGTTCTTTTGGGCTTGGACAGACAAGTGCAAGAACTGGTACTGTATGTCTGGTGCCAGTAACTTCAGCAGGATACTCAACATCTACCACAACACAGCCAAGGTAAGGGTAACTGATGCTGGACTCACTTAAACCCTTAAAAACTTTAAAAAAGACCCAAAGGATCCCAGCAGTGCCTCCATTTATGTAGCCCTTACTTAAGCAATACTATTAAATAAGTGGGCTCTGGGTTCTTTTTTACAGTGTTCTCTCTGACTATTAAATTTAACCTCTCTCTAATACCTTTGGATCACTGAAACATACCTCTTAAAATCAGCATTATCCACTATGATGAATACTAATGTTTAATAGGGAAGAAAATTACACCATACACCATGTAAAGTAGAACATAGTAACCCTCCTTTAATTAGGCAGAATAATAAATAAAAAAAAAATAATTAAATGGCAGGTTTTGGTGTTCAGGCAAAAAAACAAACAGCACTTCACCAACTGTACAATTAATCAACTTATACCGTGTAAACAGTTATATGAATCATTACTGTCCAATATATATATATATATATATATATATATATATATATATATATATATATAGATATATACACACACACACACAACCTAGAGCCGGTAAAAATACACCGTACGTTTTAGGCCTGTGTAGATGCACTTGAACGTAGAAATCCAACAGACTCCACAATCCAGAGCCTCTTCACTCAAAGAGCAGAAAATTAAATTAAAACTCAGTAGCTCATGTAAACTTACGATGTCCACCAGATTAATCCAGGCAATAGGTTGTCTCCCGTCCTTGAGAACCGCTCAGCGCTCCCAAAAAGAACAGCGGTACAAAGATGGTTCAAGTGTGTGGTCTCCACGTGCTCCGCAGCTACTCGTCCTCCTTTCCCACGTTGCCAGAGGTACTCTGAGCGACACGGGCACTCAGAGTGACTATCTGGAGTCCGTCCGTCATTATCCAGTCCGGTACCAATCCTCTGCAGCTTCTGAAGTTCCAGTACGGCAGCGAAACAACAGCTTGCAGAAGTTCTTATTGCTGAACCGCTAGGCTAGGTTAGCCTCGCCCCCTAGGTTAGCCTTCCCAAGTAATATCGCAACAGAAAAAACAACTACACAGTCCAGCAGTTTCAGGCTGCTGTATCTTGTCAAGTTGCTAACTGGTATCTCCTGTGACTTCTCCTGACGACAAGTCTGAGCGTACTTGCTGAAAACCACACTAACTGATCCTCCTGCTACTATTTCCGCTCATCCCGAACTCTCTCCTCCGCTGTATTCATTTTTTTCTTTTTCGCACATTGTGCTACCTTCACAGACCATATCCCCGTAAAAAAAAATACAATTTTCACTGATAATTCACAACAAATGAAAGATAGCTTATTTTAAACAATGTAAACACATGTTTAATAATTTTATATGAACTTCGGAATTTTAATCAAATAAAAGAATTGAATATATATATATATATATATATATATATATATATATATATATATATATATATATATATATATATATATATATATTAACTGGGTTAATTGACACACTCCAGTTTCCTCATGAAATAGTGTGAATGTGTGCGTGAATAAATGATTGACTGAATGTAGCGTGAAGCGCTTTGAGGTCCTCTGGATTTGATAGAAGCGTTTTACAAGTACAGGCCATGAAATAAATCTGGGTTCGCAATATTCACAATTGACATCGAACTATGACATCATTGCGTCATTTTATTGGTTTGATTTTTATCTATTTTTATATTTTTACTGTTTTTACTTCTGGTAGTTTTAGTTTCATCATTTTATCTTCTCAGTAGTTTTAGTTATGTATGTTATGTATGTTATGTATGTATGTAGCTTAGCAAGTTGGTTGAATAAAATGTTTTAATGGTGAAGTTGAATTCATTTTGTTACTACACTCTTGTATATCTGGAAGATGATAATGCCAGTGCTGGACTTATGCCTTCATCTGTTATGTTAACACCTCTGCCTTATCAGGCAGGTATTTACAAATAATAACTGAAACTGAACTCTTGGCTATTTTCTCATAACAAGAGTGGTGCCCTGACTTGGTCATTTTGATCTAAATTATAGTTTCATCAATAACTGCCATAAGCAATTATTATAATTATTCATAGACAAAACCTGACTCCTACTAAGCACAACAGTATGATTGGATTGAACTGACTTTTTTGTATAAAGTGTGTTGAGAAGATATTTGTTGTGAATTGGCACTATCTAAGTAAACTTGAACTGAATTAACACATCCATGTAGACAAAGTGATTCAGAAAATATCCTCAACATCGCTTCATTATTATTATTATAGGATATTGCAAATAGCTCAGTACAAAGAGAAGGTTTGGAGAATGAAAGGATTTTCTGTCTGAAGTTAACTGGTTTGTCAGAGGTTTTAGGTATCCTGTTGGAACTGTGCTTGGAGCTTCAGCTGGTGACACATGAAGGGGCTGTTCACTGCCTTTAGCCATATAGCTGCTGACCACACTGAGGTTCCATGCATTTTAATGGGACAAATCGGATGCCGGCTGTGTGGTATGAAATTGTCTGTATGTCAGCTAAGTTTGTCAAATTCCTGTAAAATGCTGTTAAACAAGCTAATAACAAGGTGCAGTTTGCTGTGAGAACCGGTCTTTCTAATGTAACTGGAGTAATCAACAAAATACATATTGTATTAGTAAAAGCACCACCTCAGGATGAATTTGTTTATGTTAATAGGAAACATTGTCATTAAAAGCAGAAATTACATGTGATGTACAAATTTTTACTGACAAACACATTGGTGAAATGTTCAGCTCACGAGTCACTAATTCTTCTAAGAGCATGGTAAGGAACAGACAATCTGCTCCAGTGGGATAGGATGGGTGGCTTCTTGGTGAACAAATCCATTTAACTGTTCTGCTCCAATGTGCAGGAAGCACTTGTATCATTTGTTGATCATTGCTTGACTTACACATACATAAAGCTGAACCTGCTTGATACTTTCAGCAAAAGTAGCAAAGTTAAATATTTCCATATGACAGCAAATCAATGAAATGATTAGTTGAGTCTGCTGTCTAACTATGTGGATGGCTGCAGAACCTTGTGCTTTCCTGCATTGTTTCAGATTTATGAAACCGCTTTAGCTCTGTGTCATCACTCCAAGGGTTGTCTCTAACAGCAGCAGCTTCATGTGGAGAAAATCAAATAAAGCCAACAATACCAACATGGCTATAAACATGACCAGCAGCTGGTGAACATTATCAGCTAATGTCAGGTATGCTTCCTGGAAGAAGATGTGAAGGAAAACAAACTTTAATGGGCAAAGATGTTTTTCTTTGTCATGTCTTACCTTCACTATGTCTACTCTGCATCCCCAGAACCAGAACCAAACATGGAGAAACAGTTTTCAGTTTTTATACTCCTCTAATCTGGAACAAACTTCCAGAAAACTGCAAAACAGGGCAGGCGAAGGAGGCGGCAAAATGAGAGGAAACAAAAGCAAGGCTGTCGGGCTGGCATCTTGATACATTTATGGAGAAGGCCACACAAACTGCCGCTGCCCAGCATTTTTCTTTCAAATCCCAGATCCCTCGCAAATAACATGGATGAGCTGAAGCTTCAGCTGGCAGCAAACAGACTCATACACGACTGTTGCATTTTGCTGATTACGGAGACCTGGCTCCACTCATCCATTCCGTACACGGTTATCGAGCTTGCAGGATACACAGCACATAGATATGATAGGAGCCGTGACAGAAATTACATGCAGTGTAAACAACCATCCCCCACTGCGAAGAGAGAACCTCTGACTTTTGTTATGGATGTATAATTTTGTGGCCTATTCTAATTATCTCTTTGGTGCCCTTATTAAACATATCTGCCTTATCTGCTGCACCACTCACTGCTACACGCTTACATAACCATAACTGCTGATATCACATAAAACGCACACGTAGTCAAGGATAAACTGATAAAAGAGGATGACACCCTTTAGGAGGGTTAAGAATTGCCCCTTTTCCACTGGCTCTACTGTGGCAGCTCTGCTCTGCTCTACTTGGCCTGGCTCTGCTCTACTCCGAAGTTATCGCATTTTGTGGGAAAACAACTTTGATTTGAATGATTTTTAAGTCGTGTTACACTGTACTTAGTTTTTCATTTATGGGTTAATCAGATTAATCTGATATAGTTAAGATCAGTAGGGTTTCATAAGATAGAGGAGGGAAGTGAGCCAATTGTCAGAGCTCCAAAGAGGTGCAATCAAAAGACCAGTACCCAAGCGGTACAGCCAGATGCTCGAAACTGCCAAACAAAGGCTCCAAGCCTTGGCCAGTCGCCTAAAGAGGTACACGAGAGAAAATGAAGCCAGGAGGATTAACCGGCTCTTCTCCACCCAACCAGCTAAAGTGTACTCTCAATGGCAGGGTAATAACAACAGAGCAGACCCACCAAGAGACCAGGAGACCCAACAGTACTGGAAAGGCATATGGGAAAGGGAGGCGACCCACAACAGCAATGCACAGTGGCTAATCTCTCTACGAGATGACCACAGCAACCTCCCTGAGCAAGCCCCAGTAACTATCACAGTGGCAGATGTCCAAGAAAGAGTCTCAGGTATGAAAAACTGGACAGCACCAGGTCCTGACATGATCCATGCCTACTGGCTAAAGAAACTCACTGCCCTCCATGAGCGACTGGCAGCTCAAATGAACCAGCTGCTACAAAGTGGGACTCACCCTGAATGGTTAACTGAAGGGCGCACAATCCTGATCCAGAAGGATCCCTCAAAGGGTTCGGTCCCATCCAACTATCGGCCAATAACCTGTCTCTCTACAACATGGAAGCTCATGTCAGGCATCATAGCAGCTAAGATAAGTGGGCACATGGATAAATACATGAGTACAGCACAGAAGGGCATTGGCATAAATACCAGAGGAGCCAAACACCAACTCCTGGTAGACCAAACAGTCGCCCGAGACTGCAAAACCCGACACACCAACCTGTGCACGGCTTGGATTGATTACAAGAAAGCCTATGACTCAATGCCACACACTTGGATCATTGAATGCTTAGAGATGTACAACATCAACAGGACTCTAAGAGCCTTCATTGCAGCCTCGATGGGGATGTGGAAAACCACCCTTGAAGCCAACTACAAGCCAATTGCACAAGTGTCCATCAAATGTGGCATATACCAAGGAGACGCTCTGTCCCCACTGCTGTTCTGCATAGGTCTGAACCCCCTCAGCCAAGTCATCAACAAGACTGGCTACGGATACCGACTCAAGAACGGAGCCACCATCAGTCACCTCCTCTACATGGATGACATCAAGCTGTACGCTAAGAGCAAACGAGACATCGACTCACTGATCCACACCACCAGGATCTACAGCACTGACATTAGGATGTCATTCGGACTAGAGAAGTGTGGTCGGATGGTTACACAGAGAGGGAAGGTCATCCACACAGAAGGGGTCTCACTCCCAGAGGGAACAATAGCAGACATTGAGGACAGTTACAAGTACCTGGGAATACCACAAGCAAATGGCAGCCTCGATGAGGTCACAAGGAAAGGAGCCACGGCCAAATACCTCCAACGAGTAAGGCAAGTCCTGAGAAGCCAGCTCAACGGCAAGAACAAGATCCGTGCGATAAACAGCTATGCCTTGCCAGTAATCAGATACCCTGCAGGAATAATAAGCTGGCCAAAGGAAGAGATAAAGACCATGGATGTTAAAACTCGGAAACTACTAACCATGCATGGAGGGTTCCACCCTAAATCCAGCATCCTGAGACTATACGCGAGCCGTAAGGATGGAGGCAGAGGACTAGCGAGTGTGAGAGCCACTGTCCAGGATGAAACATCCAAGATCCATAAATACATCAAGGTCAAAGCCTCAACCGACGATGTGCTCAGCGAATGTCTCAAACAATGGGGACCAGAGGATGAGGTGCTGGAGGAACCATCATGGGAGGATAAGCCCCTACATGGGATGTACCACCGACAAATAACTGAAGTGGCTGATATCAGGAAATCCTACCAATGGCTGGAAAAAGCTGGACTCAAGGACAGCACAGAGGCACTCATCCTGGCTGCACAGGAACAGGCCCTAAACACCAGAGCAATAGAGGCTCAGATCTACCACACCAGACAAGATCCAAGGTGTAGATTGTGCAAGGAGGCCCCTGAGACAGTCCAACACATAACAGCAGGGTGCAAGATGCTGGCAGGGAAAGCGTACATGGAACGTCATAACCAAGTGGCGGGCATAGTGTACAGAAACATCTGTGCAGGATATGGACTGGAAGCACCGAGATCTAAGTGGGGCACACCCCCAAAGGTGGTGGAGAATGACCGAGCTAAGATCCTGTGGGACTTCCAGATCCAGACAGACAAAATGGTAATGGCGAACCAACCGGACATCGTGGTGGTGGATAAACAACAGAGGAAAGCCGTTGTGGTGGATGTAGCAATACCAAGCGATTGCAACATCAGGAAAAAGGAACACGAGAAACTGGAGAAATACCAGGGCCTCAGAGAGGAACTGGAGAAGGCCTGGAAGGTGAAGACCACAGTGGTGCCTGTGGTCATCGGGGCCCTCGGGGCAGTCACCCCCAAACTGGAGCAGTGGCTAAAACAGATCCCAGGAACAACGTCAGACATCTCAGTCCAGAAATGCGCAGTTCTCGGCACAGCCAAGATACTACGCAGAACCCTCAAGCTCCCAGGCCTCTGGTAGAGGACCCGAGCTCAGAGGTTGAGAAAGACCACCCGTGGAGGGTGAGAAGGGAATTTTTTTTTTTTTTTATATATATGTATGTATGTATGTATGTATGTATGTATGTATATATATATATATATATATATATATATATATATATATATATATATATATATATATATATATATATATATATATAGTAAAAAGAAGTGATCCAAGCACAGAGCCCTGTTGTACTCCACACGTAACCCTATAGTGAGAAGATGATTTATCATTTACATGAACAAACTGGAATTTGTTGGACAGATGAGATTTAAGCCAGTCTAGTGCTGTTCCTTGGATACATACATGTTCAAGCCTTTCTAAGAGAATATTGTGGTCCACTGGATCCAAAGCAGAACTGAGATCAAGCAAAACCAGAACAAACAAATCCATTATCTGAGGCCAAGAGAATGTCATTTATAACTTTCAGAAGTGCTGTTTCAGTGCTATGATGAGCTCTGAAACCTGACTGAAACTCTTCACACAGGTCATTACTTTTTAGATGCTCACACACTTGATTAGCAACTATTTTCTCAAGGATTTTAGATAAGAAAGGAAGATTAGATATATAGGGTTGTAATTTATTGAGTCATCTTGACTGAGAGAAGGTTTCTTAAGTAAAGGTTTAATTACAGATACCTTAAAAGCCTGTGGTACATGTCCATTTACTAAGGATAGGTTAATCATATCAAAAATGGAGGCAGTAATCAAAGGGAACACCTCTTTAAATAATTTGGTTGGGATGGGGTCCAACATGCAAGTTGAAGGTTTGGAAGAAGCTAATATTTTTGATAACTCAGAAAGCTCAGCTGACTCAAAACAGTCCAAACACGTATCAGGTTCTAGTGTTACATTCAGTGCTGTCTCTCTCACTGAGGATGAAGTAATCACGTCCGGGGGGATGCCAACAATTTTATTTCTAATAGAATCAATTTTATTTAAGGAGAATTCCATAAAGTCATTACAGCTGAGACCTGGGGCAAATGATGGCTCAACAGAGTTATGACTGTGTAAGTTTGGCAATTGTACTAAAAAGAAACCTAGGATTATTCCTATTCTCTGCTATTAATGATGAAAAATAAAATGTTCTAGCTTGTTGAAGGATCTTTTTGTACAGTAGTAGACTATTTTTCCTAGTTAAGTAGGCCTCCTCTAGATGTGTAGAGCACCATTTTCTCTCTAATTTCCTAGTGTTCTGCTTCAAAGTACGCAGCTCTGAATTAAATAAAGGAGCCAACCTCCTATGGATAACTACCTTCTTTTTTAAGGGGGCTGCATCGTCTAATGCCACACACAATGAGGAAGTAACTCTATGAACAAGAACATCAATTTGAGAAGAGTTGGAGATTAAATGGCTGCCTTCTACTATGTTTATCTGACATTTTGAGGAAATTAAACATAGAACAGATTCTTTAAACGTTTTCACAGCATTGTCTGATAAAGCTCTTCTATAATGAAATTTTCTCCCAGGTTTTGAATACTCAGTTAAAATAAACTCAAAAGTTATTACAAAATGGTCAGACAGCACAGGGTTGTGGCGAATTACTGTTATTTCTTGACACTCAATGCCATACGTCAGCACAAGGTCTAAAGTATGACAACACGAGTGGGTAGGACAGTGAATTCTTTGAGTAAAGCCACCTGAGTCCAAGACAGCATTTGAAGGCAACATTTAGGCTATCACCCTCAATGTCAACAGGAATGTTAACATTTCCCATTATAATGATCTTATCAGTATTTGACACTAAATCAGAAAAAAAATCTGAGAAATGATCTAAAAATTGAGAGTAAGGGCCTGGTGGATGATACAAAACAATAAACAGAAGTGGTTTTACTGCTTTGCTACTAGGATGAGGAAAGCTAAGGGTTAGATGTTCAAAAGAAGTTTAGCTATTAATAGGCGTAGGATAGATTAATAAATCTGAATGAAAAATAGTTGCTGCTCCTCCACCTTGCCATGTACTTTGAGGAATGTGAAAATTTAAATAATTAGAAGGGGTTGATTCATTTATACTAGCATAATCCTCTTGGTGCAGCCAGGTTTCTGTGAGACAGCTTGGTTTGAAAACTGAAGTTTTAGTTAAAACAAAGGGGCGGGAAGGGGGGGGTTCACTTTGAATGGACATGTTTTGTACACCACTACAGCTAAGACTGAAACTATCATAATAACTAGTACTGGCTTTTTCTTTGTGGGCAAGAAGGACTGTGCCTGTGTATTGTTTATAAGGGGCTTGGTCAAATTACTGTTAAAAATTACTAGCTCTTATCTCCTCAGCTTTTGAGATCTTGCAGGGTGTTACAGTTTTTACGCAGCTTGATCCCATAGTGCACATCATCTAGTCCAAAGTCAATAAATGGAGGACATATTCCTTCTGGTCACTATGAATAGTTGGTAATGTCCTTTGGGCTAACTACTGCACTCTGTTTTTCAGGCCTTAGTAAATGATGTGCTCTGGGATATGATAAATGATTTTGCTTTCATGTACCCGTGTGATATTCTCATTTTTTCACACTCTCTGGAGGATCACATTTGCCATGTCCGTTCAGTGCTCTTCCAAAAAGCTCCATTTTGATCCATCAAACCAAATAACTTTCTTCCACCTGACCATGGAGTGTCCCACATGCCTTTTGGCAAACTCTAGTCCAGCCTTGAACTGAGTTTTTTTCAGTGGCGGCTTTCTCATTGCCACTGTCCCATAAAGCTCTGACTGGTGAAGAACCCGGGAAACAGCTGTTGTCTGCAGAGTCTCTCCATCTTAACTGAAACTTGTAGCTCCTTCAGTGTAGTCAGAGGTGTTCTGGTGTCCTCTCTTACTAGTCTCCTTTGCCATATTCCTTCCATTTTTTGATGATGGATTTATCTGAACTCCAGGAGATATTCAGGGCCTTAGAGACTGTTTCTTATCCCTTGACTTAAAATTTTTAATAGCCTTTTTGCTGATTGGCTTGGAGTGTTCTTTAGTCTTCATGCTGTAATGGTAGCCAGGAATACTGATGAACCAGTGAATGGACCTTCCAGTACCAGCTGTCTTTATGCTACAATCACTGGAGACAATCACTGTGCTCAGCTGGTTTCCATTCCACTCATTGTGAGACTACTAGCACCAGTTTGCTGGACCGCTATTGAATTAGATTTAAAGGGAGTGAACATTTATGCAATCACTTATTTTATGTGACATATTTTTATGTAATTATCAGTATTTTGCAGAAATCAGATTTCATGTTGACATTCGGGGGGTAGCAATTTTTTCCTCAAAAAAGCCTAATTTTGTTTATCATGATTGATTTATAGAAGCAATAAAAGGTGAAACATACAAGTAAGTGAATACTTGAATACTTTGTATAGGCACTGTATGCAATCCATCCATCTGCTCTTTTATTTCTGGTCTCATCCAGTTGAAGCAGAGTTCTCCAGACTTCCCTCTTCTGAGCAATCACTTTCTTTTCTTCCAAAGGAACACTGAGGTATTTCCATTATGATGAGAAACAAAATCTTCCCACTTCACAGGCTGTCTTCAGAAAATAAAATAGGGCTTTAATAAGCTGAAGGGAAAAAAAGCAAAATCTCAGCCATAAAATAGATAAAATATGGCAGAAAAAAACTTTTGAAAACAGAAATGGTAGAAAAAAGAAAGATAGAAAAAAATCTGGAAATTAAATTACTACACTTGTAGGACCAAACAATATTGAAGGAAAATAAGAAATTAAACAAAAAGCAATGGAAAAAAACTATTTAACTGCCCCACCCCCACACCCCACTACCTGAATGGAGATGTTCACCAGCAATGGAGTTGCCCACAGTTTGCAGCTATAACAACTTCCACTCTGCTGGTATGTCTTTTCACAAGGGTTGGGAGGCTGTTTATGGGACTATCTGACCATTCTTTTGGAAACCTATTTGAAAGGTCAGACACTAATGTTGGATGAAATAGCCTGGCTCACAGCATCTGCTCTACTTTATTCCAAAGAGGCTCTGTCAGCTTAAGGTCAGGACTCTGTGCAGTTCTTCCATACCAAATTTGCTCATACAAGCTTTTTGGACATTTCTTTTTGCATTTGTGCTGTTGGAACAGGACGGGGCTATCCAGTTGTTTTCATAAAGTTGGTAGCATGAATCTGTCCAAAATGCACTAGTATACTGAAGATTTAGGAGTTATTTTCACTGAAACTAAGGACCTGAGCCAGTTCTGGAAAGACCTCTCTGAGCTGGATTCAGACAGAGAAGCATGATTCATCTGTCCAGAGAACACACTTCCACTGCTCTACAGCTCAGTGGTGGCATGTTTTACACCAGTTGTTCCCAATCCTGGTCCTCAGGGACCACTGTTCTCCATGTTTTAGATGTGTTTCTGTTCCAGCACACCTGATTCAAATGACTGCATGGCCTCCTCTGGAGCCATCTAGTGCTGCAGAAGCCTGTTGATCACCCATTTATTTAAATCAGGTGTGCAGCAGCAAGGAGAAACCTAAAACATGCAGGACAGGACTGGGAGGCTTGAGGACCAGGGTTGGGAACCACTGCTTTACACCACAGCATCCGAAGTCTTACACTGCACTTGATGATGATGTAAGGCTTGAACACCTGAATTCAAAGATACAAAACAGGTGACCTAGAACCTTCACCAGTATACGGTATAGCCCCCTGTTTCTGTTTCTGACCCTGCATACTCTTGTAAATTGGAGTCTTGTTAATATGGAGACAATCAATACAAAATTACATTAGTGTTATTGTATTCGAGCTGGATTTAGTACTTGTTCTTGTTAAGGTTGAGCTTGGAAAGTACCTTGGAGGTCTGAAAACCATTCAGAAGTACGTGTTCGTGTGTACCTCCAATGATCACCTTAAATCTAAAGCTGTCTGAATAAGTGGCAAAAAAGAAATCAGAGCTTTGGAAGAACAAATACATCAGACAGATGCAGTAGCAGTCACAAAAACAGTTAACCCAGAACTCGACCTCATCCGACCAACTGCGCCACTGTATACATTTCAAATGAACTGCTTATATAAGCTGTCAACTTGCAGTGAAAAATTCTCATGGTTTATTTGCTCCATCTGCAATGTGTGTACACTCTTAAAACAAATGTGTTTTTTGACACGTTTTCTGTTTCCATCAAGTGAACATATCTTGTGTTGTTTTTTTACATTTTGTCTTGTTCTATTTAAACAACTGGACACAGAATACATGTTAAACCATCGACCAATCACATCACTTCTTAGATGTCTGAAGTTATGGAACTTTAGACCACCATCGCAGGACGTCCGTGCAGCGGGAAGTAAAAAGGTAAAATGTTTTACTCAGTAAACTGTTAATAAAGCATACATAAAATTCCCTTAATGAGGATATTGATTTGTGCTGTTTAGTTACTAAGACAGTCGGGCATACTGCCTTGACATCGGTCAGTGACTGTAAGCATATACCAACATTTTTTGGCTAGAAATGTAGTTAAAGAATTGCTTGTCAAGTGCAAGCTCCTAAATTAATTGTGATTTAATTACACTGCAGAGGGAACTAATGCACCTGGCAGCTGTTTTATACCCACGGTTGGTAAAAAAGACTTTAGGTTAATGGTAGCCAAAAATGTACATTTAGCATTCGCCACTTCTGCAGCAGGAGTGGGGCTCGAGAGCTGCATTCGTCTCTTGTCCCTGTCCTGTGCTGCTCCCAGCAACTTGACTGATCTTGTCTGCCCAGTAGTTATGATACTATGGTCTTATTTAAGCATATTACTTATTATAAATCCAGACACATTCACCAGATAATCATGCCAAACAATAATTCTTCAGTAGGAACATAGCATTATACATAATACAATAAATAAAAAGGCAAAGACTGGGTTTTGTTCTTCTTTTACTTCATTTGAACACTAAAAAAATCATCACAGAAACAGAAAGATAAACCACCCTTGCTAACAAGGAGGCAGGCCTGGTATACTGGTAGTTTCATCTTTAAATTATAAACATGTTGAAATAGCTCATCCAGCAGTGCTCTACAGGCCATTTGTCAAACGTACAAGCAAAAGGCATCTCTTATTCAGAAATTAAGTAAAAACAAAAGCTTGTTTCAATTCATTTGTCCAGTTCCTAATGCAAAATAAAAAGATGATACAGAGCCGATCAAAGTACAAAATAAATAGAATATACACAAACCACCGAGACAGTTTGAATACTAAACGGAACTTATGTAATCTTCTGGTGGTGTTTTTTAAACATGCGGTGTCATATCTGGCAAATTTCCACACTCTGGTTTTCCATATTTCCTCCAGTTATTCTCCGCTGTTGTCATAAGATCACCAGAAACCAGAAACATTTTCATACTGTTGAGTTAAAACAAGCCAGCGTGTCTTCAAGCTCCTGTGTATCATTATTACCAGCTGATCTTGCATTGCTTTTGTGTGGAGAGTATCGTCAACAAATCATTTTCAGTTGTGGCATTTAATAAAAAAATAATAAAAACACATTCTCTCCTGGACCTCTGACTAACATGTCCTTCATCTGACTGGATGTGCCAGATCATTTTAATATGAATACACAACACCATTTCACTCCTGTTCTTTACAAAACCAGGCCCTTTGAGATAAGCAATGCTAATAAGAATCACCACATGTATATTTTTCCATGCTCTTAATGTGTGTTGGGCACTAAATATCTTCAAGCCTTCTGAAAACACATTTTATTTCAAAAAATACTTTGGATTCAGGTTATAAGAGAACAGGAACTGCTGACATTTGTCTTCGGTTCTTCACTAAATATTACACATGCTTTCAATTATATCCATAAGATAACGAAGATATTATGTAACATCCTCGAAAGACAGTTATAAGTGGGTAAATGACACTCCACTCTTGCGACACAAATGCAGTCAGAGAAAGGCAAAAGCAGGTGCAGGGAGGGAGGAAACCCTGCTGGAACATCTCACTTTCATTTGTTTTGTGCAAGCAGCTTTGTTCCCATGTGTACACCTTTTCATCTACATGGCACCAGCTGAATTTTCCCCACAGTTTAAGACTATAGGCAGGTCTGTTCATTTCAGAATCCACTCCCTGTCCCCTCTGTGGAAAGATGGTGTCCTCTTTTTTGCTTTAGTTGTTACGGAGTGTCTCCTCTTCTGCCTAAAGTAAAACAAAACACACTTAGAGGCATGTCTTGTGTTTGTCTTTTGTTCAACATTATGCGTCACTGTCTCTTTTATTGCATGGGCCTACACAGTGGAAACAGATCTGTCAGTTAGGGGAAAGCATGGGTTGGATATAGTTCAGATATAAATGCATCCCTTGATTATGACAGACACCTGCAGCTGCAGAAGAGAATTTGCAGCATTAATTGAACACTTTTGTTATTATTTTCCTGAAGGCAGCATAGTTAGAATAGAATAGAAATATCCTTTATTGTCCCACAGTGGGGAAATTCAGTTACCTGTCCATGCAGAAGCTGCTGCACTCAGAGTCTGTCTGCAGTGTGCATGCACACCGCCTGGCAGCCGCCCCTCTCCTCCTCCTCCTCCGCTCAGACTCCACAGTGCGCTTCATACGCAGAGAACCCGGGTAACTGGACATACCATACGGAATAGTGTGCCTGTCAACATAATCAATAGAACATCACTATGTTACCCAAGGGCCTTGGGTTAAAAAAAAAGTATATGATTTTTTTCTTAAGCAGAACTGAGATGGTTAAAAATCAATGATATAAACTCAGATATAATGTGGACAGAGGGAATAAAACAAACTAAATGTGCAGTAAGAGAGTCAGACTCAAGCTGTGTGTCATCTTAACCAGAAAAAAAAAATTAAGACAGAAATGTGGACTAAATGAAAAGTATGTTTAATACCTGCTTAAACATTGTTATTTGAACCTACAGACACATAAAGCCAATAAGAAACTCAGCCTTCTATCACCTGAAGACTATTTCCAGGATTTAAAGAACTAATGTCTGAACAAGATCTCGATAAACTCATCCACTTGTTTGTCTTTAGTCACACTGATTATTGTAACAGTGTCTTCACAGGTCTGTCTTAAAACAAATAAATTAGACATTAACAGTGAACTTCTTTAAATCAAGGCTAAAAACCCACCCACTTAGAACTGTCTCTGATCAATAACTGTAACACCATAAACTGGAGTCTGTTTTTAAACCTGTCTTCATTTTCCCTTAGTTTGTCACTGCAATGTTTTTGTTTTGCTTGTTGTTTTATTACCTTGCTGAGCATGTGAAGCACTTTGAATTGGCTTGTTACTAAAAATGTGCTCTACAAATACAATAGCCTTGTTTTGCTTATCTTTCAAAAAAAAAAAAAAAAAAAAAAAAAAAAGTTTGACAAACGAGCCTCATTGGAACATATTTTCTAATGTACTGAATATAACTGTAAACAACTGCATTCCTTAAAATATGATGAATGAATGAGAATCGGTTCATGTTGGAACTGTGAACGTCACTATGTTTAGCTGGTGATCTATGAACATGAATTAATTCATGATAGCCTAGCTGAACTGAACTCAGTTCTGAGCTAGTTCTTTTTACTGATTCAACAGTAATGCTACCGCTGAATCCAACAGAAAATGGAAGCGTTAAATGATAATCCTCACATCTTTAATAAAGCATGTCACAACTCTTATCACATTTTTACTGTTGGTTAAAACAGCTTCAGGAAATGAAGAGGTGATGTAAGAGCATCTGTTTCCAGGGAACTAAAGATAGATAATGTTCACTAGAGGGAGGATCATTAACTGAATCAGATGTTTCTAGTGACGTAATAATGAGATGCTTCTAAGCTGACTGTCAGGTTGTGAAAACTTAAACCAGTTCTTCACTTTATTTGGATTTTAGTTGTTTTGCTGGAATGTTGTTAGTTTTAACGTAACAGCACAGAATATCCTATAATAACACTGCAGCACAAAATCAAATCTGACCTCCTCAACTCAACAGATATAATAACAAGGACACATCATAACTGCTACTCTGCTAAGCCTGAAATTATTCATACACCTGGCAGATTTCCATGTGGAAGTCTTTGGATGGAAATTACACAGGTAGAAAAAAAGATATTAAAACAAAGTAAGAAAAAAAGATCTGTTTTAAAAAATAATAATCTTTTTCTTTTTACAGCCTTTTGTTTATTTTACCTTTTAACTTTTTTTATTTATACCCTTCGCAATAATCAGTGCCAGTACAACAATCAAGCTTTCTGCATGTCTCCTCTGATTTCTCTTTGATGATGAGCTCCAAGTCTTTGAGGTTGGAAGGACTCTTTACCATCACCCTAATCTTTAACTCCTTCCACAGATTCTCCATTGTCTGTTTAGATACAATATGTCTTAAAGCAAGTCTTTGGAAAGTTATTTAAGCTTTTAGAGCTCTGATTAGTCAGTAGTTTTGTGACAAATCCCAAATGAACATCAAAGTGTAGTCAGTGGATCACTTCCACTGGTGAACATGTCTGCTCTGAATCTCTGGGTTATATTACCTTTGTGCTGCCAGCAGCTGTTGCAAAGTTTTTATTCCCCCCCAAAATAACCTCCATCATTTATATAATTAAATGATTCTGTGATTTTTATAATTTATTAAGGTGGACCGAAAGAATCCCTTTCATCCATTTCTGACAAACAACACCATTTATAATGATAAATAAATGATATGGTCACCTGCTGGTGTGCAATATTTGTAAGAACTTCTTGGCACCTGACCCTGCTGTCTGACCTGTTTCATTCAGCTTGGGATGAAGATCACCAATGTATCTTTAAAACTGTTTCAAATGTTGTGTTTTTTACTTCAGCAGTGCAAAAAAAGAGTAAATCAACAGCCACCGAAAGGTGTTGCAGTAAATCCAATTTGTTCTGAAAATACAGACGAATAAACTTTTTCACCATGTAATAAAAAAGAGACACAAAGTTTTGTCTTTCTGTGAACAATGAAGAGCTCGGACGTACGAGGAGTGAAGTCAGAAGGTTAGCTCACTGCTAACAGCTGCATGTACTTTAGGAGCTCTTCCCGAAGGGACATAAAAGCACAGGTAATTTATTTTAGTCTGACCAAATATTTAGTCTGACCAAATGCCTTCTCACACACTCCCATGCGTGCTGTGCATCTTTAGCAACAGCTGTTGCATCCTCAGGCAGAGCAGAACAGTGCAGAGAAATATCAGTGATAAATGTGAGGAACAGCAGTACTGCATGCACTACAGGTCATAAACCGACTCGGTTCTGACACCGTTCTCTCCAAAAAAAATAAAGTAGGATGTTTTGCTTCATGTACAAAAAGCTGTTAAGCTAATGTGACCTGATAGATGACAATATGTCCAACTGTCCAGCATCCACAGGAGAGAGACAGTTTGATCAGAAGAAAACGATCCTGGGATTTAAAGAAAGAGAAACTCTGAAGATGCAGCATCATCATCTGTGTTGCTGTGGAACAAAGATCTGTGTTTGGATGTGAAGCCTGAAGATGAATACTGGAAACTCATTCTACAGGCTGAAGCTGTGGCTGGACTGGGCGGGTGGTCTCGCTTCAGTCCACAGCTCTGTAACCACAGAACTGACAGGAGACGGATGACTCCGTGTCACCCTCCCTTAGCCATCACTCACCAAACCCAGATGTCTGAAGTGGGACTGAGAGAAAGATCTGCTCCTACTGAACTGAACTCAAAGAGGGTTCAGCTGGGATATACTGCATGCGTTGAACAGATTCTGTTGCTGGAAGTGAAAACACCAAACAGATGAGGAGTTCCAAAAGAAGGTATAGTGAGTGAGCAGATAACAGTGATCCACCTGAGGGTGCTGCTTTCTGAAAGACGAGATCTACGGTCAGATCTCCGCTTTAAATTTAACGCTAGCAGCACAAAAAAAACAAGTTCTGAAAATTGAAACGGGGTCTCATCCATCTGAGAGTCTGAGGTTACTTGGAGACAATGCTGTCTGTCTGGAAGCTCTGTGGACTGTGGAATCGAGAACCTCCAGATTCCACAGATAAGGCTTAAAGTTCACAATCAACACTTGTTGTTGCTTCTTTGTTAAAGTCTACATTGGTTCAAATATGTGACTCCAGCAACAAAGCTTCATAATTAATATAACATAGATGCAAACAGACAAAAGTAAAGAGTCTGTGTTTAATTGCTGGGATGAAGATCAAAATGCAGAATGACGATGAAATGTTGACCCAAAAACACAGCAGCATCATGAAACATGAGCGGAAAAAGCCAGAAATTCTCAGGTGAACCTGACAGGTCTACAGGAACAACAACAAGCTCTCCTATCAGATCCCAAAGATTTCCTAAAGAGGTTCACTGTCGGTGACATTCAGCTGGGAGCCTTTCAGCTTCATGGGCCCCGATTCAAACATCCAATCTTTTTTAGCCTTTCCTCCAAGCACAAATAATGAATAACAGCTCCAGGCAGGAAGGCTGGAAAACAATCTTGTGAATGAAGTTATACAGAGTTTTCAAAGAGCAATATGAGCAGGTCAAAGATTTAGTTTTGAATCAAGTCAAATGAGCTGAAAAGACTTAGACCAGCAGATCAGAACATTAGTTTGCTTTTGTTTCTTCTATCATGAACTTGATTGTTGAGGACTTTCAGAACAATTTCAGTCTGTGACACTGTCATGTAATTTCATGTTTATTCTCAGATAAACTGTAGCAGTGTGATAAGAAAGCAGTCTGTTTGCTCTGACAGCTGCTCTGTTACTGACTGAGTTAAAGCTGCTGCCAGATGGGAGCTTTTTAAAACACAGCTCAGGACTCTTACTCTGGGGTGTTGATCCAAATGATGTCCAGGTGGCAGTAATACACACACTCTTTGTCCTTGTAGGTGTAACATGTGCACCTCTTGGGGCGCCTCCTAGCTGTCAGCGGGTCACGGGCAGAGCAAGACTGGGTGATGAGGACAGGGTGAGCCATGCTGCTGCTCTGCAGGGGGGTGCTCAGGCTGACCTCTGCTGCCACATCAGATAAGGAACCTGCAGGATCACAGAAACTCTGCCAGTTGGATTATTACTTGAAGAGATGCTGTATAATACTAATAGTACTAAGTGTGTCGAATCCACAGACAGCCTAAGGTTCAGACAGCAGGACTTGTGATTTCTATCACCACAGATTTTTTTTCAGAATAAGAAAATCTATTAATGAACTTTAATTTTAAATCCACATTTGTGGAACTTTGAGAGCAGAATATAGAGAGTGTGATGTGTTCAGGGAACCACTCACAATTTTCAACATTTCACCTTAATACCGCCTGTTGACTCTGAGGCTGGGACTCATTGCTGTCCAGATGCACACGGTACCTGTCAGCTCTAACTGTAATCTGATTGGTCAGGAAGCTTCCAGTTCAAAAGTCAAAACAAACAAACAATTAAAATCTGCAAGAGACTACAAGCTTGCTCCAGGTGATGAGCTTTGGCATGATGGGAAATCAACTTCCCCTGGATTTCATGCTGTGTCGTCATCTACAAGATCCGAACAACTGCGCTACAATGAGCCTTCACAGCTGGAGTCGCATCAAAAGTTCTGTTTATGTCCCATCATAATAACATTTGTGTTTACTGCACTGATAACAGCCAACAGCAACATCAGCTGCAGACTGGTTCCGATTTAACCAGCTTTGTTTTTTCTGACTTTTAATTCGTTCATTAGCACTCCTTGAGTTGGACGACGACAACAACGATAATAATAATAATAATAATAATAATAATAATAATAATAATAATAATAATAATAATAATAATAATCTTACCATTGGTTAAAGATGCAGTCACCACTATAATGAACAAAACTCCCACATCGACTGATGCAGCGTCAGCCATCACATACGAAACAACAGAAAGTGAAACAATGTAAAGAGGTTTAAAGAGGTTGTGGAGGTCCGAAGGCTCCTGCTGGTCTGCTCCTGAAATCAGCCTGCGCCCGGCCTGGAGCTGCGCTGCTGCCGCTCCGCCTCCAGCCCGCCTCCCGCCTCCAGCCTCCAGCCTCCCGCCTCCAGCCTCCACTCTGGGTCTGGGTTACTCCCTGCTGCTACACGTTGCCGCAGTATCACTCATGCTGCCTGTTGGGATTTTCAAAATAAGATTCAGTTCTATCATTTGTTCTCTTTGCAAAGAATAAAAAAAAAAATCTTTTAGAAATGTGGATAAAAACCAGATTATGAAGCTGTGGTGGCGACTCCCATTTAAAAGGACGCTTCCAGAATTATGGGAAGTTGTAAAAAGGTAAAACCGTTTGCAGTTCTTGTGTTTTGTAGAGAAAAGATTAGCTCATTCAGGTGCATCAAATAAATCTGCTCCAATACAACTTCAGTCAGTATGTTAACCTTGATTCTAAATCGTGCCCCAGGATGGATGAAGTTAACATTAGCATGGCCACCGATGACCTGGAACGGTGAGCTGTTTCTCTGCCTTGAGCACATTTGGCGGCGCGGACACAAGATTGATTGACAGCATCAAGCCCCTCCCCCTGGCTCTGATTGGTTGTTTTTGATCGGAACGGAGCATTTCTTCAGATGGCAATAGCAGCTCAGGGAGGAGGTGGAGGAGCTCCATCTTTACACGGATTACCTGTCTCATACTATACTGTTACGACACTGTGACAATTTTAACAAATATGGAAAAAGACATATTTTTTTTAAAAGTTACATACTGCAGCTTTAAAAGCAAGTACTCAGCAAAATGTAAATCCTCACCCTATGTTTTTGAACAAGATAGCCAAAGGCAGCAGGAGTTCGTCCCGTAATTGGCGGGTTGCAGGTTTGAGCCCCGCTCCCTCCGTCTCCATCACTGTGTCCTTGGGCAAGACACTTCACCCACCTTGCCTAAAGGGCACCACCACCCAAGGCTGCAGCCTAAGTCAGTCACCTGTCTACCTTGGACAAGCTGTACTGAAAATTGTAATTTCCTCCCTGAGGGACTAATATGGGTATTTTTAAAAAAATAAAATAAATGAATGGCTATGTCATGTTTTTATTGCAAAGTGTTTTCGAATCCAAAGAAGTCAGATTTTACAGTTTTTCTTGAAGCTTTCCTACAGTTGTCAACTCAGACTCCACATTTTCACAACAGTAAACACACACGGGCCTAAACAGCAGCACTCATGGTCAAAGTGACACATTTTGTTTGCAAAAGGCTCTAACTGTGTCAAAATATTTAAAATATGAAACAAAACCAGATATTGTCTTCAAACAGCACAACTTGTAACCAATTGTATGAACTCTTCCCATCAGTCATTGCATAATGCACAAGAGAATACAACACTTGCTTGTCCCCCCCAGACAGTAAATAGACAGCTGCCCCCATCCATTCCTATATGGGGTTTACCTGCTTTAGCTCTTGATATAATGCTTCGGCTGCCTTGTCACTGTATGAACTACTATCTGCTGAGACCTCTGTTCATTTAGCCTCCCGTGAGAAACCTCCCGGGGCTTTGCAGACAACACTGGCAGCAGAGCATCTTCTGGTCCAACCCATGAAAATCCCAACTTTAAATAATCCTGGTCATACTTCCTTCTCTTTATTTTGCTTGGCCCAGACTCTGTCTCCTTACTTACCGTAGCTTTAGGTACTAAAAATCAACCGATCTGGTCTCTGGCATAGGCTTGGTGAAATTACTTATTCTGGTTTAATTTTGTCCTCATGTTGTTGTTCAGGTGAACACCCAGGTATTTATAAGAGTCCATGATCTCAATGTCCACTCCCTGGATGTTCACCAGTGTCAGTGAGGAGGGTCTGTGCCTGTGGAAATCCACCACCAGCACCTTGATTTTAGCAGCATTGATCAGGAGGTGGTTCTGCTGGCACCAGTCCACAAAGTCCTGAGTCCACTGTCTGTACTCGGAGTCGTCCTCAGCTGTGGTGAGTCCAACTATGGCAGAGCCATCAGGGAACTTTCACAGATGGCAGCGTTGGGAGTTGATGGAGAAGTCTACAGTGTAGAGGATGAAGAGGAACGGTGCCAGCAGGGTTCCCTGAGGGACCCCCGTACTGCAGACCAGCCTGACAGAGACACAGCCCTGTGTCCTCACATATTGTAGGTGGCCAGTGAGGTAGTCCAGTATCCACTGGGACATGTGGTGGTCCACTCCCAACAACTCCATCTTGTCCCTGAGCAGTCCTGGCTGGATGGTGTTGAAAGCACTGGAGAAATCAAAGAATATGATCCTCACAGAGCTTCCAGGTTTCTGCAGGTGGATCAGAACTCGGTGCAGGAGGTAGATGATGGCATCATCTTCCCTGACACCAGGCTGGAAGGTGAACTGCAGCGGATCCAATGAAGACATTACCAGGGGGTGTAGATGTTTGAGGACCAGCCTCTCAAAGGTCAAGCTGCCAAGGCCCTTTGGATTTTTGGTCTTTGGTACTGGTACCTCACAGGAGGTCTTCCACAGTTATGGTACTTTCCCCAGCTTCAGGCTCAGGTTGAACATGTATCCCATGATGCCACACAGTTGATCTGCGCAGCACCTCAGGAGCCTGGAGCTGATGCCATCTGGACCTGCAGCCTTTCGTGCCTTGATCTTTCGCAGCTCATTCCTCACCTGAAGTGCTGAAAGGGACAAAAATACAGGTGGGGGACGGGGGCCGTTGGATGGAGTCAGAAACAGTCCCTCAGAGCTTCTTCTGTCTCCTCAGACCATCTCTTCACTGTGTGGGTCACAGCTGGTTCCCTATGTACCAGGGGTTTATACACAGACTGGAGATGAACCAGGTTGTGATCTGAGCCCTCCAGGGGACAGAGAGGTGATTAACTGTATGCCTCCTTGGTGCTGGCATAAAGTAGATCCAGGATTTTGTCATATCTGATGTGGTAGGTGACATACTGGGTGAAGGCTGGCAGAGTGCAGAAAAGGGAAACATGATTAAAGTCCCCACAGATCAGAAAGAGAGGAAACATCAAGAGACAGGTCATCCTAGAAGAGTCTTCTCTACACACAAAACCATCAACAAAAGCCAAAGAAGGAACCAGATGTTCCTCTCTTGACGTTAACATTTTCTTGCTGAATTTACAGGATATATAGTTAAACAGAATAAACCAAAACATGAAGAAATGGCACACACAGCAACCTTTAAAATTACCCATGTGCATGTGTGGATGTCATAAAAGACTATTGTGTGAAAAACTATGTGTTATTACCCCTTTTTTAAAGTTAGCTAATTCTAACTAACTAAGCTAACTAACATTGTTGTATGTATGTGAGTGGGTGTTTGTGTCAATCATGAATATAGTGTATTTTATCATGGACTGTTACCCCCCTTGATGGAATCGCAACCTTTCGAGGGTCCCCAACTCTCCCATGCTGACCATTGGCGATAGGCACCCCCAACCCCCACCCACTGCTGTGGGAGCACCTTCTCCTAATTTCCTCCAGTATTCTGATGTCTGTAGTGAACCCTTGCAGCTGATCCAAGCTCAACTCACCCCTGAGGGACGCCAATATAAAACGGATGAGCGTGAGTGTCCTTATAGTAGAACACACATTACATTGCTATGTCCTGAAAGATTAAATGCCAGTGCACGCCAGTAGATGTTTGGTTACCAGCAGTTACAATCGAAATAATTAATACCAACTTCTCATTGCTGCAACTAGTCGTCATTTTAATGAATCACTTTAGCTCCATACTCTCTTAGACTATGTTCACACAGCAGGCAAATGTGACTCAATTTTGCTTTTATTGCCCATTTTTATGGCAGTCTGAACAGCTCAATTCCAATCTTTTCTCTCTGAAAAAAAATCCGATCTGTGCCACTTCCATTTGTGGAACTAACTCAGATATGTGTCCAATTGTTTTCAAAGCATTGTTTTCTGCAGTCTGAATGGTCATGTCGCATTTTATCTGACTTTTATGTCAATGATGTAAGACATGCATCATAATTCTGCACCAGAAAAAGCCAGATGCAGTAAATCCGGACGTAAACAATGGCTGAAAATTATGATTATGAACTTATGAAAGAAGTATGTATCACTGAAGTGCATCACATCCCAATCCCACCACTCCTGGCTCTGACTACATATCCAAACAGACTTCTCTAAAGGCCGTTGCTTTAGTTGTGCTTTATTTTCATGAGCTTCCTTCATCTTGTTAAGATCTTGTGATAATACTGTCTGCTCCCATAGCTGAATAAACTTTAAAATCGATCCATAAACAGCTCCATCCATTATTACTTCAGTAAACAATGTACTGCTATGTGACATCAACGTTCTTCTGTGCAAGGTATCTTTGGGGTTGTAAAGCGTTCACACAGAAGTTTCATTTCAGTCGGGTTTAATTAGTAGTATGAATGACCACACACACACACACACACACACACACACACACACACACACACACACACACACACACACACACACACAAAATTGGATTTCAGCAAAAAGTTGGAATTGAGCATCAAGACCTGCTCTGTGAACATAACCTTAGACTTTGGCTCTGATTTAATTAACTTTGATTTGGTGAAACAGTTTCAGATACTCACAGACCCTTACCTATCTCTATATCTGTCTCAGCTCTTGATTACACACCAGATCTAGCAAATACAACTAATGGTGTCAGGAAATCATTGCAAGAACTTAAGCTTATCCTGGAGCCTGTCCCAGCATTTACAGTTTGTAGTTCTACCTTCCTTGCCGGATCCTGTCAAGAACAACCCTCAATCAAGATCAAGATTCAGCTCCCTACATGCCAATGATAATAAAGGAGTGACTTTAGAAGCGTCACCTGAAGGTCTTTGAGTAACACAGCCAGAGCCCAGACCTATATTCAACTTATATTCATCTCTGTGATGACCTAAAACTGGCTGTCTACTGATACTGCCCATCCAGTCTGACTGAGAAGATCTGCAGAAGGATGTGAGAAAAAACCCAAAACAGGTGAGTCAAGCTTATAGAGACAGAACCAGGAAGGCTGTAATTGGTCTCTAAGGTTCTTTACTGGAATATTAGTCATGGGTGTGAATGTTTAGATGAAGTACTGTGGGGTTTTTTTTCTTTATAAGTTCACAAAAATGTCTGAAAACATGTTTCTTAAGCTGCATCTATTTGTTGCAGCTTAATCTTTAAGAAAACTGTTCTCAGATCAGTGTTAGAATAAGTCTGAAATCAGTCCAGAACTTTTGAATTTACAGTTTTTGGGAAAATGACCACAACTGAAAATGTTTTACAGAGCAAATGAATGTTGGAACAGGACAAACAGAACTTTAAATATACCAAATTATAGAATCACATCAGTCCAGTCAAAGCCTTAAAGTCAGTTAGAAACATTACACTATTTCAACCTGGAGAGACTCACAAAAACAGAGCAGCAATTAAAAAGATTTATTGACATAAATGAATAAAGGTTTTTTTGGCGCTCGGACACTGGCAGAAGATGTATATGCTGTAAATTGCAATAAACGTGGATGAACTTTTAGGGTTTAGGATAAGAGACGTCTCCCCCCACGGTCCGGACAGTGGTGGTGGAGTGGAAGCTGAAGGAAGCCTGATGGAGCTGAGAGAAAACGAGGGTGGAGAAGGGGCGGAGGTGGGTTGTAGCTCAGCTAGGAGCAGACGGAGCCATGGATGGAGAGCTTTATAAGCAGAGACTTGCACGATGATTGGCTACGACGAGGTGTGGTCCAAAGCTGATGGGCTGCAGCTGAGGCGCATTACGCAGTGACTGGATGATGGAGGTGAAGCTAGGAAGAGTCTTCCAGTTTGAATTTACGCCTAAGCTTCATATTAAGTTATGACACAAATAAGAAAATTACTGAAGGAAATCGATTTTTAACACCACTGTAATCTCTTCTGACTCTGCTATGGCTTTTCTCTATCTGTCTGTAATTTAAATTTGTGCACAGTGTACTGGAATTCACCACAGGTTGCTTAAAGGCTGCATCAGACAGAGGCACAGCCATGTTCACTCACACCTTCAGCCCATTCCACACTGATGGGCTTCAGCTGAAGTTCAAACATGGAGGCTTCCTGTTGTAAGGCTGCACCACCTGCTACTCCAAGGTTTGAGCAGCCTTTGCTCCTGCTTAGTCACATCCTGTCTGCAGTCATTTCAGGATGGGATGAATAACACTGGAATTTTGACAACTTTTACTCATAAGTCTCTTGAAAGTTTGAACTGCAAACTTTGCTCTGATAATAGTTTGTGTCTGATGTCTTACGAAGATGTCTTAAGAAGACATTTTCTAAGCTGTGGACCCATGTTTTTAATCAAGGCAGCAATTGAAAGATTTCTGTTATCAATGACGCCTGATGAGTCATTTTGATTTTAATCCCAGCTTCAGGTTATTGGTTGCAGCTTTAAATTCTTGGAGGTTTTCTTATTCAAGTCATATTGTCTTGTGTTAAAGGATTAAGGAATTTATACAACAGAACTCTTCAAGCTTTAATTCAGATTTCTAACCTGTACCTTGTAATTTTTTCAGAGCCTAACTGTTTTCTTATTGAAGATATTTTCCTTACTGCCAGAAAAAAAGTGCATTATCTTGATTTTTTTTAGCCATTTGTTTACCTTCCCTTCTATTTAGAAAGCAATAAGAACTCTGTAAGGTGTGTGGGCAGAGGTTTCCATCTGTTGATCATTCAGTAATTTTGGGTTTGATTTTATTTCTATGGCTTCAGTCATTTTTGAAGTCAAAGTTACAAATGCAGGCTCACATGCAAAAATATATGCAAACATTGTGAATGCCATTGTAAATATAGTAAATATAGTGATTTACAATTCTCTCGAGTTAAACAGTATAAACATTAGAATAAAAGAGACGATGAATAAATAAAGTAGATCAAACACCTCCTAGAACTGTCACATCTATTTGGATCTCATGTTCTGCTTCAACCAAAGATGGTTTTTAGCATTGAATTAAAAGATTCAATATGCTCAGAAGTTTGGATATGAAAAGGTTGACTTTTCCAATGGTTTGGAGCTGCTTACATTTACATTGACCCAAATTCTTTTATAAGTAGTGTTAAAGGGTATTAGCTTGAAAGGCTTAACTTGTAATTAGTGATCATAATTCAGTGTAGTTTTTCCTTGGCAGCATAAAAAGGGTTAGTTTGCCAGTACTCGGACTAACTGATATTTAGAAGAATGAAAGTCAAGTGAAGTCAAGTCAAGTTCATTTATATAGCATATTTCAGCAGCATGGCAGTTCAAAGTTTTTCATGTCATAAAAAACATTAATCAAGTATACAGAAAATCATCAAAATCATCAAGCAAATAACCATGACAATTATCAAAATCACTGAGCGAATATCAATGCATCGAAATCATTAGGATCATCAAGCAAATATCATCAAGCAAATATAGTTCAATGTTCTACTTACTACTTACTGATCAAAGGCAGCTCTAAACAGGTGGGGTTTTGGCCTTGATTTAAAGGAACTCAGTGTTTCAGCTGTTTTGCAGTGTTCTGGAAGTTTGTTCCAGATTTCTGGTGAATAAAAACTGAAAGCTGCTTCTCCATGTTTCATTCTGGTTCTGGGGATGGAGAGTAGACCAAAACCAGAAAACCTGAGTGGTCTGGAAGGTTGATACAACGACAACAGGTCTTTAATGTATTTTGGTGCTAAGTCGTTCAGTGATTTATAAATTAACAGAAGTATTTTAAAGTCTATTCTCTGAGCTCCAGGGAGCCAGTGGAAGGATTTTAGAACTGGGGTGATGTGCTCTGTCTTCCTGGTCTTAGTGAGAACATGAGCAACAGCGTTCTGGATCAGCTGCAGCTGTCTGATTGACTTTTTAGACAGACCTGTTAAGACAGTGTTGCAGTAATCAATGCAACTAAAGATAAACGCATTGATGAGTTTCTCTAGATCTTGTTGAGACATTAGTCCTTTGATCCTGGAAATGTTCTTCAGGTGATAGAAGGCTGACTTTGTAACAGTCTTTATGTGTCTCTGAAGGTTCAGGTCTGAGTCCATCACTACACCCAGATTTCAGGCCTGATCACTAATTTCTAGATGTAATAACTGAAGCTGCGAGCTTACTCTAGATTGTTCCTCTTTGGGTCCAAAGATAATAACTTCAGTTTTATTTCTGTTCAGCTGGAGAAAGTTTTAGCACATCCACGTATTGATTTGTTCTAAGCATCTGTTCAGTGCTTGGATGGGAAATGTGAGCATATGATCCCAGTATTGGCTTCTCTGCATTGGCTGCCTGTATCTTATCAGATTGATTTTAAAATTCTTTAATTGTTTTTTGAAGTTATAAATGGCTTATATCCAGGATCTTCTGCTCAACCATTCAATTTCCAGAACACTACGACCAAATAATAAGCTACACTTATATGTTCCCAGAACCAGGCTTAAAAGCAGAGGAGACCGGGCATTTGCTGTTACCGCTCCTAATATGTGGAACGCTTTCCCTTCAGCGTTAGATCTGTCCATGGAACACTTCAAATCACTCCTTAAAACTCATTTTTATTCTTTGGCATTCATGTAAGGCCTGACATTGTAACCTACCTATCATATTTGTTTTATTTATTGTGTTTTATTCCTATGTGTCTTATTCCAATGTACTTATTTTACCAGTGGTTTTATGAATACTGTACAGCACTTTGGTGCTGTTACAAGCTGTTTTAGACTGCTTTATAAATAAAATTGACGTTGACCTTAACAAAGTTTTAGTGGGGTTGTCATGGAAATATTTGAGCCTGGACAGATAATGTTGACTTGGGTGGATTAGAGATGAGCTACAATAAATTCAAGCTTATTTGCTTACTTGTTCATTTTAGGAGGAAATTGTGTTGATCTTGCCTCATAGCTCCTGTTGTTGTTTGGGGACTCCTGCTGAAGTACAGCAAACCTGTTTTTCAGTGGGATTCCAGCGGAGTCCGGATGTGTTATGGTCCAAATCGGTTGTTTTGTCCTTGATGCAATTTTGACGGCTCCAGCTGGGTGATGTTTAGTTCTTGGAGCAGGTGTTGAAGAAGGGATATCTCGGCTTAATGCTGGGAACTCTGTGTCATCTAGGTGAAGAGTCCTTCCAGTTCACCATCTCGTCAGAGATTTATTCTTTGGCTTAGCTCCCAGAGAGTTCCAGGGTGGGCTGTTTGCTGATGTGGCTGGGAGCTGTCCGTTGTTTTGAGTCATTGGTAGGGTTGTTTCATTTCCAGAGCCTGCGCTGATCTCAATATTCATCTCCAGTCAATGAATCTTTATTTCTATTGGTTGAAGTCTTCGTATAATACTGAGCTGTCCATTGTTTTCAGTCATAAGAAGAGCTGTTTCATTTCCAGAACCTGTATACTTCTGCAGTAGGTAAATCTTCAGTTCTACCAACTGAAGTCTTTACATAATACTTCTAATGTCCCCGGTGTCGACCAGAGGCATCTTGCTCTTGTTCAGCTTGGAAACAGAAAAAAGGGTAAAAGTGAAGTAAAAAGTAAGAATCCTGCTGTCCTAAAATCTGAAGTAATCCAGTTATGAGGGCAGACATAGTAAGAGTTACTATAAAACTTGGGTATATTAAATAACTTTAGCAGGCAAAGATTATCAAATGAGGACGAGAGAGACCAGGATAAGCAGGACATAGATCCACCACAGAGGACAAATTTAGATGACAGAAAGTCAAGATACATTTAGTTGAAAAAAAAAATCTTCAAATTATTATTTTACATTATGCACTGGTCTTTCCAATTTTAAATTCCTCTTTTTGGGATGAGATTGTGTAAAATCCAGGAAATATGGTTAAGATGTTCACACACATGAATGCTTTGTGCAGAATGCATTATCCCTTACACACTGTCAGTAAGGTCAGTAATGTAGAATTTTACTGTGGATGCTGTTGAGAGTGAACATCAGACTTCTACTGGTTGTTGAACTTTGCTCTCTTTCATTAAGATCATTTCACTATCTAAATGATGTTGAGAACTTTCTCATTTCCACGTGGAGCTTTTTTAGCTCTGTGATTTGTCATTTGGTCATCCAGAGTTCCCACATGTGTTTCATGTAACCTGCATTCTTTAGTCATAAAAATTCTTGGCAAATGATTAATACTTGTTTTATGTGAAACAAAGCAATTGTTCATTATGAGAAGGTATTCACAATGTTTTGAATTTATCTAGCTTGGATGTAATCTAATTCACTTTTGCAAGTAATTATATGAAACATTGTTCCCATCCATGTTATTTAGATTCTCCTCCTCTTGAATTGAAGCCTTGCTTCCGAACATACAGTACTTGTTATATTAAAACTGCTTTTATCCTCTTCAAACTTATTGAGTCCACATTTTTTTGTAGTTTTTTTTTCATCCAGTTTCACTGTTTTTGAACTGCTGTCTTCCTGGATTAAAATGTTTTCTACTCGCTAACTTTGATGAATCTGCTTGGTTTCATGAACATAGCTTCAAATCAGTGTTATTTTCAAAGCAAGGAGTAGCCTAAATTGGTCTATGATTTAAGAAAGACAAAAAGTAAAACCCCTGAAAAAACTAACTAGTAAGAGTTATCTTTAAAAATCATTTTTAAGTAAATTTAAATGCCATGAATTCAAGTATACCTTACTCATCTATATCTAGTAAAATATACTAAGCAGAAAGCTAAAGATTTTTGAATTTATACTTGAATTCATGGCATTCAAATTTTCTTAAAAATGTTAGTGCAAATTGTTATGAGGATTTTTTTAAAAGTAAATCTTACTAGTTAGTTTTTTAAATGTAATGTAGAGATTAAAAATCTTAAAGAAGTCTTATTTCTTGTTATAATCTTAGCTAGCTGGAGAATGTAGATATTAAATAGGAGCAGCCCCAGCCCCATGGTTCTAAAAACATGACGGTTAGGTTAATTGGTCTCTCTAAATTCCTTTAGGTGTGAGTGTGTGTGGGTTGTTTCTCCCATCTGTCTCTGTGTTGCCCTGTGATGGACTGGTGACCTCTCCAGAGTCTACCCCGCCTCTCGCCCGATGACCACTGGAGATAGGCACCAGCCCCCCTTGCAAGGATAAGTGTGATGGATAATGGATTGATGGATGGGCAAGAAAATTCATCTCGCATCTTTACTTTGCCTGCCTTTACTTTGTCTATCTTACTCTTCCTTCTGTGTCACACATAATAATGAACTCTTTTAACATTTGGACTAAAACAGGCCTCAACAGATGCACTGATGATGAAGCAGATTTCCCTCTAAATTGCCCTGTCAGGTGCAAAAGGTTTTATGACAGCTAACAGGCCGAGGAGTGAAAAGCAAATCAACGTGCAAAAACTGTAATCCATCTATAGAGATGATACACATCCACACACTTCCTGTTGTTAGTGGTTTTATTTTACCTGCTGACTCATTCCAAGACTGACATTTTGAAAAGGTTCAAGGCCCTCCAGCCACTTTCTTCTTCACCGACTGGCAGTAAAGATTAAATTCACAGATATTTGGCAGCATGTGAACATGATTCACACAAGCAGGTGTTGTCTGGGACGGTAATAGCATTCAATGACGAGTGGGTGTCAGTGTGGGAAGGTAGAGACAGATTGATGTAATAAGTGCAGGGTGTGTGTAGAATGTGTGGGTAGAACTAAAGCCAGAACATTTCTTAGGGGCAGAGGTAAAGTCAGTCATTGGGTTAACAGAAGGGGTCCATCTTGACACAAATGATTTAAAGATAATTTTTAAACTAAGAAAGTGAAGCTTACTGTAATCTGAAAAATATCTCTGTGCTCTTCATATTATCATAACAGATCAGGTATATTAGAGGCCTGATGAACTTAATTCTGTTATATTTTTGTACCTGACTTTAGCTTTAGCAACATAGCTTATTTTTCTTAGATAAAAACTAAAACAGGCAAAAAGATGGCACAAAAGTTATCTTCCTAAACTTCATCTGACCTTCTTGGTTCATAATCATAGAATCAAACATATGAGAACACTTTGTTTTCATTTACTTGTAGTACTTTAAGTAGCTTCTCAATGAGTTTCTTAAAGTAGTTAAAGTAGCTAGCTAGTCCAGAGACCTGTTGTAGGAATCCCAGGTTTATGAGCGAGCTCTACTTTCAGTGAAACAGACATCTCTTACCCAGATATTATTTATGGTTATACACATGAATCCTGGCCTAGTAAAGCTTGTCGTTTACTATGTGATGCATATTTTACCCGTTGTTAACTAGTGACAACAGAACTAACTGGCTTTGTGGTTTGTCACATACACTTACACAACATTGTTAATGGTTATGGAAGTGGGCCAGGTGCTCATTTAGGGCATGCATAAAGTCGGGTAGTGATACTGTAAATTTAGGAGGTGTGTGGGTTTCTGGTAAACTGCCTTGAGAGAATAGAATAGAATAGAATAGAATAGAAATATCCAATAATTCAATTCAATTCAGTTTATTTATATTGTGCCAATTCACAACAAATGTCGTATCGAGGCACTTTACAAAAAAAAAAAAAAAAAAAAAAAAAAAAAAAAAAAAAAAATTCAGTCATACTTACATTCCAACTGATCCTAGTTATCAAACAGTACAGTAAGCTCAGTTAATAAGTCAAAGGAGTTCAAAAAGTTTCTAAGGAAACCCAGCAGAGCATCGAGTCATTGACCTGCAGCGTTCACTCCTCCTGGACGAGCATGTAGCGACTGCATGGCGTTGTGTCGTTGACTTTACAGTAATACCGTCATACCAAGCATGCATGTAGCAACAGCGAAGAGGAAAAACTCCCCTTTAACAGGAAGAAACGTCCAGCAGAACAGCTCAGTACAAGCAGCCATCTGCCACGACTGACTGGGGGTTTGAGAAGACAGAGCAGAATGCACAAGAAAAACAGATGAACTGATGTAGGATTATTTTCTAAGTTCATGAAAGTAAAAAGTTAATAGCAGGAGAAGGAGAACGATTAGTTGATGGCAGCATTATCTCAGCTGAAGCCCTCCTCCAGGAAGGCATCACAGCCAAACAGAATGCCAGACCAGGTGCAGCTTCTATGGAGAGAAAATAACTGAGAGAAAAAAAAAG
The DNA here is from genome assembly GCA_014839685.1 of Anableps anableps. NCBI lineage: Eukaryota > Metazoa > Chordata > Actinopteri > Cyprinodontiformes > Anablepidae > Anableps > Anableps anableps. The sequence goes on from CM026069.1 coordinate 39,319,981, forward strand.
TTTACAGTTGAAATAACAGCAAATAATGCAAATTGGAGAGTAGTAGAAGAAGAAAGTGGAAAAAAGTGGTCAGTTTGTCCTCCAGCAGCCTAAGACTATGGCAGCATAGCTATGGAATAGCAAGTTTTAAGCCTAGTCTTAAAAGTAGACAGGATGTCTGTCTCACAGACTAAAACTGGGAGCTGCTTCCACAGGACAGGAGCCTGATAACTAAAGGATCTGCCTCCCAGTCTATTTTTAGAAATTCTAGGAACCAGCAGTGAACCTGCAGTCTGAGAGCAAAGTGCTCTGTTAGGAACAATCAGATCTCTGGTGAATGATGGAGCTGATTATTAAGGGCTTTATATGTGAGAAGGAGAATCTTAAATTCTATTCTGGATTTAACAGGGAGCCAATGAAGGGAAGCTAAAACAGGAGAAATATGATCTCCCTTTCTCATTTTACCCCTCAGTAGTGAAGTTCAGGCAATTCAGATAACATCTATGGTGAATTGGTACTAAATAAAAAACTGAATTCAGTTGAACAAACAGTTGGTACAGTGTGAGGCTACAGATCTTACTGTATTGTAAAGAGAACACTCCAAAGGTTTGGCAACTGCACGGTGTAACCACCTAATCTCATACTGTACAAATTACATTTTAATTAAAAATGACATCTTGAAATTATTCATACTTTTCTCAGTATTCAATGGACAAGCCATTGTTGATGTTACAAGTGATTACACTCATCTTTTAACTACTGAGCAGCTTTTTGCATGTTTCCACTGGTATTTTGATCATTTATCTTTGGTGATGAGCTGCAAGTTAGAGTTAAGATATTCTTTGGATATCAATTTATTTACAAACCTATCACTTTATATGTTTACTAAATTATGCCCAAAACTGGACCATTCCTTGAGAATGTTTATGTTTTTTGGTCAGTGAGAGTAATATTAATTAATTTAGTGTTACTAAAACTTTCTTTCAAGTTGAGAAACAGGCATTTACATCCACCCAACAATTTTCTGTCATCCTGTTTGGTTCTCAGGAGGTGCTAGAGCCTACCCCAGCTGCAGAAGTGAGAGGCAGGTTCCATTCTCAACAAGTTAGCATTTAATAAGGACTTAAACCTAAAGCCCTTTATTTTTATTTTAATTAGGTTAGATTCATTTGGTTTGACTTGGAAGTAGGAACTCGCATCTGGCAATGACGTCACACCTGAGTTGAGCAAGTTCTATTTGCAAGTCTGACAACCAGTAGAATTGGCTAATCCTTGTGGTAGCTACTGTTTGCAACACAAGCTCATAATATATTTCCTGTTTTATGTTCTGCCATTAAAGGGATGTATTAACAAGTAGTGGCTGCTATATGTGCCATAGGTTTTAGTCTGATATTCCCAGAACAGCTAATTAATATCTTGCACTTTCAAGTTTTACTTTGTTTTACATGTTGCTGTCAGAAATCCAAGTCCACAGGTCATTCTTGTTTCTTGTCCAAGTCTACAATGAGAATGCACTATAAGTTTATGGATGTGAGGAGGCATTGCCAACCACCAGAGTTACCATGAAGCCCAGTTTGGAATCACAGCTTAATTTACTCTTTGCACATTTAACACAAGATTACTTTTACAGTCATATCAAATATTTGTACATATACAAATGCCATATTTACAATTCAGAGTTTCTGATTGACATTGACAATACTGTTTCTTTTACCACTGAAATAAATCATCAATTGTTCTTATTTTTTCCTTTTGAGTAGTTTGCCTCATAAAAATATACACAGCAACAAAAATTGTCTGTAGAATTTGTTGATGACATGTTTAACTAGAGTTCAATGATAAGTTTTCCTTCATCATCACTGCTGCTGGTATCTTCTGTGTTGTCTTGAAAGCTTGGAACAGGTCTCACTCCACTGGACAGACAGTCTGCAGGCTGGTAGCCATGAAAGGATCCAATCATGAAAATGGACTGGTATTTGTTGGCAATGTCGGGTCTCCCAGAGTTATAGCTCTGATTGATGAAGTCATTTGGTGCGTCCATAGTCTCCAGCTTCTTTTCAGGTTCCAGAGATGAAAAAGGCTGAGATGGACATACAGTAATCTGGTTGTCTTGCAGCATCTGGGTGTCTCCGGTCATCTTTCCAGTACTTCTGCAGACTTTCGGAATGTCGCTTAAGTAAGTAGAGGACAATCTTCTAAAACCTGGTAAGACACTACGGTTGTTTTTACTTTCTACAGTAAAAACATCATAACTATAGTTACCTGTGGTGGTATAGCCTGGCTGAGCTGGTAAAGTGATAGTGCTTTTTTTTTTATCTTGACTTGAGAATGACTGAAGGCTGGGCTGAGCGCATAAAAAAACACTCTGTGTTTCTGATGTAGAAATCGGCAGTGGAGTATGCAGTGGAGTGTGATTTGATTCACATGACACCTTCATTTGCTGGTCATAGATGATGATGTCTCTGTCCCAGTTCTTCTGTGGTGAATAGAGATGGTTGATTTCCAGTGGCAGAGAATCTAAAAGGCTGGTATGAAAGCTGCTGGTAGGCAGGTCAGGGTTATAAGGGGGGTGTGGGGTTTGATGATGGTCGGTTGGAGGACACTCAGTCATTCCTGAGTTCTTCTGGGAAAGAGACTCCAAATGCTGATCAGACAGACCGGAGATTTTAAAGGGATCCACATGTAGGTTCATTTCTTCTCCCTGGAATAAAATAATAGAAAAAAATCCAACAATATAATACCATTGTTGTCATGAGTTGCTCAGGCAGCATGTCTTCCCCAGTAATTGCAGCACAAGTGGTGTGCTGGAGAACTGTGCTGTTGGGGCTAATCTTCCAACATCTATAGGAAGATTTTGGCTCTACGAAACTTGTCGATAGATTCACTGACTATGTTTCACAGTTAGTGCTGGCCTCCTCTGAGCAATTTAAAGTTCTCTTTCTAAGTGAATCTATCAAGCACTTCCTTATCCTTCCACAGATCCTCACTGCCAGACAACTCCTGCAGAAACTCTTCCTGGGCATTCTTCTTACTCTGGGCCATGGAAAGCCTTAAGAAATATCTATATATCTTTGTGAAAATAAAAATTTGCAAATAGAAATGTTTTGTGTCATTACTTCATTGTTTCCTCACTTCTAAGAATTCCCATGTGTCTTTTGAGATGTTCATAAAGAAGAGGGTAAAAGTGTCTCACTGGAAGCTCTCATCCAGGTGCCACTTCCCTTCTAGATCCATAACATTTCACAGAATCCTGTAGTCACCAATTCCTTAAATATTCGGACCCAGTTTTGTAAATACTACAGCTTGCAGGAACCTTCCACTGCCGCTCCCATTTTTTAAAATCTTATGTTCCCTCTCTCCCTATCCGACCCTTCTTTCAGTACCTGGCAAGATAAGGTCAAGGATCTTAACAAAGAAAACTCTTCTTGGATTGCCCCATTCTATTTTTTTTTTTTTTTATGTTTCCTTCAAACTACACAGTTGGTCAAATCCACCCACCCTCACTTTGCTAATCAACCGCCAGGGTCACTGATTGACTCCTTACTCACTCAAGAGTCTCCTCAGAGATACTCTCGAATATTACCACATCGACTCTCCTGATGCCACTCTGATTGTTTATCTAAAGCGGACCTGCAAAGAGCAAATAGGGATACAGATCCCAGATAGGGAGTGGCACCTGATTTTTAAATTGGTTCAAACATCCTCCATCTGTGCCAGGCATGATTCATGACAAGCAAGGTTCTTTTCAGAGTACACTACTCCAGTGCTCTGTTGATGAAAGTTTATCCAGCTGTCAGAGGCATTTTTGGAACTAAATATTTGACACTCCTCCAACAATTCTGAATAAAGAACTTATTCCTGACCCCTGTTTCATTTTATTCAGTATTCCCCCACTTAAACTGCCTAACCTTCTAACAATTGATTGATGCATACTTGCCTTCACCACCCTTTTAGACAGGCACCTCAGCCTATTCAAATGGAAAAATGCTCAACCTCCTTCACATCTTAGCTATGAAGTCTTGACACAGGAAGCTTCAAAATATTAGAAAATCTCTTTCAGGTTCTGATTAGACATTTCACAAGATCTGGCAACCCTTCCTGGAACATTTGGATAAATGTTCAACTATCCACACAGAAAGTAATTACATGCCCCCCAGGTCAATCACTCTGTTATTTTTTGCTTCCTTCATTTTGTCTAGTTTTATCCCATTTTTTTCCTGTAAGGAAGGTTGGGTAAACATCGCTAGTATCTATTTTGCTGTTGCTTAGGTTGCTACTGACTTCAACAGGCCAGCGCAAGTTAACCCAGAGACACTGTACTTGTCATTCAGTATGTTCTTTCTTCTGTATATGAACTAAATGTTAGTGAAAATATTTATTCAAAAAATTGTCTAAAAGAGAATTGTATGGACTATTAAACTGAAGACACACTTCTTCAAGCGTGTATTTTTTTAACTTAAAGTTTGTCAAGCAATCTAAAGAATGTAGATATCCAGATTTCTGCAGGTTCCATTGTTGCCAGTTGCAATTAAACTGTTTACTAAAGCATCATCTTGTGTAATTCATTTCATTACTTTCTACACTGTTTTGACACATGGGCAGGATTATGTGTCAATTGTGCTGCAACACTTTCACAAGAAGAATCACAAACTCTGAAAAATAAAATCAGTGAAGTATTATCCCTGATATCTGCTCACACACCATCCTCTGATAACAGCATTCTAAATATGTGAATGATTTGTGAAAAATTTGAGCAGAGTTGAAGCTATAATTAAAACAATAAAATCCAGTTTGGAAAGAATTCCAAACTGGAATTACAATAGGCCTTCACAGCACATTCGCTGCTTGGGTCTAATTAGTCACCTTACAAAATTGTTTTCTCATTTCTGCATATTTCATATATCAAGAGATACAGTGGAAGGAAAAAAGCATCAATACACTTTTCATCTATCTATCTATCTATCTATCTATCTATCTATCTATCTATCTATCTATCTATCTATCTATCTATCTATCTATCTATCTATCTATCTAACTGTGTGGTAAGTCTCTCATCTCACTTCCCTTTGTTTTGGTTGATCCACCACTAATCATCTCACCCCAACTCCAACATTACATCTAAGGATGTAAACCATGGGATACGCATGAACCCTGCAAAGAAAAACTCAGGCAGGTCTGTTGTGCTTGGATGTTTAGATGGTGTGCATTGCAAATCAGTAGAAAGTGCTCTAATTTCTGCCATTATAGGTGTCATTTATTTGTATTAAATGTTGATAATACTGATCATAGCTTCCTGACTGACATACTGGAAAAGTGGATGAGACTGTGTGGTACTGAGCTGTCAAGTTACTAGTTTAGTTATCTGACAGATCAGAACTACTTTGTGTTATTTGGTAATAATTTATAAATCAAGTAAACATCACATGTGCCTCAAGGCCCCACTCTCAGAACACCTTTATTCAACACTTACATCATCCTCCAAGCTCACTGAACTAAGCAGACCTGCTACATGTCTACACCTCACTAAGTAAGTGTGTCCAAAATATCCATCAGTGAAGGGCTCACAACTTCCTCAGACAAGTGGGGGGTGCCCTGCGTCCCAAAAGACTCACCGGACCCCCCTACCCAACACCATACCCACATCCCCCAGTGCATGTCAAGCCCTGTCACATAGCAACCAGAAATGTGGAGAAACTGTTGCCATTTTGATGTTATGATTTGTGAACTTAATGGCAGTTTTTTCCATAACGGTCAAAGATTGATTTATAATTTCATTTCCATCATGTTTTAGCATTTTATTTACTTAGATTTGTAATTTAACTTTTCTTTCTTTTGATGTGATACATCATGTTTTTATTGTGTATTTTTTGGTGTTGTTTTTGATGTATCATTTCTGTTGCTTTGTTTTCCTGTAAGGCACTTTAAATCTGAACCTGTTCAGCAGATGAACGCTGCTGTACAGATACATTTGCCTTGCCTTGTAATCTGTTGATTGAGCCATTCTGATCCTGGAATAAATAACACCTATAATGGTAGAACTTAGAGCACTTTCTACTGATTTGCAATGCACACCATCTAAACATCCAAGCACAACAGAGTTGTCTGAGTTTTTCTTTGCAGGGTTCATGCGTATCCCATGATTTGTCTCACATCATTAGATGTAATGTTGGGGTTGGGGTGAGATTGTCAGAGGTGGTCAACCAAAACAGGGAGAAGTGAGATGAGAGATCTATCACAGTTAGGGTCCTGATGAGCTCATTTGTTCTGGCTACAGGAAAGTACTGTTGCAAGCTATGAATAGGTTCCAACTAGCTATACATCTTTAATAACATCTAAGGAAACATATTTTTCCAGGAAAATTACCTTTTGACTCAAATATCAAACTGCTCTTAAACATTTGCTTTAAGGAATCCAAACTACAACTACAAAACTCAAAACAACTATTACATTTTGAACACAAATTTTGACTAGATTTCTTCTAAAGAAGTTTGTAGCTTTGTGTTTGAATCAAGCACTGAAATAAAAAAGGATGTATAGTTAACATTCAACACATGAGCAGTGATATTTCTTCTCACCTTAGGCTTGGTCACGTCTGGTACAGCCATGTATCTACAGTAAGACTCTGGTGCTTTGTCCGTCTTGACTGTCCAGTTCGGATCCTCCCCTGTCAGCCCATCACCACCCTGCCCTCCCAAGCGTTGGAGCTTTTTCTCTGGTTCCCCTTGGCTCTGCTTTGGTCTCCAGTCTGTGCTCTCTGGCTGCACAGGTGTCTCCCTGTGCTCCTGCAAGTCCAGATCCTTCTGTGCTCCCTCCGTGATCCCTCAGGCAACAAAAACAGATACAAAGAAGTTGGGTTTTCTTTAAGGTTCCAAATGCCAGATTTTACTGCCTGCAGGTTTTGGTCAGGATTAAGAACACTATGAACAATGAATCATCTCATTCAAACAATCACAATTGCTTGCTGTGACCTATACACAAATTTTCTAGATTATAATGCAGGAGCCACATTTAATCGGAAGCATAATGAACCCATTTTTTCCAGGAAAAACTATGAATTTTGGCCCAACCATTTACAATATAAATGTAATTTGGTCCATATGCAGACAAGCAGCGATAACTGATCTAGAGTGGGCATCAGAGAGTGTAAGTGCAATAGTTTTATTGGCATTCATGGTTTCTGACAGACAGCTGAGAGCACCAGACACAAAGAATGCCTTCCAGGTGTATCAGAAAGATCCAGCAGCACTTGACAACAGCTGATAGGGGTCTGCAAATGGTCAGATTGTTGTATCCAAGTATTGCCCTGTAGGAACGACTCCACAACACAGTGCAGGATGATACAAGGTGTATAGGTGCTCTAAGCACTGGACCACTTCACGCCCCTCATGCTGAGCAGTTAAACCATACAAATAACCAGCCTCATGCAAACCCAAAATGAGACACCCTTTTATGCTCCTTGTACATTACAAATGTAAAGTAATTATGAATGAAAATGAAACCCCTTCAAATAATTTGTCTCTATGCATTTTGTGGGTATATATGGTTTTTAAATTAACTTCATTTTTCAATAATTTTTCTACCATAATTTTTATTCAAAAGAAGCATTGACATGGTGGGAATTAGATTTGACATACCCATAAATCTGGGTTAGCCTTAAATTAATTTAGAACCTAGTAAAAACCACATTAGTCGTATGTTTAAACTCTAGAATCAACAGAGGGTGTACTTACTTTTTACCATGGCTATAAATAGCCCCAAGTAGTTCACACGTTTAATAAATCAAGTCCAAACTGAACCTTCCTTCTGGGTGCTTATGTCGGGGCTCACCTCTGTATGTCGGTGAGTGTATATGAAGGCAGAGTGATGTGTAGCTGGTAGTCATGTAAAACCCTTTCAGTTGAAGCTACAACAGATATGCTTTTGCTTAAAATAGACAGAGTTTTCTTAAGGATGAATGAGCAGCTAATACTGCGCTTGCTTTGGTGAAAGGTCAGTGACCTAAGAATATCCAAACAGACTCATGTGAAGAATACTTTGTTAGGATTTTCCTGGGTTAGTTTCATGGCTCCAAACCACAGAATAATGCTAAAACCCTGATATGGTGAAAAAGTGATCTTTGGAAATGAACGTTACAACATATTCAGATAGTTTGTTTGATTGTTACCCTAAATGGTTTTTTACACTTAACATTTTCTGCAGTTTCCTGCTCTTATAATTGACAGGTGGGGACATTAGCAATTACTGGTATCTGTGAAGACTAGGAAAACTCCTATTCAGTGATGAAATATAAGGACCAGAGTGCTTAGCAACCCAGGGGATCCAGGCAACAATCAACTGTCGTTTAATTACAATGAAATAGCAAGCAAAGCTCCTTTTGATTGTTTCTGCCTGCAGTCAGAATTCCTGAGTAATGACAGCGGTTTTCTGGTTCCTGGGATTCAGAAAGTTTACACATGCTGCCATCTTGTGTTTGAATGAGGCCTCCACCTAATTTTTTTCAAAGACTGAAATCAATTCATGCTATTCCAGTATGGTACTGTACAGTACTCCTGTGCTGACGACAGGACACCAGTTTCACAGAAACTAAATAAAACAATGGGAGAACCTTCATCAGACTCAGCTAAGCCAGATCCACCATGATGGACAAGAACAGACACTGAATGTGTTCCTCTCATCAACAGATGCATCATGTGAGCAAAATCTAAATGAAATAGACTTTATTTCAACACTGGGAATGCATAAATATCTTTTACCTGACCTGAGTGTAAGAAAGGCCTGTGTCAGCTATTAAATGTTGTGTTTTTTGTTTGTTTTGATGGAACCAACATTTCACATAAATAAACCCTTTTTTATTTCTGCTCCTATTCTTTCTACAGACAAATTACCTACAGAAATGTACAAATTTGTTGTCCTGTCTCCTAGAATTCCTTCCAGATGTCCTGCTTCTGCAACAGAATTTATGCACTTTTTAAATAATTTGGAAAATAACAGCCTTCAAACTCTGTCTGTGCAACATTTTGGATAATGGTAAGTGATGTATGCATACTTGCAGTAAGTTGTTTGCTTTGCTGTAGTTATCAATGCACTTGAACATAGAAATAATTTATCGACACATTCCTGCATTTTGTATCCTTACTAAGACAACATTCATATGCTTAACATAAATAAGCTGTAATATATACCTGTCATGGAGCTCTGAAAGACTGTAATGTCTCCAGGTCTTTTCATGTCAACAGAAGCAGACTGTAAGGTAAACTGACCCAGGGATTGTTCTGAATGTTCTCTTCTTATTACATTCTGTGTTTCCTGAGGATAAGATTCCAGTGAAGAAGAAGAATTATCAGAAGGTTCCACTCTGTTCAGTTGCATGTTTGCATGTTTGAGTGAACTCTGGCTCACAGATATTGTAGATTCCATTTGATGACTGTGCAAGACAAATGCTTGTGGATTGAGCTGTCTTAGAACATTGGAATTATCCATGGAAAATTGAGAGACTGATCCATCAATGCCTGTGCCACTGTTGGCTTGTTTGGGGGACTCTGCATTCTCTGTCCTACTGATTTTGCACACCAAAGCTCCTCTATGGCTTTTCAGTGCATCTGTATTATACAAGGCTTCTGGATGTTTAGGTTGTTGTTGGCTTTTGTCCAGGGGTTCGCTTTTCATGCTGCTCTGATTTGCTGCACTGGTAGAAATATGTCTCTCACAGATTTTCTGTTGACCATAAAGTGTTTGTGGGAGTATTCCAATCTGGTTGACCCTCTTGGTGGGTAAAAAATTCTCTCCAGCACAAATGTTTGGAAAAAGAACTTGCTTTGCCTCTGAAATTTGGCTCCCTCCTGAGTTTACACCTCTGAATGATTCAGAGGCTGCCATAATACTGCCTACAGAATTTAGAGTCTGTGTGACTGTGAGAAAATGGCCATTATCGTGTAGGTGTTGATATTGTGCTTGAGGCGGGATAGATTTGGTTAATGATGCAGTTTTACAAGCATCACTGTGTTCAGCCTTTTCTTCCACAGGCTGTACAGACTGTGGAGGTGTTACACTATCTGGGTTAAGTCTAGGTAAACACTCCTGTCTGTCACCCTTCTTTTGATTTCTTGGTTGTTCAACTGGTTCTTTGACATTGCTAATTTTCATTGAGACAAAATTTTGAGTCTTATTCTGGGTACCTTCTGGGGTCATAACTTCAATTTCACCTAACTGTGACAGACTGGGATCAGAATGACGTTCAATTTGGGGTGCAATGAGAGCCATCTGCTCGTCGGATATGATTTGAAGACAGATCTGGAGGTCTGCTGTGTGAACATGAAAAACATTTTGAGCTTGCTGGTCCAATGGCACAATGCGACAACGTACAACTGGGGCATTAGAGTCAACATTTGCTTTGTTTCTGGGGTTTGCCAGGATTGATGCTGCTGACAGTTGCCTGTGTCCCAAAGGAGGGTTAGAGCTGTGGTAAGACAGATGATGTGAAAGACCTGTGATGGTGGCAGCAGATGTCTGCTTATTTCCTCTGGGCAAAGACAAGTTTGGAGCTGAAGTTGAAAGAGGTCTTGGTAACTGTTTATCCGTACAGTCAGTTGCAGTTTTCGAACAATGCAACAAAGTGCTGCATAATCCACTTGTATAATCTTGAAAGCAGCTTGTGGTTATCGTGGTTGCTGCAAACTGCCTTTGCATGACAGACACACTAGAAGACAAACTATGGCTGTGTTGTGATGCTTTAACCTGACACATACTTGTAACTGTGCAAGCCAAGGCAAGGTGGTCTTGTGTTTTCATGGATAATAAGGTGATAGGGGTTTTAAATATGTTTTCATAAGCCGTCACTAAGGTTTGGTTGGTGGGAGTAGATACCAAAGCAGGAGTGGGACTACAGTCCTCTGTTCCCTTTGGTTTACTCACCACTTGTAAAGTTACAGGATCAGGTTCATGGGCATTGGGTAACTTCAGCTGGTACTTGGGGAGGAAGCTGCTCTTTGTAGCAACAGAGACTGAAGTAGCTGCTGAAGTGCTAATATGGGAAACATTTGCATTGAGTAAGCATGGCAAAAAGAGGGCTCCTTTGAGCTCAGGAGAATTTGGGATTTCTTTACCTTGGACAAAAGTAGTATCTGTCCTCTGTGGAGGTTTGCTCCCAGTGACAGTTGCAGGGTGCTGAGTCGACGTGTTTGGCTCAGTCTCCATCTCCAGAGGGAAAATTATTTTTTCTCCAGTTTTCTGCTTTTTCCTGTCAGATGGAAGGTGGATTTCACAAAGCTCCATCATGGAGTCAGAATGTTTTGGAACATTTACTAAGTTCCCTGCCTCTGTTTGGTTCAAGCACTCCACTTTATGGGCAGGCACTGATCTGGTGGCAGGTAATGGCAATACTGACAGAGACAAATGTCTCCTTGGTTGAGCCTTAACAGAACTATTTATTGAATGAGCGTGGCATCCTTGTACATCCACAGAAGAGACAACGGACAGACTGGCAGAGAGATGGCCTGCTGTTGCATTGCTGGTTGAGAAGCTTACTGTTGATCCTGATCTTGTCACTGTTTCTTTGTGAACCACTAAGACCCTTTTCTGTGTTCCCTGAACTGTCTCTTGAATCAGGTTTGTTGAACATTTTCTGCCTTTGAAAGCACTGGAATCAACACTTTTGTCAAAATCGTAGAGTTTTTTAAATGTTCCACCCCCATACATGTACCACTTGTTGTAAGCAAACTTCTGTGCTTTCTTCCTCCGGAACTTTCTGCTGCTTGGCTCTCCAAAAATGTCACTGCCATCTCCGTCGCAGCTGAGACTGCCGGTGCACGCCTCCTCCACAGATGAAGTTGTGAGGAGGCTGTCTGTTGTGTGATTGCAGTCTACGGCTGTCTGCCGAACTAGTGGGCGGTGAGAAGACGAATGTTGGTTCACAGGCTTCTTCGATAAACCTGTTGGGTTGATCTGGCCAGAGCTTCCTCTGCGGATGTCTGTTACATAATCACTCTGACTGGGGGAGGTTGGGCTGCTTCTCTCAGGCTGCAGGAGGGTAACACTGAAAGGGAGTGAACTGCTGCGTGTTACGGGGGCATGTTCCATGGTAGAGGAGCACTGAGTGGGCACAGAGTTGTATAACCCGGGTTTGGTGTGTCTCTGCATATCAATATTCTGAGCTGGGTTGATCCTCATGTCAAAGTGGAAGGAGTCCTTGTAGGTGTATGGCATGGGAAGGTCAATGCTACCCTGCTTTGACAAAACGGTCTTTCTTGGCCTTACATTTTCAAGCTGTTTGTCCTCCACAACAGCCGAGTTCTCCGAAATGAGCTTCGATATCCGTTCCTCTAGCTTCTTATGCACCTGCTCCTTTGCTGTGTCTTTTTTGTCTCTTCTACCATGGCCTCTTTCTGAACATACATGTGTGTTCTGGAATTCTTCAAGATGCTCCCTGCTAGATTTAGAGGGGGAATCCACAGAGTGCTCAAGTAAGATGCTGCTGGGACTTGGATAATGATCACTGCTCTCGCTGAAGCCAGAGTCTGTGCTCTCATGACTCTGTGATTTACCTCTGGATGCAGAACTCTCCCACTGTTTGGAGAATAGGGTGGCTTCCTGTCTCTGAAGCTGGAGATGCCGACTAATGGTTAAAGACTGTTTAGTATTTTCTATCTTCTGTTTATCCCCATCCATTATTAGTTTTTCACCCCGATTTGTTTCTGCATTGGGAACTGCTGGGCTTGTTTCTCTCAGTTCACTGACAGAACTTTGCATCTGAATGGCAGGAATTGTGCTCTCAGCAGCAGTTAGCGTAGGATGCTTCACCTCATTGCCCGATTCTTCACATTGCTCATCAAGAGACAAACTGGAGGAACAAGTCTCTCTTGAGCTGGATGTGCTGTCCAGGCTGCCCAGGTTGCTCTGGTCTGACTCAGATGACTGTCGGGCATGTGCCTGAGTTCGTCTGTGTTTGTAGAGGTTGCTCTGAGTCTTAAAAGACACTCCACAGATGGTGCAGGGGTAAGGTCGCTCTCCGGTGTGGCATCGGAGGTGCTTCTCCAGGACACTGGGTTTCATGCAGTCACGTCCACAGTGAGGACACACATGTTTGCTTGCAGACTTGGGTTTGACTACAGGAGCTGGAGCAGCAGTAGCTGCGCTCAGTCCCAGTTGAGGCTGCAGTCCACCGGTGAGATGCAGAGTCAGGAAGGGAAGTGTCTCCTTCCTGAGAGGTGGCATGGCCAGATGGAGTGCATTTGTCTCTGCTGTGTCTGCAGGAGGTTGAGGGTAAGGCTGCATCGCCATGGCAGGACCTGTTTGGATGTAAACAGTCGTTAGAGGAGCCTGGATGTCCATCCTTTTCTCTGCCTGTGCTCCGACAGAGCTGGTGTGCACTGGAACACTTGACAGTGCCGGCTTTCCGGTCTCCATGGCAACACTGCAGCTATCGTGATGTACCAGTGTTGGATCTCTAATTACCTGTGAGATAAAGACATTTGTTTTAGTCTTTTTCTTTGTCTTAGATGAAAAGGGCTGGTAAATTAATTTAAGCAGATTGCTTTAAATCTTAAAATAAAGAAAGCAGCAGTGCAATGTGATGAAGCAGCTAATAAAGAAAGCTATGCAATATCCTTCAGGCAGATAGCAAAGCCAGTCTTAATTTCACATTGTGATAAAATTTAGGAATAAATGTTTGCCACTCATGTCCACAATTCCGCAGCACGCAAAGCAAAAATACATCCACTTCTTAATTACATCACTCTGGTGATGAGTAATCATGTTTGCAGAGAAGAGTGCAGGCATGTAAGTCTCTAAGTGCAGATGGGAAGGAATCCACTGAGAGACAAGTTGAGAAGAGAAATGCAAACATGAAGTAAACATAATGAAGGGGGGATGTGGAACAATTGAATACTTTTGCAGTACATCAAAAACCTTAATCCGACCAATCAAAACATGTCTGCTAACATCAGCCATCTGTTCAATTTTATAGATTGGCTAGTACATTTGTGAATTTATCAAAGTGTAAATTCTCCTACATCAGGAATATTAAAGTGCATCTTAGGAGGAGCAAATGACATTTCTTTTTGTTTCAGTATGAAGGGTTTAAAACCACAGAGGTACAGTTGGCATGGAGCACAATCTTTTGTTGGCTGTGAAGCATGAGCACGCCCACGCTGCATGAAGACTTATGTGGTGTTGTGTACAGAGGGAAGTTTGCTTCTGATCACATTGAACAAAAAGCGCTGTGTGCATGGACTTCACTTTCTGTCATTATTCACAGCATGTAGATGTTGAGCTGAATGTACTTTCACTTCCTCATCACCATGTAAATCACCTCATATTGTTTAACATGCTATAACTGAACAGAAGTGTGGTGATAAAAAGCTTCTTTTGTTTGCATCGCTACAAAATCTTTGAATCTTTTATAAATTATGAAAATATGTTTTCTATGTGGAATTAATTTATAATCAGCTCATACTCTCCTTAACAGCAAGTTCAGCTTATAGTATCAACAAACATTACCAAGTATTTGTCAAATTAATATAAACATGAGCTACGGACATTACCAGTGACTTTTAACAGGATATATAGAACAAAATCAAGAAAGAATTGAAGAAAACCCATCTTAGCTGTTGTCAGACAGCGCAAGCAGGAGCAACAAAACAACAAAACAGGACATGTAGTACTGGACTGTGAGTGGTAACTCAGAAGAGTACAGATGAGATGAAAGTGCAGCAAACATTCAGGCAGAGTTCACTCACCACCCTGATCGGTGACAGAGCCCTCTACACTGCTTCGCTCTGACTGCATCCGCTCACTTCATGTTCCTCTGCAATCTCATCTTCTCTCAGCTCTGTGACAACAACCGTTTCTTGTGATGAGGAAGCGGAAGACATGCAAATGAGACACACACACAGAAAGAGAGAGAAAGAGAGAGAGAGAGAGAGAGAGAGAAGATGCATGCTGTGAGTGGTAGGATAGTAAGGAGGAGCGTGCTGGGCTTGTGAGCTGGCTGTCAATCTAAGACTTCTGGAGGATAAACTGAAATCAGAGATTACACAAAGCGATCAGCAGGACAGTGAGGCTCAATAACATAAAAGTGTTTTGTGGTGTAATGAAAGCAGGTGCCTCCTGACAGAGGAAGTGCTGGAACAGAAGCAAACTTACCTTCAGCGGCTGACTTTACTGTCAACAGTTTGATGTAGTACCGGACTTCTATCTCCCTCACATGCTTACTCTCCCACCCACTGACTTCCACCCACGCACACAATCTCACACACCGACACAAACTGAGGAGTGCAGTGCAGCTCATGTTGATGTGCCTGTACGTGTGCTGTTCTCATCCTTTCAGGCAGAAAACAAATGCATACGTTAAAACAAATGATCTACTTCCAGCCCCAACCCCTAGTCATGCCTTTGCAGGGGTTTAGTGGTTAACTTTGCACATGCTTATAGAGCAGGCTATTGTTTAAATGAATTCATTATTTAAGATGACATTTTCATTGGTTAATCTGCTGCTGGTTTAGTGAGTGAGGATGATTTTGGAGTCAGCAAGCTAACTGTATTTATCAGTTGGAAGCAGAAATGTGGTGTTTTTTTAAAGCAACTTTACCTCAGTCTGTTATGAAACAAATTTTATCTATGAAGGAATCAAATGATAACAGTCATGTTAAGCTGAAATACAAATTTGATCCAACTACACAGGGTGGCCGTGGAGAAGCAAAGACCAGGAAGACAAAAAGATTTCCAGCAGAAACCTGTCCATTCTGACCAGTTTGTTGAGTGAATCACACTCAGGTTGCTTTGTGCTGCAGTATTTCTTAAATGATGGTTAAGAAAGTATTGCAATAAACACAACAAGCCACAACACATGGCTTCATACAGTAACATTTTATTTCTGCAGTCATTGATGTTTTAGCCTCTTGGAGAAATCCATCCATTGTCTACCTGCTTGTCCTTGCAAGGTTTTGGGGGCTGATGCCTCTCTCCAGCAGTCACAGGGGTCACAGGTCATCACAGGGCAACACAAAGATACAAACAGGGCAAACAACCATGCACACATAAGGGTAATTTAGAGACACCAGTGAGTAGCAGTCACATTTTTGGACTATGGGAGGACACTGGAGTACCTGGAGAATAATTCAATAAAAAATTCAAAAATTGATGCCAATTGATGATAATTGACCCCAAAGGGAAATTAAACCTTGCATGCACAGGGAGACATGAAAACTTCATGCAGAAAGTCCCAGTCTGGGATTTAAACCTTGGACTTTCTTGCTGCAAGGCAACAGTGCTACCAACTGCACCACTGGACTGTCCCTCTTGGGGGGGGGGAAGTTAAATTAAATTCACTGCCCAAATGCAAACAAGTAATATCTATAGAACTAAACAACATTGTAATATGAAATTATCCTAAAAAAAAAAAAAAATCAATATGAATGAATTAGTAACTGTTAAAAATATGCCAATGACCAGAAAATTTCTAAAGAAGTTTAAAAGGGGCCTGCCAAAGTGTGCGTGTCGGTGGAAGCCGAAAGAGGCATTTTGATGCAAAAGAGGATCAACAATGCAAAGGTTATCTACAAGGAAGTTTGTAGGATGGGGAATATCACTGACATGCCGTGACTTAGTCCACTCAGTATGCAAACCATACTGTATGAGCTGAAATTAGCCAAAATGCTAATGCTAGCTTAAATGATGTCAGTAGTATGTGGGGTATCACTAGCATGAGGACTTACATTGACTTACTTCATTCAGTATGCTAAACGTAGCTAATATATCAAAAAAAGGCTAAAATGCTTATTTTACCTATAAGGCTAACGTTAGCATGAGCAGTATCACTAGCATGAAGAGCAACTAGAATCTTGACACTACCAGTAGGATCTAGATTATCTCTATAATGCTTACTCACATGGACTTATTCCATTTAATGTGCAAATATGGGTGTATGAGGTAAAATTAGCTAAAATGCTAATCCTACCTTAAATGCTATCAGTAGCATGTGGGGTGTCACTGGCATGTGGATTTACATTGACTTACTTCATTCAGTATGCTAAACGTAGCTAATACATCAGTAATGAGTTGCAATGCTTATTTTAGCTGTAAGGCTAATGTTAGAATGAGGGCTATTACTAGCATGTGGAGCAGTTAACTTATTGATACTACCAGTAGGATCTAGGTTATCACTATAATGCTGATTAACTTAGTTTTATTCCATTTAATATGGGTGTATAAGCTAAAATTAGCTAAAATGCTAATGCTAGCTAAACTGCTATCAGTAGCATGTGGAGTATGACCATCCTGTTGACTAACATAGACTCTCTCCATTTGGTATGTTAAACCTAATTATTATTTCAAAATAAGGCTAAAATGCTCATTTTAGATATATGCTAATGTTAACATGATGGCTATCACTAGCATGTAGAGCGGCTAGCATGTTGACGCAACCAGTAGAATGTGCGTTATCACAGTTATGTTGACAATAATGGACTTACTTCATTTAGTAAGTATATATCATGCTTTTATATGAAACTAAGCTAACTTGCTAATATTAGCTTAAATGCTACCATTAGTCTGTGGGCTATGACTAGCATTTTGTTCCACTAGCACCTTGACACTACCATAAGAATGAGGGCTATCACACGCATGGATCCTTCGTCCTAATCCAACATACCAATGTACTCTTTTCTCAGCTTTAAACATAGTGTAGGTAAGGAAGTATGATGCTTTTATTTTGAAATTGTCAGTGAGCGTCATTTTAAAAGGCCAGACCATGTGTAACACTGCTTGAGTCAAACCTGTCATATTTAGCACAAAGCTGCAGTTACTTGCTGTGTAAAATATGAAGGCTTTTATTTTGTAGGGTACATTGAGCTCTTATTTTGAAAGTCCACTGTGGTGGTCAGTTTAGGCTGGTCAGGTCTCATCACTGAAGTCAACCAAGTCCCTTAGCAGAGCAGCCATGTTGCTTCTCGGCACCTTCTGCTCCCAAGCTGGAGCCCTCATAGATCAAAGCTGTGGCTGCCCCACTAAGTGTGTTGTTGCTATGGTAACTAATGTCCCTCTGCCAACTGACACTGTCAGTGACACTCACTTTGGTGCAGAGAAAGTTCTAGATGTCTTAGACAGACAGTCTGACTGAAAAAACTTTTTCAAACAGCTCCCTCCCGTTCGGGAACCATAAGAGGTATCAGAAAAATTCTCAAAGCATGAGTGAGGGCCGTCTTTCTTCTTCGTTGGTCCCGTGACTCACATCTGTACCTCGTTCACAGTGAAAGCAGGGACGAGCGAAAGAATGTGTGGGAAAGGTGGTGAGATCTTGAAAATGGCAGGAAAATGAATAGCCGAGCGTCCCCCTTATCCTCCGACGACACTTTGCTCTGGAGCACTTTGAAAGAAAACCGTCAGCCCTCGAAGAAATTCAAAAACATTTTTTGAAAGCCAACGAGCGGTTCGATGTCATGACCGTAAATCATGTCATTTGAGCAATGTTTGTAGGCGTGACGGCGAGTTCAAAATGAATCTGGGGTCTGAAATCTCCTTGCTCCCACACTAACGGAGCGGCAGTTAATTGCAGTTACATTGTAAAATCATGATTTTTCCTAAAACTTTGGGTCGCTTAGAGGCGTGTTGTGGAAAAACTGTCAGAGGTATCAACATACCATCTTCACTTCTGAACACAGCACGGACGTATCTAAATACCTCGGTGTTAATCTAAACAACAGACTAAACTGGAGACTCAACAGTGAAGCTATCTACAAGAAGGGACAGAGCAGACTGTACTTCTGGAGGAAGCTAAAATCCTTCAAGGTTTGCAGCAAGATGTTGCATGTCTTCTATTAGTCTGTTGTTGAGAGCGTCATCTCCTCTGCAGATGAATATAGCAATGTCCAGAGACATCCTGGATGAAAACCTGCTCCAGAGCATCTTGACCTCAGACTGGGCCAACGGTTCATCTTTCAGCAGGACAACGAACCAAAGCACATGGCCAAGATCTCAGAGGAGTGGCTTCAGAACCCCTCTGAGAACGCCCTGAGAGTCCAGGCTTGAATCTGAGTGAGCATCTCTGGAGATCTGAAAATGGCTGACAGATGTCTCCATCCTACCTGGTGGAGCTGGAGAATGACTGCAGAGAAGAATGAACCAAACTGCCTAAAGATAGGTGAGCTCAGATGGTGGCATCATATTCAAAAAGACTTGAGGCTGCCATTGCTGCCAAAGGTGGATTAACTAAGTATTACGCAATGGGTGACTGGCTAATTTAAGGGCCAAGTCGTGCTAGCATGTCTGGCTTCTCCACTTGAGAAGAGGATGGCTACTAAAAAGCAGAGCTGTTATGTCCGAGGGTCAAAAACAGATGGAAGTTTCCACTGTACTCCCAAAGGATGAGAGAATCAGAGAAGAGTGGCTGAAGTTCATTCATGGGGAAGCACCACGCAATTATAACCTCAGTTTGAGACGATGTTCAGCGCATTTTACTGAAGAGGTTCCCAAATATGGTTGGAGCCACTCAGAGTGAAGTCAACCAGGTAGAGCCACATATCATTATCGTACCCAACCCTTTTACTGAGGAGGGAAATCTGGCCGCCGAAACAAGCCCTACAAAAACGGTATTTATTTTTAATGAAATTCTTTGGATAACTGACATATGCAGCAACATCAACTGCATGAAATACTTTATACAGTGATGTCACCACCCCTTTAAGTTTCTTATCATTTTTTTCCCTTTTATTTTTTATAGGAAATTCTTTTTTTTTGTCTGTTTATCCTTTTAAGATCTTGGGACGAAAAGGTTTCTTGTATGTCGGGAATGCGGTAAGTGGAACATTATTACTTTGTGTGTGTACTTTGTAAGATTATTAAAGAATATTGACTAAAAGCAAACAAATGTTCTACTGCTACAGACTACACTTGGTCTCCAAGGCAACTGCAGGCTGGTCCACACAGAGCATGCTTTGTGTTGACATGGCAACAGGATACCTCCTACCATGTTTTCTCCTATCTTCACTAAGCCCTGCAGAGAGGGGGCATGGCTTCAGGCATGTGTTCATAATTTTGAGTCAGCTGTTATAGTCATGGCATTTTATTTGTCTTGCAGGAATGTTTTAAGGAGGCTGATATGAAAACAATGATTTGGGGTCTCGTGTTGCTGACTTATTGTTTTCTGGCCATGTTGCTTAAGTTGCTAGGATACAAGGCTGAGTCAGCTTTTACCACTGATGTAAGCAGCAACTAGAAACTCACAACATGTGTGTCATTCTCGAGTCGGGGCCTTGTAGTTATTAAAGTTCTACTTTGTTTGAGAAATTCATTAAATCTATGTGAAGGAGCTCTGAAGAGGGATGAATCCTTCCATTTGTACGGGCACATGGCCAGTTATTACAGTTGTTACAGATAATAAATAGTAAAGTGAGCTGATGAACCTAATATCACTATGTAGGTATGTTTTTGAAATTATATTTTTATACACAGGTGATTTACAAGCTTTAATGAGGGCTGTGAAGATGTTAATTTCAACACATGGCAGGAAATCTTCAGTTTTAGCTGAAAGTCCCGTGTGTAAAAGATGGAAGACATGGGAAATATCTAATGTAGTTCATCAGATTTTAAACAGGGGCTCATTGCAAAAATTGACATAATAATGTGAGATGCATTGTTAGGTATGCCTTGTATTTCAGACAGGCTGTGGCTATGATTACTTATCTACACAGGACCTCACATTTCTCTGTGATTTTGATAAGCCATTTGTGTATTTATTCATTATCTTTCATATGAGCCATAATGTCTAGGCAAGACAATTTCATTTGTATAGTGCATTTCAGCAAAAAGGCAATTCACTGTGCTTTCCATGAAAAAAAAAAATTAAACAACAAAAAGGCTAAACATCACACCGCAGTGGCAAAATCAAAGAAAGCGATAACCGGTTGAAAAACAAACTACAGTTTATGATGTTCTAGATTTAATTAATTGAAAGCAGCTCTAAGCAAATGGGATTCAAATGAACTCAGTGTTTTGCAGTTTTCTGGAAGTTTGTTCCAGATTAGAGGAGCATGAAAACTGAAGGCTGCTTCTCCATGTTTGGTTCTGGTTCTGGGGATGCAGAGCAGACCAGAACCAGAAGACCTGAGTGGTCTGGAAGGCTGATACAATGACAACAGGTCTTCAACAGGTCCACCCTTCCATCTGTCCATCCATCTGTCTGTTCATCCGTCCGTTCATCCGTCCATCCATCCATCACAGTCTCCCCATCGGACATCCCGAACCCAACATGCTTCACTGTTCATAAGAAGATTTCGCAGTAAAAGATTTTGGGCAGAGATAATTAATTAGGAAATAATGAAAATAACAGTTCTGAATGTTTATATATATATATATATATATATATATATATATATATATATATATATATATATATATATATATGTGTGTGTGTGTGTGTGTGTGTGTGTGTGTGTGTGTGTGTATGTGTCTGTGTGTATTTGTGATGTTTAATAATTCTGTCTTAATTTGCTCTTGGACTATCAAAGGCTTTAAAAACCTAATTAAAAGACAGAAAGTTCTATTCTTTTCGAAGTAAGAAAGATTTTCTCATAGATTACTTCAGGAAACTCCTTTAATTAATTCTGAACATTTAAAACTGAAAAGGGATTAAGTTGGACAAGTCTTCTCTGCTTCATTATAACAGAAGAAGCAGAAGATTTGGGGTTTTAAATCATAAAGATCTCTCACTACAATTTGAACATTTTGTTTGATCCTAATGGTTGTTTTGTTTTTTTTTTCATGGACTTATATCTGGTGAAGGTTTGAGTATTTGGAATGTTTATTTGGCTCCTACTGTTCCATTGCATTTTTTTTATACAAATTTAAAATATTTGCTTGTATATTACAAACATCCAATATTTCAGTAGGAGGTGACTGGAACTGTGTGTTGGATGGGAAATTAGATAAGCAGCCCAGTAGTTTAACTGTTCCAAGTCGGAGACAGAGAGCTCTGTCAGATGCTTCAGGATGTTGGGTTGATTGATATTTAGCATCAGCTGAACTCTAGCAGGAAACCATACGATATTCGTTCCATGGTACAAAGAAAATTAAAACAGTTACTTCAGGAGAATAATAACAAATATACTAACCCTTCAAATTAATGGGAAACAACTAAGGCATTTTTAAGAGGTTTGTTAATATATTGTTCAACTAAAAATAGTAAAAATGATGAAAGAACAAGGAGGTCGTGAAGCAGAGTTACAGGAGGTGGAATATGATCATAAAAGTTGTGGCAGTAATGACAGTTGGGACTGAATTATAAGAATAAAACAAGCTTTAAATACACTTATAACTCAAAACATTGAAAAGATATTTAAACAAAAACACAAGATGTATGAATATGCAAATAGGTCAGGAAAATATTTATGAAATCAGTAGCAAATCTTAAAATTTCCCAAAGTGTCTGAGGAAGACAGATTGAACTGTGGCACAGATACAACCTGTCATTGAGGAAGCGATTGAACTCTTTAGCATCTGATAAAGCTTGTGGACCAGATGGTTTTCCATCAGAGATTCACAAAACTTTTAACAATATTTTTTCTTCTCTTCTACAAATAATGTTTGATCACACTTCACTAATAAAGACTTCCACAGACACTTGGCTACTGTTAAAGTAATTAAATTCAAATTCAATTCAAAAACACTTTATTTATCCCAAAGGGAAATTAAATGTTGATGTAACTCATTTAGTCAAGGAGTTATTATAGATGGTGATGGCTGTGAGCAGGAAGGATCTCCTGTAGCAGTCCGTTTTACAACCAGTCTGAAGAAGCCTCTGACTGAAGAGACTCTGTTTTCTAATGACAGTCTCATGAAGAGGATGTTCAGGATTGTCCATAATTTTCTTGATTTTATGCCAAATCCTTCTTTGCATCATCAACTCCAGAGGTTCGTCCCCAGAACAGAACCAGCCTTCTTTATCAGGTTGTTGAGCCTTTTTAGGTCCCTGGCTCTGATGCTGCTGCCCCAACAGATGATGGAAGAGGAGATGAGGCTCTCAACAACAGACTGATAGAAGATCTGCAACATCTTGCTGCAAACCTTGAAGGATCTTATCTTCCTCAAGAAGTACAGTCGGCTCTGTCCCGTCTTGTAGACGCTTCACTGTTGAGTCTCCAGTCCAGTCTGTTGTCCAGATAAACACCGAGGTATTTATATTCCTCAACCACCTCCACTTCTTCTCCCATGATGGAACTAGGGTTTGATCTGACCCTGTTTCTCCTGAAAATACATGACTAAAGATGCAGATGACCAATAAGTATTCAAAACATAGATTGTAAAATACTCGCTAAATTACTGGCAGTAATACCAATTATATCAAAGATGAATGCCTTTTACTCAAAACAGACAGTCATACTCAAATATTAGAAGATTAAGTAATCAGTAGGTTAGGAAAAAGAAACTTGATGCTTCAATTGTAACTTTAGATTCAGAAAAAGCATTCAATCAGATAGAGTGGAAATATTTATTTCAAACTTTAGAGGTGTTTGTCCTGGAGATGGATTTATTAATTGTTAATAAATTAACAATTTAAATAATTAATTGTTGATTAATGGATTAAATTGTTGTACTCAGCCCCACAAGCTTCAGTCTTTATTAACAGGGTAACCTCATCTTTTTTTTCAATAAGTCAAAGTACAAAACAAGGGTTTCCTTTATGACTTTTATTATTTGCTTTAGCGATGGAATTGTTAGCTGAAATGATAGGAAGCATCAGCTCAATTACTGTCAAGTTTATTTGTACAGCACATTTCAGCAATAAGGCAGTTCAAAGTGCTTCACATCAGAAAAACATTATACAGTCACCAATTATGAAACAAGCAATAAACATTTCATTTTCTCAAATTCTATCATCAAAATCATCGAGCAAATACACATCAAATATACTGATCAATGTTCCACTTACCACTAATCAAAGGCAACTCTAAACAGGTGGGTTTTAGCCTTGATTTAAAGGAACTCAGTGTGTCGGCTGTTTTGCAGTTTTCTGGAAATTTATTCCAGATTAGAGGAGCATAAAATCTGAAAGCTGCTTCTCCATGTTTGGTTCTGGTGCTAGTCTATGCAAAGCAGAATAGCAGCAGAAGACCTGAGTGGTCTGGAAGGTTGATACAATGACAACAGGTCTTTAAAGTATTTCGGTGCTAAGTCATTCAGTAATTATAAACTAACAGAAGTATTTTAAAGTCTATTCTCTGAGCTACAGGGAGCCAGTGGAAGGATTTTAGAACTGGGGTGATGTGCTCCATCCTCCTGGTTTTAGTGAAAATGTAAACAGCAGTGTTTTGGATCAGCTGCATCTGTCTGATCGATTTTTTTTTAAACCAGAACAGTGAAGATACTGTTGCAAATAAAGAGCAAATAAAGATAAATGCATGGATGAGTTTCTCTAGATCTTGATGAGACATTAGTCCTTTAATCCTGGAAATGTTCTTCAGTTGATAGAAGGCTGACTTTGTAACTGTCTTTATGTGTCTCTAAAGATTCAGGTCTGAGTCCATCACTACACCCAGATTTTGGGCCTGATCACTAGTTTCTAGCTGGTATAACTGAAGCTGCGTGCTGACTCTAGATCGTTCCTGTTTGGGTCCAAAGATAATAACTTCAGTTTTGTTTCCTTTCAGCTGAAGAACACATTAATTTATTCTAAGCATTAATTTGTTCTAAGCATCTGCTCAGTGCTTGGATGAATTTGGAGTCACCTGGTGACAACCTAGTGTAGAGCTGTGTATCATCTACATAGTTATGGTAACTAATCTTACTTCTTGTTATAATCTGAGCATGTAGATATTAAATAGGAGGGATCCTAGGGTTGAACATTCAATTCAATTCAGTTTATTTATATCATGCAAATTCACAACAAATATCATCCCGAGGCACTTCACAAAAAAAATAAATAAAAAATAAAAAATTCAGTCATACTTACATTCCAACTGATCCTAGTTATCAAACAGTACAGTAAGCTCAGTTAATAAGTCAAAGGAGTTCAAAAAGTTTCTAAGGAAACCCAGCAGAGCATCGAGTCATTGACCTGCAGCGTTCACTCCTCCTGGACGAGCACGTAGCGACCGCATGGTGTTGTGTCGTTGACTTTACAGCAAGCTGTCATACCAAGCATGCATGTAGCAACAGTGAAGAGGAAAAACTCCCCTTTAACAGGAAGAAACGTCCAGCAGAACAGCTCAGTACAAGCAGCCATCTGCCACGACTGACTGGGGGTTTGAGAAGACAGAGCAGAATGCACAAGAAAAACAGATGAACTGATGTAGGATTATTTTCTAAGTTCATGAAAGTAAAAAGTTAATAGCAGGAGAAGGAGAACGATTAGCTGATGGCAGCATTACCTCAGCTGAAGCCCTCCTCCAGGAAGGCATCACAGCCAAACAGAACACTAGACCAGGTGCAGCTTCTATGGAGAGAAAATAACTGAGAGAAAAAAAAAAAGTTAATGGTTGAAATAACAGCAAATAATGCAACCCTACAGCAGCATAGCTACAGAGATAGTTCAGGATAACCTAAGCCAGCTAAACTTTATCATAAAGGAAAGTTTTAAGCCTAGTCTTAAAAGTAGACGGGGTGTCTGTCTCACAGACTAAAACTGGGAGCTGGTTCCACAGGACAGGAGCCTGATAACTAAAGGATCTGCCTCCCAGTCTACTTTTAGAAATTCTAGGAACCACCAGTAAACCTGCAGTCTGAGAGCAAAGTGCTCTGTTAGGAACATCTGGACCAAACAGATCTCTGATGAATGATGGAGGTGATTATTAAGGGCTTTATATGTGAGAAGGAGAATCTTAAATTCTATTCTGTATTTAACAGGGAGTCAATGAAGGGAAGCTAAAACAGGAGAAATATGATCTCTCTTTCTCATTTTCTTCAGAACTCTTGCTGCAGCATTTTGGATCAGCTGAAGGCTTTTACCTACATTCTGTGGACTTCCTGATAGTAAAGAATTACAGTAGCCCAGCCTTGAAGTAACAAAAGCTAGTTTTTCAGCATCACTCCTGGACAGAATATTTCTAATTTTGGCAATATTCCAGAGATGAAAGAAGAAAATTCTAGAAATTTGTTTAATATGGGACTTAAATGATTTTTCCAGTTGGAAGCATATATAAAGTAAAAAGAATTGGTCCAAACACAGAGCCCTGTTGTACTCCACAAGTAACCCTCGAGTGAGAAGATGATTTATCGTTCATATGAACAAACTGGAATCTGTCAGACAGATAAGATTTAAACCAGTCCAGTGCTGTTCCTTTGACACCTACATGATACATACATCAAGCCTTTCTAAGAGAATATTGTGGTCCACTGGATCCAAAGCAGCACTGAGATCAAGCAAAACCAGAAGAGACACCAAACCATTATCTGAGGCCAAGAGAATGTCATTTATAACTTTCAGAAGTGCTGTTTCAGTGCTATGATGAGCTCTGAAACCTGACTGAAACTCTTCACACAGGTCATTACTTTTTACATGCTCACACACTTGATTAGCAACTATTTTCTCAAGGATTTTAGATAAGAAAAGAAGATTAGATATAGGTCTGTAATTTATTGAGTCATCTTGATTGAGAGAAGGTTTCTTAAGTTAAGGTTTAATTACAGATACCTTAAAAGCCTGTGGTACATGTCCATTTACTAAGGACATATTAATCATATCTAAAATGGAGGCAGCAATCAAAGGGAACACCTCTTTAAATAATTTGGCTGGGATGGGGTCCAACATGCAAGTTGAAGGTTTGGAAGAAGCTAATATTTTTGATAACTCAGAAAGCTCAGCTGACTCAAAACAGTCCAAACATGTATCAGGTTCTAGTGTTACATTCAGTGCTGTCTCTCTCACTGAGGATGAAGTAATCACGTGCGGGGGGATGCCAACAATTTTATTTCTAATAGAATCAATTTTATTTAAGGAGAATTCCATAAAGTCATTACAGCTGAGAGCTGGGGGAAATGATGGCTCAACAGAGTTATGACTGTGTAAGTTTGACAATTGTACTAAAGAGAAACCTAGGATTATTCCTATTCTCCTCTATTAATGATGAAAAATAAAATGTTCTAGCTTAGTGAAGGGCCTTTTTATATAACAGTAGACTTTTCCACATTAAGTAGGCCTCCTCTAGATATTTAAAGTAACATATTCTCTCCAGTTTCCTGCTTCAAAGTACACAGCTCTGAATTATACCAAGGAGCCAACCTCCTATTGATAACTACCTTCTTTTTTAAGGGGGGCTACATTGTCTAATGCCACACGCAATGAGGAAGTAACTCAATGAACAAGAACATCAATTTGAGAGGGCTAGAAATTAAATGGCTGCCTTCTACTGTGTTTATATGAGATTCTGAGGAAATTAAACACGGAACAGATTCTTTAAACATTTTTATAGCATTGTCTAATAAAGCTCTTCTATAATGAAATTTTCTCTCAGTTTTGGAATATTCAGTTAAAATAAACTCAAGGGTTATTAAAAAATGGCCAGACAGCACAGGGTTATGGGGAAGTACTGTTATTTCTTCACACTCAATGCCATATGTCAGCACAAGGTCTAAAGTATGACGACACGAGTGGGTAGGACTGTGAATTCTTTGAGTAAAGCCAATTGAGTCCAAGACAGCAATAAAGGCTACACTTTCAGTGTCAGCATGAATGTTAAAATCCTGCACTATAATGACCTTATCAGTTTTTCACACTAAATCAGATTAAAAATATCTGAGATCAGGTCTAAAAATTGAGAGTAAAGGCCTGGTAGATGATACAAAACAACAAACAAAAGTGGTTTTACTGCTTTTCAACTCGGATGAGGAAAGCTAAGGGTTAGATGTTCAAAAGATACATAGCTATTAATAGGTGTAGGATTAATGAATAAATCTGAATGAAAAATAGTTGTTCCTCCTCCACTTCGCCCTGTACTTCTAAGAATGTCAAAATTTAAATAATTAGAAGATTTCTGACTCATTTATACTAACATAATCCTCTTGCTGCAGCCAGGTTTCTGTGAGACAGATCAAATCAATCTGATTATCACAAATCAAGTCATTAACTAGCAAAGTCTTTGAAGAGAGAGATCTTATGTTCAGTAAACCACATTTAATTGTTTTATTTTTCTGTTCAGTTAGAGTCGTATTTATCTTTATGAGATTTTCATGATTTGCTCATTTTAGGTTAGTCTTTAATCCATTTGATGTTGGCCGTGGGCATGACACTGTCTTCACAGGGTAATGGTGGGTAACAGTACAGAAGCTGCAGAGAGGTGTGTTAAACTGCGACTCTGCTTCCTGGTCTGAAACCTGGGTTGTCAGTTTTTGGAGGACTAAAATATTTGGCCAGATTCCTAGAAAGAGCTGCTCTGTCCAAACCTTGCGGTACACCACATGTGACCTCTGTCCACTCAGATGAGAAGTTACCTATTGACACAAAGAATTCCTTGTTCTTTAGGTTGGATTCAAACCAACTTAGTACTGTACCAGAGAGTCCACCGCAGCTCTCCAGTTGCTTCAATAATATCTCATGATCAACCGTGTCAAATGCTGCACTGAGGTCCAACAGAACCAATACTGTGGTTCGTCCACAGTCTGTATTTATGTGGAAATCATTGAACACTTTGACGAGGGCAGTCTCAGTGCTGTGGTGAGCATGGAAAATTGACTGAAAAACACCAAAACAATTTGTCGTTGTAAGGAAGCTGTTTAACTGTTGAAACGCAGCTTTTTCAATAATTTTGGTGATGAATGTAAGGTTATTGATTGCCCTGTAATTCTGCAATAGTGATTTGTCCAGATTGTTCTTTTTTATCAGTTGTTTGATACCTGCTGTTTTTAAGGTCTGGGGAAAACACCTGATGAGAGGGAAGAGTTTACTATTTGAATCAGATCAGATGCAATGACAGGCAGAACTTTCTTAAGGAAGGTTGTAGGTAGGATATTAAGACAGCAGTTGGAGGACCTTAACTGATTCATAATGTCTTCACACCAGAGTTTTCAGTTATTTGTTCAAAAATATTTTGAATTATGTATAATTTTCTTTCTTGTATACCACTTTGCTCTTTCACATAAAATTCCAATGAAATACATTTTTGTTTGTGGTTGTAATTTGACAAAAATATGGAAATGTTCAAGGTGTATGAATACTTTTGCAAGCCAGTGTATCTGGGAGGTTTTTCATTCTTTGAAGATTCTATATGAAAAGGCAGTCTCTGCAAAGACTGAGCTTCTTTGAAGTTGTGCACAGTCATTAAGAGCTATAGACCTAGATGTTCTAATTTCTTCTAAGAAACTGTACAAATCTTCTGTATGGAAGTCCTTCTCCATGACCTCTCCAAACTCCTTCCATGCCCGAGTTTTTGCCTCAGCGACCACCCAAGCCGCATACTGCTTGGACTTTTTTTTTTCAAATGTTTACCTTTACATCATTATTTCTCTTCACAGAGGTTGTGAACAGAGGGTAATAAAATCTATGGGGGAAAACATACAGTCCTCTGCGAAATGCATTCTGAAGTTCATTTGAACCTTATATAAGGTTTAAACAGAGAAAGCTGGTGTCTTCAGAACTTAGTGTTTTTGCTACAACAATTCTTAGGTTTTTTTTTTTTTTTTTTACATTATCCTAAGTGTAAAAGATCAAAATATATATGAATACTGAAAGTTTAAAAACGGCATGAGGAGATGCTAAAAAAAATCATTGGAATAGCACAGTTAATTATGGTACCATTTATGGTTCCAATAAGACTAGCTACCACAACTACGCAAATCATACACAGCTCTATATTATGTCACCAGGTAACTCCAAACCTATCCAAGCAATGAACAGATACTTAGAACAAATCAGTGCATGGATGTGCCAAAAGTTCCTCCAGCTGAATTATCAACAAGTTATCTTTGGACCCAAAGAAGAACAATTGAAAGTCAGCACGTAGCTTCAGTTATTACAGCTGGAAACTAGTGATCAGGCCCAAAATCTGGGTGTAGTGATGGACTCAGACTTGAAACTTCAGAGACACATAAAGACAGTTACAAAGTCAGCCTTCTATCACCTGAAGAACATTTCCAAGATTAAAGGACTGATGTCCCAGCAAGATCTAGAGAAACTCATCCAGGAGTTTATCTTTAGTTGCATTGATTACTGCAACATTGTCTTCACAGGTCTGCCTAAAAAATCAATCAGACAGATACAGCTGATTCAGAACACTGCTCCTTAAATTTTCACTAAAACCAGGAAGATAGAGCACATCACCCAGGTTCTAAAGTCCTTCCACTGGCTTCCTGTAACTCAGAAAATAGACTTGAAAATACTTCTGTTAGTTTATAAATCATGGAATGACTTAGCACCGAAATACTTTAAAGACCTGTTGTCGTTGTATCAACCTTCCAGACCACTCAGGTCTTCTGCTGCTAGTCTACTTTGCATAGACTAGCACCAGAACCAAACATGGAGAAGCAGCTTTCAGATTTTATGCACTACAAATCTGGAATAAATTTCCAAAAAACTGCAAAAGAGACAACACACTGAGTTCCTTTAAATCAAGGTTAAAACCCCACCTGTTTAGAGTTGCCTTTGATTAGTGGTAAGTGGAACATTGATCAGTGTTTTTGAACTATATTTGCTTGATGATCTTTATGATTTTAATGCATTGATATTTGCTCAATGACTTTGATGATTTTTATATATATTTGCTTGATGATTCTGCTGTATACTTGATTTATGTTTTTATGTTGTGTAGCACTCTGAACTGCCTTGCTGCTGAAATGTGCTATACAAATCAACTTGATTAGACTTTTTGCTAAAATAAACAAAACGTGCTTAAAAACAGATATTTTTGTGAAACTGTGCCTTGAATTGTTACTGTGGCAGTGTGATACTTAAACAGGTCACTAGGTGGCATTGCAGAATAAAGCATGCAGATTGGTACAGGATTTAAAAACACAATTAAATTAAAGAGTGAAAACAGAAGACAGCTACACCTGGAATTGTATAAGTCTGACTGCTAAAGTCTAACTTCAACTTCAGCGCTACTGCTGTTGCCTCCTCCTCCCAGGAGCTCATCCATGCATCAGAAATAAAGACTGCACCAATAAACTCTGCTGAATGGCCATATCCACTAAGTAATCAGATCAGACATTTTTGAATATTTTACATTTAGATCATTTGTGTTTTGGTGAACATTTTTTTTCTAAATAAAAAAAAATTAAATGTAGAGTGTATGCATATGTAAATTTGTGGAATGACTGGCCTTGGGCCAGCCCTGTATACCTGCGCAATGTTGATATACTAACATTAATCCCATCCACATTAAGTAAACTCAATAGTCCCAGTGCCTCATTCTTAAGAGGAAATAAAAGTATATCAAATTTGATAGCGTGGTCATTGTCCACTTTTCCTGTAGTGTAGGCCTAGGTCAGTGATGACTGTCCTTAAATTTTCTCATAATAACGAGACCTTTTTTCGTAATTTTGAATGCCCCTTCCCTTGTCACTGACTGGTAGGACCAACATCTACAAAATGTATATACTTCCAAAAATACTGTATATTTTTCAGAATGTTCCCCTGCCACCTCCTGCAGACTGGTTCAAAAATTTTAGTAAGTTAATTGTTAACTTCTTATGGGAAAATAAACAAGCCAGGGTTAGACTGTCTCTTACATTGAGTTTACAATGAAGGAGGGCTAAGGTGTTGGAACATAATCTTATATTACTGGGCATCCCAACTATTAGATATTATTTTAATGCCAAGGATGCCCCTCAATGGACAAAAATGGAATCCGATTCAGTTGGCCCACCTTTACGTCTATTTATTTTCTCTGACACAGTAAGCAGATTGATGGAAAAAAGTTAACTCAATTGTTAAACATATCAAAGAAATGTACAAAAGAATAAATTACACAGTCACAATTCACTCCAGTATGGGGAAACCAAGATTTTACTCCCAGGAGAGCAGATTTTACATTGAGACAATTCGCTATAAATGTGTTGTACCAATCTCAGAGGTCGGCACCAAAAAATCTTGAACCAATGTTCGCACCAATGTTTGACTTACGTAATTATTAATAACTATAATTAATCATTTAATATTAATACGTTTGCACACCGCACTTGCTATTTTTATTTGTAAAATATGTTTTGAATCATGTATAATTTTATTTGCATTGTAAATTGATCTCATTATTTTAAATGATAGATTGAAGTGTTGTCTAAATGGTTGTAAACTGATTAAGAATGTTTGATGTGAATGGCTCTGGATGGAATATACAGTGGTGAGAAAAAGTGTTTCCCTCTTCCTGATTTTCTGTTTTTTTGCATGTTTCTTACGCTTATGCTTTTCAGAACATCAAACCTGTTTAAATATTCGTTGCCGACTTGGCAACTCTCAGGGTTCGCTCTCCCAGCATCTCATTCTCTTCCTCCTCACCGCTCTAGATGCTCACCTGTGGCTCCTCTCTATACTCACCTGCCTGGCCACCCTCCAACGGTACCTCCTCTCTGATAAAGGGAAACAACAACAGACTGAACCACAAACACAAGCCACCATCTCACCCAACAAGCAGCCAACTGCCTGTTCTGGGGATACTCCGTGCTCCCTCTCGGCCATAGCTCCTCCGCCTAAAGTAAGAACCCAACTTCCATCTCTGTTTGGAACTATTTTGGCAACCTTTAACCATCTCCCCCTGTCTTCTAGTACAGGCCTGTTCCTGGCTTGGTGTTTCCCCTCCAACATACCAGCAGATCCAGAAAACTCTTTTCTCGATTCAATATACCATTTTAAAACTTTTCATTTCTGTGTCCGTAATTGTTGCTTGCACCAGAGTCATCTTGAAAACATGACAGAACCATCTGTCCACATTGACTCTGCAGCACAATTACGGACAGCCCTTTCTGAACAGGGAATCCTCCTGGGGCATCATGAGAACGCAATCAACATTATTTCCCAACAACAGACTACAGTTATTCAGTCTCTTAACCGGATAGCTGATCATCTCCAGCAGGCGGACACCGCTAATCAGCCACAGCCCCAACATCAGCTCCAGCCCCTACCTGTTCCTCCACCAGAAACTTCCAATTCCTCCGGCCTCTCCGCAGGAACGGATGTCTCCTCACCCTCTCCGGAACCTTTAAACAGAGAATTGGGTTAGTGCAGAGGGTTCCTACTCCAATGCATGCTTGTTTTCAGCCGATCCCCTCGGTCTTTCCCTAATGATTCTAGTAAGAGCTCTTATATTACAGGACTGTTAAATAAGGCTCTAAGATGGGCAGAAGCCCGACTTGATGAAACAGCCAATAACAGTACTTCTTATACTGAGTTCCTGAAACTATTTAAACTGACTTTTCAACCTAATGCCAGTGTGGATGAAGCCGCCAGAAAACTCTGGACGCTAAAACAAGGGAACAGGTCTGTAGCTGAGTTAGCCATAGAGTTTCGCATCTTGGTGGCGGACTCAGGGTGGAAACAACCTGCACTTAAGTGGGCGTACCAACATTCACTCAGCGACAAGATTAAGGATGAATTAGCTTGTAGAGATGACCCACAAAGCCTGGATGAATTAATTGATCTTTCCATCCATCTGGATAACCAACTTAGGGAAAGGAATAGTCAGAGACCTCTGAGAACCTTTTCATCTCACCCCATTCGAGAACTTCAGTCTTCAGCTCATTCTATTTGTCCTCTTTCACCACCTCCTGAGCATGAACCCATGCAGATCAGTCGAACCCCGTTAACACCGGAAGAGTGCCAGTTCCGCTTGACATCAGACCGTTGCCTTTACTGTGGTTCATCTCGTCATCTCATTGCTGACTGTCTTATTTGCCCAAAAGCCACAGCCTGTCAGTAGTCCTGGGGGTCCTGGCAGGCCATCCAGCTCATTACAAAATCCCCCAATTGACCACTGAAGCTTCATTTAACTTCAACCACCAAGTCATTCCTGTTCTCTCCTTCATTGACTCTGGTTCTGAGCAAAATTTAATCAGTCCCGAACTCGTCCTTGGAAACTATTACTCACCAAACTGAACCTGTGGAATTCATATGCTCTGGTGACCATCATGAGCAAACCTCCTTTCCTTTCTGGTCTTCCCCACCAAAAATGCCCCAGTGGTTTTGGGCTTATCCATGGTCGCAGGAACACAACCCACAAATAAATTTGTGGGTTGTGTCCCATACTGAGTCTTGGATCTTGAAATGTCTCAGAAACTGTTTACAATCAGCCATTCCATCTAAAATTCCTGCTTCTGTAAAGGAACCATCTCGGCCTGATTTATCCAACGTTCCCCCCAGAGTACCATGATCTTGAGCAGGTTTTCCGTAAGGTTTGGGCTTTCTCACTTCCCCCCTCATAGACCTTATGACTGCCCTATTGATGTGCTCCCTGGTCCCCCCTTCCTTCTGGTCAGTTGTTTAATTTCAGTGCTTCTTGGGATTCGCCAACTTCTACTGCAGGTTCATAAGAAACTTCAGTATTATAGCTTCTCCTCTCACAGCTCTCACCTCCACCAAGAAATCATTTTCATGGACCTCAGAGGCCAACAGAGCTTTAAAACAGATGTTCTCCCAGGCTCCCATTCTTATTCACCCTGACCCTGACTCCCAGTTTATCCTGGAGGTTGACGCCTCCGACACTGGGGTCGGGGCAGTCCTGTCCCAAACAATCCCCTGAGGACAACAAGCTCCATCCCTGTGCCTTCTTCTCCAAACGCTTCTCTCCCCCTGAAAGAAACTACCACATCGGGGACAGAGAACTCCTTGCTGTAAAGCTGTCCTTTGCAATATGGAGACATTCTTCAAGGCACAGGCTATCTGTGCCAAGGCACAGGGTATCTGTGCCTTGGTTAGAAGGCACAAATACCACGGTAACAGTCTGGACCGATCACAAAAATCTGTCATATTTGCAGAATGCCAAAAAACCCAACCCAAGACAGTCTTGTTGGATCCTGTTCTTCTCTAGATTCAATTTAAACATCACCTACCAACCAGGTACATGTAATATTAAACCTGATGCCCTCTCCCAACAGCTTTCCCCGAATGACTCTGAAGAAACCGCCAAACCCATTCTTCCACCCTCCTGCACTGTGGGGAGCCTGACTTGGGACATTGAAAGACTCATCCAAAAGACCTCCCCACAAGAACCTGATCCAGGTGGGGGTCCACTTAACTGTTTTTATGGGGGGGGGTCTACTGTTTTATCCTCAGACTGGTGTGCTGTTTGGTTGGGTTCTGCTTTTCCTCCTCCTCTTCACAGGGTGTGATTGGCAGGTGCAGCTACAATATTTCTAAAAATCAAAAAAGGGCAATTTCAACCTTATTCTTAACCAAGGGCCAACCTAATGCTTTGTACATAATGGTAATATTTGTGTATATGGAACAATTCAGTGCAAGATTAACTTGCCTAATTTGGACTAATTGTAGTTTGGCTAGATGTTTTTCTGAAGCGCTGGACCACACCATGGGGTAATACTGCAAGTGACACAAGACAACTGTGTTAATTATTTCAGGAATTAATTTTAAGGGTATATAATTTAAACATCTTTTTAAAACAACTAGTTGTGTTCCCATCACTGCAACAGTATGTTCAATCTGCTGAGACCACTCCAGTCTGCTGTCCATAGTGACTCCTAGAAGTCTAATTTCTTCTACCTGAGTAATGGCTGTTCCATTTATAGACAGGTCTAGTTTTAGCTGAGTTTTTAATTTCCAATTTGATCCAAATATTATGCTCTTGGTTTTCGATAAGTTTAAAACTAGTTTATTTGTATGCAAACAATTTACTACCTGCTTAAATTCGCTTGCCAAGGTCCTGGACAGTGTCTCCACAGATGAAGCTTACATATATATTGTGGTGTCATCAACATACATCACTGTCCTGGCATTACATACAAAAGGCAGGTCATTGGTAAAAATTGAAAACAGCAAAGGTCCTAAGCAGCTTCCCTGCGGAACTCCACATTGCAGTTTTTTATAGATGAAAAACTGCCATTAAACAATACACATTGCTCTCATTGAGAAAGATAACTAGTAAACCACCCTACAGTACGCCATGAAAATTTATAATGCCCAAGTTTATCTCACAGTAAATCATGATCTAATAGGTCAAAAGCCAAACTAAAGTCTAATACAACAGCTCCGACTAAAATATTTTTATCAATGGAATT
The DNA here is from genome assembly GCA_014839685.1 of Anableps anableps. Taxonomy (NCBI): domain Eukaryota; kingdom Metazoa; phylum Chordata; class Actinopteri; order Cyprinodontiformes; family Anablepidae; genus Anableps; species Anableps anableps. The sequence goes on from CM026069.1 coordinate 39,356,098, forward strand.
CAAACAATCATCAGTCATCTGAGTTAGTGCAGATGCAGTTGAATGACCTTTACGATAAGCATGTTGAAATGGTGTAAATGAATTATTTACTATAAAGTAATTTTCTACTTGTTCAGTAATCAGTTTTTCAGGTATTTTACTAATTATTGTCAACGGGCATATAGGTCGACAGTTTGTACCGCTGAGACTCTCTGCTGTATTTTTCTTGATTGGAATAACTTTTGCAGTTTTCCATGCTGTAGGGAAAATGCTGTTTTCTATGCTTGCATTAAAAATATGACAAACAGGACTGGCTATGGAGTTTGCTACTAGTTTCAAGAGTTTCCCATCTAACAAGAGTCTCTTCAGTCAAAGGCTTCTTCAGATTGGTTGTAAAACAGACCGCTACAGGAGATCTTTCCCGCCCACAGCCATCACCATCTATAATAACTCCTAGACTAAATGAGTTACACCAACATTTAATTTCCTTTTGGGATAAATAAAGTATTTTTGAATTTGAATTTAATTCATCCATGCCCCCAGGTTTATTTATATCTATGAAATCAAGTTGTGTATCTACTATCTTAATATTAATTTTCTTCAAATGAAAAATATCTTTGTCCTTCACAAGTTGGTTAATACTGTTATTTAGCCCCATTGTATTATTTGTGGAAATGCCTAGTCTTAATTTAGCCACATTGTCAACAAATAAATTATTTAAATAATCAGCTATTTCACTAGGCTTGGTCAAGAAAGTATTATTAGTTTCAAAAACAGTCAAGCTTTGACTGGATTGGTTTCCCATTATATGGTTTAAAGTTGCCGACAATTTCCTCCCGTGATTTTTATTTTCCTGTATCCTTACTTGGAAATGTAACCTTTTCTTTTTGCTGTTTGCACTGGTAATTTTGTTTCTTAGTTTACAGTATATTTCTCAGTCCTCCTTCAATCCCATTGTAATTGCTGCGTTCTTTGCCTCGTCTCTCTGTGACATAAGATTGTGCAGTTATTCATCTAGCCATAGTGCTCTAGATCTTCTAACAGTATACTTTTTCATTGGAGCATCTGTACTTACTATTGAGAGCAGAAGATTTTCAAAAGTTCTCACTGCCTGATCTGGGTGGTTCTCCTTATACACATCTGCCCAACATAAATTTTGAACTTCATTACAGTAAGATTTATAACAAACATTTTTATATGATATTTTATATACTACAGTAGGTTTTCCCTTTGGTACTTTTGTTTTTCTAATTACAGTCACTAAATTGTGGTCACTGCATCCAACTGATACCGACATTCCCTTCAAACACATATCCTTGTTGGCATGTTGACCAGTAACACAATCCACCCCCAGTTTTCAGTAACCACTAATTCAAAACCAGCCCTGTAAGCTCTCCAAAAGCCACCGCAGCACTCAGGTTCGGCTCACTGAGGAAAAACAGATGTATAGCGCCGGTTCTTCAGCTGATTAGCCCAACAGCGGGTCCTTTAGCTGGTTAGCTCCACAGCCAGTGTAAGTTACCATTAGCTGTGGCTTCTAGAGTTCACTGAGCATGTTGGCAGCTTTTTCACTGGGTTCTGTGTGCCTGTGAAGTAGGAGAGTGACGGCACTTTTCTTGCAATGCTATGAAGATCCGGCTTCGCCGACAGCACCCAACCTATGCGCTTTTTTCACTCAGCCTAGCTGAGTTCATGACTTCATCACTAAGCATAACATTGATGTTATGTTTCTAACAGAAACATGTTTGGATAAAAATTGTGAAGCACCTGTACTAATCGAATCAATTCCTCCTAATTCCAATATTTTTAAGTGAGAACAAAGTGCATAAAAGGTGGGGGAGGGGTTGCCACAATATTTCATGACTCACTAAACTGTAAACGGGTTTTCCTGGGCAAATTTCACTCTTTTGAATTAATGGGAATCGAGGTTAAAGGTCATAAGTGAGCTCTGACACTAACTTTATAAAAACCTCAAAATATGTGGCAAATTTTTTTCAATGACTCTTATCTGTTATATGCATTGATTATTACTGTTTAATAATTGTGGGAGACTTCAACACCCATGTTGACAACCCCCAAGACAGAGGGGCTAAAAAGCTGTGTGATGCACTTCAAAACTTTGGTTTGACTTAATTTGATAAACAGGCACCACACAATCGAGGACACACTGGACTTGATTATTAGTAAGAGTATGAATATTTCCATTGTCTCTGTAATTGATGTCGCCCTGTCTGATCAAATTTTCTGTTATCTTTGAAAGTACAGTCTCCATTGACTCACTAAACAAAACGGATGTTATTACAAGACGTTCGTTTATGGACAACACAGCTAAAACTTTTAATCAAATCTGCTCTTCCACCTCGCCTCTATCATGTAACCCCGTAGATGAGCTGGTAGATCATTTCCATACTAAAATTTCAGTCACCATTGATTCCATTGCTTCTATTAAAATGAAGATTGTGTCTGGTAGAAAGAAATCTCTGAGGATAAATGCTCCACTAGTAAGAAGCGAAAGAAGCCTTTTTCGAAGGGCTGAATGTAAATGGCGTAAAACTCGACTTCATATTTATTATGAAATCTAAGAGAGATTACGAAGCTATCATTCAACACTAAAACATGCAAGGGCAAAATTCTTTGTGGAAATCATAAACAAAAATCAACGATGCCCATGCCTTTTTTGCCACACTTGACAGGCTGACAAACCCTCCGTAACTATAGCATTTGAACTCCGTTCTAACATGACCTCCAGTGAATTTGCCAATTTACATAAAAAATTCAAAAAAATAGAGGGTTAATCTACACATCAACATCAAATCCATGTCCACTGCGCAGATGATACACAGTTCTACATTACAATGTCACCAGGTGACTCCAAATCCATCTCTGAACTGATCCACGCACTGAACACGTTTACAACAAATAAATGTGTGGATGTGCCATAACTTTCTTCAGCTGAACAGAAACAAAACTGAAGTTAGTATCTTTGGACCTAAAGAATGATCAAGAGTCAGTACACAGTTTCAGTTATTATGGCTAGAATCTAGTGATCAGGCCCAAAATCTGGGTGTAGTGATGAACTCAGACCTGAAACTTCAGAGATACATAAAGACAATTACAAAGTTGGCCTTCCATCACCTGAAGAACATTTCCAGGATGAAAGGACTAATGTCTCAACAAGATCTAGAGAAACTCATCCATGCATTTATCTTTATTTGCAACAGTATCTTCACTGTTCTGGTTTAAAAAAAAAATCGATCAGACAGATGCAGCTGATCCAAAACACTGCTGTTTACATTTTTACTAAGACCAGGAAGATAGAGCACATCACCCCAGTTCTAAAGTCCTTCCACTGGCTCCCTGTAGCTCAGAGAATAGACTTTAAAATACTTTTGTTAGTTTATAAATTACTGAATGACTTAGTACCAAAATTATTAAAGATGTGTTTTCACTTCTGTGTGGATTGCGTAACATCCTGGAAACGGGTCTGTATTTTAGCTAATCAGAAGCCCTGGATGACACACAAGGTACTGCAACTATTCAGAGCCAGGGATCCAGCATTCAGAAAAGGGGATTCTAATGCTTGTAGCATGGCCAAGACTGCTTTGAGGAATGGCATCATTGCTGCCAATCTACATCATTTTAAGCAATTGCAGGCCGGCTTGAACAACTCAAACCCATGACAGGTGTGGGAGAGTATCAATGTCATTACTGACTATAAAAGAGTAACGCCTACCTCAATTAATAGCAGTGCCACCTTAGCTGAGCAATTAAATCAACAATCTACAATATGTCACTGTCCACATCCTGTGTGATGGCCTGCTTTAAAACAGTTGTAATAGTCTCCATCCCTAAACAGTCTAAGGTGTTGAATGAACTGAAAAGTTATGGTGAGATCATTCCAGTTTCATGCAATCTTGTAATAAATTGAATAAATAAATAAATAACAATTCTTTTCCACAGAGGTAAAAAGACTGAATAGATAAATGAGCATATAATCTGCACATTTGAAATGTTTCCCCTTTTTTTGAGTGATTGAAGTAAAAGTGATTGAAATGAAGTATGTGTAACCAGTGTTGTGATGACTGAATGATGAATTGATGTTGATTTTAAGCATTTATTGATATGTAAATTGATTATAAATCATATTAAGCATATTATGACTGTAACAATAAAAGTGATCAGTTAAAGCTGATAGGGTTAACTACAGGTCAAGACAACAACAGAGTAAAAGAGGAACAGGGAGTAGGCCTTGGGATCAAATTGGGGAAGTAACTCCAGATGTCCGTTAAGAGTGAACGCCTGAGTTGTGCAAGGGATCATGCAGCAAGGCACCCAAAAGGTCATGCGGCAAGTCACGTAGCACCTTGTAATACACAACAACGGGATGGAAAGATATAAAAGCCCTCGAAAAATAGGAAATAATAAATAATCGTGGATTTTCGCAAACAAAGTAAAAACATTCACTCTCCACTTTAAATCAGAAACAAAGTTGTTGAGAGGGTCACAAAATTCAAATTTCTAGGTATGACAGTGACAGAGAACCTGACCTGGGGTACTAACATCGCTTAACCCATTGGAAAGGCCCAGCACCATTTTTTTTCTTCCTGAGGAAACTGAAATGGGCCAAAATTCCTCAGCAGCTTATAATCAATTTCTACAAGTGTGCTGATGCAAGTGTCTTAACCGAAGGATTCCTAGTGTGGTTTTCCAGCTGCACTAAGGCGGATCAGCAGGGATTACTCTCCTGAAGACCGACCAACAGCCCTAACCTCAGTAGTCATGAAGTGCTTCGAGAGGCTGGTCATGAACCATATCAAGGACTCCATCAACCTCAGGTGGTTGGAGGTGGTTTCCAGCTACAGGTACCTATTTGGGTATGCATATATCCAGAGACCTCACCTGGAATGCCTACACTTCCCATCTGGTCAGGAATGCCCACCAGCATCTGTGCTTCTCCAGGAAACTGCAAAACGATGGACTTGGGAACTAAATCCTGAGGAGCTTCTATCACAGTGTGGTGGAGAGCATTCGTTGCACCTGTATCACCGTGTGGCATGGCAGCTGCACTGCTGCTAAGAGGATGGCTCTGCAGACGGTGTTTAAGGCTACACAGAGGACTGTGGGGAGCAGCCTTCCCACCACCTCGGACATCTCCACATCACGATGCAGGGGGAGGGCACTCCGCATCATGAAGGACTCCACTCATCCTGCACATAGACTGTTTCAGTCCCTCCCCTCAGGCAGGTGGTTTGAAAAGCATTCAGAGCAAGACCACAAGACTCATAAATAGTTTCTACCCCATCAGACTGCTGAACTCAATCCGCACTTAATACAGCTTCATCTCACTTTTTAACTTTATTTATTTATATACTTATATTTATTGATTAAGCTTCTTGAACTGGGACCTGAGTCCGAATTTCGTACCATAAACATGCAAATGTGAACTGCTGTGACAATAAAAAAAAAAATCCTTGAATCCCTCAGATTTAGATGAACTAAGTAAAATTTACCTAATTTATTCAAAAATCTTTAGCTTTGTGCTTAGTATAATTTACTAGATTGATGCCCCTTTTCCACAGGCTCTGCTCCACCTGGCTTGCTTTGCAAGCATTTCTACTACTGTTTGTACTAGTTTTTCAGTTTGGTCCCTGTTTTCTGGTCCCTGCTCCAGAGTAGGGTCAATCAGGACTGAGTGGGTACTTTATGTGGACATAAACATGCTGCTGCTCACTTTTGTAATGTCCCCTTGGGGATAAATAATGTACTATTGAATTAATTTGAATTGATTAGGCATGGTCAGATGTAGAAGCAAAGGAAGGAAAAAAAATACAACCACAGCCATTTTCCAAACTCGCCACAAGACAGAAGCAATGGAATCCTCCCAAGCTACAAGCAAGTGGTGCTACAATGAGGCACAGGCTATTCTATGCATCGGACTGCAATATTTAGCAGCAGCTCGATTGAGCAACGAGAAATGAGAAGTTTTTGTCACCATAGAGGAGAGAATGGCAAGCCTTGGAACATCGCACTGGAGTTCAGTTATTCCAGCACCCCGACACAGATGCACATGAACACTGCTGCCCTCCAGCCACTGAACAGGTAAGCAGTGTGCGAGTATATCTGTCTGGTATATACTATATTTTACGGTTGGCTCCAAACATTCATGGAAAACATGGAATGTGTTTTTTTTTAATGCTCAAATACACAATCCAGTTTTTTAATACATGTCTTAAGTTATCCTACTCAGTTGTACAATCCTCATGATCGGAGTAGGTTATTTATAAATTGCTCCACAGTATTTTTATGTTGTATGGTGGAAAAATTTATGTTGAACCTCTTGTCATTGTTTTCTAAGTAAATAATTATGTTGAACATTTGAGTGTTTCAACAGAGTGTTCTAATTTTACTCTTGAGTTCCTGAAAAGGAGGTCCAGGGCCACAGCTTTGACATTCTTCCATTCTTGCACGTAACTAAGTCTGTCTGGAGCACGCCTTACTCATGTGAAATATTTGCTTGGAATGTGCTGTGGGCTGGTGCCCCACTGATGTCAGATGATTATATATGCTGTGTGTAACCCAAGTGTGTGGGGGGTACATTCTGCTAGAGAGTGCACCTCGAACACTTCTGCCTTTGAAATAAATTATAAAGACAAGCTTGTTCTTTCTCTGACCATTTGTTAAGACTCTGTCTCATCGTTTAATAACAGAATTTCCACTACAGATTTGGTATCAGAAGTGGGATCCAGCGGGCTGAACCACAACGGAGATGGGAACTAGGTCTCCGGCCAAGCTGAAGATCAAATTCTTCAGTCCTCCTGATTTAAGAAAAAGGAGGAACTTGGATCTTACCTCCTGCATTGCCAGCCGCCTGGATCCAACGAACTGATCAGTCAGACAGTTCCGACTAATCCGGTGAGATATTGTCTTTGAATTTCAGAATAAACTCATTGTTTCATTTCACTGGCAGGTGGAGAGGGGACAGAGTAATTTTCTTTTGAAAAGATACAGAAACATGTAACGCAAGGTGTCATGGATGAGCTTGTATTTTCACACTGGAAAGAAAATAAGGTAAAAGTGGTTCTAGTATTCTTACACTATAAAGCAGAGAAGCCAGTGAGGAGATGTCCTGACTGAAAATGGGATCAGGATCCAGTAAGAGTCCAAAGCCTCCACCTGACAGTGTTGTGTGCAGTGATATGAAAAAAAAAAAAAAAATGGTCCCGAATGTTTGGAATATGTGAATGTGTGGATAAATCATTTTGGATTTCCTGAGGGAGGAAGTTTGAGTACAGCACAGTTGTTAAAGTTTGAGGAACAGATTTTAAAGTTGTGGAATGAAAAAAAGAAAAAGAAAATATCTACAAAGACTTTTGAAAGGCATGAGAAACATGTAGAATGTTTAAGAAAATGAAAAGAAGAAGCAGCATGCAAGGACAGAAAAGTGAAAGGGAAACATATGTGGAAAAACAAAAACCTCAGTGGAATAGTGGCAGGGAGAACTGAAAATGCATCTACAGAGAAAGGGAAAGAATCATTACCCTTAGCTCCACCACCATATAGCACTTCTGGTACTTCACAGCCCTGTCTGTATGCTCCTTTGCAGGCTACAATACATGCGCTGGCTCTCCATGACTCAGATATGGACTCCTGTCCTCTGGTCTGTTGTGATCATAGAGAAGACCAAGTGGGACCCAATGGCCAGCAGGAAGGGGCTCAGCAAGATGTCAAACTACCAACAGTCACACCAGAGAAGGAACCACAAGTACCACCATCTCTCAAGCAGTCAGAAAATCCTAGAGTGACATTATCAGAGACTGAGAGACCAAATGTATCATCGGTGCTGGCCTTACATATGCCCTCTCCCGCAATCACAAGAAGCAAAGCAGCTGCTGTCAAAAACCCCTTTCACACAGCTGAAACATCCTTTCAAACACTTTCATGTTTGACATGTCAGGACCAGGACGGCTGCCAATAGCTGCCTGCCTCATCACAAATACAGGACGCAGCCGAGGGCAAGGATGGGGGTAGTTTAACCCCAATGTCTGCTATAGCTGTGGGAAACATGGACACTGTGAGGCCAGGAGAGAGTACGACAGTGGAGCTTGGAGAGCATGAGTCTGCAAAGCTTGGAGGCTCCAACTGATTCTGCTACCTTAGGAGAGGCTACAGGTTCAGCTGCGGCTGCAGACTGAGAGGCTGCTGGTTCAACAGCTGCTGAAAACGATGGTGCAGCAGCTTCTGGGGATGGAGATACTGCTGGTTGTAGAGCTGAGTCAGCAGCAGGCAGAGAAACTGCTGCTTGTGGTTCTGCAGGAGGTTTAGGGGCTGCTAGTTCTGGTGCTATAGCTGGTTCTGGAGATTTAGCCAGTTTGGGAGCTGTAGCCGGTTGTGCTACAGGTAAAAAGGCTACTGGCTCTGCTGCAGGCATAAGTCAAGTCAAGTCTAGTTTATTTGTATAGCACATTTCAGCAGCAAGGTAATTCAAAGTGCGTCACATCATAAAAAACATCAATCAAGAATACAGCAAATCATCAAGCAAATACATGATGATTATCAAAATCATCTAGCAACTATTAATGCATCAAAATCAGTAGGACCATCAAGCAATCATCAAGCAAATATAGTTCAATGTTCTACTTACTACTGATCAAACGAAACTCTAAACAGGTAGGTTTTTAGCCTGGATTTAAAGGAACTCGGTGTGCTGGCTGTTTTGCAGTTTTTTGGAAATTTGTTCCAGATTTCTGGTGCATAAAAACTGAAAGCTGCTTCTCCATGTTTGGTGCTGGTTCTGGGGATGCAGAGTAGACCAGAACAAGAAGACCTGAGTGGTCTGGAAGGATGATACAATGACAACAGGTCTCTAATGTATTTTTTTGGTAAGCCATTCAGTAAACTAACAGAAGTATTTTAAAGTCTATTCTCGGAGCTTCAGGGAGCCAGTGTAAGGACTAGAACTGGGGTGATGTGCTCTATTTTCCTGGTTTTATTGAGAATGAGAGCAGCAGCATTTTGGATCTGATGGTCCCACTCCGCCTCCTCCAACCGTTCCACCAAGCCCAGAGAGCAAAGATGAGTAGTCCAGTCATTGAGGGCCTCCAGACACTCAACTGCCTCCTTTGGCACCTTTGCTCTGCTGAGCAAGACTTGGCCACAGTCTCTATATATTGCTTTACAGTCTCTCATAAAATAGAAAAATCTTCTTAAAAAAACTGGTCTGCTGGGTCCTTCTATCATGATTTGTAGTTGGTTGTAGTGGACCCAAATGCAGAGAGGTAGAGGCAGCGAGTAGTAGTGGAAGATTTAATAACAAAAAACTTACAAAAACACTGGGGGACACAGGAAGCCAGAGCAAAACAAAACATGAATCCAAGAAGCAAAATGAGGAGCACAACAGGGAAGAAATCGAGCAAGGAAACAAGTAGTATAACAGGAGGAACCATCCAGGAGTGGGAGAAAGAGAGGAGCTTAAATACTAAGGGAGTGAATGCTGGAACAATGGCTGGGGCTGATTAACTAAACGTTTGCAGGTGTGGGGAATTAGCTAGAGGGAGACTGAGGAGAGCGAAAGAATGGCAGCAGGGGGCAAGGGAGAGTAACAAGGGTGCAAGGAAAAAAAATCTAACAGAAACAGGGGATAACTAAAGACCGTACTAAAGTTGAACAGAAATATGGCTGATCTAATAAACATAAGAAACACAGGATAACAAGATAAAGAGATAACTAGAATAACTAAGAAAAGACTGAACCAAAGTAAAAACAAAAACAAGGAAAACAGGAAAACAAACATAATCTAAAATAACTGAAATACTCAACATAAAAACTGGACAACCAAGAAATGAGCCAGGAAGAATAAGAATTCAGCACTAAAAAAAACAAAAGCAAGGGTCCAAAAGAAGCAGGACCTGACAAGTTGTAACTTTGCCTTTACTATACAGTCTGTTTTTCTTAATTTGGTTTTTATATTTTATATCTTTGCCTGAATCTACATGTTTCAATTACTTGTCACTGCTGCTGTTGCACCGGACTTTCCCCATTGTAGGACAACAAATGATATTTCGATTCATTTTTATTCTTTTAAAATGGCTAGGTGTTGGCTCTATAATTTAACTGTTATGAGTTATTTTTATAATTGGATTAGTTGTACCAGATATTAAAATAAACAAGAAACTTTTAAGAAAACAAGGTTTGTATGAGTTTTTCCATGACTGTATGTCTGTGTAGGTCTAATACTTACAAGTCAAGTAATTATTTGTTTTTGTTTTTAATTTAAACATAATTATTCCAATTATTTATAATTGAGTATGTCTGTCAGTGATAAATATATTTATGTTTGTGTGCATATAATGCAATTTGTTATTTTAAGTAATTTTTTTGTGTATATAACCAGTCCACATTAGTATTTCTTTTTTTAGTCTACGTGTGCTATAACATTCATTTGATCATTCTTCCCAGGTAACAGAAGAAGGAGGGACATGGATGACACAATGGTTAATGATGATGAGGAGAACCGTTTGCAGTTGTGAGCGGCACCACAACTCCTGGATGGATCTCCTTCAGGAGGAAGCAACCACCAGCAGAGAGATGGCAGAGCTCCACAGAGAAGAATTGAGACAATCACCAGAAGAAAAATAAATGATGTTGTGCTCTCAAACAAAGTGATCTCTTTTCTTATACCCACTCCACATAATTTTGTACATATGTTGTAGTTTCCATGGTGTCATGGTCCTAATAAAATCCTCTACTGCCAGGTTACTGCATTGAAACAGAACATCCAAAAATGTGAGGAACTTCAGACACAGAATGAAAATAATGATTTGATGCAAACATTTACTATTTGTCTCTGTTGTTTTTACTAGGTTTTCTCTATATTACAAAGGATACTGTAACTGTATCGTTTAAAGTATTTTGACACTATCACACTGTGGCTTTCTACTGAAGGCATCTAAAAGTGAACACATACATTACTCAGCACACTGAACATTTTGAAATGTCTGTTAGAGTTGCTCTTGTTTGTTAATTTCTACTTTGTACTACATAATTCTATCCATTCATGTTTTGGTTGTCTTCTTGGAGAATCTTGCATGTAAGAAAATGAGAAAATGTGTCAAAAACATTCCACCATTACTGGATTCTGTTTTGTTATCCTTGATCTGTGAAGATTATGAGTTTAAGCCCCCAGTCATTTGTTAGAGAATCTGAGATATGTGAAAACACAGAATAGAATAGAAACAGCCATCATTGTCCCACAGAGAGGAAATTCAGGTGTAACAGCAGCAACAGATATACCACAACATATATAAAACATGTGAGATTTGATCAAAACTAGAACTACACAGATTAGAAGGAACATAGCTTTAAATCAGATGAATCATAATCAAACCCTGTTTAGAAATTTCAGACAAATAGTAAACAGATTGTTATTTCACTTCATTATAAGAACATCAGGCACTTTTTTTTTTTTAGTAAATGTCCCATCAGAGCATTTGGCACATGAGTTCCCTGCTCCAGAAAGGTGAAGGTTTCTCTGGACATCCTGAAGTGAAAAATTACATTGGTCATCTCAGAATAAAAATCATCACATTATCAATGTAACTATATATATATCTATATATATCTATATATATATATATATATATATATATATATATATATATATATATATATATATATATATATATATATATAGATAGATATATATATAGATAGATATATATATATTTTACATATTACATTTACATATTATATATATATTTTATATATATATTAAAATATTTATTTTGTTTTATTTCATCGGGATATTTATTTCATGGAATAATAATTTATTAATGGCAGTATTTATTTATTTAATTTTGAATAAAACGGCTCTCCATTGTCCTGCCTCGAAGTTAATGTTAGTCAAAATGTTAGTTATAGTTCACATGTTACTGTTACTATTTTAGTAAGCATTAGCTTTTTACCTAATTTTAGCTGATACTATTACCACACTAAATGGAGTGATATAATGTTATGAAACATGGTAGTTAGTGACCCACCTTTAGCATATTAGCTAAAACACATTAGCTAATCTCTTACTGCTGTGAAGGGTTAAATCCTGAAGACGCATATAGCTCATATGTTTTGCTCTGGGGTAATGGACACAGGATGCATGGACACAGAATATGGAACTATTGCAGTTGTTTGCATGCACACTGCTTCATCTCACACACTTATAACCATTGTAAACCAGTTAAGGGTAGTTTTGGTCACACATAGACACACTGATACACATGGGAACACCCCTAGAATAGGTGTAGTTTAGTAGATATATACTGACTGCTGCAGTTCAGCTTTGCCTCCTTGGTTTCATCTCTAAAGGTGAGCTGAGCTGAGCTGAGGTCCAGCACTGTGGACTGTAACTGACTTTCTGCATTTATTATTTGTGTTGATCTGATGTTTTGCTTATTATTGTATTGCCATTTATTCATTTATGAAAAGAGTTTAACTTAATTCGTAAATCTCTATATTTGTGTGAGGTCTGGTCTCACCTGAAGAAAGAACTCTATGTTGCACCACCAGCAATAAGGGGTGCAACACTGCACTAGAAACTTAAAGTCATTAAGCTCTTTTTACTATTCAGATTTTTCAACATATGACCTACAGTTTAGGTTTATAAGAAGGATTCTCCACCATTTTCTAAGCTCCTCAGCTGGGTTGACAAAGTTGTTACCCATTTTAAGCGGACAGTTTTGCTATGTAAGAAGATTTACAGACTTACATTTCAGCACGTTTTCTGCAGTTGACTTCAAGTTTTTGCAGGAAATGCAAATTTTCAAGTTTTAAATCATACTTTATCATTATTGAATTCAACCAGCAGTGTGACCTGTGCTTTAGACAAAACAAGTCAGTGACTGCCCACACTAATTCATTTGAGACCATTTTAGAATTGACTTTGTTGTCCTCAGTCACTTTCTGACTAATTTGGTTGGCTTAGAGCCATTTTCCATTTAGAAAACCCATTTGTGCCTAAGATGGAAATTCCTTGCTGTTGTTTTACTATGTTGCTTTAATATTTCCATCTCTTCTGTGACATGCATCAGTACCTCCTTCGGCAAATCTGAGGACAAATTCCAAGATCAACAAAGAAATATTCATGGCATACCAGAGCATTCTGTAAATTATATCATACATAATGTGTTCAATAATGGGTCAAAGGGAATATGCTCTAAGATAGAGAGCATACTGGGATATCTTCCATCAAGTCATAATTGAAAAAAACAGCAAAAATATTCTGTCATACTATCCTCACCTCTCCATCATTTCACATAGGTGGGTGACCCACAGAAAATATGTTGTCTTTATTCTTTAAATGTCCTTATTACATCACCAATACAAAGCTTCTAGCAATGCGCTAATTTAAGATTAAGGACTGTTCCACTGATAATTACTTTGATTTATAGTATTGAGTTGGTCTGAGTGGGAGTGTGGATGGGGGGGTTGGAGATATACATCCATCCGTTGTCTATACCTGCTTCCAGGGTGGCGGGGGAGCTGGTACCTATCTCCAGCGGTCATTGGGCAAGAGGCAGGGTAACACAGAGAGACACAGGAGAAACAACCATGCACACACTCATACTTACGGACAATTTAGAGAGACCAATTAACCTAACAGTCATGTTTTTGGACTGTGGGAGTAAGCCAGAGTACCCAGAGGGAAACCATGCATTAACAGAGAGACCATGCAAGCTCCATGCAGAAAGAACCCATGCCATGTTTGAAACCGAGAACCTTGTTGCTGCAAGGCTACCAACTGTGCAGCCCATCATTATAACAATATATCAATAATTTCCTTTATGGAAAGTTCTCTTGTTGTGATGTCTATTTTTCTCACACTGTTGTTTGTTTTGTATATCGATAGTTAATATATCGATATACAAAATCAGTATATATATATATATATATATATATATATATATATATATATATATATATATATATATATATATATATATATATATATATATATATAATTTTTTTTTCTTTTTTTTTTCTGCTCAGTCATCATGTTAATTTGCACTTTTTTGTTATGAAGTGTGCCTTAGTCTTCTGAATTATAATAAAGGTTTGTAAAAAAAAATATATATAAAAAGATGTTAAACATTATCAGATGTCTTACTGGACAAGACTGAGGAGAAGACAGGAAATCAATGAAGACAATATACACTAGATTGATCACATCTCTTTCAGATTATGGGAGTATTGTATACAATTCAGCCTCTAAAACATCTTTAGAAAAGTTAAATAATTAATATCAGGAAATGAGAATTATTACTGGAGCCCTTAAAACAACACCTACAACATTTTTATTTGTAGAAATGGGAGAACCACCATTAAGCAGTAATGAGAAGAAATAAGTTAGCTTTAAACTACGCAAATCTTAAAGAGCATGAACAAAACCATCCAATAAAAGAAGTGTTGACCTAGCTGGGAAAAGAAAAAAAGGAAGAAAGTTTTGATTGAAACATAAACCAGAAAACTGCAGAAATTCAGATAAATAATATTAATATCTATCCAATAGTACCATTATTAATGACACGACCATGGATGTTTACAGGACCAACAGTAGATCTGGAAGTATTAGAAAAGAAGATAGGAAATAAAAATGTTTTAAATTCAGGTACTGCCAAAGAATACATTAATAAATATTATGGACATGTTAAAACATATACATCAAATAATATAGTAGATCAGGCTGGTGTAGCGTACATTATTCCTGAGTTTGGGGTGGAAAAAGGAAAAAGGATAAGTGATAATTTATCAGTATATATAGGTGGAATGGTAATAATACTGTTAGCTATTCAGTGGAAAATTAAAAAGATGTGAATAATTGTTATATTTGCATGGATACCTGCTCATGTCGGTATTAGAATAAATGAAATCGCAGATAAAATTGCAAAGGAGGCTGCCAGACACATTTTAGTTGGAACAGATGTAAAAGTCAGTTGAACAGAAGTAAAAAAGTATCATCAAGAAGAAAATAAGGGAAGATGGCAAAAACAACAGGAAGAAGAGAGAAAAGGTTGGTGGTTTTACAGCATTCAGCTGAAGGCAGGAGAGAGACGGAGTGCCACAAGGAACCGGAGGGGGAAAGTCTATGACGTCTCAGATTTTGACATACAGGATTAAAAAGAACCTTAGTCATAATAGGAAAACATAACACAGGTAAATGTGATTATTGTGGATAAGATGAAATTGTAGAACATTGTTATACAGCCAGAAATACAGAAATGAAAGAGTTCACCTTAATAACAATCTTTCTAAAATAAAATAAGATTAAACAGAAGTTCAATATGTTCTCAAGCTTTGATAAATTATCTCGGCCTGACTCGTTTATTTGAAAGGATATAAGACTTTTTTTCCAGCATCGTTTCAGTCCATACTCCATACTAGCTGGTGGCGGTAATGCGCACTTAAAGTTTTTTGCCAACCGCCCAAAGAACCCCCAAAAGAAGAAGGAGGAGGAGGAGGAGGAGGAGGAGGAGCAGGAGGAGGAGGAGAAGAAGAAGAAGAAGAAGAAGAAGAAGAAGAAGAAGAAGAAGAAGAAGAAGAAGAAGAAGAAGAAGAAGAATCTTCATCATCATCAGCAGCAGCAGTAGCAGAACCAATAATGCGAATCAGTTTTGTGACGTAAGCACGATCATTACGTTGCACGTAACACGTTTGAGTCCAGGAGCGCTGTTTTAATTTCACTTACGGTTGGGGATACTCATCAAGTTTTAATTGTAAGAATAATCATTAGGCATAATTGAGGCTTCGTAGATCAGTTATTACGTTGTGGTTCTAATAAGGCCGGGAGATTAGTCAGACTGAAGCCTTATTTCAATTAGCTGACGGTTGTTTTCCTAGGTGTTAGCAGTAGCATCAAAGCTAACATTAGCTGCAGAGACATACAGGCGCACAATTGACCCATTGTTTCTTACAGCTTATTCGCAGCGCCGTGCCGCATAGCGGTTGTAATATTTAGTACCGATATAGCCGCTGGGTACGTGACTGACTTTTTCTCTGTTTGTGTCAACTAACTAGGCTAACTTGGTTGCAGCAGTGAGCCAGAATGTATCGTCCTAAGCCGACTCTGAAGGACCGACAGCACCTGTACAGGCTCATCATCAGCCAGCTGCTCCATGATGGATACACCAACATCGCCAACAGTCTCATCAATGAGGTGAAACCACAGGGCGTCGTGTCTCCCTCTGAGCAGCTGATGCAGCTGGCAAAGATCGGTAAGAGCTTTCCCAGCCTTCATCATAGTGACGTCAATTTGTTCATATGAAACTAACTGTACAGATTGGACTGGTCACAGGGATGGAGAATGACGACAGCGCCGTTCAGTATGCAATCGGCCGCTCAGATACAGTAGCACCTGGTGTTGGCATTGACCTGGAGTTTGATGCAGATGTCCAGACCATGTCACCAGAAGCCTCGGAGTATGAGACCTGCTACGTCACGTCCCATAAGGGTCCTTGCCGTGTTGCCACATACAGCCGGGACGGTCAGCTCATCGCAACGGGCTCAGCTGATGCTTCCATCAAGATTCTGGATACAGAGCGCATGCTGGCTAAAAGTGCGATGCCCATTGAGGTGAGGCAGGTTGCAGTGTACAGAGAGGGTAGACTCACTGTTCAATTCAAATTCAAAAACACTTTATTGATCCCAAAGGGAAATTAAATGTTGATGTAACTCATTTAGTCAAGGAGTTATAGATGGTGATGGCTGCAGGCAGGAAAGATCTCCTGTAGCGGTCCGTTTTACAACCAAACTGAAGAAGCCTCTGACTGAAGAGATTCTGTTTTCCAATGACAGTCTCATGAAGAGGATGTCCAGGGTTGTCCATAATTTTCTTGATTTCATGCAAAATCCTTCTTTGCATCATCATCATCTCCAGAGGTTCCACAGTCGTCCCCAGAACAGAACCAGCCTTCTTTATCAGGTTGTTGAGCCTTTTTAGGTCCCTGGCTCTGATGCTGCTGCCCCAACAGATGATGGAAGAGGAGATGAGGCTCTCAACAACAGACTGATAGAAGATCTGCAACATCCTGCTGCAAACCTTGAAGGATCTTATCTTCTTCAAGAAGTACAGTCTGCTCTGTCTTTTCTTGTAGACACTTCACTGTTGAGTCTCCAGTCCAGTCTGTTGTCCAGATGAACACCGAGGTATTTATATTCCTCAACCACCTCCACTTCTTCTCCCATGATGGAAATAGGGTTTGATCTGACCCTGTTTCTCCTGAAATCTATAATTGTCTCCTTTGTTTTGTTCACATTCAAGATGAGATGATTGTTTCCACATCATGCCACAGAGCGCTCCACCAGCTCTCTGTACTCAGCTTCTTGTCCATCTCTGATCCACCCGACAACTGCAGAGTCATCTGAGTATTTCTGGAGATGACAGGAGTCTGACTTGTGCTGGAAGTCTGAAGTGTACAGAGTGAAAAGGAATGGTGAGAGTACAGTCCCCTGTGGTGCTCCTGTGCTGCTGACCACCTGGTTGGACACACAGTACTTGAGTTCACAAACTGTGGTCTGTTTGTCAGGTAGTCATGGAACCAGGTGATTGTTAAGGCCTCCACCTGTGTCTTCTGGAGTTTCAGACGAAGCAGATCAGGCTGAATTGTGTTAAATGCACTGGAGAAATCAAAGAACATGATCCTCACAGTGCTGCCTGCTTTGTCCAGGTGACAGTGGGTTTGTTGAAGCAGGTGTATAATGGCGTCTTCAACTCCATCTCCACGGCAATAAGCAAACTGCAGGGGGTCTTGATATGTGCTGGTTTGCTCACTCAGGTGGGCCAACAGGAGTCTCTCCAGGACCTTCATGATGTTGGTTTGTCAGGGCAACGGGTCTGTAGTCGTTGATGACTGATGGGTGAGTTTTCTTTGGAACCGGAACCAGACAGGATCTCTTCCACAACAGTGGTACCTTCTCTTGGGTCAAGCTAAGGTTGAAGAGGTGTTGCAGAATCCCACAGAGCTGCTCTGCACAGGCCTTCAGGACTCTGGGGCTGACACCATCTGGACCTGCAGCCTTGTTCTGGTTCAGTCTCTCCAGCTGCCTCTTCACCTGACTTCTAGAAACAGAAAAGTGGGAGAGGAGGCAAAGGGAGCAGCATCATCTCCTGATTTGGCTGAAGACAAACTAGTGGAAGCAGAAGAGTCCATGACTGAGGTAGAGGACAAACCATCTGAGGTGTGACAGGAAAGCTGTGGGTCAAAGGAGGGTGGGATGTCTGCTTGGCTGGGGGCAGGAGGGGAGGATGGTGAGCTTGTTCCTGAACTGAACCTGCTGAAGAATGTGTTCAGCTCATTTGCTCTGTCCAGACTTCCATCTATCTGATCCTCCTGCTGCTTGAACGCTGTGATCTCCTTCATCCCAGACCACACATCTCTGATATTGTTCTTCTGCAGTTTACTCTCCAGCTTCTTCCTAAACACCTCCTTGCTGTCTCTCATCTTGACTCTGAGCTGCTTCTGTGTCCTCCTCAATATCTCTCTGTCTCGCTCCCTAAAGGCTCTTTTTTTTCCTGTTTATCAGTTCCTTTAGCTCACTGGTGATCCAGGGTTTGTTATTAGGGAAGCATCTCATGGTTCTGGTGGGGATGGTGTTGTCCACACAGAAGTTTACATACTCAGCCACACACTCAGTCATGGCATTAATGTCCTCCATGTGGCTTGCAGAGAGAAATCCAATCGGTAGCATCAAAACAACCCTGTAGGGCTTCTTCTGCTTCCTGTGACCACTTTCTCACAGTCTTTTTTTTGTTACAGGTCGTCTATATTTATATTCTGAGTAGAGAAGAACAAGGTTGTGATCTGATTTACCCAGAGGAGGTCTTGCTTTGGAAATATATGAATCTTTGACATTTGTGTAAAACAAATCCAAAGTCTTGTTTTCTCTGGTAGAGCAGCTGACAAACTGTTCAAACGTTGGCAGCGCAGCAGAGAGAGAGGCGTGATTAAAATCACCAGATATCGCCACAAAAGAATTGGGGTGTTGGGTCTGTATCTTAGCAACAGTGGAACTGATGACATCACATGCATTGTCAGCAACGGCTGAGGGTGGAACGTAAACAGCCACCAAAACAACACTGGTGAACTGTCTTGGCAAATAATATGGACGAAAACTTACTGCCAGTAGTTCAATGTCTGGACTGCAGAGACGACACTTCACAGTAACGAGGCCTGGGTGGCACCATTGGTTGTTGACGAGCTCTGCCAGTCCACCTCCCTTCCTTTTCTTGTTACTCTTTAAATCTCTGTCCGCACGTATAGTCAGGAAGCCCAGCAGAGAGACGGAGTCTGGGATCTGATCCTGCAGCCATGTCTCAGTAAAACACATAATACTGCATTCCCGATACTCTTGCTGAGTCCTTGTCAGGGCTTGAAGTTCATCCAACTTGTCAGCTAGCGATGTCACGTTGCCCATTATGATGGATGCCCATTATGAGAGATGGTTTGAACTTCCTCCTTGTCTCTCTCCTCTCTGCTCCTGCTCTGCATCCACGACGTCTCCTGTTCAGCTCCTGTGGGATTTCTGGCTTCAGTTGTCGTATTGTTGTCGTATTATTTCTGCTTTTGCCATGTTAATCAGCTGCTCCCTGTTGTAAACCACCCTGTTGCTATGGTTACGCATCTTAACAAAAGAGCAAAATATAGAAAAGTATTGGGAAAAATCAATCCAGCTGCACAGCATCCAGGACAAAAAGGAACGGTTGTCCAAAAGAGCAACTTTTTCCAAGAAAAGCAGGAATTAAATTTTGAAAAATGAAAAAAATCTCAATAAAAGTTACAGAGCTACTCCAACGTGCTGCCACCCTGAGCGGCAGTGTTCCCTCTTAACACTGTTGCTCTATGTGTCTTTCAGGTGATGATGAATGAGACGGCGCAGCAGAACATGGAGAATCATCCTGTCATTCGTACACTTTATGACCATGTGGATGAAGTCACCTGCCTGGCCTTCCATCCAAGTGAACAGATTCTTGCATCTGGCTCAAGAGACTACACCCTAAAACTGTTTGACTACTCTAAGCCATCAGCAAAAAGAGCTTTTAAATACATACAGGTCAGTGAGTGATTATCTTTATGATGATCCAGCAGATCATTCTGACCACTGGTGGGTAGAGAGAAAAACATTGTGTTAACATGAACAGCAGACTGGCTCAAGGTGGGTTACTGCAAATGGGTTACTGCTCATTGCTGCAAATTAAGTTAAGCAGCAATGAGCATTGTGTACTTCATCCACAGCTGGTTTCCCACTGCCAGGGAGCTCAGAAAATACCTCCCCTCAACTGAACTCTGAGAAGATTTGAGTGTCTGAGCATGGTCAGAAAAATGATTCCTCTGATCAGACAACAGACTGGACTTTTGAACCCAAGCATTAAGTTGGGAAGCAACTAACTGTTATTTTAGTTATCGATTAATCTATCGATTATTCTGATTATTAATTGGATTAAAAATTTGGCACATTCTGCATATTTTACATTTAACCACTTAAGCTTTTTTATACAATGTTAAAAATACATTAAAAGATGTAAATGAACAGATAATCCAATTCCTTTTTTAAATAAGAAAATAAACATTTTATTGCCTAAAATGCAACAGCATAGCATTCCTTCAGCGAACGCTTGATCATTTGTAGCAAAGGATGCATCTGCAGCTAAGTAAATACTAATATCAACATGTGAACAACTTAGCCCTTTCTGTTGACTTAACATCAATACAGTGTAGGGCTAATCTGTTGATTTATTGTTTTGATTAACCAGTTAATCATCAGATAGCAAAAAATGCTTAATAGAAGTTTTATTTATATATTTATTTATTTATTTTACACAATTTGTAACAGGTGAAGCTAAAACTATGTCACTTGAAGAGTTCTGGGTGGGAACATATTTACACTTTCCATCTTAAATCCAAATTGTAAATATTTTTGTACAGCTTTGGCTTAATTATTGCTTTGAGTGTTTTGTTCTTTCAGCAAATGGACTTTTTTTAGAGTCTTTATACTCCAGTTAATGATTAATTGATTACTAAATTAGTTGACGATTATTTTAGTCATCGATCCATCACAATCAGTCTGATTGTTTCAGCCCTACCATTAAGCCAAATTTAATGAAAGTGTTGCTGCTCTCGGCCAAACATTGTCTCTTGAAGATCACTCAAAATAACTTATCCAAAAATATTTTTATCATTTTGTCAAACTAAGTTTTGTGTAAAAACAAGAACTTAAGATGGTAATTCCTGCTTCTGTTTCCACTCATCAAAACTATTGTGATGCACTTTTCACATGTTTATACAAAAGTCCTTGATCGCGTTTAGGTGGTCCAAAGCTTAAAAAAATTAGAAATTATTAATCAACTAAGCTCCTTCTCCTGCTGTCTTTGTTATCCTACCCACATCCACCCTGGAGAAAGTTCTGCCTGTCATTGCATCTGACCTGTTTCAAATAGTAAACTCTTCCCTCTCATCAGGTGTTTTCACCCAGGCTCTAAAAACAGCAGTTATCAAACCACTGATACAAAAGAACAATCTGGATAAATCACTACAGCAGAATTACAGGCCAATCTCTAACCTTCCATTCATCAGCAAAATGATTAAGAAAAGTGTTGAAACACAGCTTTTTCAATGACAAACTGCTTTGATATCTTTAAGTCCAGTTTCCATGGTTACCACAGACTGCCCTCATCAAAGTGTTCAGTGATATCCACACCAATACAGACTGTGGAAGAACCACAGTGTTGGTTCTGTTGGACCTCAGCACAGCATTTGACACTGTTGACCAGGAGATATTATTGAAGCGACTGGAGAGCTGGGTTGGACTCTCTGGTACAGTACTCAGTTGGTTAAAATCCTACCTAAAGAACAGGGATTTCTTTGTGTCAATAAGCAACTTCTCATCAGACAGTACAAAAGTCACATGTGGAGTACCACGAGGCTCAATCCTGGGACCCCTCCTATTTAATATCTACGTGCTCCCACTAGCTCAGATTATAACAAGTAATAAGATTAGTTACCATAACTATGCAGATGATACACAGCTCTATATTACAATGTCACCAGGTGACTCTGAATGAATCCATGCCCTGCCATGCTTAGAACAAATCAATGCGTGGAGGTGCCAAAACTTTCTCCAGCTGAACAGAAATAAAACTGAAGTTATAATCTTTAGACCTAAAGAGGAACGATCTAGAGTCAGGGCACAGCTTCAGTTATTCCAGCTAGAAACTGGTGATCAGTCCCGAAATCTGGGTGTAGTGATGGACTCGGACCTGAACCTTCAGAGACACAAAGACAATAACAAAGTCAGCCTTCTATCAGCTGAAGAACATTTCCAGGATTAAAGGACTACTGTCCCAGAACCTCCCAGACTACTCGGGTCTTCTGGTCTGCTCTGCATCCCCAGAACCAGAACCAAACATGAAAAAGCAGCTTTCAGTTTTTATTCTCTAATCTGGAACAAACTTCCAGAAAACTGCAGAACTGCTGAAACGCTGAGTTACTTTAAATCAAGGCTATCAAGCCACCTGTTAGAGTTACCTTTGATTCATGATAACTGGAATATTATTCACTTTAGTCTGTATTCAAACTTTTCCTCTCTAAGGTTTTGTTTGTTTGTTTGATGTTTTATGATTTCATCATGTAAAGCACTCTGAGTTGTCTTGTTGCTAAAATGGGCTGTACTAATAAACTTGCCTTGGCTTCTTTTATGAACATGTGCTGACCAGTCTTTTCTATGCTGCCTTTCAGGAAGCAGAGATGTTGCGTTCAATCTCCTTCCACCCCTCTGGGGATTTCTTGCTGGTGGGAACACAGCACCCGACACTGCGCCTCTATGATGTGAACACTTTCCAGTGCTTTGTTTCCTGTAACCCACTGGACCAACACACAGACACAATCAGTGGGGTCAGCTACAACCCCACCGCCAACAGCTATGTCACCTGCAGTAAGGACGGCAGCATCAAGCTGTGGGATGGCGTCTCCAACCGCTGTGTGACCACCTTTGAGAAGGCACATGATGGAGCAGAGGTGTGCTCTGCCATCTTTTCCAAGAATTCCAAGTACATCCTGTCCAGTGGAAAAGACTCAGTGGCCAAACTTTGGGAGATCTCCACTGGTCGGACACTGGTCAAGTACACGGGTAAGAAACGTCTAAATATTCAGATTCATGTATTCATTTCCAGTTGAGATTGAAAATGAAAGAGAATCATTTTAGTCATAGTATTAAAAACCAAAAGCCACACACTGCAGAATGAGACAAGTCTGTGAATCCACCTGGCTTCAGGAAGTGTTAACAGTAATAGATTGAACAAATACTGGTTCAGATAGTTGGGTTGGTATCTGCTAATCATAGAGCTGCAAGTAGGACAGAAAAGTCCAAACTGCAGTGGAGAGCCTTGACTCCTCATAACTCAAGGTTATGAGAAGCCTTGACTCCTCATAACCTTGAGTAAAAATAAGACATTTTGAAACCAAAATGTCAAACATGAACTAATAACTATTATTCAAAACAGAAAACCAGCAGTTATTCCCACTGCTGTTAAAATGTTTATTGTTGCTGCTGAAATGATTTTTTTTTTTTTATGTCCGTGTATTTATTTTTAGCAAAAATATGAACAGCCTCAGGTAACCAAGCCGCTGATTTACAGACACACCTTCTAACTGTAGCTTTAACATCAGTGAGAGTGATCGGTGGCACCCCTTCAGTTTTCACATTATTTGTGTTTTTGCAGCCAGAAGTATTTCCAAACATTCGCATTCCCCCCCTTTTTGTTTTTTTGTCGTTGGAAACAAGGAAAATTTTGTCAAAACTGGCAGCTCAGTGCACAGATAAAGGTGGGGAAGGGGCAGTGAATTATTAATGATTCTTCTATGCTTAATGTAACTGAAGAAGATTCCGATCACTACTCAAAGGGCTTTACAACATACAAAATGACAGGACATTCTAGTGCTTTTGTTGATGCTAAAAACTTCATATATTTATGCGGTCCAACAAAAAGTGTCATGAGTGGCAACGTTGTGCTGCAATCAGGCAGAGGTGAGTCGGCTAGGCTTGTCAGGTAAACAGAACGGGTACAGCGCAAATGAGGAGAGAAAATCTAGAAAAGTTGAGGCCTGAGCAGTTTGAAAATCAATCCCAGTTGTCTGACACGGAACCATCAACCTCCCACTTAAGTCAAGCACTGATTCAGAGATAATGAGCCACATGCCATTGTCTCTGAACTAGAGCCACTAAGGTAAAAGGGGGAAAGTGTGTATGTCTCTAAGGCAGTGGTTTGACCAGTTTCCCTGTCTAAGACACTGTAAAGATGATAATATAATGCACTGAGTGTGGGCAGACCATGGCCAGCAGTAGTGCATTGATGACTGCTTCTGATACATTTCTAATTGGAATGCTGATAAAGCACAAAGCATCTATAAAACACACATGTCGAGATTAGTACTCTGCCCAGGTGTTTCCTCTCCTCGCTACATTTCAGGAGCAGCCGACAGATCATCAGATGAGGCTAAGATGATGATCAAGTTTAATGTTGGCTACAGTATTGATAAAGAAAAACTTCCCTTCACTAAGAAAAATGGCTTCAACATAATGAGATGTTCATAAGATGTTCAGGCCTGAAAACATTTGCACTTTTATTTTAGATTTTCTTTGATTTCATCATTTCATTCATTTATTTTATCTTGAAGTGTTTTTAAGTTTTTAAGCACATTGAAGAACTTTAAATACAGAGCCTGAAATTCACTTTTTAAAATGGGGGGGGGGGAACCCTTACATGGTTCACATGGGGGTGATTTATATACTTTGGGGGGATTACTTAGCTTGACTTTGGATCTTGTATTGTCTAATGGGCAGCTCTAATTTGTGGTCTATTTTTACCTTCCTAGTTGTCATTCTACCTGCTCTCTCTTGTCCGTTTACCTGTTTGGTTTCCTCTGCTGTATCTCTTCCACTTAAGAACTCAGAGTTTAAAGGCAGAACGTATCTGTAAGCATGGAAAACTATCCAGAAAGAAATGGTAGTGCTTGTGAGATTAACTATAGATCTTGTCACATTCTTGTTTTTGATGAAGGCATTTATTACCCTTCCGTTTAATCTTCTTCCCTTGTGTTTATCATAATTGCAGCTCCCTTCTCTCTCATGCTCTACTCCTGTTCCTGTTCTCGTCCTTCTCAGTGGCATCTCTCTCCAAAGTAACAACTTTGTTGAAATAAAATTCCCAAATAGTCAAATTGCTTACATGACCTCTATCTTTGCTGCACTGGCTTCTAAACTATTTGCATTGCTATAATTTGTTGCCTCTTTCCCCAACTTTTTGGGATGCATTTTGGGGAACATTTTTCATTTTGGTGCCTCCTTCTTCTCTCTTGCTTCCATCTCGTCTTTCTCCATCCTCTGTCTCTTTTTCATTTTTAGAATCGTGTATTTGTGTTAATGTTAAATGAATACTGTTGAAAATGATAAAATGATAAACATTACTTTGTGTCACACTTTATAATCACATAAGTTTGGAAAGCTCTTTTTTTGGATGCAATATTTGTCACATTAATTACTTTATCAAGCCATTTATTTATTTCTATATTTATAGCCAGTTTTGGCAGGATCAGTCCTCCATACATTTGTCTTCACACCTGCATGTCCAGTAGGTTTAACCTTCACATGTCTGTGAATCTGTGCATAAATGGTTGAATGACTGACTGTAGCGTTGGAGTCCTCAGACTTGATAAAGTGCTTTAGAAATGCAGATCATTTACCATTTCTTGCTGAATCTGCCTCCCGTTTCTTTTTACTGCTACCAAATGAGAAACATTTGAGCCGCAGAGGGAAGTCGATATTTTGGAGCGTTGGAACGGCTGATTCTACCACTGCTATTTAAGCCACAGATATATTCTGAGCCAGTTAGCTTGACTCTTTGGTCATTGGGCTGCTTTGTAATGTTACTGCCACCACCTGTTGGAGGAAACGAGGATTTGCGTCGTTACCGCAATCACTGGCATCAGTGCCGTTGTTTTTTGGTAGCGCGCCCACTTCACCCCCTCCAGCTGATAGGTTTAGGTTTTAACGAGCGTGCCATGTTTTGATTAGCTCACAGTTAAAAGAATCTGACAACTGTTGGTTTCATATATACCGGGAGAGCGGAGGGAGCTCGTACTAAAAAGAGCGCTGGAAAAGCTCTAGTTCATAGCTCCAATGCAGACGTCACACATCGTGATGGTATTCATCGCTGTAATTTTATGCGGGATTTTCCGCATTATAAAAGCTATATTTGTGGGAATCGATTAGAAAATACCCAGTACCCGCAATCCTGCAGTGAATTTCAGGCCCTGAACCACTTTATCAATAAGTACCTGCCTTTTACAACTCTGCTTCAAATAAACAACTTTACGTTTACTAGATTGTTAATCATTTACAAGGCAATATTGTCTTCATGGACAGTGATTTGGATAGATATCTACTTTATTGTCCCTTTAGGGGAAATTTGTCTTGGACTGCGTGTGCTGCAAACAGCAGCCACCATAGCTAAAAAATGTACGGTGAAAACGGATCAAACATTTACGCCACAATAAAATCAAAAATACACATTCTCAAAAAGAAACACATCCGGAACCTTCCCACAAGCAAACAAACCAACTAATGAGACCAGAGCATCAATATGGCATTCATGCTCCCTCACACTCTATTTCGACCTTATTTATTATTCTAACAGATGTAGGGACAAATGAATATTTAAATGAACTTTTTAAGCAGTGAACCAGTGAAACTGCAATATTTAATGCAACGCGGTTGAAAACTGAGGTGTATCTAACTGCAGAGAAAAAGTTAGACACACCAATGCAGAAAGTCAGTCTAGAGTCCTGTGTTGAGCAGTAAGTAGAGCAGCACTGTTTTTTACATGTCTCACATCTTGTCTTTATATAAGTGCAGTGAGTTTAAACAAATGGAGAGTTGAGGGTTTTCCAGATGAAAGGAGCGCCGTCTGCCCTGCCCCCTGAAACCTGCTGCAAAGTCCCAAAACCAGTTCTGATCTTTCAGGTTTCGGGTCTGTCCCTAGGCAACACAGATTCAGAATTATCTTATTAAAATGCTTTATTGAAGTTTACTCTTTTAATCCAATTAAGCTTTCTACTAACGAGGTTCTATTAGATCATATGTAACTGAGTGTGAAGAGCCTTGAGATGACACTTGGTGAACAGGTGCCCTCTCTGTATATAAACTGAACTAAAGTATTTGCTTAATGTCCTGAGAAATTAAAAATATCAGCTCAGTCTCAGACTCTCCAGGCCTTGGTTAGTGTGTAAATTTAAAAATGTATGAGAAAAAGACTGAAGAAGCACAGCTTGTTTCTAGAAGAAAGCTGCTATTCTAATAAACATGACGTCATGATTTCAAAACTGCGTCTTTGAACATACTACAAATAAAACAGACTAGGATGCAAATACCTTTTTTTTGTGTCTCAGTGGGGAAATTTGGGTGTCACAGCAGCAATTGAAGGTAAGTGGGAGCATGCATATTCACACAAAGTACCCGAATAAGACACTATGCAGATAAGTTGACAGCATATGAAAAATAACACTGTGCAGTCATTTAAAAAAATAGCAGTACAAATATATAAATTCCCTATTAATGCTCCAACTCCCCCAGCTGCTTGGGTGTCAGGAGATGTGACAGGTGGTGCTCCGGATAACTGAGGAGAAATGGCTACATCTTCAGTTCAGCATCACTTTGTTTACAGATACATGAAATGACAATAAATTATGTTACGTTTCTTCTTAAAGATTTCATTTAAGCTGCTGGATTTCTGAGAACCATCCCTCTGAGAAGGAACGGACTGTTAAATTGGTTTGCAGCGGAAAATTATAGATTAGACTCTGAAATATATGGGTGCTACACATCTTATTCACAAATGCAGTTTTATGCCGGCAAAAAATGTTTTATTTATTACAAACTCACAAGTTTAGCCACAAGATGAGCTCTGCTCGATGCAGTGTTGGCAGTCAGGTTCTCCGGAAGCATTTGGGTTGTTTTAACAGCCACAGGACCCAGGCAGCACCATGCAGTGCAGGAACTCTGTTCCACTGGTGAAGCTTTGACCAAACTGGGTCAGAACCCAAAACATGATGTCAAATAACACAGGGTTGTTTGGGTTAACACTTTTTTTTTTTTTTTTTTTTTTTTTTTTTTAATGTAACCGTTATTTAACCATCTGTCTTCCGCTTCACACAGACTTCCCTCTTCCCAGTCACTTAGGCCATCCTGGGTCATCCTCTGGGCGTGCCCCCAGTGGGACATGCCCAGACACCCTGCGGAGGAAACACATTTCGGCTGTTTGTATCTGCGATCTCGTTCTTTTTGATCGCTACCAAGAGCTCAGGACCATAGATGAGGGTAGGAACGTATCGTACACTGAGGAAGTATTCACAGCGCTTCACATGTTAAGTTACAGCTTTATTCCCGTTTGTATTCAATGAATCTCTTTCTTCAAAATTCTGCACACAAATACTCTATTATGACGATGTGGAAAAAAGTTTTTCAGCTTTTTGCAAATTTATTAACAATAGAAAACCAAGAAATCTACGTAAATATTGACACCCATTGCGTAATACTTAGTTAATCCACCTTTGGCAGCAATGGCAGCCTCAAGTCTTTTTGAATATGATGCCACCATCTGAGCTCACCTATCTTTAGGCAGTTTGGTTCATTCTTCTCTGCAGTCGTTCTCCAGCTCCACCAGGTAGGATGGAGACATCTGTCAGCCATTTTCAGATCTCCAGAGATGCTCACTCAGATTCAAGCCTGGACTCTCAGGGCGTTCTCAAAGGGGTTCTGAAGCCACTCCTTTGAGATCTGGGCCATGTGCTTTGGTTCGTTGTCCTGCTGAAAGATGAACCGTTGGCCCAGTCTGAGGTCAAGATGCTCTGGAGCAGGTTTTCATCCAGGATGTCTCTGGACATTGCTACATTCATCTTTCCCTCCATCCTGACCAGTCTGCCCGTTCCTGCTGCTACTAAACATCCCCATAGCATGATGCTGCCACCACCATGCTTCACTGTAGGGATGGTGATGAGCAGTGCCTGGTTTCCTCCAAACATGACGACTGCCATTCACACCAAAGAGTTTAATTTTTCTGTCATCAGACCAGAGAATCTTGTTTCTCATGGTCTTCAGGTGCCTTTTGGCAAACTCCAGACAGGGTGCCATGTCCCTTTTATTAAAGAAGGGCACCCCCCCTGTGTGCCAGTCCAGCAGAACTGCCCCCGATATCTACACGATGCTGCAGAGGCACTTCAACAAAACTAACCCTGCAACATCCAGAGCCTTAAGGAACTCCAGGCAAATCTCATCCCCTCCAGCGGCCTTGCCACTGACAAGCTTTTTAACCACCTCTGGGACCTCAGTACCAGAGATGGAAGAGCCCAACCCAAAGTCTCCGGGCTCCGCTTCCTCCCTGGAAGACGTGCCAGCGGGATTGAGAAGGAATTCGAAGTATTCTGCCCACCGATCCTCCACGTCTCGAGTCAAGGTCAGCAGCACACCGTGCCTACCATACACAGTGTTGGTGGTGCACTGCTCCCGTAATATAGGAATTCATGATGGTTGAGCGGTTTTTAAGGTGCAGCCATCGACATCACAGTTCAGATTTTTTCTAACCAATAAGGCATCAGACCCAAATACTTGTTTCCCCAATTCAGTCTGAACCTTGGGAACAACCAAATGCCACAAGAATGCAGTGCATAATAGCTACTTTCTTAAAGTTTTACAGGGTGTCCACAGGGTTGTAAAAGGTAGTAAATTAAATTAGCAAAAATTAACGCCATTAAAAAGTATTCAAAAATAATAAATGTCATCTGACAAGGTATTTTTTGAACAACTGCCTAACTAGCAGTTTTTTCCATTTGTATCAAGTACAAGTCTAGCTCCTAAAAAATCCCGTGAATTGATCTCATCTTATTTTAGGTGTGAGTAGAGCCTAATCTTATCAATGATGTCATGACATCAGTCAGTGGGCATTCACACCTCAGTTGCCATTTCTGCTCTTAACACTTTAAGTGGACCGGTGTGTGGTCACAGAACCCCGTGTAACAGGACCTTTTTTCAGCGTACGGTGCATACCGGGACTTTCTCCAGTATTGTAACAGGTGTTGCGTGAGTCTGCGCTTCCCCATCAATATGTTCCCCCTACAGCTCCCCACTGCACAGGCTACAAAAAAAAAAAAAAACCACACACACCACTTCCCAGCCTGTAACCACCGCGCTCTTCTCCTACATAGAGGCACTGAGGCAACCTGTCAAGTTTCACGGTGAGACAGAGCCGGTGCACAGACACAGACAGCCACTGATAAGAGGCAGTGTAATAAACTGCTTACAGAGGACATAGAAGAGCAAGGAACTCGATGTGAATCAGGGCATGAAAACAGAGGCTCCAGCGCTGAAGAGAGAAAATCAAGAGCTTGAGTGGCAGATCAGGTGAAACACATAGAGAAGACTCCATAGATGACGAGGCAGCGCAGGTGAGTGGCATGAGTGAAGATTACTGGTGAGCGTGAAGACAACAGAAATAACATGAGAGAAATTAACGAGGAGCTAACAATAAACCAAGAATGGCTGTCACTGTTCTAAGGAAGCTAAATGGAAACACACAAAGAACAAAACCCAAGAATAAACCAAGAAACTAAATATAAAGGAATTAATTATATGGCAAGAGCTTTTGAGCAATAATTAATACAGGGGATTGAACAGAATATGGCAAGACTTGAACTGAAGTAAAAACACAATAGATCATAAGAAAAAAATCTAAAGGAAATAAGTATTTATGGGTTTTGTTTTGTTTTTTTTTTGGGGGGGGGTTGTTATTTTTTTTTGTCAGATAAAAGATGAGATATTGCTAAAGTGCCATGTGTTTGTTGAGGCCAGGCCTAATACTGAGAAGAAATATATTTTTCAGATGGTAACAGTAATAAGCTTACTGAACTCCCGAGTCTAGAAGGGATTAATCATTTCTTTATTTCTTATATATATATATATATATATATATATATATATATATATATATATATATATATATATATATATATATATATATATATATAAACCCTAGCATCCTCATACCTGTTAAGAGTTGTGTTACAGTTATTGCAAGTACACCTGTTTATGTTTAAAAGAAAATGTTAGTGGAACATTAAATGTCTTCTCACTTCTCACTTTAAATTAGTTTGGCTCTGAAATACACTAAACCTGCACCGTTGTGCTAAATCAGCCAGGACAAAGTTCTGTCTCAGCTTCATCAAAGTAACCAGAATTTGGTCGACTGCAGGCATTGTTGAGGAAGCAGCAGCAAATGGCTGAAGGCAAGAGACCAGTGTGTGAAACTTGACGAGTGGAATCCTGGTATACAAGAGGGAATCTGCATCAGTCTTCACTGATACTGAAAATACTGTCTGCAGCAGAGTTTGGCAGTGCTGGGGATGGTGGATTCATTCCACATGTGAGTCATGGACCTCTTGAATAGGTGTGGTCCTCCATCCCTGGGCATGACAGGATGGCTTCAGCGCTGAACACAGCTCCTCAGTCTGGTCAGGCCCATGGAAAAATACAGTATACAAATAGTGAGGTGTGACACATTGGGATTTTCCACACTATAAACACACACACACACACACACAATAGATAGATCGATAGATGTTTTCATGCATACATATGTTTATTTGCTAAGATAAAGCAGAAAAATTAAAGCATAAAACTCAATGCTGTCTCTAACATCGTTCCTTCATTTATTACATTAGGCTCCGAGGCCACATCATGATGGTGTGCGAGCAAAACAGGGTGAACTGAGTTTAAGAGTTTCAAAGTTCACACTTTAAACTAGCTATAAAGCCATCTCATATTAGTGAGTAGTGTTAGTGTGGCTAATACTAGCCAACGTTAGTAGGACAACAGTCTCTATGTGTATGGTTTAGAGAACTTAGACCCTTACCTCAACTGAGACATTTGCAAATGGCTGCTGACATTTCCAAATCCAGCTTGTTAAATTCAATACTAGCTGATTTATATAGCACCAACTCACAGCGAATATCGTCCCAAGGCACTTTACAAAAACCAGGAGTACTTTCTATGTAGAAGAAACGTCAAAAGTTCATGGCAGTAGTGGCTTCAAGGACAGAAATACAGTTAAGCTCTGAGCTGGGTTCCATGTCTAGATGATAAACAGAGGTTGAAAACTTGGTTTTGTGCTGAGAGTCTTGCTCTTTCTCACTATCTCACAGCCTAAATAACCTGCTGACATGCCATAGAAAACAGTTTTCCTTTAAACAGTTTATTTCCTCTCTTCATCCTCTAATTTCATCTTTAACATCCAACTATGAACACAAAAAGCTCATTTTGAGTTGTTTTCACTCAGTAAAAGTGTCCAAAATGAAGACTGCTGTAAACGTGACCTGGTAGCAAATAGTTAGTGCAGTACTTTGCTGATCAGGAAGAAGATCGCATTGTTTAATCTATGACTTGTCAATCATCTGTCAGAACCAATCAAGGTTGTCTGTCTATCACCAGATGATTTCATGGTGCTTCTTTTGGTAAAGATTAGATGATCTTTTGAGACCTTGAAAAAGATGATTACCTGATACTTGTTTCTGAAACTTGATGTGTGTTGTTGGTTGGGGGCCACTGTTCTTTGGTGAATCTACTGAAGTCTGGGCCAGAAACCTGCCAAGTCCTACAGGTCTTCTGTGGAAGCAGTAAAGTGTGGAATAGACCTTCTGGCTTCCAGCGTGGATTGAACCCGAGCGTATAAATGACTCTTCATCGATACATGTGTGGTCTGTGTTTCAGGGGCGGGGCTCAGCGGTCGTCAGATGCATCGCACACAAGGCGTGTTCAACCACACGGAGGACTACGTGCTGCTGCCTGATGAGCGAACCATCAGTCTCTGCTGCTGGGACTCCAGAACAGCAGAGAGGAAGAACCTGCTCTCTCTTGGTCACAACAACATCGTCCGCTGCATCGTCCACTCACCCACTAACCCCGGCTTCATGACCTGCAGCGACGACTTCAGGGCCCGCTTCTGGTACCGCCGTGCCACCACAGACTGAGCCTCAGTGTTGCCACTTCAGTAACTTGCTGGTGCCCTCTCAGTCCTCTAAGCAGCCATTTATTTCACTTTTAGTTCGTTTGAAACAGGGGAGTGGCGTTTGTGGGACATTTCTAAAGAAAAGCAGCAGCTGTAAACGCTAAAGCTCAAGAGGAAAGCGTCTGGCTGCTGCTTCCCCACTGCCCTTCTCTGAGCGCCACTGTTCAAACTGAAAGTATGAAGCATAAAACATCAGCTGTGACACCGTTCTTCTCATAATCACCTGTACATTTGCTTCACTGTCTCTTTTTTTTTGTTTGGTTTTTTTTTTTCTTTTGTCTCTATTGTAATTTTGATTTTTAATAAAAAAAGAAAATTACAAGCAAGAAGCTGTGCCCAGAGGTTTGTTGGTAAAAGAATCTGTTTTGTCTCCTAACCACAGCTATGGTGATATCCTGTAGATATTTTAAGAACACAGTTGCTGCAAAAAGTCTGCGGCAGTGTCTAAGGCCCTCGAATAGGCAGCAACACACACACACACACACACAGCAGTCAGGCTAACACTCAGTGGAGCGCCTTGTCTGCTCTAAACAACGTCTTCGGATGTTTTTCTTAACTTGGGGGATGGCAAAGTAAAATATGAGGAACGTTTGGAGAAACTGCTGATTATTATTTTCATCCCTCCAACCTGCAGCCTAGTTTGCCCAGACGCTACATCTGTGTTGCCCAGGCAACACTAAGAAAACCGATTTTCAGCTTAACCCCCCCAAACACACACACACACCCTTCCCACACTCAGACTCTATCCCCAGCAGTCACTCACGCCTGTGGAGGAACTCCACAAACTAACGAGACAAAAACCCAAACTTTTCTGAAGTTAGTTGGAAAAAGGTGACATAGTTCTGCTTTACAAAGAAGGTTCTATGAAGGTTGGGGCAGAGAAGTGCTGGGGGAGGGGGGTGCTGTGTGACCAATGGGGCAGCAGGAAAGCATGTGGGTCTCTGACAGGAGCTCCGCCCAGCTGTGTTTTCTCTCTCTCTCTTTGACAGCATGCTTGAGACGCAGCGGAGGAACTCAGCCGGGCTCCTCGCTCTGTCCTGCTGAGATGCTCCAGTGAAGACGCTCTGTGGACGAGCTTCAGATCAACCATGGTGAGTTCTGCTGGACTTTATTTCACCTTCAGGAGGTTTAGTATAACTGGAGCTGATGTGTTAATGTGGTGTTGCTGGGATGTAGAACGAGCTGCTGGGTCTTGGTTTGGGCTGCTCCGTCTTTCTGAACACGCAGCCTCGCAGCCCTGTGAGCTGCTGTAACCTGATCCTGGCACAGAGCTGAGAATCCTCATTAACGCCAAAGCCTGGGTGATCATCAGCGCTCCTCAGGAACCAGTCAGACTGGACGCTGGGGTTCTGTTCAGCTTGTCTTCCCTTCTAGGTGGAACTCTGAATGAAAACCTGCAAACAGCCCCTCCGCTACAAGCTCTTCATGTTTAAACGGCGTGTTTCTATGAAGTGAACCACTTCAATTAATGAGGCTGGAGGCTGTAGAAATGAAAATGCTACCGAAGCAGTTTTTAATATTTCTTTTCAAGACAAAAGATCCCAGGAGAAACTGAGTTGTGAGAACGTCAGTCAGGAACAGCTGGGAGAAGCATTAAAGTTTCCCCAACAAGAGAAAAACGGATCCATCGTTGTGATGTCAGTCCCTCTTAGAGCTGTCTGATGGGAGCCCGAGGGATCTGGTTAGAGCTTCAGTTTCAACTGTCCCAGAGTTGATGTGACAGCAGTGTGATCTCACTCTGTTTCACTGCAGCGTGAAAGGAAATGCATCATTCTGATAATTCCCCCTGCCATGCATATGTTCTACTGAACTCATCATCACCACCCACTCTATATAAATAGACTGCTTTGGCTGATGAGTAACTTGACTGAACCGATCGAACTTCCGTTCTGCAGGATTATTTGGAAATGAAGTTGGTCTTTTTCAGTTTCATGAGGACTATTTCAGGAAGTCTCATGTGCTGCTGTTGTCTGTCTGAATCTTCTGGGAACAGCAGGGAGCAGAACCCGGCCATGGAAACATCTTCACTTCCCAGCATCACAAGGGTTTTAAGTCCATGTTGTGCATTAAAGCACTGGGGGTTAGGAGCCCATCAGTCTGCCTCATGTTTCTCACAACGAGTCATCACGATGCAAAAGAGTCAGGCTTGATACTGATACCAGGGAAAATACTCAGTATCATTCTTGATACCACAGCAACATTTTTGAAGGCAACAAATTTGTTATTATTATTATTATTATTATTTACTATATGACAATATTTACTTCCTTAATTAAGGCAAAACCAATAAGGAGTAGGGTCAGTTCAGCCTTCATGAAGAGTCACTTCCCTGTTTGGTAAAACAGTAGATGAAGACACACTATTGATAGGTGTTAATATCCTTTATGGAGGTATGTACCTCTGATTCAGTCAAGCAGTTATTTTATTGTTATTATAACTGTTTAGTGTGTGCCTCGATTTGCTGTTGATACACATAAATGTTACAATTGAGGGACAAATAAAGGATTCTGTACTAAAATGACTTGTGTTTCAAAACCAACATAGAAAACCTATTTTTCCAGTGGAAACGGGGCTCTGATCTCTGCCTCCATGTTTCCAGCAACAGCTCTGTCCAGTTTCTGTCTGTCTGCTAATTACCTGCCTGCTCGGCAGCAGCCTGATTACTGAGGAACACTAGAACCTCCTGGACCAGGGTCTGCAACCTTTGCAGTCCTCCTTTAGATTCAGATTTGCCTTTAGACCAGCTAAATAAAATTTGTTTAGAGCCGCAAATGTTACATTACCTTTTTTTTTTGTTTGTTTGTTTAAAAAAGGCAACTT
This sequence comes from Anableps anableps, assembly GCA_014839685.1. Lineage (NCBI taxonomy): Eukaryota > Metazoa > Chordata > Actinopteri > Cyprinodontiformes > Anablepidae > Anableps > Anableps anableps. Next base: position 39,392,045 of record CM026069.1, read on the forward strand.
AAATTTTTTGATAAATGTCTACTAAAGGAAATTTGTTGTCGTTTTTAAATAACCCCATTTTATTTCTGTTTTTAGGTTTTAAAATGAAGAAAATATCAAACTTGCAGAAAAGATGGATACGTTCTCTTCTGTGGGATGTTTAAATGTATGAAAAATGAAAAAAGAATATGATTTCCAACTTAATGACAAAAAAAAAAAAAAAGATCAAACAATTTCACTGGTATTTTGTGTTATTCTGTTGTATGGAAATTTATTACATGAAAAATGCTCTGCTTAAAGCAGCATTTGTTATTAAATTCATATTTAAAACATTGGTAGATTCTTTATCATTTTAAGCCAGAGTTATTAAGAGCCATTGTGGAAGGTCCAACGAGCCACTTGCAGCTCCAGAGCCGCAGGTTGCGGACCCCTGTCCTAGAACATGGCACCAACAGATAGTCACTGCATTCCCCACTAGTGGACATCATAACTTCTAACTTCTGGATCGGCTCTTTCCATTTCCTTTCTTCTCCATCACGTTGACCTATTTGTTCACTTCCTTTGCTTTTCTTCTAATGCACTAATTATTCATTAAGTTAACGTTATAAAGGCTTAATCCAAGCAATGTTTCTGCTGGGGTTAATATGTTCTATCTGCTTTCTTTATGTGTTTAATATGCACAGAATTAATCTCACGGAGTCTGCAGAAGTGCTTCTGTGGAAAGCTTGATGCACACAGTAGCAGCATCGTGCAAGGATGCTGATACAGCAGGTTTTTGAGTCGCAGTTGTATAGTTTGAACCCACATATTCAGCTTTTTTCTATATTTCTTTCCTGACCACTGCATCATATCAGCCCATTTATTGCACTACATTTTAATCCAGTGCAGTGATGCCAGTTGTGTGTACAGGAAGACTAAACAATGAAAAGGAACACAAAAGCTTGAAATCATTCCCAAAACAATCCGAAAGAGTCATACCCAGTAGAGGTGTGCGTTGTGTAAATGGTTGCAGGTGAAACAACGAAGCAGCTGCGTGTTCAACATGTTCACCATGAAAACACAAACGGAAAGGACGAGTGTGAGGAAGTGATGGGTATAAATAAACCCGAGTGTAGCAGTGAGATAAGTTCCTGCCAAGGACCACAGAGCCCTGCGGCCACCGTGCAGTCGCGTTCCAGCCGCCATGCAGTCGCGTTCCAGCCGCCATGCAGTCATGTTCCAATCGCCATGCATTCGCGTTCCAGCCGCCATGCAGTCGCGTTCCAGCTACCATGCAGTCGCGTTCCAGCCGCCATGCAGTCGCGTTCCAGCTGCCATGCAGTCATGTTCCAATCGCCATGCAGTCACGTTCCAGCCGCCATGCAGTCATGTTCCAATCGCCATGCAGTCGCGTTCCAGCTACCATGCAGTCGCGTTCCAGCCGCCATGCAGTCGCGTTCCAGCTGCCATGCAGTCATGTTCCAATCGCCATGCAGTCATGTTCCAATCGCCATGTAGTCGCGTTCCAGCCTCGTTCCAGCCGCCATGCAGTCGCGTTCCAATCGCCATGCAGTCGCGTTCCAGCCGCCATGCAGTCGCGTTCCAGCTGCCATGCAGTCGCGTTCCATTCTCGTTCCAGCCGCCATGCAGTCATGTTCCAGCTGCCCTGCAGTCATGTTCCAATCGCCATGCAGTCGCGTTCCAGCCTCGTTCCAGCCGCCATGCAGTCGCGTTCCAATCGCCATGCAGTCGCGTTCCAGCCGCCATGCAGTCGCGTTCTAGCTGCCATGCAGTCGCGTTCCATTCTCGTTCCAGCCGCCATGCAGTCATGTTCCAGCTGCCCTGCAGTCATGTTCCAATTGCCATGCAGTCGCGTTCCAGCCGCCATGCAGTCGCGTTCCAGCTGCCATGCAGTCGCGTTCCAGCCTCGTTCCAGCCGCCATGCAGTCGCGTTCCAGCTGCCATGCAGTCGCGTTCCAGCCTCGTTCCAGCTGCCATGCAGTCGCGTTCCAGCCGCCATGCAGTCGCGTTCCAGCTGCCATGCAGTCGCGTTCCAGCCTCGTTCCAGCCGCCATGCAGTCGCGTTCCAGCCGCCATGCAGTCGCGTTCCAGCTGCCATGCAGTCGCGTTCCAGCCTCGTTCCAGCCGCCATGCAGTCGCGTTCCAGCCGCCATGCAGTCGCGTTCCAGCTGCCATGCAGTCGCGTTCCAGCCTCGTTCCAGCCGCCATGCAGTCGCGTTCCAGCTGCCATGCAGTCGCGTTCCAGCCTCGTTCCAGCTGCCATGCAGTCGCGTTCCAGCCGCCATGCAGTCGCGTTCCAGCTGCCATGCAGTCGCGTTCCAGCCTCGTTCCAGCCGCCATGCAGTCATGTTCCAATCGCCATGCAGTCGCGTTCCAGCCTCGTTCCAGCCGCCATGCAGTTATGTTCCAGCTGCCCTGCAGTCATGTTCCAATCGCCATGCAGTCGCGTTCCAGCCGCCATGCAGTCGCGTTCCAGCTGCCATGCAGTCGCGTTCCAGCCGCCATGCAGTCATGTTCCAATCGCCATGCAGTCGCGTTCCAGCCTCGTTCCAGCCGCCATGCAGTTATGTTCCAGCTGCCCTGCAGTCATTTTCCAATCGCCATGCAGTCGCGTTCCAGCCGTCATGCAGTCGCGTTCCAGCCGCCATGCAGTCATGTTCCAGCTGCCCTGCAGTCATGTTCCAATCGCCATGCAGTCGCGTTCCAGCTGCCATGCAGTCGCGTTCCAGCCTCGTTCCAATCGCCATGCAGTCGCGTTCCAGCCGCCATGCAGTCATGTTCCAATCGCCATGCAGTCGCGTTCCAGCCTCGTTCCAGCCGCCATGCAGTCGCGTTCCAGCCGCCATGCAGTCGCGTTCCAGCTGCCATGCAGTCGCGTTCCAGCCGCCATGCAGTCGCGTTCCAGCTGCCATGCAGTCATGTTCCAATCGCCATGTAGTCGCGTTCCAGCCGCCATGCAGTCATGTTCCAATCGCCATGCAGTCGCGTTCCAGCTGCCATGCAGTCATGTTCCAATCGCCATGCAGTCGCGTTCCAGCCGCCATGCAGTCATGTTCCAATCGCCATGCAGTCGCGTTCCAGCCTCGTTCCAGCCGCCATGCAGTCGCGTTCCAGCCGCCATGCAGTCGCGTTCCAGCCGCCATGCAGTCGCGTTCCAGCTGCCATGCAGTCATGTTCCAATCGCCATGTAGTCGCGTTCCAGCCGCCATGCAGTCATGTTCCAATCGCCATGCAGTCGCGTTCCAGCCTCGTTCCAGCCGCCATGCAGTCGCGTTCCAATCGCCATGCAGTCGCGTTCCAGCCGCCATGCAGTCGCGTTCCAGCTGCCATGCAGTCGCGTTCCATTCTCGTTCCAGCCGCCATGCAGTCATGTTCCAGCTGCCCTGCAGTCATGTTTCAATCGCCATGCAGTCGCGTTCCAGCCTCGTTCCAGCCGCCCTGCAGTCATTTTCCAATCGCCATGCAGTCGCGTTCCAGCCGCCATGCAGTCGCGTTCCAGCCGCCATGCAGTCGCGTTCCAGCTGCCATGCAGTCGCGTTCCAGCCTCGTTCCAGCCGCCATGCAGTTATGTTCCAGCTGCCCTGCAGTCATTTTCCAATCGCCATGCAGTCGCGTTCCAGCCTCGTTCCAGCCGCCATGCAGTCGCGTTCCAGCCTCGTTCCAGCCGTCCTTCGGTCGCGTTCCAGCCACCATGCAGCCCATCCTGCTGTTTGGAGCTCAGCTTGTGCAACACCTCAGGCATCATGCAAGCTGTCCTCCATGTCACCAGTGTCCACTGTGCCTCTTGTTGGACTGCATGTTGCATGGTTGCTGCCAGACGCAGATGAAAACACTATGTCCATTCTAACATGCATTCCCTGCTGCTGAAGTCTGATGAAAATTAGGCAAATCCGTTGTTCTTCTGGTTTCCTACCAGGTTGCTGCAAAATGACAGATTTTTTCAGCCATCAACAACATCTGGTCTATCTAGAAACCTGCTTAATCACTTCCAAAACCAGTTTTGAAGGGTTTTTGGGAACATCTTGATCTTGACGTTAGTCCGAGGCGTTTCATCTTTGATGGTTAAACCCATCAAATGTTAAGATGTTAGGCTGAATAAACCTTTACTCTTACTCTGTGATCAACAGACTGGAGCTACTGTTAAAATATTTTCACTCTGTTTCAGTCACATGCTAAATGTGTAATTTTCAAGCTGATTTTGAAGAATTTAAGTTTAACTGAGTTTAAGTTGAAGTCATCCATCTCGAAAATACAAAGTATGTCAACCTGAGTTAGACCCAGTCCAATCAGAATAAATATTTCTGAGATGAACAAATGTTGACATTACCAACCTGAGGCATATTTGGTGATGAAACAATCACATCATTTTCCACAAAACTCATCCGAGGTTAGAAAATATGAAGGAGAAATGAATTCCCATTGTGTTAAAAGAACATTTCTATTTTTACTCAGCACTCTGTCAGTCTAATGTAGAATATTCGATGTTCCCACAGAATTATGGGGAAAATCTAATATGTCATTTACAGGATGACTTCCTGTCTGAGTGCAGAGAGGGGAGCTGATCTCAGCTCCATGTTTCCCCTCCGGCTGGGAAGATGAGTGAATCTCTTCATTCTAGTAAACGTCTCCTCCACCAGGATGTGATCAGCAAGCTGTGCATGTTGTGCAGCCTCTGGTATGCGTCTGGAGGGATGATGGATGAGGTGCTGACCTGATGCCGAGGTCGTGACCTGTCTGTCAAAGGGCAAAGGTCAGAGGGAAGAAGGTGTTGTTCCCACACTGTGGCCTGGTTCCAATGTTAGTGCCTCTATTTAAATAAAAGGGTGACCTGGTGGGTTCAGTTACTATGTTTCATTTGCCATGGCAACTGGGAATGACATCACACAATTTAAAGGGATAGTTCTGAATTTTTCAAGTAAGAACCATAAAAACAGTAAATATTTACGTTGTTGTAAACCACTCCTTTGGTCTAAAGTCAGATTAATTGTTCCTAGTGACTGAAGGTAGCAGCCAGTCTGAGAGTGGCCAAGTCTGTCGGAGACTTCTACCGTCTTAGATAACGTAGCGCTAGCTGGTGCCAATGCTGTTTTCGGAACCTTTAAACTGCTTTCATGTTTGCATGTTTACACAGAAGCTGATGATTACTAACACAGGAAGTGGAAGCTGGAGGGGGCGCACCACCAATAATCTTCCTACTCTCGAGGAATGGAACTTGTAAATTTTTTCCTATGATGGTAGCTAACACAAAAACAGAGCCAACATGTGTAAAATAGAAGCTGTTAAAAGATAGTTTATTTTTACTCCACTTTAATATTATCAGATGGATCTTCTGTCTGGAAATTCTTTACATGTTTCCTTCTTAGTATCTGTTTCCAGAGGTGGGGAGTTACTAGTTACTGTTATTCAGTTACAGTTACTTGAAAACCTTTTTGGAAAAAAAAAGTACTTCTAGAAGTAATTTTACTCTGCCGTACTTCTACTTGAGTTATATCATTTGGAAGTAACACAACATTGACTTGAGAACAGTTCCAGGCTGTGCTACCCACCCAGAGTTACTTCACTGGATGAAGAGCAAGTTGTTAAAGTGAGGCTTCTTATTTGTGTAGAAGCTTCATTGTTCTGATATTATTTCCTGCCCTTTATTCCCAGTAATCATAGAAGACAGCATTGAGTACTGATCCCCCAGTATGGTTTTGACCCCCTCCACTACACCACACAACATCCCCAAATGCAACACTTCCAAGTAATGATGATAATAACAATAAATCACTTTCAGTTTAAGACCACAATAAACTTCCAAATTGTTTTTATTCAAGTCATTGCCTTTGACTTTTAACATTTCCTCTTTTTGAATCAAACCACAGTTGGTTGCATTCAGAGACTTCTGTCTGAGTCTTTCTGCAGAGCTGTGTGACTGAAGGCTAGTGTTGCCAAACTCATAGTGATGTGTGGTAACTTTGGGTCAGTGCTAAGTCATAAATAAGTTGGTCCTAGCAACTTGTGAATAGTTGAACATCCAGTTGACCGTGTCTTTGATCGGCTCTGGTAGCGCCACACTTCAGGCCTTAGCTGAGAAGATCAAAGACACTGATTCATTCTCAGGTTTGCTACGCTCTAATTTGCAATTACAGTATGTTGTAGTAGTTGTGTAATTTATCATCTTTTCCCTGCCAGCATACAAAAACAGTGAAGCCGAAAATACAGTTCTCAGATCATATTTCTCATGGTGATAAAATGGTGATAGCTGAATTATAGTATTGCTGCAGAGTGTATCACTGAAAGAGCCTTTCCTCTCAACCAATCAATTTGTTGCTCTACTTGAGGTAAATATGACAGTTGGATGATGAATTCAGTTCAATATTTATGCAACATTATGAGGCAAAAATGTTCACCTTATAAGACTGTTTGATAGTTTCATATCAGCAATCCTGAAATGAATCATAGTGATGGCAAATAAGTTATAGATGGGAAAACATTTGAACTCAAAGTCTCCACCAGCTGGTGTATATGACATGTTACAGTTACGCTGCTGATTCGAACTGATTTCTTATAAGCTTTCAACCAGTCTGACAAACAAACTGGGCAAACTCTGCATTAGATCTAGTTGGATAATCTGTTCAGTCACACCCATCATCTCAGTATCAGTGTTTCCACAAAAGACTGCTTGGATGTAATATTTGGCAGGATATTACATTTCAGCTGCCATACCTTCATGCTGTTCATATTAATAATAATATATTTGGCCAGTTAGATGGACTCTGCTCTTTGCCCACACCTGTCCTTTCTCTTTAATAGCTGAGATGCAAAAGCTTATGGACAGTGGTGATGTCTTTATTTAACAGTGAAGAACAACAGATCTAAATGTGAGTTAATAGTTATCAGTTGTTGCAGTTTTCAACAGTCACACTGTCATGAACTGTTTCTCCTGATTCTGTGCAGCCCTGCTAAGCTACAGGGTTGCCAACTCAGACTCCTCTGGACTGACACCCAGACTGTTCCTCTAAAACCCCATCCATCCAGATCAATTCCATCTCTAAAGAAGTATCTAGACTCAGAGCAAAGTCTCCTTTTCTCTTGCTGTTATATGTTATCGAACACACTGCCATCTTTTACTTTACACTGTGATTTTTTTTTCATTAAAGGTGTGCAGGGACCACATGTGCATCAGGTTATATGTCATTAGTTTCTGATGAAACTTTTAGATTAATAAGACTATTCTTCACTAATATCTGATCCAGCCTGTCTCATCTAAAGAGTTTGGTTCTTGAGCCTCTTTCCTAGGAACATTTAACATTTCATTTAAATATGAACCATTTAACTATGTAAATAAAACTGTTAAGTAGAGGTTACAGTATCTAAAACAAGGACTTCCGAAAGCCCTCATGGACTCTGCAGCGCTGTAGGGTTAGACTAACTCCAGGGCTGTTTTAAAAATTAGGCCTCAGTAACAGCCCCCATTATTCACTGACACCAACATCACAGTTTCACTCCAAGCTCTGAAGAAGCCCCTTCTCCACGGGCGTCGCTTCAACCGGTTCTGAAACAGTCCACCCCGGCCAAACTCCTCTTCGTTTCCAGATCTCGTGCAGTTCCTCCACGTTTTTCAGAACCACTTCGGGGGGTACAAGCCAGGCCAAGTTGTATATTGAGCACAAGCTACTTGACTGATAGTGGACTGCATTCGTTGACTGGGTTAGGCTTTAATCTGAACTACTTGACACATTTGGCTGTTTGTCTTTAAGACCAACTGAAATATCTGGATTTATTTGAGTCAGCCATGATCACAACACCCAGACGGAGGATGACGTGTAGCGTCACTTTAGGCAGTAGTTCATCTGGACTGCTCGTACCAAACCCTGCATGATGCTCTGTGGTCCTCCTCAGCTCCTGTTGTCGCTGCACGCAGTCACTGGAGCCGCCTTTGGGAGGCAGGTATCCGGATTACAACTCATCAAAACCACAACCTCGAAGTCCTCCATGGCTTAGAGTTGCTGCAAAGTGTCAATCACAGCTCCTGCGCGCTCACAGCCCGCCCACGTTCCTGCCCATATTCACACCCACAACAGTGAGGAATACGCTCCAATGGAGACCCAACTTGACTAGAACCGAACCAGACATTAACCGGCTCGAGTGAGACTGGACAGTGAGAAGGGGCACATGGTATATACAGTCCTCAGTCCTCCAGGTCCAGTGTCCAACATGTTTTAGATGTCTCCAGGGTTCAGCCCACCTGAATCCCAAAAAGTGTTCATTACTATGCTCCTCCAGAACTTTAGGAATTCAGCCATTTGAATAGGCTGTGTTGGAGCAGAGACACGTCTAGAACATGCAGGACACTGGCTCCTGAGGACTGGACTCTGACAGCTGTATATGCTGTGTGTGTGTGTGTGTGTGTGTGTGTGTGTGTGTGTGTGTGTGTGTCTGGTTTAATGTCTCTCAGCTGTTTCCCACATTGTGTTATACTTCTATTTACATTTTTCAGGTGAAGTTTTTTAATATTTTACATCATATAAAGATCTCTTCATCTTCCCATGATTTTACCCTCGCTGTTGTCTGGTCTGAGTGTGATGCGTTTGTGTGTGTGTGTGTGTGTGTGTGTGTGTGCGTGTGCGTGTGCACACACGCGTTGTTGCACCTTTGATCCAGGAGAACAATATTTCGTCTTTCCGTGTTATGTATGTAAATGACCTTAGAAGTTCTTCTTGCTCCTCATCCAGTGGACTAATGCTAACTTGTCAACCAGACGGATGGCGAGGACCCGGGGACAGGCAGGGGACAGGCAGAGCCAGCTGGGGCTCTGAAAGGCTGGAAACCAGCTGTCTGAATGGCTGATCCAAACAGGCAGGCGTGTGCAGGAATCCCAGAGTCACAGCTGAAGCTGACATTGTTACTGTACACAGTGATCAGCACACAGACACACAAGGCTGCGCAGGCAGGGGCTTGTGCTCAGGACAACTGAACTGAACTCTGATCGTTTCAAAGGTCAGCCTGTGGTTTGAACGATGTCTAAATGAGGAATTTAAACAGCAAAAACTAGACCAGGCTGTGGTGGAAGTGCTATGTGAAACTTCCATTTTTTTGTTTTCTTTACACATATATGCCATGACAGAATGGATCACAAATAACACGAGCATCAGGTAATGAGGATGTAGTGAAGTAGTCATAAACGTTGCGTCTGTAAGAACGCAACGTTTAAAGGGCCGATTATCAGCTGTCATTCGACACGCTGAATCTCAGCTGCATGTCTGCAGCATGACCCAGAGGATTAGAACGGGTGTGTGTGTTTGCATTGAGCAGGACCAAGATCTGCTGTGGTGAGTGCAATCCACAGGCCTGCGTCCCGACAGGTGGCGAGTGTGTTGATATCTGAAGGTGAAAGGCTTCTTTGTTGCAGAGAGGGGCGGGCCAGGACCACTGGGTTTATTTATTCCTGGGTCTGTAGCACGCTTCTTCACGTGTGAGGCTGACCGCTCAGTAAAACAGGGATGTACAAATACATCCAGTGACAAACAGTGCATCCGAATGTACTTAGAACTGCAGCTCTGTGTCAGGTCCTGCTGATACACTGTGATGTTCTGTGATCACGCTGTGAAACTCCTCCTCCTCAGGTTCATGCAGAACATTCTGGAATTTAGTTTTACCAGCTTTTTGTTCTGCAATAGTTCAGTCCTTCATGGCTGAAGCCTACATGGGTCATTAGGAGAGATGGGAATATATAGCTGAGTGTCATTATGCCTCCTAATGACACCACCCAATGGAAGCACTGCTAGGTTAAAAAGTGTAGAACCTAAAATTGAGCAATGCCGTTCAAGTCATAAATTTTAAGTGAGGCGGGTTATCAGTTTTAAGATGTACCACTGAATATAGATTCTGATCTGTCCTGTAGAATTGGTTTGGTCAACAGTATTAAAGACTTTTAGGTAGATCTGTTTGTAATTTTTTCCAGGATTATCCATAATTCCTGCTTTTTGTTAAAGCAATTATTCCTGTGGATTTCGTAGATGTGTGTTTTTTCTGGGTGAGCCAAACTAACCAGAGCAGATTCTTACAATTTTAAACATCACATGTCTCATATAATTCCCTGCAACATGTGAAAATGTTCCATTGTAGATTGGACACCTCTTCCCTTCTGCATCTGTTGAGAATTTATAGTTTGTCCCTAAATTTCCTCAGCCTCCATACAGAAACATTGTCCGCACAACTTTTTTTCTATCATAGGAGTCAAACTTTCTGCTGCGGGCAAGACCCTGCTCATAGGTACTTACCACCACATGTTTGGAGGGGATTTTCATTAACCACCTACATGCAATGGAATCAATCAACATGCAAGATAACATTTAGACTTTCAAAAACTAAAGTGTTTACCATAAACATGTCTTCACAGAAAGACTTGCTAAGATTTTATTCACTGATAAGTCTCATGTGAATCAGTAAGATTAGTGCATGCACCCATGAAACACATCTGACCACTAGGTCTTAGCTGTGAACTCATCAGGCTTTGTGGTTTTAGTTTAGAAATATGTCATCACCCAAAGCTTTGTCTCCCTCACAGCTTTCTCACCACAAGGGCCATCACAGCAAAAGAGGATGTCACTATTGCTACATTTCCTGTTGCCTTGTCAGGGTTAGATTTCCTATGTACAGAACATAACATGGCACTTAGCATGATGGATGAAAGCAGTGGACCAAGAAGGCATGCATTCAGACAAAGCAATGCTGATTCTTCTTGGAATGAAACATGATGAGCAAAACAGGCTTCCAGTAACACAACCCTATGAGCCTGCCAGAGGAACTGTGCAGAAACTCGTTTTTCATTTATATGTCTATAGGAAGTGAAAATTCAGAGAAATGACAGGTCATTTAAAACCAAAACTATCATTTGTAACTACAATTAGAATAATTACTTAGAGCACAGAGCTTCTTTTACAGGGAGCCTAATTGTGGTAATTGTATTTGCTGGATTTCTGGCCTTTTTTTTCTAAAGAGGCACGATTTCGTGTTAAAGGAAACAGGAAGGTTTTATAAGTCAGCCACCAGGTTCAAAGATAGTCCAAACAGGTTCCCGAAGGGATCTCCTGTGGTGTAGAGTAGACACAGTTGAGTTTACTGTTGTAGATGATAGAGGGACCCCTGAGGGTTAAAGAATGCATAAAACCTGTTGTGAATCGTGTGGTCTTCAGATTCAGGGTAGAACATCGATAGCAGTGAAAGTGTACAGATGACATAGGGTCCTGTATATAGGACTTGGTCATCAAAACTTTGCAGCAGGACTTGTCATGCCAGGAAGCATAGAGAGGGTGCAGCAGACCATGTCAGGGACACGGAAAATAAACATGAAAACCCTTTTAGGTGAGTACTGTGGAGCACAGCAGAGTCATTAGGGGGTTTTACCAATTCACCACAGTACAGTCATGTTCTACTAGGTTGTTTAGGATGTGGAGAGCAAAGCAGGCCTTCATCCACTTTAAATGCACCATTGGAACTTATGGAAACTTTGGCATCTTTCTCAGAATAGTAATAATAGTAATAATGTGAAAAATCACCCACAGAGACAAGCCCCTCTTTGACCTTGCTCTGGTTGTTCATAAATCACACATGGGGCTTCAGGCATGTTCATTTTCAAACACAAAGCAGGCATTATAGATTATATAAAGTCTGTTAGATGTGTTTACCTCCTGAAATGTTAAGTACATGGGCAGTATTGGATAACTTTATTGGTTCAAGCATAAAAGCTACTGAAGGAACTGTTCAGGACAAGTGTTTGTCTCAGTTGACCAATACCAGTCCACCCCATCACACCTCAGCTGATTCAGGACCATGACTGCCTCATCTGGCAAGTCAGAGGCTCAGCACCAGCAAGCTGACTTCAACCCCACTTGTCTCCTTGATGCTTTCTCATGACACAAGAAAATAGCAAAAAAAGCCTCTTAATTCCCCACTGAAGTGTTTTGTAATAGAAGCTTTTAATAGCTATGTTCCACTTTCCTTTTTTTTCTCTTTTGAAAGTGCCTTAGGTGCATTAAAATGTTTTATCACTTGTGAGTTTCAGAGAGAACATACTGTGTGCCAGGTGGATGTGTATACAAAGTGGTGCTTTGTACTTTTTGCGCTTCTGATCCTATTTCTAATGGGAGTTTAAATGGCTGCTTTTCTGCATTCCTGTAGCAGCCAGCTGTACTGCATGGCTAATGTTTTGGGGATTCCACAGTAAAAACAGCATTTGTTGAATCTGCAGCTAACCCGTTTGGGTTAACATCAACTGTGCTCTGTTCATTCACAGCGTAGTACAGTGTAAACGAGGCAGTTTTCTAAGTAGCAAGTAGATAACGATAATGTTTTATCTACAAAAATATGATTTTTATTGTGTTAACACCAACAACAGAACCATATTTAGTATACAGTCTCTATTGGCTTCATGAGTTTTTGCAGCAGCACAGTGCAGTCAAAGTTTAGCAAATTTCAACTTTGACCTAAGTGAAGCACAACCTCCATAGAGCTGTTTACAGCTCTGTTGTTTTGTAGAGAACATGATACAGCAGAGAAGATTTAGAGTGCAGCAGAGCTGGTGCTGTAGTTGGTGTGCATTTCCCATTAGTTTGTGGAAGGAAGAACAAGTAAATTTATTATTTAATTTCTATCCTCTATAACACTGCTACAGCAAATAACAATATTGTTAACATATCTGGCTATCAGAGTTGCACAGTATATTGAATCACAGTCTGCCTTGCAATTTTACCTTACAACTACTCACAAAGTACCACCTTGATGCGACAGCCTATAAAATCGTAGGTGCAATGCATTCAACCTCTGCTTGCCCATTATGTATTTGACCAGTTGGATAGACTTTTACTGTCTTTGAGCCACATATCTCACAAACGTTAGTAACCAAGAGGCCAAAGCTCAACAGAGTGGTAGGGTTATTTTGATCATGAAAAAAGTGGAAAGATAGAAAAACATTTAGGTTAAATGCAACCAATATTCACATAGTAATATGTAGCAATAATATCCCAATTTCATGTTTTCTAAATATCCTGCAGCCCTGTAGAGTATGAAATATTCCAATTTTCCCTTATTGTTACAGCTGCTTTATCTTTTAGTCCCCGCAGACTTTCAATTTCCTTCACTAATAAAAAGTAGCAAACAATCGAAAAAATAGCTTTAAATTACTGGTTTGATGGTTGAGAATGAGATACTAATGTGGCCCCTTTTAGAAATGGTTCATCCAGAACAACAAAAAAATATTAAATATTGCCTATGTTTTTATTTTCTAGAACAATCCTCTCAGGAATGTATAGCATACTGATAGACAAGCTCTGTTTGTATCAACCAAATTCCTGACTTTACTTGAAATCAGTACTTAAACCAGCAGAATGTAATTTATGAAAAATCTGTTTTTTACATATTTGTTAAAATCATCATGATGTCGTGACAGTGTAAGACTGTCACGACATCATGATGATTTTGATTTTGATGATTATGATAAAAAAAAAAATCAAGCTCCTCTGCCTTCTCCCAGTGCTCCCAGTACTAACTGCAGAAATCCACCACTCTGTCAGAAACAACCAGTCAGAGCCAGGAGGAGGGGCTTAAGGCTGTCAGTCACCCTCATGTACGCGCCGCTCACATACTTCCCCTTGCTCTCTGCTACGCTTCAGCTGGTTCACCACAACATAGCCTGCTGCTAATGCTAAGGCTAGTTAGCATGACTACTGATAACGGCGGATAAACAGTTTTCCTGGAACGATGAGTTGTTTCTCCACCATTAGCACATTTAGCAGCACGTACACAAGGGTGATTGAGAGCACTAAGCCCCTCCTCCTGGCTCTGATTATTTGTTTTAGGTCGGGAGCGGCGCATTTCTTTTGACGGCAATAGTAGCTCAAGGAGGAGCTGGAGGAGCTCAGTATTTACACAGATTATCTGCCTCATACCAAACTGTCACGACATGGGTCGTTTTAACATATTTTTGTGAAAGTTACATACTGCAGCTTTAAAGATCTCTCTAGGAACAAACTTTTTTATGAGTCTATGATGGCTAACACAAGCAAGTACTTATGTTTTGCAAGAAAAAGTATGATTTGCTTTTTGACAGTGGGTCATATCTTTTATCATTATGTAACGTACTGTCAACTTTATCATCCTCATTATGTATTCTCTGTTCTGTGTTTCAGAGTAAATTTGCCAAAGCTCTGTATGACAACGTCGCAGAGTGTGCAGATGAACTTGCCTTTAAAAAGGGCGACATTGTCACGGTGATGCAACAAAGTGTGTCCGACACCAGTGGATGGTGGATGTGTTCCCTGTATGGCCGACACGGACTGGCACCTGCAAATCGACTAGAGCTCCTGCCACAGACAATGACTGTTGCAGGACACTTAAGACATAATACAGAAAAACTCACTTTAAATAATTCTAAAAGTCATGTCAAAGTGCAAAATATCTACCAGATCCCGAGCACACCCCGACCCATCAGCACCCACGCCTATGAACGCATGGACATGTTCTGCAAAGTCCCATCTTCACCTTCATTAACTTCATGCAGTCAGATCCTGACAGCATCAAGGGAGGAGACAGACAGACCTGACCTAAACAAGGTACAGACCTTTCATGTATGTGACTGAATGCAGTTTAAGTAAAGAGACAATTGTTGTTCCATATATTATGGTCTAACATCAAACCTGGTCCTCCTTTGGAAGGGTAGACCTACATAATTGGAAATGTTGGAGAAATACAAAGCTGTGAAACTCCTGCTGGCAAAAGAGCTTACATATGGACCAGGGGGCTCTCTGTAAGGACAGGCATGCAGCAACATGGTCTTTATGAGCCTGTAAAAGGCAAACAGACATGGACTTCAGACACTTTTAACTGCAAACAGCAATCCCTGCTGCCTGGGACTTCAGAAACACACAAGAATTTGTATGGGTGCAGATTGTTTGGAAGAAATACACCCATATGTTCATGATTTCCTCTTCTGCTCCAGGGTAGTCCTGTTCCCCTCGACAGTAGCCACCTAATACCTACTGAGCAGCATGGTTTCTATTACAAAGCTGTGTTAATTGGCCAAGTGTATGCATAATAAGCTTCTCAACAGGCTTCAGAGAAAAACACTGTCCCCATAAATGTGTTAATGCAGAGGTCAGTGAGGTAGCTCCAGCTTTGATCAAAGCACTCAAACTCAGCATTAACATGTTGTTATGTCTGCAGCCTTCATTCTCCAGCATTGCATCCAGTCCAAAAAGGGAAGTTTATGATGTCCCTTGCCAAGCAAGACAAGCTTATCTTTTTCTTGTAAGTACACTTATTGATAAAAATTGATCTTTTTTTATTAATTATTGCCATCTCACTGAACTGTGAGGTTCAGTCAAATATTCTCATAGTCTTATGATCGTTCCTTTGCAGGAATCGTCTCCTCCAAGACAAATGCCAAAGAAGACATCTCTTGCTTTGGCTTCAGAGCCAGAGAACACATCTGACACTCCAGAGAATTTAAGGAGCAACAATCAAAGAGACTCTTATGTAAGTTTCAAATGCTTTTAGAAATGATTAAAACAAGGGTTTTAACAATACTGACAAGTAAAGCATATAAAAGCAGTATTTCTTAAAATTTGTTGGTCATTATATCATCCTGTCTTTATAAGACAATTCTGAATAACTACTGACAAATGTGTATTAATTCAAGCGTCTCTGGAATTCAGATCAACACACAGTTTTTCTGTCAAATGTTAACATATATGCCTGGATGTAAATCAGTTAAAAAGTTTTAATGATGTGTTCTGATTGGCAGACATAATTTTGGGTTTTAAATCAAGAATGCTATGAATAACCTAAAGAAGTACTGCTGTACATTATTTTCATTGAATGTTTGCTTCTATAGAAATTATAAGACTAACAACTGAATTATTTTTCAAAGGTGTATGCAGTTCCACCACCTCTGGCTCAGGACCCAAACTATGACATCCCTGTTCCCTCAGGCACCGAATACCAACATAGAATTCCCAGTGGATTCAGCACTCTGCCTAATCCCCGCAAACATGAATGGATCTATGATGTACCAGCAGGTTCAGAGAAGCAAAATACTACCCAAGGCACCTATGACACCTTGCCATCTAGAGCTATTTGCAGGCAGATCTATGACACTATTCCTGTTCAAAGAACAAATCAAGATTCCTCAATTTATGATACACCAAAAACCTGCACTGCTAACAAGCCAAGTTCCCCCAAATTATTCCCCCAAAACCCACTTTCAGACAAACCTCCAACTCAACAGCCAACAGGGGAGTCACTATATGCCGTTCCACCCAAAGAAGACCCCCTCAACCAGGTGGTGAGTGATCCTCTAGGAGATCATAAACCCCTTGAGAGAAGGGGTGATCCAAACAACACTTTGGAACTGAAAAGGGCGCGCCTACAACGGATGAGGAACTTTTTGGCTTGTACATCTTTTCATGACATTCCAGGAAGTGGAAATGTACTTGTTCCAGAAGACAACCAATTTAGATCAGGTCTCTGTGCAGGAGTTAATCAAAGAATCAGCACGGCCTCCAGCTCTTCCACCAGCTCATGTGACTCTCTGCCCTTAAGCTCATCTTCCCCTGAGCCTCTTCGGGAAGTGACTCTCAGCCAGGAAGAAGCTTGCCGAAAACTCCTTGAGCTTCAGGAATCTGTTTGTGGGGCTCTGCCCCAGCTCATGGACTTTGTAAGCAGCAACTGGAGGTGTAAATACCATCTGGAGAAACACCTGAAAGAAATCAAGGAAGCAACAGAGACAATTGTATCTACTCTGTCATGCTTTCTAAACTTTGCCCTTGATATTAAGGGTAATGCTCGTTGGTTAACTGATACTAATCTGCAAACCAGGCTCTATAAACAGCTGTCCATAGTAGAAGATTCTGGTGTGATCCTACAACAAACAGTAAGCTCTCTGAACACGGCTGGCTGGCCACTTGATACACTCTGTCAAGATGCAGGCCAGATCCAGAACCCTGACCAGCTTGATCGTTTCGTGATGGTGGCACGCACTGTACCAGATGACGTAAAGCGCCTAGTGTCCATCATTTATGGAAACAGTAAGCTTCTTTTTAAAGCTCCTCAAAAAGATCAAGAGTCTGTGAGCAGCAGAAGTCCACCACAAACCAAGAAAAGTCCTGATAAAACAAAACAAGAATCACAAGAAGACGACAATGATTATGTAGAGCTACAGGTGAAAAATTCAAAGGTTTTGTATCAACATACATAATACAAAGTTATAGCTGTTGAATTTTATGAATTTTTAGTCAAGGAAAGCTCAAAGTATAATTGCTCATGTTAATACTTTTTCCATGTTTCTTAGAAAAAGATTGAGGAAAGGAAGCCAGAGGAAATACTTAAAGGTCCAAAAGAAATCATCTCACCAGCCTCTAAAAGGGTATGCAACTAAACAACTCTTTTTGACTTGCGAATTTTATCTTTCATTTATCTTTTAGCGGATGTCTGTCTACCACTTGTGTACACTTAGAGAAGAGTTTAATGCAAGGTACTGTGCCTTGCAAAAATTTACATCTCATTGATTTGATTAATATTTTCTGAACTCACAACCACAAACTTCAATGCAATTCCTTGATAATTTATGTGATCAACAATAAGTAGTCAGTAATTGGGAAGTGGAATGAAAATAATACATGGAATACATTCAAACCATTTTATAAATAAAAGCTTCCCAACAGCATGATGCTGCTACCATCATGTTTCACCAAGGGGATGTTGTGCTCTGGGTGGCCTATTTGTGTTTCTGCACACAGTGTTTTGCAAGCATGACAAAAATATACATTTTGGTCTCATACAACCAGAGCCATTCCTCAATAAAGGCCAAATTTTGGGGGTGGATGGCTAATAATTGAGCTGTCGACAGATACTCCCACCTGAGCTGTGGGTTAGGGTTTGCAGCTCCTCCAGACTTACCATGGGCCTCTTGACTGCTTCTCTCCTTTCCTAGCCTGTCAGTCTAGGTCTAAGTGGACAGATGCACCCGTTCTTGTTCAGAAAAAAAATGGAAAATTATGTATCCAAATTTTTAGTTTTAAGAGTATGACTACGTTTGCAAGGCACTGAACATGTGCCTATCTCCCTCCTCTTTATTATGGACTCTTATTTTCATGGTGTAATTTAAAACATCCATTCATCCATTTGTCCATATTCTCAAGACAGCAGGGATATATAGTCCCTCCAGCAAGTGATGGACTTACCTTCCCGTTCCATTCCCTTCCTAATAAATGGTGACCAGATGGAAGAAGTCCTCAAAGTGCCACCCCTGGCAATACCCTTTGAAAATCCTTCCCAAACCATACACAGCCTGGGATGAGCCCTACCTTCCATTTCCTCTCATTTCTGAATTCCTCCCATGCCTGAGACTTTGTCTTTGCAATCACAGAAGCTACAGCTCTTCTGGCAATATGGTATGCATCTTCTTCCCCAAGGAAAACCAAGTCCTCAAGGCCTCCCTTGGCCTGAAAGTTTTCCTCATCACCAGTGTCCACCAACCGACCCTTTGATTGGCACCAATGACCTTTCAGGCCGCAGCTCCTGGAGGCCAAATCAGCAATGGGGGTCTGGACATGGACTATGTAGATTCTACATCCCCTGTGTCTCCTGGAAGATCAGGAAAACTGTTCTGGAGGTGGGAGTTGAAAGACTCGTGCACATGAGCCTCCAGCAGACGTTTCTAGTTCACCCTCTCCACTCATTTACCAAAAGTCCAATTAAAAAGCCCTGCACATGGCTCAGTGGCAGAGCAGGTGCACTGTGTAAAGATGTCCTCCCAGTTCGACTTCCGGTCCATTTGCTGTATGTCCTCCCCTTCTCTCTCTGCCCTTCTTCCTGTCAAGCTACTAATGAATAAAGGCCACTAGTGCAAATATAACTTTAAGAAATAAACCCCTATACACATTCAGATCTGCGATGTCATTGCTCAAAATCACACCATTCCAGGTAGCTCTTAATGCCTGCATGGGTAATGAAGTCCCTCAAGGGCATAAGAGAGCTGCCCCTTTCATTAAATCCTCTAGAGATTGCAAGAAAACTGAGTAATCTGGAGGGTTGTTTGGTGTATAAGCACAGATAACAGGCAGAACTTTTACTGTTGCGACTTGACACCACAAAGAGGCAACCTTCTCACTCCAACATTAAGGCTTTCAGCTGGGAACTTATAAGTATCCCCACATCCACCCGACACCTGAGCAACCCGGGAATAAGAGAGGTTTCCAGTTCTTCTCCAGGAACTGGGTTCAAAAGCCCAAGCTGTGAGTGGAGTTGAATCCAACTTAATATAATTGGTACAGCTCAAACTCACACACCAGCCAGGGCTCCTAACCTGCATGCGAGGGCAAATAATATGTCTCTAGAGGCAGATTTTGATTTGGGGAATTAGCAAGTCCAGGTCTGCACCCTCACTTTGCTACCCTCCTCACACAGCCCCTAACCTTAATGTCCCTTCAAGCAGGTGGTGGGGCCAAGTGGAAGGGGCTTCCTGTAGCTTTTTAGCGCTGGAACTTTCTGAGCCCAAGGAGTCAACTCAACCTCCAGTCACTACCTCACGAGCTCCACTCAGATCTGGCTCTAGGTGGATACCCTGGTCTCTGTAAACCAGGCAAGGTTAGCCATTTCATGTGGTCAGCCATTCAAAGTCTTTGACTCAGTCTTTGTCTAAACCCTTCTCTAAGTTGAATTTGCTGGAGGCAGATGCCCTGAACAAGATAGGTTCTCAGGATCACAAGGACAGTCAAACCTCCCCATTAAGCTTTGATGGACAAATACCGTTGTTATCAAAACTGCCTGCTTGTCATCTTTTCTTTGGCTGCAGATGATTTGGTAATTGCGCCTGTATGTTTACTTAGCTATGTCTTTCTAAATGTCTCTTGCAATATCTTTACTTAGTATTGTGTTTATGCTGCTTTTTACTTGTTTTACAGCTGTTTATTCCTTTTTAGTCAAGAGGCCCTACCTATTGCAAGGCCAAAGTTGTAAACACAACAAGGCTCTTAATTGGTGATTTTAAAAAATTGTGATTAAATATGTCTTTTCTTCTTAGGCTGAGAATAAGTGTAACTCCTCTGACTCCAGCGGCAGCACAGAAGAACACCAGCCAGCTTCCCTGTCAGAGCACTGCCGGCTTTATTTTGGAGCTCTTCAAAAAGCTATTGGGGGATTTGTGGAAAGCCTTCGAAATAACCATCCACCAGAGAAATTCATCTCACAAAGTAAGCTGGTTATCATGGTGGGCCAGAGACTGTTGGACACTCTTTGCAAGGAGGCCAATCGTCGAGGGTCCTGCCAAAGCCTCTTGTGTAAGAGCAACCACCTGTGTGCTCTCCTCAAACAGCTGGCCGTAGCCACCAAGAAGGCGGCTGTCCACTACCCAGACAAGCAGGCTCTGTGTGAAGTCCAAGACTTTGCAAAGGAACTCGCCCAAATAGCACAGCAATTTCGAATATCGCTTGACCTCTGAGAGTCATCAAATTAATTTGTTTGTTGAGCAAAAGCAAATATATCATCATTAGTTTCTTCCGTGTTTGTTTCCATTTCTATGACTTCTGAGCCACAGCTTTTGATAAATGTTGATTTAATAACATGCTGGTGTTTAAAATGTTAAACATAGATGACTAAAGAAGTTGCCTCTGTAATGAACATGGACAACTTCATTGCACCTTTGAGATACTGTAATTTTGCCAATTTTCAAATGTAGTTTCAGGATAGAGTTCAAATTATGTTTAATATTTCATAATTTCTTTCTGTAAATATAGCTTGTCATTTTTATTTTTAATAAAAACTTTAAGCATTCTTAAAGTTTGTCAAAAATTAAAATACATGTTGCATTTTCTTGGACATTATCATTAAACACTGAAAACCTATCAGCCTACCTGTCACACACACACACACACACATATATATATATGTGACAGGTGTGACACATATATATACGCTATATATATATATATATATATATATATATATATATATATATATATATATATATATATATATATATATATAGAGCGGCTGGGTATCTCAATGGGTAAGTCACCCGACCTTCACCCGGGAGACCGGGGTTCCAATCCAGGCCGGGTCGCTTGGTTGAGATATCCAGTGTGGGTCCTTAGGCAACATCCTTCGCGCTACTGCCTACCTCATGATGAGTGACAAAGGAATACACGCCATGCCGGCTCAGACGTCGCCCGGTCAAACAAGGTCTGCGTCAGGTGCTGGGGAACTAGGGCACCTTCACGAAAAATGGGTTACTGGAACGAGACGGAATTGGGCGAGAGGTGAAAACTTGGATCTGTTGGAATGCTACTACTCAAGTAACCCTAGTCAGAGGGGTTACATGCAAAGAATGTGGGAGGAATGGTTACGCCGACATCCCCATTCAACACTAACTGCCAATGGAAGGTGAAGACCACAGTGGTGCCTGTGGTCATCGGGGCCCTCGGGGCAGTCACCCCCAAACTGGAGCAGTGGCTAAAACAGATCCCAGGAACAACATCAGACATCTCAGTCCAGAAATGCGCAGTTCTCGGCACAGCCAAGATACTACGCAGAACCCTCAAGCTCCCAGGCCTCTGGTAGAGGACCCGAGCTCAGAGGTTGAGAAAGACCACCCGTGGAGGGTGAGAAGGGAATTTTATATATATATATATATATATATATATATATATATATATATATATATATATATATATATATATATATATATATATATATCCAAATCCAAAACTGTGCGTTTTTTCTAGAAGCAGAGCTTTTCTGTCAATTTAACACTTTAAAACACTCGCTAGGTGTTTAGAGACACAATATAGTAACCTCAAAGATGCACTTTAATATTGGTATCACCGGATGTTAGTCATTTTTTAACATATCAGCTTTTGGTCCGATAAGTGAAAATGTTCATAATGTGCTGTTTGTGTACGTGTTTCAGAAAGGGGAGAGGGCTGGTCATGTGGTATTTATGTGGGCACGTGACACCGGTAGTGATGCAGCACAGGATTGGGGGGTTTTAACTGAAGCAGAGAAGCAATGTCAGCATTATGTGATTGTTTCTTCATGGTGTCAAAAGGGTCAGGAAATATATATAATATTGGTAAATGTTGGTTATCCTTCACAATAGTAATTTTAATATTGGATATCGACATCGGGTCAAATTTTCACATTGGTGCATCCCCAATTTATTTGATATCCAAAGGTATATATATCACACTAGTCCTCAGGCCCCCGTCCTACATGTTTTAGATGTGTCTCTGTTCCAGCACACCTGATTCAGATGATTGCATGACTTCCTCTGCAGCCATCTAGAGCTGCTGAAGGCTGTTAATTACCCAGTTATTCAAGGCAGGTGTGAGGCAGCAAGGAGACGCCTAAAACATGCAGGACGGGGGGCTTGAGGAACAGGGTTGGGAACCACTGTACTAGAGGATATATGTACATGCTGCGGTGTTTCAAAATTTTAAATAAAGTGTAGCAGCCTACGATGAAGAGAGTTACCAAAAAACTGATCCATTCTTTCTCTTCTCAGTTTTTCATCTTGGGAGAGATGATCAGTATCACAATTCCCATCTTGAAGTAAAAGTGGATGTCAAAGAAACACTGCTAGAGACATCTGTTCAGTGTTTCATGAAATATACAGTTTATACAAATACAACATTATGCCCATAGTCAGACCATATATCTATGTAAAATAGTGAGCTCCTCATCAAAGTGGCTCCGTAAAGTATGAAAAACAGAATTTCATTGGTGATATTTCTCATCTCAAATGACCATGTTTATAACCCCAGTCAAAGGGAAGGGGAAGGGTGGGCTGAGGAGGGCTGAGAGATTTTGCTGGATTAGCTGAATGTCTTTCAAGAAAGTCAACCAATGGACCAGTCCACCACTGGCTGCCATCAATTTTAGGGTGAGTGCTGAACCTGCAGTAAAGTCCGACAGTCTTATGTAGATTTCCTGTCTTTTGAATCATTTAGTCATGGTTTGCAGAGAAGTTACAAATAAAGAGAAGTATCTTATATGAAGATATGGGTAAGTAGAAGGATACAAAAAGTTCCCCAGCATTATTTAGAATTATACAATGAAGACAGTCATCAATGACTGGAGAAAATACAGCAAGACGATGGATTTACAAAAAATGGTAGTTTCTTCAAAATAATTGAGAAAACAAAGTAGAACTAGTCAGATAGGCTGCAAAGAGGCTGACAGCAATAATGATGAGGCAGCAAGAATGTCATGTACTTGTGTTCTAAACAGGACAACAATCTGCTGTAGTCTCCACTTGTCTAGACTAAAGAGTAGGGTTAAAAGACAGAAGCCTTTTCCTTCCAATAAAATTCCAGCAGAGGCTTTAAAAAAATCCAAAACCTTGAGGGATAATGTGTTATGGTCTGATGGAGCTAAATTGGAAGTTCTGAGCTAAGATTTCAAAAGGTGCTTTTGGCACAAAAGTGCATTACCAAAAGAACACCATGCAAACGGTGAAACAGTGGTGGCAGGATCATGCTCTAGGGTTACTTTTGATTACATGGAACTGGGGTTTAAGTTGAGAGGGATGACATTATGGGTTATTATGGAATTGTTATTGGGTTATTCTGCAAAATCGACTTTTTTGAGCTTTCTGTCATGTTATTCATTCATCAAAAACTTACCTGGAGTGTTGCTTTGACTCTTTCATGCATGTTTGAGAAATCCTTGAATTTCTCAAACAACCATTCAGACCATTCAGCCTGGCAACCATTCAGAGGTACCTAGACACTTGTTCTCACAAAGCCGTTTCTACAAAGCTCCTCCTCGGAGCCGCAGTCTCCAGCTGAGCTTCTGCCTCACAGGGCAGAGCACCCCTGTCTTGTGCTTCCTCCACTCAGCTCCTCCAGACTAGCAGCAGCAGCAATCAGCGAACACCTGGTGGAACTGCGCATCTGCTGAGCTCATCATATGAACTACTTCTCAGTCCAGCGCTCCTAAGAATGGTTGTAAACAGCATCACAGAAAGGCATTGTTGTGATGATGTGCTGATGGCGGAGTGCCATAAAGAGCAGGAACTTCTTAAAGAGACAGAGGCCAATTTCAAAGCGTCAAATTGCAAAGTCAAATTTCTTTTAAGTTATGTTTGATATATACAGCACTTTTATACCAACTGAAGATAACATAGTTACTTGATGGTGCTATAAAATGGCACAGTGTCTGGAAAATACATAATACTGCCCAATTAAGAACTAGCGTATATAGAATAATGAACACACACTTTCTTCAGTTATGTCTAAGCTAAAAAGCAGCTTGATTCGTGAACCTGTCTGAAGAGAAAGAACTGACTGCTTTCCTCCAGAGGTAAGATATTGACTACTAATGCATACATCTCGCATCCCACCCTGAAGAAAGCTCAGCTCTCTCTTCAACCAAAGCATTCTGGGATTTAAACTGTGAAAATTTAGAAACCAACCTTTTGTAGTTCTGTTTCCTGTCATAACATACCTCTGAGCCCCCCCATGTTCTGCAGTTGCTCAAGGAGGGAATATTTTATGCTCTCATCAAGAAGGAGGAACTCTGAAGCTGGATGAGCTTTAGTGTCTTGGTAAACAGTCTGTGTTTTTTACAGTTAACCCTTAATCAGCCACAGTCCAGCTGTGAGATTTCAGATCTTTAAAGAACTTCCTCTCTGAGTGAGATGAAGGTAACATTGCTGATTGCTGGTGTTAGAAAAGCAAGTCCTGTTGTCTAAAACATCTTTATCCATGGCAGTGCAGTGTACAAAACAGCCAAAGGCTTCACAAATGGAGTTTAACAAATCCCTGTTGGTAGCTGAGTGCATCATGGGTTCCACTATTTCAGTCGCTAACAAGTGTTTGTCCAATCTATGGTCACAGTTTCAAAACTCTCAATACAATCGGTACATCAGTGTTCTGTGGGGGATTTTTTTTTTTTTTTTTTTGTCATTTTCACCTCAGATCCAGTCAGTGTCCAGAACACGTTATACCTCAAGCCAAACTTATGAATCATTTTGTTGTTAACAGACATTTAAACACAGATCACCAGAATAGAAAGCACTATGAACCAAACCTGAGAAGTATAAATACCTTGACTTCTACAATGACATCATCTCAAAAACAACAGTAAAACCATTAGAATTAATCCAATTTACTTGTACAGCACCATTAAACAACAGATGTCACTTCAAGACCCTGTTCAAGACAAACAGATCCAGTTTCTATTTCCACCAACATATACTATCCAAACATACAGGCAGATGTGTGGATCAGTGAGCTTTCTGGATCTGAACCCCACTGAGAACCTCTGAGCCGTTGTCTTAAAGCAGGTGGAGAAACAGAATCCAGTGACCTGTGATGAACTACAAGCTCTAAGAAAAGAGGAACCATCAGGCAGAATCTGGTCTAGAAACTGGTGTCCAGAATGTCATGACTGGACAATGCCAGAGAGAAATCACTCATTAAACAGGTAAATAGGAAATGGTAAGCAGTATTACAGAGCCCTTTGTGTTCATCGCAGCATGTTGGATCAAATGTAAGGCAACCTGTCTGCACCAAAATAACATTGTGCTTCACATGCATCTGTTTAATGAGTAAATGCTGCCCCCTACTGTTAATGATTTACAACTTCATCCAAGGCACAGTAGCTGGATTTTCTGAAGGACAATTTCTCAGTACTTTCTCTGACAGTGTACTGGGATTAAACAACCGAACAAACAGACAAACAAGCTGCATCACCAAGGAGTTTAGCGTGTTTCAGTCTAAATTATTATTAGTCTAATTATTCATAAAATTTGGGTTGAGAAAGATTCGTCCCCTACATCCCCTTGGATAGATATATGATATTTGTCAAACATTTTGGGGAAAACCTGGTCTGATCCGAAGAGATGGTATTCTTTACTTTGGACGGAGCATCTGGTTGAATCTTTATGGAGAAGCACTGAAAGCCCAGGATCCAGACCAGGAAGGAGCTCGCTGCAACTTCTGTACTGCTGTCCACCCATTACCCCATTGACACAGTCTCACCCACAGCCAAAATCAAATAGATTAAAAACTAACCTAAAAGGGGTAAATCAGGAAAATATCACAAAAATAAATACTACTTTTTCTGAACAATACAATAGAACAATTAAATGGGGTTTGTTAAACACAAGATCTCTCTCTTCAGAGCCTTTCCTTGTTAATGATCTAACTTGTGATAATCAAATTGATTATTTTGTTTCACAGAAACTTGGCTGAAGCAAGAGGATTACGTTAGTATAAATGAGTCAAACCCTTCCTCCATTTTTAAAATTTTCACATACATCCATCTATTTTCTTCCGCTTATCTGAGGTCGGGTTGCGGGGGCAGCAGCCTAAGCAGGGAGACCCAGATTTCCCTCTCCCAAGCCACTTGTGCCAGCTCCTCTGGGGGAATCCCAAGGCATTCCCATGCCAGCTGAGAAACATAGTCCCTCCTGCATGTCCTGGGTCTTCCTCTGGGACGTGCTCGGAACACCTCACCAGGGAGGTGTCCAAGAGGCACCCTAATCCTAATCAGATACCCGAGCCACCTCAACTGGCTCCTTTTGACATGGAGAAGCAGCGGCTCTACTCTGAGTCCTTCCCAGATGACCGAGCTTCTCACCCTATCTCTAAGGGAGAGCCCAGACACCCTGCGGCGAAAACTCATTTTGGCCGCTTGTATCCGTGATCTTGTTCTTTCAGTTACGACCCAAAGCTGACGACCATAGATGAGGGTGGGAACATAGATCAACTGGTAAATTGAGAGCTTCACTTTTTGACTCAGCTCTCTCTTCACCATGACAGACCAGTACAGCATCAATCCATCTATCAATCTCCCACTCCATTTTTCCCCCATTCGAGAACAAGACCCCGAGATACTTAAACTCCTCCACTTGAGGCAAGACCTCCCACCCTGACCCAGAGAAGGCACTCTACCCTTTTCCGGCTCAAGACCATGGCCTCGGATATGGAGGCACTGATCCTCATCCTGGCTGCTTTACACTCGGCTGTGAACTGCTCCAGTGCCAGTTGTAGATCACTAGCTGATGAAGCCTACAGGACCACATCATCCGCAAAGAGCAGAAACAGTATCCTGGGGAACCAAAACAGATCCCCTCAACACCATGGCTGCGTCTAGAAATTCTGTCCATAAAATGTTTGAACAGAATCGGTGACAAAGGGCAACCTTGGCGGAGTCCAACCCTCACTGGAAACAAGCCTGACTTACTGCCGGCAATGTGGCCCAAGATCTGACACCAGTCATACAGGGACCTAACAGCCCGTATCAAAGGGCCTGGTACCCCATACTCCCGGAGTAACCCCCACAGGATTCCCAGAGGAACACGGTCGAATGCCTTCTCCTAGTCCACAGAGCACATGTAGACTGGTTGGGGGAACTCCCAAGCACCTTCCAGGATCCTGCTGAGGGTGTAGAGCTGTCCAGTGTTCCACGGCCAGGATGAAAACCACACTACTCTTCCTGAATCCAAGGTTCAACTACCCAACAGACCCTCCTCTCCAAACCTCCCAAATAGACCTTACCAGGGAGGCTTAAGAGTGTGATTCCCCTGCAGTTGGAACACACTCTGTGGTCCTCCTTTTTGAATAGGGAGACCACCACCCCAGTCTGCCAATCCAATGGAACTGCCCCCGATGTCCACACAATATTGAGGAGTCACGTTAATCAACAGAACCCCACAACATCCAGAGCCTCCGGATGAATTTCATCCACCCCTGGGGCCTTGCCACCGAGGAGATTTTGAGCCACCTCAGCACCAGAGATTGGAAAGCCAGACCCAAGGTCCCCAGGCTCCACTTCTCCAGAAGAAAACGTGTTGATGGGATTGAGGAGGTCTTTGAAGTATTCCACCCACCAACCCATGACGTCCCAAGTTGAGGTCAATAGCACACCATCCCCACTATAAACAGTGTTGGTGGTGCACCATTTCCCCCTCCAGACACCAGATGGTGGACCAGAATCGCCTCAAAGCCATATGGAAGTCATTTTCCATGGCCCCTCCAAACTCCTCCCATGCCCAAGTTTTTGCCTCAGCAACCACCCAAGCCGCATGCCGCTTGGACTGCTGGTACCCATCAGCTGCTTCTGGAGTCCCACAGGCCAAAAAGACCCAATAGGACTCCTTCTTCAGCCTGACAGCTTCCCTCACTGCTGGTGTCCACCAGTGGGTTGAAGGATTGCTGCCACGACAGGTACCAACAACCTTGTGACCACAACTCCTGTAAGCCGCCTCGGCAATGGAGGTGCAAGACATGGCCCACTCGAACTCAATGTCCCCCAACTCCCCTGAAATGTGTTCGAAGCTCTCCCAGAAGTGGGAGTTGAAGCTCTGTCTCACGGGAGACTCTGACAGGCATTCCCAGCAGGCCCTCAAAATATGTTTGGGTGTGCCAGGTCTGACCGGCATCCTCTCCCACCACCAGAGCGAATTCACCACCAGGTAGTGGTCAGTGGAAAGCGCTGCTCCCCTCTTCACCCGAGTGTCCAAGACATGTGACCGCAGATCAGATGACATGACAACAAAGTCGATCATTGAACTGCGGCCTCAGGTGTCCTGGTGCCAAGAGCACATATGGACACTCTTATGCTTGAACATGGTGTTTGTTATGGACAATTCATGACGAGTACAGAAGTCCAATAACAAAACACCTCTCAGGTTCAGACCGGGAGGGCCAATCCTCCCAAACACACCCCTCCAGGTCTCACTGTCATTGCTCACATGAGCGTTGAAGTCCCCCAGCAGAACAAGGGAGTCCCCTGGAGGGGCACTCTCCAGTACCCCCTCCAAGGACTCCAAAAAGGGTGGGTAATCTGAACTGCCATTTGGCTCATAAGCACAAACATTCAGAATCCATCCCCCCACCCGTAGGTGGAGCAATCTACCCCCTCATTCACTAAGTGAACCCCAACGTACAGGCGGCATGATGGGGGGAAATAAGTATGCCAACCCCCGCTCAGCGCCTCTCACCAGGGGCAACTCCAGAGTGGAAGAGTGCCCATCCCCTCTCAAAGAGACTGGTTCCAGAGCCAGAGCCGTGCATCGAGGTGAGTCTGACTATTTCTAGCCAGAACCTCTCCACCTCACACACTAACTCGGGCTCCTTCCCCACCAGAGAGGTGACATTCCACGTCCCAAAAGCCAGCTTCTGTAGCCGAGGATCAGACCACCAAGGTCTCCACCTTCGGCCGCCACCCATACCACAATGCACCCAACCCCTTTGGCGCCTCCCACAGGTGGCGAACCCATCAGAAAGGGGACCCACGTTCCCTCTTTGGGCTGTACCTGGCCAGGCTCCATGGGTGAAAGCCTGGCCACCAGGCGCTCGCAAGCATGCCCCACCTCCAGGCCTGGCTCCAGAGCAGGTCCCTGGTGACCTGCGTCCAGGCAAGGGAACACTGTTTCCAAAGGTTGAACTCATCACAAGGGGTCTTTGGGCTGTGCTTTGTCTGATCCCTCACCTAGGACTTGTTTGCCTTGGGTGACCCTATCAGGGGCATAAAGCCCCTGACAACATAGCTCCTAGGATCATTGGGACACTCAAACCCCTCCACCGCAGTAAGGTGGCCCCAAGGAGGGGCACATTTCATATTACTTGACAAAATTGGCAAAGAGGAGGAGTAGCAGCTTGACATAATGCCTGTGTTAGTGTGACCAAAGTGTAAGCAGAAATGTGGAAGCCACATACATAATGGTTAGAGGACTTCATGAAAACAACAAAGAAACCTCCAGAGCTGGCATGAGGAAAACAATACAAGAAAGCGTAACCTAAGAAACCAGCAAGGAACAATCAAATCCATGAAGCATGAAGCTTATAAACTGAGAAGGAATGAAGAGGGACATGGAATTCAGGTGAGTCTAATCAGAGGGATCCCAGACAGCTGGGGGAGGGCACTAAGTTGGGCAACTGAATGAAGGGGACTAGTTAACACAGAGAGCAGATAAGAGGATGAACTAAAACACAAATCAGGATCTACATATCAAAATGGGAAAAGCCTAACACAAACATAAGAGTTAAACAAAAATTCACAGGGGGAGCGGTCTATCTCCTGCAGTCATTGGATACACCCTGGAGAAGTCACTAGTCCACCATAGACACACAACCTCACACCTAAGGATATTTTAGAGACACCAATGAACCTAACAGTCACAGTCCATGCAGAAAGACCCCATACTAGGATTTGAACCCAGGACTTTCTTGCTGCAAGGCAGCAATGCTACCAACTGGGCCACTAAACACCCTCCTTCTCCAACAACTTTTCCCAGGCCTTTTCTACTGTCTCCATCTTCCATGTACACAAGTAGATACTTCAAACCAGCAGTTTTCCCTTTCAAACCACCTAGAAGTTGAGGAATCCCAGTGAGCCAGCCTCCTACTGGAGGAACTTTACTCTTAGCTCAGGAAGCTCATGCAGCTAATATTCTGCAAAAACTGTCAGCAGTCATTCCCAAACTGTTTGCATCTTCCTGATTTAACTGCCACAAGGCTTTTCCTTCTTTAGACACATTTAATCAGAAGCACACCTCAATGACATGGAGACTTAAAAAAAAAAAAAGTCTCTGATTAGTAATTTGTTCCTTCATGGCACAGTAGGTTTGTGTTAGGTGGTGTTATGGATGTATGATTTTGTGGCCTTTTCTAATCATCTCTTTGCTTTCCTAATTAAATATATCTGCCCTACTTAATTGCTTATCTGCTGCACACTCACTGCTACAGCTTACATAAATATAACCACTGATATTACATAAAACGCAACACATAGTCAAGGATAAACTGATACAAGAGGATGACACCCTTTAGGAGGGTTAAGAATGAGGCATAAAAGCAGGGCTTACGCTCCACTCTTTGCTCCTCTCTGCTGGGCTGAGGGTAGCCTGGTACCAAAAGTGAATGTCACTTTTGGTACCAGGACTTACCATTACATTTACCACTTTTGGTAAATGTTCATTTGCATACCCTGGACACTGATCATTTTTGGCATTAAATCCTGATTTTATACTGAACCATTTCTCAATATCTCACAAGGTAAATACTTTGCTGGTTTTATTGGCTAGGTCTTGGAACTGGAGAGAAACGAACTTGGTGGTACACGGAGGGAGAAAGAGGGTGAACCTCCATCAAACAGTGGAGGCTTGTCGGGCAGTCCAGGTTCCAAACTAGACCAGAACCCCGCAAGAAGGACTCCAGGCTGCTGACAGGGGCACCGAGCCTTCAGTAACGACCAGTCATCTCATCAGGTAGGCAGAAATACCTGTTTTAAAGAAAACTTTCTGCAAGGAGGCTGTAAGACAGACACCTTTTACTCAAGGCTCAGTTCTCATGTTTCCTTTCTTGACATCCACTCATTTTAAGGTACGGAGGGACATTCACTTAGTCTATATTGCTGTGGAAAATGGTGAAAGAAATGAAGAAATAAAGACATCATGAGATGGAGAAATAGAGAATTCATGCATGAACTCATCAGTGATTTAACAAGAAGAGGTTTAATAAAATAGAGAATTAGGCTTAACGATGACAGGGGGATTGGTTATGCTCCGGCTTTGCGAAAAATAGTCTTCACCTGTTTTAGGCGTGCCTCACGATAAACAGTAGTGTTGATGTTAATTGAGAGCTAATCAGGCAATTTCTCAGAGTGGTGTAATAAGAAAGAGACTTAGGCTTAACGAGGAGCAGGGATCGGTTGCCAGCTCAAGGCTAGTTAATTAATTAATTACCTTGGCAATGAATATCAGAACATCAGACATTTATATAGTGCTTTTTAGGCCCTCAAAGATGCTCTACAGTGAAATCAGTCATTCCTATTCACACACATTCACACACTAATGATGACAAGCTGCTGGATTGTGGCTGCAGCTTTTTGAGGCAGTCTGACATAAGCGAGGTAGCCATGGGCCATCGGCTTTTCCCACCAAAATGAAAGCAATAACCTTTAATCAATTTTCCTCCAGAATATTAACATTAGTTGATCCTCTGTTTTGAAAATGCTCTAACAATCTGAATTCCATCTATTTCATTAACTTCACCCAGAAACATTGGTTTAATACTTGTTTTAAAGTATTTTTAAGAGAATTTTATCTTTTCGGTCAGAGCAATTTCATTTGCAAAAATCTGAATATAATTTTCCTTTTATATTCTTAAAATAGACCGTTTCCTCATAACCCCCTTTTTGTTTTCACTAGGTCTGTTTTGAATGCTTCAATTCTTTTGTGTCCACCAAGGATCAATAAGGTGGTCTTTTTCCCAAAATGTACTCTCCCGAGTGGGATCCATCTTGAAGGCGTTGTCTGTTGGGGTCTATCCAGTCTGGTGAGGTGTCATTCTGTCATTGTCAGGTCAGCGAGGTTCATTAGTCAGTCAGAACCTTGGTCTTTGCGTTGGTTGTTTGGTCTGTGCACACGTTTCATAGATCCAGCCTATGATTAGTCAGTAAAACTTCCTCATAGTGTGATGTTATTTCTGCGGCTTCCGCCTATAGGAGAAAAATCTATTGTTAATAAATGAGCTGCATTTCTTAGAACACAGCATCCCACTGTCTTCCTCCTGGATGAGCATCACCTGTTGGAAAACACTCATCACTGTATTAGTCAGTTGTTTCACATTCTCCCTTAGATCTTTATATTATTCCAGTAAGTGAAGTTGTTGGGATCTCATACGGACATGTCAGATAAGAAAAAAGTACTTTATTAACCCCAGATTTGTAAATGATGTATTGCAACATCAAAAAAACAACCTTAAGAATATATATATGCAACTATAGTATATAACTGACAGTATGAGCACATGAATCATTTTAACACAAAAAAAGACTTTTAAAAAATGCTTTCTTTGCTGTAATGAAGTTGCATCCCTTTTTAATTTTATATATATATATATATATATATATATATATATATATATATATATATATATATATATATATATATAAACCCTAGCATCCTCATACCTGTTAAGAGTTGTGTTACAGTTATTGCAAGTACACCTGTTTATGTTTAAAAGAAAATGTTAGTGGAACATTAAATGTCTTCTCACTTCTCACTTTAAATTAGTTTGGCTCTGAAATACACTAAACCTGCACCGTTGTGCTAAATCAGCCAGGACAAAGTTCTGTCTCAGCTTCATCAAAGTAACCAGAATTTGGTCGACTGCAGGCATTGTTGAGGAAGCAGCAGCAAATGGCTGAAGGCAAGAGACCAGTGTGTGAAACTTGACGAGTGGAATCCTGGTATACAAGAGGGAATCTGCATCAGTCTTCACTGATACTGAAAATACTGTCTGCAGCAGAGTTTGGCAGTGCTGGGGATGGTGGATTCATTCCACATGTGAGTCATGGACCTCTTGAATAGGTGTGGTCCTCCATCCCTGGGCATGACAGGATGGCTTCAGCGCTGAACACAGCTCCTCAGTCTGGTCAGGCCCATGGAAAAATACAGTATACAAATAGTGAGGTGTGACACATTGGGATTTTCCACACTATAAACACACACACACACACACACAATAGATAGATCGATAGATGTTTTCATGCATACATATGTTTATTTGCTAAGATAAAGCAGAAAAATTGAATCTTTACATTAACTACAGGAAATCATAAAACTAAATGTTGTCTCTGAAATCATACCTGGTTTTCTCGTGTCACTGCTTTCAATCCTTTTAAGGATCCGGTGTCTGTTTTCGAGTAGCTTGTCGCAGCGCAAACACAATGAAAGATGCGGGTTTTCCTCCATTGGCTTTTGTCCACAAATTTAAACAAGTATACGTACAACGTTTTAGGTGATCCTTTCAAGTTTAGATTTTTCAGCCACATTCTTTTTGTTTCCTCATCTGTCGGTAGGCTTATCACAGAAACACTGTTGCAGCCACAAACTCAGCTTGGTCCGATTGTTCGTACAGCCACGAACAGCGCAACATGTACTCGACCTCAAGGACATTTTAGTTAACGCTATATTTGTTTAAAAATGATAAAATATTGGTCAGAAGAGAGAATGGTAACTTTTTAACGAAAGCAAATGCGTAGATTCTCCTTCTTCCTCTTTTTTTATTATATTGGCGGTTAGCAAACAACTAAAGGCATTACCGCCACCAACTGGTAAGGAATGTGGACCACATGCATAAACACACATACACACACACACACACACACACACACACACACACACACACACACACACACACACACACACACTAAATCCTGTTATATAACTTACACCGTTTTAAAAAGTAAAATATAACCTGATATCCTCCGCTTCCTGAATCTTTCTGCAGTAAATCGACATTATCCAATTTCATTTTCATATTACTAAAATTCTTAACTAATTTATTTCTCTGAACCTGATAATTCCTATAATGTAAAATAACATGTTCTATTGTCTCATCTTCCCCACACTCACATTTCCCTGTCTGATGTTTCCCTATTAAAAATAATGTGCTGTTCAGTCCAGAGTGCCCAATTCTCAGTCGTGAAATAATTGTCTCTTCTCTCCTGTTCCTTTCTGTTCTTCTCATTTCTCCAATTTTCCTTTTATAAAACCATCATCCTTTTCTTTCTTCCTCCCATAACTTTTGCTACCTTTTTTTTTTTTTTTTTTTTTTTTTTTTTTTTTGTTTGTTTTATTATACCCTTTATTTCTTTTACACGAAACCTAACTTTTTTTTCACTAAACCTGACATTAATATCAACCAATGCCCGACTGGTGCTCTCCTTTGCCATACTGTCTGCCATTTCACTCCCTGTGATGTGCTGGAACCCATATAAAATTTACTGCAAGCCCCATGATATTGATTCTATGAAGTGTTTGTTGTATTTTCAGTTAATATATCTGGTTTACTATCTGACTGGTTATGTTATAAACTGGCCAATGAACTAGAATCTGAACAAATGATTGATTTTAATGCTCTTACCTCTTCTATCCGCTGAACTGCTAAAAGTAAAGCAAGTATTTCTCCTGAATAAACTGATACTCCATCATTGGGGTATGCCATAGCAATGCATAGGAGGCACCGATTACGCTCCACCTCTAAACTGCTCTCTTTATTATTTATTATTCATCCGTCTCCGTTAATGCGCCCCAAACCATAGCGTGGACCCCCACAGTATATATATATCAAAAAATCTGGCTCAATCTCAACATCTGGGCTATTACAGGGGTTGGCGTTTTGAGTTACCATGGCGACATAATTAACGAAAAACTACTCCATAGAAGTCAATGGAGTCAGGTCTTAAAAAATACTTTAAAAAAAATACTATTTTTGAGGATTTACTGTGTCATCACAGTTTCACCTAGAACACTCAGTTTGTAGATACGTCCGTGCTGTGTTCAGAAGTGAAGACGGTATGTCGATACCTCTGACGGCTTTTCCACAACACGCCTCTAAGCGACCCAAAGTTTTAGGAAAAATCATGATTTTATAGTTTTTTAGAGTGTAACTGCAATTAACTGCTGCTCCATTAGTGTGGGAGCTAGGGACTTTCAGAGGCCTGACTAATTTTCAACTCGCCGTCACGCCTACAAATATTCCTCAAATGACATGATTTACGGTCATGACATCGAACCGCTCGTTGGCTTTCAGAAAATGTTTTTGAATTTCCTCGAGGGCTGACGGTTTTCTGTCACAGTGCTTCAGAGCAAAGTGTCGCCAGAGGATAAGGAGGCTATTCATTTTCCTGCCATTTTCATGATCTCACCACCTTTCCCACACATTCTTTCGCTCGTCCCTGCTTTCACTGTGAATGACGTACAGATGTGAGTCGCGGGACCAACGAAGACGAAAGACGGCCCTCACTCATGCTTTGAGAATTTTTCCAATACCTCTTACGGTTCCCGAACGGGAAAGAGCTGTTCGGAAAAGTTTTTTCAGTCAGACTGTCTGTCTCAGACATCTAGAACTTTCTCTGCACAAGTAGTGCCAATTTGCTAATAGGTCAACATGCTAGTAATGGCCCACAGACTAGCATTTAAGCTAACATTAGCATTTTAGCTTAGTTTCGTATAAAAGCATAATCTTTACATACTAAATGGAATAATTCAATGTTTGTCAACATACTGGTGATAATCCACATTGTACTAATAGTTTCAACATGTTAGTCGCTTAACATGCTAGGGATAGCGCTCATGCTAACATTAGCCTTATAGCTAAAATTAGGATTTTAGCCCTTTTTTAAAAATAATAGTTAAGTTTAGCATACTGAATGGAGTGAGTCAATGTTGGTCAACATGGTGGTGACAACCCACATACTACTGATAGCATTTTAGCTAATATTAGCATTTTAACTAATTTTAGCTTATACACCAATGTTTGAATATGAAATAAATCCATGTTAGTCAACATCATAGTGATAACTGGTAGTGATACAGGTAGTGTCAACATGCTAGTCACTTTACATGGTAGTGCTAGCGCTCATGCTAATGTTAGCCTTACAGCTAAAATAAGCATCATAGCTCATTTTTGATGTATTAGCTACGTTTAGCATACTGAAAGTCAGTGTAGGTGGGCATGCTAGTGATACCCCACATGCTACTGACTACATTTAAACTATCCTTAGCATTTCAGCTAATTTTAGCTTAATTACTAATGCTTGCCTACTGAATGAATTCAGTCTATGTTAGTGAACATCCTAGTGATACCCCACATATTACTAACTACATTTTAGCTAACCTTAGCATTATTGTTTGATGATGATCAAACCTAATGCAGATAGAGAAAAACTCGGGAACAGCCACATTGGCTAGGATCACAGAAACTCGCACACTTTGGCAGGTCCCTTTTAAATTTCTTCAGAAATTTTCTAGTTTACCCTTCCTACATGAATATTAAATTGTTGTACAATGAAAGCTATTCCTATTCTATTAGCTGTATTTTTTTATGCATCGGTGTATATATGCACATAATTATAATATTGGTTTATATATTCCTGTATTATATATTTATTCATAATAAAAAAAAAATCTTTGTTCTTCTTTTCTAACAATGAAAAATCTACTTTACCATCAGAAAGTGTCCAAGGTGGTACTGCGGGTAATGGAACTGTCTGACATATATCTAATTGATCTAAATAGATTTCATTAACTTTAGAATTTATTATCCATCCTTTTCTTCCTTCCTTCCTTCCTTTCTTCCTTCCTTCCTTCCTTCCTTCCTTCCTTCCTTCCTTCCTTTTCTTTTTCCTAACCTAATGTAAGTACTTCGAATGTTGGATGATCATTTCTTTGTCCTTGTAAATTTGACCATTAATTCAAAGATAACTGGTCCCTTCTAAATTTAAGAGACATTTCTCCCATTTCAACCTGTAATGCTGCTATTGAAGATGTTTTAAAAGCCCCTGTACATATTCTTAAAGCCTGATATTGGATATAATTTAGCTTATGAAGGAATGTATCTGCTGCTGAATTGTAAACTATGCAACCATAATCCAAGGGGTCTTGATATGTGCTGGTTTGCTCACTCAGGTGGGCCAACAGGAGTCTCTCCAGGACCTTCATGATGTGGGTTGTCAGGGCAACGGGTCTGTAGTCGTTGATGATTGATGGGTGAGTTTTCTTTGGAACCGGATCCAGACAGGATGTCTTCCACAACAGTGGTACCTTCTCTTGGGTCAAGCTAAGGTTGAAGAGGTGCTGCAGAATCCCACAGAGCTGCTCTGCACAGGCCTTCAGGACTCTGGGGCTGACACCATCTGGACCTGCAGCCTGGTTCTGGTTCAGTCTCTCCAGCTGCCTCTTCACCTGACTTCTAGAAACAGAAAAGTGGGAGAGGAGGCAAAGGGAGCAGCAGCATCTCCTGATTTGGTTGAAGACAAACTAGTGGAAGCAGAAGAGTCCATGACTGAGGTAGAGGACAAACCATCTGAGGTGTGACAGGAAAGCTGTGGGTCAAAGGAGGGTGGGATGTCTGTCTGGCTGGGGGCAGGAGGGGAGGATGGTGAGCTTGTTCCTGAACTAAACCTGTTGAAGAATATGTTCAGCTCATTTGCTCTGTCCAGACTTCCATCTATCTGATCCTCCTGCTGCTTGAACGCTGTGATCTCCTTCATCCCAGACCACACGTCTCTGATATTGTTCCTCTGCAGTTTACTCTCCAGCTTCTTCCTAAACACCTTCTTGCTGTCTCTGATCTTGACTCTGAGCTGCTTCTGTGTCCTCCTCAGTATCTCTCTGTCTCGCTCCCTAAAGGCTCTTTTGTTCTTGTTTAACAGTTCCTTTAGCTCACTGGTGATCCAGGGTTTGTTATTAGGGAAACATCTCATGGTTCTGGTGGGGATGGTGTTGTCCACACAGAACTTTATATAGTCGGTCACACACTCAGTCATGGCATTAATATCCTCTCCATGGCTGGCAAAGAGAAATCCAATCAGTAGCATCAAAACAACCCTGTAGGGCTTCTTCTGCTTCCTGTGACCACTTTCTCACTGTCTTTTTTTTGTTACAGGTCGTCTCTGGACAAGGGGTTTATATTCTGAGCAGAGAAAACAAGGTTGTGATCTCATTTACCCAGGGGAATAAATATATAGTTTAAAATATTATAAAATATTATATTATATAGTAAATATTAATATAGTTTATATTTTAAATGTATTTATAGAGAGCAAAGCGGACCGAAGTCAGATTTCTTGTTTGTGCCACAAAGTTTGTGAATCAAGCTGATTCTGAATGCAGTATTTACGAGGTGATATTCTGATTGGATGAAAAGGATCAGTCTGTGCGCGAATATTTTCATTTAGCTTTTGTGAAGTTTAAGGTTTCACACCGCAGACAGAAGCAGGAGAGCGGAGCGCGAGCCAGCACAGCGACAGAGCCGAGCTGCTCGCATTCGGAGTAGTGTGGAGCATGTGGCAAAACGTTTGAGACTTAAATGCACACACCACAAATTATTGTTTGTTTACATTGCTTGTTCACATTGTTTTTGTTTACATTATTTGTAAGCTCAGATCAGACTCACTGTGCGCTCAGGTTGATGACGTAAATTTATCGTCACACTGTTTTTCAGCAAAACTGCGGAAAAAGTAGGGGGTGTTTAACCATCTCACGAGGAAACGTGTGGGTGTCAAAACACCTACATCCCCCACGGATGCGACGCCCCTGGTTGACATCCTCTGTCAGTATTGAGTCCATATTTTGTCATGGCTTGAAGGTTATTTTAATTAAAATAAAAAGTTCTACCGCATTTTTGTCTCAAGGTAATCTATAGGGTTGTAATGTTTTCTTATCATCTTTAATTTAGGGCTATAAGCATCGGGAACTTCGATACACAAAGAACTGTTTCTGTGGGAAACAGGACTTCGTTTTTTGCCAAAAGTTCAACTAAATACCGGAAGCAAACGACGCAGTATTGTGGGAGGCCGTTTTAACATAAAATCGGTTTTGTTTCACTATCTGTAATGACATTCCAGGTATCAATGGTCACACATCTGTAACTGCAATTTAAGATCTTTCACACTTTATGATTAGTCAAAAATTACATTTTTAGATATATGAATTAAGAAATTGCGCATACGCCCCTTGTGTTGCCAGTGAGCTGCCCAAACAATTGCCAGCTAAATTTTGGAAATCCTGTGCAAAATTGTTAGAAAATGCCTCAATGTCGACAGAGCTCAGAGATATGAATTATGCAGAGAACGCGAAATTGGTGAACTTGAAGACTGCTTCAGAAATCTGCAAAGAATTTCCTATTTATTCTCTTCTTACACACACAGTGCACCTAAAAACAGCATTGAGGGGGAAAACATTCAACTGTCAACCCATTCCCAAGCTGAAAATGGAGCTTTTTAAAATTATTATTCATTTTTAATGTTTTCATTGAAATTTCAAAATGTTATGTAAATCTGAAGCTGAAGCATGGACCTCTCCAAGTCGATGCTTCAGCGGGAACATGGTGTGCTTCAACGCCTCCCGTCTTCATGAATGGCCCAAGCGGCAGACCGCCCAGCAGATCAACAGCCACGTCCAAAACAAGGGCACCCCACCGCCCGAAGTCTGGTTTCTGCCCCTGGTTTGGATGGCCCTGCTGAGGTTCCGCGTCGGGGTGAGTGAGAGTTGGGCCCGGCCCAGCCCGGCTGGGCTGATGGTACCCTTCCCTTCCCTTCCCTCTTTCCTTCCTTCCTTCCTTCCTTCTCACAGTCCGCATCCACTCCTAGCTTTCCACTGACTGTCAGGCTGATGTCTCTGTGATCCAGTACCCAAGCAGTCTGGCCTCTTCCATCCACTGCAGTGCTTCCCAAATGTTCCTGCTTCTGACCCACAAAATAAACATGTCAGAGGGTCAGGGCCCTGACTTTGTTGAGCATACAAACGTTTTTACTGAGTCAGCTAAAAAGTGGTACAGTGGCAGCACAGTCAGCATCAACAGCCAGCAGAGAGAGCAAAAATGTTGCTTTCATTTATTCAAGTGATTTTTTTTTTTTTTTAGTCCTTTGCGTTTTTCATAAATTGCATTTGATTTCTCATTGTTATAGTTGATATGTAGGAAGGTAGGTTATTTCCTTCAGAGAATCTCAGGTCTTCAGATTTGCATATTTGTGACCTCCGGTGGGGTCCCGACCCCAGCTTTGGGGAGTGCTGCTACAGTGTGACGGGTTAGTTTAATGTTGAGCTCTCAGCGTTGCACAGTTTTTAGATGGTAGAGTGCCAGCCAGGCTTTATCCTTACAGAACCGCATCCAAAGCTGGAGCCATCCCCCATCATTAACTGACAGAACCATGTAGCCTGTTCAGCAAAGAAGCTTCATGTGAATGTTCTCCAGATAAACACGGACTGGGTTCACACACAGATCACTATTCCTGATCTTTTTTAGGCAGTAGACTAAAGTAGGGCTGAAACGATTAATCATGATGAATTAATCATTGAATTAATCAACAACTAATTTAGTAATCAATTCTTCATTGACTGGAGTCAAGAGACTCAAAAAAGACCATTTGTTGAAAGAACAACACCCTCAGAGCAGTAATGAAGCCAAAACTGTACAAAAAACGATGCATTTTGCATTTAAGATGAATAAAAAACCCTTAGTCTGTAAATCTGTTCCATCAGGAACTAATGTGGCAGCTTCACCTGGTTCACATTCTATCAAAAAATCAAAATAAAAAAAATCTCCTATTATGCACATTTCGCTATCCAAATATCCATCATTTAATCCAAAAAACAGTCACCAGATCAGCCCTGCACTGTACTGATGTTCAACCAAGCAGAAAGAGCAGAGCTTTTCACGCTGATGTCAGAAGGATTTATTTAGCTGCAGATGCATTCTTTGTTACAGATGATCAAGCGTTCACTAAAGGAGTGCTGTTATTGCATTTTAGACAATAAAATATTTATTTATTTAAAAAAGGATTCGAATTATTTGTTTGCATCTTTTAATGTATTTCTAATATTGTATAAAAAAGGCTTAAGTGGTTAATGAAAAAACTGCAGAATGTGACGATTTTTTTAATCCAATTAATCATTAGAATAATTGATACCTAAAAGTATTGTTAGTTCTTGTCTTAGACTAAAGGTGGAAAGGAGCATCCAGACTGTGGATAAGCAGCATAATGACAAGAGAAAAGTGAACAGAGGTTCAAAGGTTGTTTATGGATTTCATATAGATTTTTGTGTAGAGCCAGATGTAACGGAGTTCAAGCTGTTCATCAATCCGTCCAGAGAAGACAGGAGTCGAAGTGGAGTTGACCACATTTACTGTGATGGACAAAAATGCACTATTTTAATCTTCACGTTGACACACTGGGCATTCTGACTCCCCTCATCTGTGCCATACAGCACTGTGAGGGAGGATGGTGAAGCAGCTCAAAATAACGTAGGGATGGATCAGAGTGCATTTCTGGTTTTTCAAAATAAAATACAAAATCTCATAAAATTCACTTATATACTGCAGAATAAATTACGACATTGAAAGGGAATTGAAACAACACTGCAATGCATTTCTAACTCTGTTACACAGAAATGCACCAATCAGAGATGTGGTAGCCTTTTGTTCCAAGAACTGATTTCTAAATAACAACAATACAAAAATACTGTTTTCCACTTTTTGTAACAATAAAATGTTTGTGTTAAAATCAATCAGCTACAGGTACAGTAAAAATGCTCCTGGTTATGAGACTTCTACAAGTAAAACACAAAGAATTGTAACACACCTGATCAAAGCTCATAAACTTTATTGTGACGTCACACTGTGTGTGTGTGTGTGTGTGTGTGTGTGTGTGTGTGTGTGTGTGTGTGAAAGAGAGAGAGAGAGAGGGCAGCCAGTGTTACACAGCCCTGCAGTTAAACAGGACTTTACTAATATTTCACACACAAAAAAAGCCGATTACATGGCTGACATCTTAAACTGTCTTTAGTATAGTATATTAGCAGTTAGCATAGTTAGTGATACTGACAGCAGTGTCTGTGTGTGTTCCTCTTAGAGGAAGTAAGAATGTTTAATTGTGAGATTTCCGAAAGACTGTCGACAGTGCTACATGATACACCCTATAGGGATAAATGACAGGCTGAAGAAGCAGTCGTCATGTCTATAGAAAAGTTTCCTTTCTAAAACCTAACAACTGGTGTCCTTCCTCTGACTTTGTTTATCAGTAAGCACATCCTCACCAAAGAGGGATGTTGGCAGTGTGGTCTTTCAGTTAGACCTAACATCTACAGATTCAGCTTTACAGGGGTGGTGACATCACTGTATAAAGTATTTCATGCAGTTGATATTGCTGCATATGTGACCCTCGGACATAACAGCTCTGCTTTTTAGTAGCCATCCTCTTCTCAAGTGGAGAAGCCAGACACGCTAGCACGACTTGGCCCTTAAATTAGCCGGTATATCACCTGGGGGGAGGGCGGAGGAGGGGAGGGGAGGTTGAGGGCTGTTTGCTTGATAGTGTGCTCCAATTGGAGAATATGAATTACACAGAAAGATAAACT
Organism: Anableps anableps; assembly: GCA_014839685.1. Classification (NCBI taxonomy): domain Eukaryota; kingdom Metazoa; phylum Chordata; class Actinopteri; order Cyprinodontiformes; family Anablepidae; genus Anableps; species Anableps anableps. The sequence continues at coordinate 39,434,940 of CM026069.1, forward strand.
GTTGTCTGATTCGTCCGTTTTTGAGCAAAGAAACAAAGCTGAGCGTCTATGAGCAGGGCTTTTGATACCAACTCTTGACATTCACACGGCCTCATCAGAGCACAACAGATCATATTATTCCCCCAAAACCACAGAAAAATGACATTTGTTGTCATGACCCCTTTAAAGCAATCTTTCAATTTGACCAACATGGTCCTTTTGAATGGAATCAGTGGTTTGGAGTTTAAAGATAAACTATGGAGGCAGCAAAAGATTAGGGTGATGGAAAGGAGGCCTTCCAACCTGAAAGATTTCATCACCACGAATGACTCATAAAAACACCAGTGGAAACAGTCCAAAAAGATGCTCGCTTGCCAATAAAGAGTTTTCCATTGATTATTGAAAAATGTATGTAATTTTTTTTTTTTTGCTAAAATATGAATAAAATCTGAGAAATTGTTGTTTTCAAAAATAATCCCCCATGGATGTTTTTTTATTATGCTATGGGAGATATCTAGTTCATGACCAATCAAAAACAAACTTCCTTTTTGAATAAAAGTACTTTAAATGTCTACCAACCGTATGAATAATTAAGGCTTTTACTGTATGTACGGTGTGTTCATTAATCAGAGATTGATCAAACTTTTAGTTTCCAAAAGGCCAATAAGTGATCAGACCCAGTGGGGTTTCAAATCTCTGTAGAACCGGATTCTGCACATCACCACTAAATCAACCACTTTGTTTAATTCGTCCCTAAGATTCCTATGCAGGGGAATACTTCAGTACTTCTCAATGTTTTGTGAAGGACTGGCTGTATCAGAATGTGTTGCAGATCTGGAATGCAGTTGGCCAACATAAAATGTCATAAAGGTCCTGCTGTTTACTGCAAAATAAGCTTAAGTTTTAGTGTTTCTGCATTCCTCTGTCACTCTGGGAGATAAACTTGACTCTTACATCATTTTGAGTCCAGATTGTTATGTTTTTTATTCTTCAGGTTGTCCGAAGCCTGGAGGATCACCACTTGGAGGTGCTAGCCATACGCAGGGAGAGCGGCTTTCATGGCCTGGTGGCTTATGATTCAGAATACGCTCTGAGCAACATCCCATATTTCTTGAGCGCCCACGCCCTAAAATTAAGCTGCAACAGTCAAAGCCTTACCACCAGCCAGTACCTGGTGCATGAGGTGTCCCGACAGCTGGACCTTGACCCCAAACGTTTCATCATCTTTGTGTCACTTTTATGTTGGTGTCACAGAGGAAACAACTTGTGGTACAACTGGCCTACAAACGGAGAAATATGAAGCCAACAAAGTTGTGCTGTTATGTTTTGCAGGGAATCGCATACTGCCTGAGGAAGACCTGGCTGCCTTTCACTGGAACTTACTGGGCCCAGAGCATCCGTTAGCTTTTCTAAAGGTAAAACTGCACATCGACGCACACAGATCAGGGTTCTGCAAGAAACATGCAACTACAACCTTCCACCCCCTTCACATGGACTTCTTACAGTGATAAAAATTCATTGTGACAACTATAAATTCCACTCAAATATGTCTGAAAGCCCTCCAAACTGACAGTGTTATCAGAATTGTTTCTTTTGCTATTTTCTCCAATGCTGGTTCCATGAGATAATCAATGAATTCAAAAATATTCAAAAACATAATTGAATTCTGCCCGGTACCCTTTATTAACTGAGAGAGTGCATAGTGGGGGCATTTCCATTTGTGCGCTGGTCCGTGAACACAGCAGTAAAACATGTACAAATTGGTCCACATGCTGACAACTGATGGTTTTAGAAACGATTGGATTTGTATGGAGCTAAAACTACGGAGCAGCACAGGGAGATAGGAGTCATGCTGTGGGTTTTCATGAGGCTGGGGGGGGGGTTAGGGTGTATAGATTGAACAGTGACCTGATGTTGGCACTAAGCCAGGATGCCAACACATATTGACATAATTCTGGTTGACTAAATCCCTATTCTGACAGGATTAGTTTTACCGAGGGATCACATGCTATTTGAAATAATTGCGGAGATTGTCTATGTTGTCCTGTGCAAATCGGCCATGTCAGTAATTTGTAAAGTAAAAATTCCCTCACTAATTACCTACTTTATTTTGCTGAGCTCCTGTGATAACACTAATCCAATGTCAGTAGGCAGCTCTGTGATTTGGACAGAAAATCTGATAAGTAATTAGGTGTTTTTTTTGTTTTCTGGGCACATTTTTATTTGCTTTTGGCAAAGAATGAAGACTGCGTTGGAGTGCAATGAAAACCTTCTGGGTCCTGGGCTAGCAAAACCCTATTGACCTGTAACGTATGGCATCAAGAAGAAAAAGCTGAAGAGAAGAAGCAAAATCAGATGCAAATGGTGGCTCACATCATGCATTGCACTGTGCAGTAAGAATCCTTTTCTTCTGTTCTGTTGCCTTCTGTTATACAGCTGCTAGCGCTGGCAGAAACATAGCACCAAGCTGTGGCCGTAGCCTGCAAAATAGTTTCAACATCAACTCACGTCATTCCTCGAGTCGATTGATAAAGTATGTAACTGACCAGCATGTTAACGTCATATCCGGGAGATGTCCGTAAACTTCAGCAAAATTTCAGGCTTCCGTTATCCCGTGCGAATGCGCCACATAAAAAGCAGACGTCGGGGAGTAATTTATTTATTAAATGGGCTCCCCAGATAATGCTTCTCTTTTGCGAACAGGGCTTAAGACAGACCACACCATGATAGAGTCAGGGGAAGGAGAAGCACAAGACATCTCTGCCTGCCACCATAAAGCAAGTAATGGACTCACTGTTAAGAACACCTATGTTCTGTCTCAACCAGGAGACATGGACTGATGATGGATGGCTTTGCCTTTGACAGTCTTAGTTCTGCGTTACCATATATGACCCTTCGTTCTTGCTGATTCTCAGGAATAGAAGATTCAGAATAATCTCAGTTCACCAGAACATTCTCTCTCAGGTTTGGGACGGTGATGTCCATGGGAAAAGCTTGATTTTGTGTTTTGTGCATTGTTTCTGTGGTGATTTGGCCAAATGTTTTGGATCATTAGCTCAATGTGCTGAAATACCCATTGATAACCCATTTCCAGACTCCACAGCTTTTTATTTCAAAAAGTGAATGATGCCATCTATGAAGGGCTTCTGAAGGAGAAACATAATCAGAACACAACGGATCTTACTCTGTGCTTAACAGTGTGGTGGTTATCCACATTTGTATCCTTCAGACCCAGCTGTAGTATTTTGTTTTGTTGCTGAAAAGTTTAATCTTAGTCTCATCTGAACAAAGCTCACAGATACAGTTCTGGAGCCAGACCAGTTCTGGGAACTCTACAGGTTTGCTTTTGTTATGGTGGAACGGTTGCTATGGAGACTGGATGACCCTAACATGCCACTCCTTGCTGCAGTTCCCCCCCCCAGGTTGGGGGGGAACTGCAGAAACTGCCAATGCCAATGTTTACTCCATAAACCTCTTTCAGACATTTGTTTCTTTCTTTGTCTCCAGAAGCTTGTTCAGGTTCTAAAAATGAACCTGAGGATTGTCAAAATAATAAATATCTCAGTGTATTCAATACTAGAAAAGTAATTTATTCACAAATACTAATCTGCTGTATATACTGCTATATTTATCAATATAGCAGGAAATTCAAGAAAACATTGTTTGTCTTTCGTGAATTATTTTTGAAAATACGGATGCTGTGCTTCAAAGTTGCTCTGGTAAGCAACCAGTTGTTGGCCACTCCTGAATGAGCAGCGGTCCCAGTCTGGCCACTGCTGCTGCGGTCTTCAACGCAGTTGACCCCAGTTTGATTCTGTTGGCAGCTCAGACCAACAGTGTCATTGGACTGTTTGTTTCCGTGAAGCTAATATTTAACCAGATAGCGTTAGCTTATGTTGACTAGGAGGTTTACTGCTTCACTGCTGCAGATACAGCAGCTTTACTGAGCCTTTTAAGTTGCTCTCAGACATCAGTGTTGTAGCATTAGCAGAATTATTTCCTGTCCATCTGCCTCATTTAGAAAGTAGCTCTGAACAATGCTACTGTGTTAGCCTTGTCGGCTAATGATGGTCACAGCAGTGGTGGAGCCAGAGAATTCTCTTAAGGGTGGCCAGGCTGAATCATATGACTGAATGACCTCCTCATCCTCCTGTAGCCAAGTTCTCCAGAGTGCTTCTGATGGCCTCATTATTTGACTCAGGTGTGTTGATACAGAGACACATATGTAACAGTTGCAGGACACTGGCCCTCCAGGACTGGATTTGCGGACCCCTGCTGTAGAAGGTCAACAACACTCTGAGAGCCTTCAGAAAGACTAAATATGTTGCTCACATTAATTAAATGTATTAGACACAGCATATGTAAAATATGTGTAATTAAACAAGTATATTGGTGATATAAATAGAGACAGCAATGGGCATGCACCAACTGCCTGCTTCATTCACTGTGTGAGACACAGCACCCCCAGAGGTGAGGCACAGCACTGAGCTGCCTCTCCCTGGACTTCTTGCATGTATTTAAACAGGGAATGTGTGAATTAGGTAATTTTTTTTTTCTAGAAAAATATTATTACCAACAAAAACTTAATTTATAGAAAATTTATAGAAAAGAAAATTTGATTTTCTCTCATCATTGTTAGCATCTGTTTTACTTCTAATGTGCCTATTTTACTTGTCAAGATTACCGGTGAGGCAGTGCCTCATCTGCCTCCCCTGACCACACGTCTCTGGGTCCAAGCAATCACCAGTTATGCATTGCTGGTAATCAGATACCCGGCTAGGGTAATAAGTTGGCCAAAGAAGGACATTCAGACGATGGACATTAAAACACAAAAGATACTCATCATGCATGCTGGTTTCCCAGCCAAATCCAGTATCCACAGGCTATACACTAAGCACACAGAAGGAGGCAGAGGCCGAGTGAGCATCAAAGCCACCATCCAAGATGAAATATCAAAGCTCCAAGAATAAATCAGGAAGATGGTCCCGAGGCATGAAGCCCTCAGTGAATGTCTCAGATAATGGAAACTGGAAGAGAAGGAGCTGAAGGAACCAGCATGGGAGGAAAAACTCTGCATGGGATGTACCACCGACAGATAGCTGTAGTGGCTGACATGACCAAATCCTACCAATGGCTGGAGAGGGCTGGACTGAAGCACTGATAATGACGGCACAGGAGCAGGCCTTGAGCACCAGAGCAATAGAGGCCCAGATCTACCAGACCAGGTAAGATCCCAGGCGCAGGCTGGACAAAGAGGCCCCAGAAACAAGCCAGCATCTCATAGCAAGGTGGAAGATAGTAGCAGGAAGGGAACACATGGAACACCATAACCGAGTAGCTGGTATAGTGTTTGTGCAAAATATGAACTGGAGACCCCTGGGTCAGTGGGAATCACCTGCCAAGGTGGTGGAGAATGACTGAGCTAAGATCCTGTGGGACTTCCACATTCAAACGGACAAAATGGTAATGTCCAACCAACTGGACGTTGTGATCCTTGCTACGCAGCAGAGGACAGCTGTGATTGATGTGGCCATCCCAAATTATATCAAGGGCTCAGGGAAGAGCTAGAAGGAGCCTGACAGGTAAAGGCAACTATAGTGACCATAGTCATCAGAGTAGTGTTTATTTATTTATTCATTTTCGTTCTTGTTGGTTTTGTTTATGTTGGTTTGAATCTTCATGCTTCCATTTACCTTGAAGTTCCTACTGATCCACCTGAACTGTGCACTGACTGTCAGGACTGACTGACAGGTCAACTGTGAACTACACTGTAGAACATCTAGGGATATTTCTATACTCTTCTATTATTCTTTATGGAAGTGTGAAGCTTTGAGTCAGCTGTGCAATTATTTTATTTTATTATAGGTGCTTATGTTTAGTGTGTGCTTCCATTTGTCTGTTTGCTGTTGATAAAACTAAATGTTACTGCTGAGGACAAATAAAGGATCATTCTGTGGTCAAATGAATTGTGTTTAAAATAAATATGGATCTAAATATGAGCCTTTTTTGGTCCTTGGTTCTGATGCTGCTGCCCCAACAGATGATGGCAAAGATGACACGCTGAACAACAACAACCTGATAGAAGATCTGCAACATCTTGCTGCAAACCTGATTTTAATGGAGATTAATTAAGGAGATTAAAATTTTGTAATTAATGATATTTTTGTTCTTAACTGGAAAGAAGCCTGTACCTTCAAAAATGTTGCCACAGTATTGATACTGGCACTGAGTATTTTTCTTAGCGTCAGCAAGACAGATTGACATTTTATTATGGTAACAACAACATGCCTGCCTGGCATCAGTCTCAGGCGTTTTAATTGGTGTGATGGGATTAATGGGAAACAGGCTGTGGAGTCTTCTCTAATCTGTTCATGAACTGAGTGGGAACCTCCAGCTCTTATTCAGCCCCCCCTTCTTTCCCAGGTGCGTGCCCACCAGCTGGTGCTCCCACCCTGCCACGTTGTGATCAAGGCTGTAGCTGAGAATGCCTGCAACATTCCTGACATCAGCAACCTGGAGGCTGTTGCCAAGGACATCTTCCGATTCTCCCAGGTAGGAACATGAAGAGGCTGAGGTCTCTGGACGAGATGCTGGATCAGCAGTTCTGAAAGCTCCCAGTGTGTTTCCATGGCCAAAACTACTCCGTCAGATGAAATAATCTTAATGTATCATTTATATGGGCACAAGATTAAATGAGTGTGTTTATATGCACCAGGATTTATTCAGAATAGAAGCACAATGACAGGTTTAGAGTGGTAGGAAAAGGGAAAAGGAAGAAAGATGTTTTCTGTTCCTGATTGGAGTCTGGGTTTGAGCTGAGCTGCTATCCTGATAGAACCTGAACCCAAACAAAATATAGACAGTCTTCTCCTCTCTTGTGTCTCCAGGCTTCTCTTGATGACAGTCGTCCGCTTCCTGAAAGCCATTGAGTACTACATCACAGCAAGCCAGGCTGCAGACTTCTCTTCACAGATAGGTGGGCTTCTGTCAGGTCAGACATTTTGGAGACCTGAAACACTGCTTTAGTTTCTCTCTGTGTCCCACAGTAAGACCTGAGGACACGGTAGTGTCTGTGGCAGGGCAGTCTACTGCCATGGCATCGCTGCTGCTTCAGCCAGAGGTAGGACAGGAATCCTGAGAGAACCTCAGCGCTCAGGCTGCACCTTCCAGCAGAAACCTCCTGCAGGGCTCTGTTCTGTGGTCAGGTCCAGCAGCACACAGAGCTCCCAGTGAACGGCGTCTACCCAGGCTCAGCAGCTATGCAGAGGAGGCCTTCCTTAACACCTCCTCTTCGTCAGAGAATGATGATGAACAAAGTGAGTTAAGCTCAACATGTTCTTTCTGTTCCGGGCTCCTCAGCGTTCTCTCTCCGTTAGGCACCTTCAGTCTCATGTTTGTAGTGAATCCTAAAGAAAATGAAGGTGAAGCAGCTTCCCTCCAACTGTTATCAGCAGTTACAATAAAGTCTCATTACTCTGCATGAAAAGTTCTAAGGTAATCTGATTATTTGTGTACTTGCCTGCAGAAAACAACTAAAACCAACCAATATGTAGCTGCTGTGTTAGAAACTGGGCTGCTGATGTTCCTCATCCCAGTTTGGTGGCTGGTTTTCTTGCTGGGCTCCGCTCGTTTCCTGATAGGTCTGTTTGTTCCGGACCCTTCAGTGTAATTCCATCAGTATCTGTCCTCATGTTGTCCTCAGTTGCCACCATGTTTCACTTCCTGTCTCACTCGTGACATTCCCGTCAAATTGCTGTGTAGCTCTGAACTAAACAGAGCCCAGGTCCATCTCGGTCAGAGAATCAGAGAGTCGGCGAAGCAGTCGCAGGGAATTGCTAGCGGTCTGCTTTACCATGTTCTAACTGCTGCGAACATCATCCGACTCGATGTTCCGTCAGATCAGATGCCAAAATGGGTCTGGTGTGTTTTGGGCCTGACGTGTGAGAGGGATGGTACCGTTGCCTCCTGCATTGCCCCCCTGATTCCAGGCCCGAGCGTCCCGGCTCTCTGCTGAGGAAGGAAACTGTGGGCTGCACAGACTAGTTTGATCCTCGTTGGCCTGTCACCATGGAAACACACTTGTTAATGATGTAACACAGAGACAAGTAACAGATTTTCATTTCCTGTCCACCTTGTTGTCACATAGGTGAAGAAAGATGGCAGAAAGCTGGACGCTGTGACAACACCACAGAAGAAGAGTTGGAGGACCAGCCTACAGTGAGTTCAGCCTCCGATGCAGCACGGTTTAGTTAATCAGGAGTCTTACGCCTGCCTCCTCAGGCAGACCTCTGTTGGCCTTCAGCTTCCAGCTTGGCTGGAGGAGCCCTCAGGCTGAACACACAGATCCCTTCCCTGTTCTCCATGGCGACCAGGAACCACGTGGATATCACTGTCCGCTGTGGCCCCCGAGGTCCTCCGCGTGGCCCAGTACAATCATAGGAGGGACCTGATGTACCCCTACATCTGCCATGGTCTCACCAAGGTCTCGTCTCCAAACTCTTTGGGTTTGGGTGGGGCTGCTTCCTGATCACACTAGTGGTGCGGTACATGGAGTCGGGGTGTTGTGTGTTTGCAGGGGGAGATGAAGCTGTCAGTCAGCATTGAACACAAAGCTAACAGCAACCTGCCTTTAGCGGTGCAGCTGTTCTGGCCCATCTGTCGGTATGTTTACGGCGTTCTCTTCAGTCTGGCAGAAGCCAGGAGGAATTCTGGGAGACTGGCAGTAAGGAAGAACCGCCTCCCTGAATGTGAGTCTGGCATCATGGCCAATGGGTTTCGCCCGTCCTCTTAATGTTCTGTTCGTGATTCCTTTGCGTTTAAGCTGGAATACACCAACTTGCAAAAGTCTTCACACCCCTTCATCTTTTCATTTTAGAGCCACACGGTACAGTGGATTTTAATGGGATTTTTAGACAGAAGGTCCAGCTTAGAATCAGGAGCCAGATTTCAAACTGATGTTGTCAGATGTTCTCCATCCAGTCTAACAGTACAGCTCCACAGAGGATTAACTCAGCATGTCTGAATACTAATGTCTGCCACATTTTTCAGATTTTTATCTCCAAAATGTTAGAAATCAGGTCTGATTTTTTTTTTTAAATTCCCCTTCACAATGCTTGACTTTCCTTTGTGTCTGGGTATCATAACATCCATAATGCTAATGCTGACAGACACCGGAGCTCCAGATGACACCCATCACTTTTGTTTCCTTTTGCTTTAGTCTCGTTCTTTGAGTCTGTGAACAACTCCTAAATGTCTTCTGACATTGTTGGATGTATTTAGGTGAAGCACAGCAGATGTCCAGTATACGTCCCAGGCTGGACTGGGTTTGAGACCACCCCTCTCAGTGTGGACAGAAGAGGGAAAATCAAACTGAAATGTCGAAACAGCTCAACTAAAGGTCAAAATGTGGGACCAAATTCATATTTATTGGTTTTCTAGAACAGTGGCAACTTGAATGTGAGACTCTGACTCGAGTCGCTCTTCAGACTTCAGAATCAACTTAGACTTGTTGTTCAGAGACTTTAGACTTGAGACTTGATGTAGACCTGCAGAAAATGACTTGTAGACATTCTTGTCATAAACCCAGATTATTCCCAATATGTTCATAGGACCACACTAATGGACAATGAGGCCTAATTAAGTGATGAAGTTTTTGTGTCTCATATGGTTGTCTTAGTTATTTTTAACTCTTTATTTACTGGAGTGTTGATCGAGTCTCTGCTAACCTGGAATACATGGCCACTGCTTTGAAATCTGAAGCGGGGGGTGGTATTAATGCTCAGAGCTCCACAAACCAACACTGAGCAGCTTCAGTTTTAAAGGTCCAAACAAGCAGTTAACATTGACAGCATCTAAACAAGTCATCTCCATGCAACTTTTCCAGGGAGGCGCAGACGGTAACTGCTCTCACTCTGGCAGCCAATTTTACCGGTAGTGTCCAAAACATTTGGCCTGGGGGGCCAAAACCAGCAAGTTTAAACTACTGGTGGACCTCAAAATTTATTGAATTAAAAATGCAAAAATTAGTTTATGTGATATCTATCTATCTATCTATCTATCTATCTATCTATATATATATATATATATATATATATATATATATATATATATATATATATATATATATATATATATATATATGTATGTATGTGTATATATATATGTGTGTATATGTGTATGTAGACACACACACACACACACACACACACACACACACACACACACACACACATATATATATATATATATATATATATATATATATATATATATATATATATATATATGTATGTGTGTGTGTGTGTATGTATTTTGTTTTTATGAAAACTAAAAACAAAAAATGGGCTTCAGACTCTTGCCTTATTAAAATAAAAATGGACAATTTCCAGATTTTTGGGGTCATCATTTGTTTTCTGTTTTGTTGGCCAAATTTTTACCAATCTTGAAACACAAGTAACCCCTGGGTCACACTTTGGACACCCCTGGATTATACAGAATACAGATCTGTATACCTACATATATATTCCCAACCTCTGAATTTGTTCCCGTTTTGTCCCATTCCAGCCTCCAGCTTCACTGTTTTATTGGCAGGACTTTTTATTTTCTATTACAGATAAAAATCTGAAAATCCTAGCATGCATGTGTAGTCAGTCCCCTTTATTCTGTTCCCTCAAATAAAATGTTATACAAATGCTTTGCATATTTTTCTTTGTGAAACCATTGTGTTAAGTTAACCAGGCGTGTTAACTTGGGCTCTGGCCTCTGCTTTACCCTGGCATCCTGGAGGAACCAGGTTCTGAAAGGTGTTCTATTGGTTGTCCTCTAGTGATCGTTGTCCTTGCTAAGGTTCCATTGAACTCTTGTAGACAGTCATGTCCTGGTGAAGGAGTGGGCTGCCTACAAAGTGAAGTCTCCCCACACCCGGAGCTGGTGGAGGCCTGTCCTTCAGGGAGTGGAGGTGTCCCAACCTAAAGACGCTGTGGCTGGGGAAGGTGGTGGAGGATAAGAAGTGCAGGATGAGGTCTTCCTGGCCTGTATGCGCTCTGACACGCTGGCCATGCTGAATCCTAACAGTGTTCCCACGCCCCTCCTGGTGCTGTGTTGTGTGCTGTGGTGAGTGGACTCGTTACATGTCCATGGTGGGAACCAGTGAGTACCAGCAGCGAGCATTCGAAGCCCTTCCTGCCCCGTGTAACTCTGGTAACCCTTTGTGTTTTGCTTCAGGTTTATGTTACATTAGCCAGGGATGAAAATTTTCCTACCCCATGCAGTGTCTCCTAAGCTTGATGAGCCTGACCAGCTGCAGGACCTGAAGGTGATTTCTACTGATTACTATGAGGAGGGTCTTAAAAACAGGAAGCTAAAGAAACGTGAGTAGAAAGGAGTTTAACCACTTGTTAGTCGATATGGCTTGACTTCCTGCTGTGGGTCGGGCAGTTTTTCTCCCCACAGCCTGAGCTGCTGCTTTGATAAAACTCTGTGTTCCAGCATGGTAGCTCTGCTCCAAGACGTCTCTGTGAAGCCTGGAGGGATTCTCCTGCCGCAGACCCCAGCTGTGGTCTCTGCTCCCTCTGGCTTTTGTCAGTCTCTCTGTCAGCCTGTGTCCATCCAGCTGTCTCTCTGTCCACCCCCCAGTTGGACAAGCTGGACCCTTGTGGAGTCCAGCTAGCAGCTCTGTTCATGAGTAGAGTGGACATGGCTCTGTTTGTCAACAACGCCTGTGGCCAGCCAGTTCCCTGGGAACACTGCTGTCCCTGGATGGATTTTGATGGGAAGCTACTGGAGAGTAAACTCCTCCAGGGCTCAGCTCATTGACCCTTGTGATGGCCAGGTATCTTCATTCACACTGACTCCCGTCATCAGCACACGCTGCAGCCATAAAGCTTGGTTTATGCTCAGCGTTGTACAACTATACACGTGGAATCAGGCCAACACAACTCTTGCAGCATTTATACTCTGTGCAGTGCATCCTTACTGTAGCCAATATTCTGCTAGACTCTAGGTGGCAGTGTAGGACACCTATGGCAAGCGTACAACACAATGCAAGGTGTTTAGAAGTTAAGAAAAACCCACAGTTGTTAGTAGCAACATGGTGACACCCGTGAGTGTGGTGGTGGTACTATTGTCTTTATGGGCCGAATTTTGTCTGTCTTTGCGAACCTCCGCCAGCAGGAGCGCTTACTCATCTACCATGTTTTTTCACACAGAAATGTGCACATAGTTCCAAATTTTCAGATGTGCACGGTGTGGAAAATTTGATCCACACAGAGGGGTGTGGTTGCACTGTACAACGGCACCAAGCATGAATCAAGCTCAAGTCAACTTATAGTTCAGTGTTCTGTTGGCAGGTTGCCCAGCAACAGTCGGTTCTAAAAGCTTTTAAGGAGCCTCTCCCATTTTGAAACTTCTAGTGTGGCCTCATTTTGGTGACTAGGTAGACAGAGTAACAGACGAGATACAGTATGAGATTACTGCCACTGGCTAACTGTTAGCTATTAGCAATGCTAATGTTACCATCTGCACTGGAGCCTTCTATGAGATAGATGAAAACGCTGTTTCAAAGATTTTTTTTTTCAGTTCAATTCAGAAATACTTTATTTATCCCAAAGGGAAATTAAATGTTGATGTAACTCATTTAGTCAAGGAGTTATAGATGGTGATGGCTGTGGGCAGGAAAGATCTCCTGTAGCAGTCCGTTTTACAACCAAACTGAAGAAGCCTTTGACTGAAGAGACTCTGTTTTCCAATGACAGTCTCATGAAGAGGATGGTCAGGATTGTCCATAATTTTCTTGATTTTATGACAAATTCTTCTTTGCATCATCATCTCCAGAGGTTCGTCCCCAGAACAGAACCAGCCTTCTTTATCAGGTTGTTGAGCCTTTTTAGGTCCCTGGCTCTGATGCTGCTGCCCCAACAGATGATAGCAGAGGAGATGACGCTCTCAACAACAGACTGATAGAAGATCTGCAACATCCTGCTGCAAACTTTGAAGGATCTGAGCTTCCTCCAGAAGTCCAGTCTACTCCGTCCCTTCTTGGAGATGCTTCACTGTTGAGTCTCCAGTCCAGTCTGTTGTCCAGATGAACACCGAGGTATTTATATTTCTCAACCACCTCCACTTCTTCTCCCATGATGGAAATAGGGTTTGAGCTGACCCCGTTTCTCCTGAAATCTATAATCATCTCCTTTGTTCACATTCAAGATGAGATGCTTGTTTCCACACCATGCCACAAAGCGCTCTACCAGCTCTCTGTACTCAGCTTCTTGTCCATATCTGATCCACCCGACCACTGCAGAGTCATCTGAGTGATACACCATGTTGTATCAACATGTGGGTCTCTTATTTTGAAGGAAGAAAGGAATTACTTTTTGAGCTACCCAGTTGTGTTGACAGACCTCACTAATGAAGACTTCTCCCTTGGCTCACCAATAAACACTGTTCTCGTTTATGCGACGCTTATTTATAAGAACTGTTACAAACCCAGTGACTGGTCAACAGTCATTTAAAGGGGCAGTATTCTGTAAAATCCACTTTTTTGAGCTTTACATCATGTTATAATGTTATTCCCTCATCAAAAACATACCTGGAGTGTTGCCTTGATTCTTTCATGCATGTTTGAGAAATCCTTTAATCTCCCGTGGCAATCATTCAACTGTGCAAAACGCCTGGCAGATTTAGATTTCAGATGATTTTCATTCAGCTAAGAAGTTTATTTCTGGTGGGACATGAGACAGGCATGTAGAAGATCCATTTTGAAAAAAAGGAATTGATCTGTTTTTATTTACATTTAATAAAGGTGACCTGTTAAAAAATATTCATACTCTTCTCAATAATCAATGCAAAAATCCATATTGGCGTTACAGTAATCAGTCAAACCCTTCTTCTGATACCTGAGCAGCTTTTTGTATGTTTCCTCTGCTGTTTCTATGATTTCTCTTTGGTGATGAGCATCAAGTCATCACCTTTAATGTTCGGTTCCCTTCACAGATTCTCTATCAAAATCACATCAGGACTCTGGCTGGGCTGTGCCAAAACATGAATATTACTTCCAGTCAGAAGAAGCATATCAGTCTAGTTAAAATATCATTCATAACCTAAATATACCAGGGGTATGAATCATTTTGGGCTCAACTGTATTTTGAGGCTTTCAATTGGTCACCCAGTGATTTTGTTTTAGTCTTTGCCTGAGATCAGGGACTGCTGTCAGTAGAATATCTCTGAGATGGATGCTCCATCACAAATGCTTCACAGTAAAAGTTACTTTGAACTTTGTAATTTGCTTCATCTCTTCTCAGGTTAGGAGGGAACTTTAACATTCAGTGAGGAAAATAAGGATGTGACAGATATTTCATGTTTCCCCACTTCCAAAGAACAGAGAGGTCTGCAATATTCATCCTAGGTACAGCTCAACTGTGAGAGACCATAATTAAAAGGAATCCAGAAAATCACATTGTATGAGTTTTAAATAATTATTTTGCATTTTATTGCAAGGTCTGGAGCTTCTGTAGGTCTGGAGACTGGCCAGGTCACTGCAAGACCTTGAAATCCTTGAGACATAGCCACTCCTTAATTGCCCTGGCTGTGTGTTTTGTGTCATTGTTGTGTTGAAAGACCCATCCACGACTCATCTTCAAATCTCTTACTAAGACTAAGGTAAGGAGATTGTTACCCAAAATCTCCTGATACATTGCCCCATCCATTCTCTCGTCCTGTCCCCTTTGCAGAGAAGCAGCCCCAAAGCATGATTCTTCCACCCCCATGCTTATGCTTATGCTTCATGGTTGGGATGGGGTTCACAGGATTGTAAACATCCTTCTTCTTCCTCCGAACACGTCGAGTGGAGTTTATACCAAAAAGTTCTGTTTTAGTCTTGTCTGACCACATGACCTTCTTCCATGTCTCATCTGGTTCATCCAAATGGTCACTGGGAAGCTTCAGATGGTCCTGGGCATGCGCTGACTTGACCAAGTGGACCTTGTGACTTGATTTTAATCCATGACGGAGTAGTGTGTGTCATGATTCATGTTCTGTCCTGTCCATGCTGTGTTTAAGCACTCATTCAACTCACCTGCCACGCCTGATTGCTTACCTGTTCCACCTGGGCCCCGCCCTACTTAAACACCTCTCAGCCTCTGCCTCCTTGCCAGATTATCGACAGCCACGAGCCAGTAGAGATCCAGCGTTTCATTCCAAGCCTTCAAGTGTTTCTTCGACCCCTTTCTGTCCACGGATCTATCCCCCCCCCCTGCCAAGCCCTTTATGGATTCCTTCTATTCTGGATTTCTGGCTGGACCCTGACCCAAGATCTGCCTCACGACCACCGAGTATTGCCTGCCCCTCAAGCTAAGTCTGCTCTCTCTGCCTTTCTGTGTATGACCTCTGCCTGATTATCGCCTAAGCCCCTGGTACTGCGTCTGGATCCCCTTGTGGAGACCTTCATTGCTTCCACAGAAGCCTGTTCAATTGGTTTCCTGCACCTCCCTGTCGTGAGACCCTCAGTTCCTCTGCTCCACCCGTCCACTGCTCTACAGTGCTGTGTTTGACGACCTCATCCTGAGCAGCAACCAGTTTCTGAAAACTAATTAAACTTGTTTTTCCCTTTGCGTGGTTTCCTGTGTGTGGTTGAATTTCCGGGTCTTCCCTGAGTGCCCTTACAAGTGTGTTGCTATGGTAACCTTTGAGACTGTGGTCTCAGCTGTCTTCAGGTCATTGACCAGGGCCTCCAGGGTAGTTCTGGGCTGATTCCTCATCTTTGTCATGATCATTGATTCTCCATTAGGCCAGATCTGGCATGGAGCTCCAGTCTGAGGGAGACTGATGGCCATCTTGGGTCCATTTTCTAATAGATGCACCAACAGTTGTTGTCTTCTCACCAAGCTGTCTGTTGTCCTGTAGATCATCCCAGGATGATGATCTACAGGACAGGATGGTAGCATCAGCAACCTCTCATTGCTTTGGAATCCCTTCTGTGAGGCAATTTGCGTACCTGCATGGACTAATAATAATATTAAAATGCCTAATAATTTATGAATATGTCCAGCATATGTGTTTTTTAACATCTGATACTCTAATGAATTGCTTTTAATTAGATGATAAGAAGAAAGATTTTTTTAAAAATATGACAAATCTTTATCAGCCTATTAAGTGCCTGTGTAAGCAAACCAGCACATATCTAGAATTGCGGCGCTCAGGGTGGCAGCATGTTGGAGTAGCTGTGTATCTTTTATTGAGATTTTTTCTTTTTTCAAAATTTCATTCCTGCTTTTCTTGGAAAAATTAATTTTTTTGGACAACTGTTCCTTCTCGTCTTGGATGCTGTGCTAGATTGATTTTCCCCCCAATACTTTTCTATATTTTGCTCTTTTGTTAAGATGCGTAACCATAGCAACAGGGTGGTTTACAACAGGGAGCAGCTGATTAACATTGCAAAAGCAGAAATAATACGACAACAATACGACAACTGAAGCCAGAAATCCCACAGGAGCTGAACAGGAGACGTCGTAGATGGAGAGCAGGAGCAGAGAGGAGAGAGACAAGGAGGAAGTTCAAACCATCTCTCATAATGGGCATCCATCATAATGGGCAACGTGACATCACTAGCTGACAAGTTGGATGAACTTCAAGCCCTGACAAGGACTCAGCAAGAGTATCGGGAATGCAGTATTATGTGTTTTACTGAGACATGGCTGCAGGATCAGATCCCAGACTCCGTCTCTCTGCTGGGCTTCCTGACTATACGGGCGGACAGAGATTTAAAGAGTAACAAGAAAAGGAAGGGAGGTGGACTGGCAGAGCTCGTCAACAACCAATGGTGTCACCCAGGCCTCGTTACTGTGAAGTGTCGTCTCTGCAGTCCAGACATTGAACTACTGGCAGTAAGTTTTCGTCCATATTATTTGCCAAGACAGTTCACCAGTGTTGTTTTGGTGGCTGTTTTTTTCCACCCTCAGCCGTTGCTGACAATGCATGTGATGTCATCAGTTCCACTGTTGCTAAGATACAGACACAACACCCCAATTCTTTTGAGGCAATATCTGGTGATTTTAATCACGCCTCTCTCTCTGCTGCGCTGCCAACGTTTGAACAGTTTGTCAGCTGCTCTACCAGAGAAAACAAGACTTTGGATTTGTTTTACACAAATGTCAAGGATTCATATATTTCCAAAGCAAGACCTCCTCTGGGTAAATCAGATCACAACCTTGTTTTCTCTGCACAGAATATAAATATAGACGACCTGTAACAAAAAAAAGACAGTGAGAAAGTGGTCACAGGAAGCAGAAGAAGCCCTACAGGGTTGTTTTGATGCTACCGATTGGATTTCTCTCTGCAAGCCACATGGAAAGGACATTAATGCCATGACTGAGTGTGTGACCGACTATATAAAGTTCTGTGTGGACAACACCATCCCCACCAGAACCATGAGATGTTTCCCTAATAACAAACCCTGGATCACCAGTGAGCTAAAGGAACTGTTAAACAGGAAAAAAAGAGCCTTTAGGGAGCGAGACAGAGAGATATTGAGGAGGACACAGAAGCAGCTCAAAGTCAAGATCAGAGACAGCAAGGAGGTGTTTAGGAAGAAGCTGGAGAGTAAACTGCAGAGGAACAATATCAGAGATGTGTGGTCTGGGTTGAAGAAGATCACAGCATTCAAGCAGCAGGAGGGTCAGATAGATGGAAGTCTGGACAGAGCAAATGAGCTGAACACATTCTTCAACAGGTTTAGTTCAGGAACAAGCTCACCATCCTCCCCTCCTGCCCCCAGCCAAGCAGACATCCCACCCTCCTTTGACCCACAGCTTTCCTGTCACACCTCAGACAGTTTGTCCTCTACCTCAGTCATGGACTCTTCTGCTTCCACTAGTTTGTCTTCAACCAAATCAGGAGATGCTGCTGCTCCCTTTGCCTCCTCTCCCACTTTTCTGTTTCTAGAAGTCAGGTGAAGAGGCAGCTGGAGAGACTGAACCAGAACAAGGCTGCAGGTCCAGATGGTGTCAGCCCCAGAGTCCTGAAGGCCTGTGCAGAGCAGCTCTGTGGGATTCTGCAACACCTCTTCAACCTTAGCTTGACCCAAGAGAAGGTACCACTGTTGTGGAAGACATCCTGTTTGGATCCGGTTCCAAAGAAAACTCACCCATCAGTCATCGACTACAGACCCGTTGCCCTGACATCCCACATCATGAAGGTCCTGGAGAGACTCCTGTTGGCCCACCTGAGTGAGCAAACCAGCACAGATCAGGACCCCCTGCAGTTTGCTTATCGCCGTGGAGACGGAGTTGAAGACGCCATGATACACCTGCTTCAACAAACCCACCGTCACCTGGACAAAGCAGGCAGCACTGTGAGGATCATGTTCTTTGATTTCTCCAGGGCATTTAACACAATTCAGCCTGATCTGCTTCGTCTGAAACTCCAGAAGACACAGGTGGAGGCCTCAACAATCGCCTGGATCCATGACTACCTGAGAAACAGACCACAGTTTGTGAGACTGAAGGACTGTGTGTCTAACCAGCTGGTCAGCAGCACAGGAGCACCACAGGGGACTGTACTCTCACCATTCCTTTTCACTCTATACACTTCAGACTTCCAGCACAAGTCAGACTCCTGTCATCAACAGAAACACTCAGATGACTCTGCAGTTGTCGGGTGGATCAGAGATGGACAAGAAGCTGAGTACAGAGAGCTGCTGGACCGCTTTGTGGCATGATGTGGAAACAATCATCTCATCTTGAATGTGAACAAAACAAAGGAGACGATTATAGATTTCAGGAGAAACGGGGTCAGATCAAACCCTATTTCCATCATGGGAGAAGAAGTGGAGGTGGTTGAGAAATATAAATACCTCGGTGTTCATCTAGACAACAGACTGGACTGGAGACTCAACAGTGAAGCCGTCTACAAGACGGGACAGAGCCGACTGGACTTCTGGAGGACGATAAGATTCTTCAAGGTTTGCAGCAAGATGTTGCATGTCTTCTATCAGTCTGTTGTTGAGAGCGTCATCTCCTCTGCCATCATCTGTTGGGGCAGCAGCATCAGAACCAGGGACCTAAAAAGGCTCAACAGCCTGATAAAGAAGCTGGTTCTGTTCTGGGGACGACTGTGGAACCTCTGGAAATGATGGTGCAAAGAAGGATTTTGCATGAAATCAAGAAAATTATGGACAACCCTGGACATCCTCTTCATGAGACTGTCATTGGAAAACAGAATCTCTTCAGTCAGAGGCTTCTTCAGACTGGTTGTAAAACGGACTGCTACAAGAGATCTTTCCTGCCCACAGCCATCACCATCTATAACTCCTTGACTAAATGAGTTACATCAACATTTAATTTCCCTTTGGGATAAATGAAGTATTTTTCAATTTCAATCTCTCACTGAGTTTTAAATTTATCATATAACTGTTGTGCAATGTAAGCTGATTAATTCAATTTAGATAGTGTGTATCAATGTATAGCTGCATTTAATAACCTAAGTATTAGTTTATTATGACCATTATGATTTCCAAGAAATAGTTTTGGTTGAGTAATTAATAATTTTTCCATTAATTTTTGCATTTTGTGGCGTACAAAAAGCAATGTCCTGAAATATTTGTTGACGTTCTAAACATTCGGCCTCGGTCTTGGTCTCAGAAGGTCCAGTCTTGAGTCCATCCCTGCTGCTCAGCTTAAAAACTGACTATAAGCTGGAATCTGCCAAGGTGTGAATACTTTAGGGTTTCTCTGTATGGAGTTATAACTGCTGACCCAAAGCTAAAGCAGTACTGTGGGCTAATAATGTCTTCAATGCCAATGCTTATACCCAGCTGCTGCTGCAGCAGTAGCAGTCAGTGTAGCAGCAGTATTTCAGCAGGTATCTGTCCTGCTTTAACAACCTGGGAACCTGATTCTGATTAAGACTCTTGTGTCTTTTGGTTTTTCACCAGGACTCCAGGTGAACATTCAGGTTTTGTTTATTTAGGCCATTGTTCTCAGTTTCTACACTTTGATATCTTGCAAGTTCTTTGATTTAATGGTAACCTTTTATTGATTCATTCTGGAACAGAGGAAACCAGCATCCAAGCCTGCTCACACACATGAAGACGGTAGAGTGAAGGTGAAGCAGAGAGACAAGACCACCTCAGAGGAGCAGAAAGCCAGGCCTGCACCATGGGTCAGCTCAGCCAATGAGAATGGAGTGGAGGACAGAGATGGAGAGCAGCACGTGGTTCTGATCCAACCTGAAAGTGCCTCAAGCTGCAATTTGGAGACATGCTATACTCACCCTGCTTTAAATGCACCACATGGAGAGGAAGGTCTGCAGGGTGCTGTCCTGTTCAAGGAGGAATGAGGAGGTGAAGGATGGGAGCAGGAGCAGGAACATCTGGAACATTCTGAAGCATCTCGTCAATGTTTCATTTTCATCTCAAATCCAGAAGTTGCATCGTTTTCAGTAGACTCCAGATGACACAGTGATGGTGTCACTGTGTCATCTGGAGTGTTAGCACTCATTACTGACACCCCTGATTCTTTAGTTGAATTCAAGCTGAACTAGATTTAACTTCTATCCTCCAGGTTAATGAATCTGAGGACTAGTCCTGTCTTCATCACTCTGCTTAAAAAAAATCAAACTCCTTATACTGAAGTCATTGGAACAGAAATGAGTGGTTCAGTTGCAACACCTCCTGTATCACCTCCTGTATCACCTCCTGCATGGTTCAGTTTCTGACTCATTGTTCAGCATCTTTCATCTTCCTCCATCATTCAGTAAACAGCTGGAAGCAGTTGGCGTTCAGAGGTCACTCTTTGGTTCAATGTTGTTCTCAAACTGTACGTACCATTTATTCTCTGCATCAGTTGCATATCAGATCACATGATGGAAACCATTCAGTGTCTCTGATGGAATGTCAGCCAGTGATCACATTAGCTTGTGAACCCAAACTGTTTTCCCGTCATGTGTTTCATCGGTTCTGATCGATTCTGTTCCTGTTTCATGCAGAAGCAAAGAAAAGCTTTCAGTAAGTCAATAAAAGATGGACTGAATATTAATGGACTGTAGCCTACTGGTCCTGAATGGATCTGGACTAATAAAATCTATTCTTTTACTACAGGCTGTTCATGCTTGGTTCATTGGTTGTTTCTGACACTAAAGCAGCAAATCACCATCCTTCCTGTGAACTGAAGGAGTTTCTGATCAGGCAGGAAACGTTGGTACTGGAGGGACTTTTGGTTATTTTTTATTAATCACCAACTCCAGAGATTGGCCTGTAATTCTGCAATAGTGATTTATCTAAATTGTTCTTGTTTCCTGATCTAAAGGCTCTCTTGTTCTCCTTCAGGAGAGCCTTTATTTCAGGGTTGATCCAGGGCTTGTTGTTGGAGAAACATCATACCGTCATGATGGGCACAGTGCTGTCGATGCAGAAGTTGATATAGTCCGTGATGCATTCGATGTCCTCCCCATGAGGAGCACAGAGCTCTTCCCACACAGTGGAGCTGAAATAATCCCTCAGAGCTTCTGCAGTCTCTTCAGTCCATTTCTTCACTGTGCATGTCCCAGCTGGTTCTCTGTGTACCAGGAGTTTATACACAGGCTGGAGATGAACCAGGTTGTGATCAGAGCCCCCCAGGGGAGGGAGAGGTGATGAACTGTATGTAATGTATGAAAACTCCCTTGGAATATAATAAGGCCTCATACTAACAGCTAGCAGTTCAGTGCCCTTACTGCAGAATGTCTCTTTGATGGTTAAATGTCCAGAGTAACACCAGCTATCATTTACAAACATAGCCAGACCCCTTCCTTTCTTCTTACCTCTCTCCTTGATTGCCCTCCATGATGAGGGCATTGATGTTATGGACTGGCCTACCCGTTCCCCAGACCTGAATCCATCTGAGCACATCTGGGACATCATCTTTCAGTCAATCCACCAACGCCACGTTGCACTACAGGGTGTTCAGGAGCTGAATGATGCTCTAATCCAGGTCTGGGAAGAGATCCCTCAGGAGAACATCCGTCGTCTCATCAGGAGCATGCCCAGGCGTTGTTGGGAGGTTATACAGGCACATGGAGGTCACACACACTACTGAGCCTCATTTAGACTTGTCTTGAGGAATATCCACTGACGCTGAATCAGCCTGTCATGTTATTTTCCACTTTCATATTGAATATGAATCCAAATCTAGAACTTTATGGTGTAATAATTTTGATTTACATTGATATTTTTTGTGTTATTTTCTTCTCAATCAATTCCACTGTGTTAGTAATAAAGTTTTTCAATGAGAATATTTAATTAACTGAGATCTAGGATGTGTTATGTTAGTGTTCACTTTAATTTTGAGAGCAGTGTATATTGAGGAGTCTGGAGGAGGAGGCACCTCTGAGGCCTTTGACGTTCTGGAACCCATTTTGCCTACAGAGGCACGTCTGCCTGCTGGCTTTCTACTTTAAGGTGTAGAAATCACGAAAATCCCCCGCAGAACCCTCACTTTGTTCTAATTCAACCTCCCTGCAGTCCTTACAGGGTGACTGACCATCAGCTGATGTCCTCCCTCCACCAACTCTGTAATTTAATTAATTAGGAGATAATGTTTAATGTGTAATAAAATATTTTATTTAGAGCAGCTTCTCACCTGAATTTGCTTGCAGATTTATGGTCCAGACTACTAATCAAAGGCAGTTCTAAACAGCTGAGTTTTTAGCCTTGATTTAAAGGAGTTTAGTGTTTCGGCTGTTTTGCACTTTTCTGGGAGTTTGTTCCAGATTAGTGGTGCATAAAAACTGAAAGCTGCTTCTCCATATTTGATTCTGGTTCTGGGGATGCAGAATCAACCAGAACTGGAAGACCTGAGTGGTCTGGAAGGTTGATACAGTGACAGCAGGTACTTAATGTATTTTGGTGGTAAGCCATTTAGTGATTTATAAACTAACAGAAGTATTTTAAAGGTAGCATAATGGGAGGAACTACCGAGGAGTGGGAGAAAGAAAGGAACTTAAATACTAAGGGAGTGACAATGGCTGGGTCTGACTGACTAAACGTTTGCAGGTGTGGAGGAAGGAGCTAGAAGGAGACTGAGGAAAGAGAGAGAGAATGACAACAGGGGGCAAGGGAGAGTAAACAGGGGAACAAGAAACAAAAAACAAAAACTAGAGTCCAAAACCACAGAAAACAACCCAAAAACCAATCAGGGTGGGGGGAGGGGGCCCAGGATGAGTCCCAAAACTTCTTAGAGACCACGAGAGGGTGGTTGGTGACGAAGGAACCTCAGAAGGCGACAAAGGAACCCACGAAGAGGATCTGGAGGTTGGCCGTGCGGCCGTTCTACCGGCAACCAAAAAAAAAAAGACAAGTTCAAACTTCCAGTCCAACTATTCTCTTTGTTCAACTGAGGGAGGAGGATGGAAACACCCACTCAGTCCAGACATCAGCACTCCAAATTAAAAGAAAAGGATCTCACCAGATCATGAATGTCCATAGGCTTTAGTGTGCCTCCCCTGCAGTCCCAGGTAAGAAAAATACTAGTCCAACACATTAAAAACTCAGTGTAGGATATTCCAAAGGTCATCCAGGGCAACAGCCTCACACCAGAACCTCCTCGGCAGGTTCGCACCCAAGGTAAAAAAAACCCCCAAAAACCCAGCATCACTTCCTCCTCCTTTTGTGTTCTCTTCTCATTGGACACCCCAAAATATAAATATTTTTTGTACAAACATAACCAAGTTCAAACATTTATTCAAAAAATATAATCATTACCCTACAGGGGACAATAATTTATAAATGGGCATATTGCAGCACCAACAATATCAGGAAATGAGGAAAAAAAAGAAATGCATCTAAAGCTGTATTTAATGGCCGGTGACCATGACATTCCCCCCTAGCCAGCGAGTTATCGGGGCCATAGGAGGGTTTCATGTCAGCCACATTGACTGTATCGACCTTACATTTATCTGTCATCCCTGGCACACGGTAAGTAACAAGACTAGGCTTTCTCCTTACCCTCAAAGGCCCTGACAATTTGGGTTCAAGTTTTACAGATAACTTAGCTGAAGCTTTGGACAAAGGGTGGGCTCTGACCCATACTAGATCACCAACTGTAAAGAGTGTATCTCTGCGTCGTGCATTATAGTACCCAGCTTGTCGGGCTTTGACCAGACCCACATGTCTGTTGATTTCCTGTTGTATCTGTGTTTTTGTATGTAATGTACGATATATAGGCACGTCTGGTGCAGGTGCTTTGTGAATAAGACCCTTTAGCCTCCGACCAAGGGCCAACATTGCTGAGGAAACACCAGCAGTGTCGTGCACTTCTGAGTTTATAGCCAGCCTGAACTCCGGGAGCCAACTGTCCCATTTTTGGTGGTGATGTCTCACAAATGAAACAATCACTGTCTTCAGAGTTCGACTGACTCTCTCAGTGAGGTTGGTTTGAGGGTGATAAGTGGTGGTCAGTTTTTGGACTACACAACAAGATGTGCACAAACTGGTTAACAGGTGGCTGAACTGTGGTCCTCTGTCTGACACCAAGTACGCAGGGACTCAGGGACACAGCGGGTAAATATGTCATTCCTAACGTTGTAACAGACTTTAATTCAATTCAATTGAATTCAGTTTGTGTACATAGCACCAATTCACAACAAATGTCATCCCAAGGCATTATAAAAGAAATTTACAAATTAAAAAAACACCAGTAAACCTGCAGTTTGGGAGTGAAGGACTCTGTAAGGAACATGTGGAACAATCAGATCTCTGAGGCCAATTTAATGCCATCCAGATCAAGTGATTGACTAAACAGTGTCTCTTTCAGAGGTTCTGGTCCAAAAACAACAACTTCTGCCTTGTCAGACTTTAAAACAAGGAAATTTTGTGTCATCCAGGTTTTAATGTCCTCAAGACATGCCTGTATACATAATGTAGACATAATATAATGTAGACATAATAATGTAGACATAATGGATGGCAACCTGCCAATAGCCAGTCTTGAGATCTAAGGAACTGAAAAATTGAGCCCTCCGCAGAGTGGTGGCATAACATATGCATCATGAAGAGTTTTTGCATTAAGTCCCCGAAAATTCACGCAAAAGCGTGGTGTGCTGTCTTTCCGTGGCACCAACACCACTGGTGCCGCCCACCTTACCTTAGGTGCGCACCTGCCAAGGAGGTTCTGGTGTGAGGCTGTTGCCCTGGATGACCTGTGGGATATCCTACACCGAGTTTGGATTGCGGTGGACTATTATTTTTCTTACCTGGGACTGCAGGGGAGGCAAACGTGATTTGGTGAGATCCTTTTCTTTTAAATTGGAGCACTGAGGTCTGGACTGAGTGGGCGTTTCCCTCATCCTCCTTCAGTTGAACAAGGAGGATAGTTGGACTGGAAGTTTGAACTTGTTTTTTCTTTTCTTTTTTTTTTTTTTTTTTTTGGTTTATGGGGCTTATGAGATTTATGTGTGAATATGGAAATATTCACACATAAAGTGATGGAAGTGTTTGGCTTATTTGTGAGGGATATAATTGATTGCTTGATTAAACTGTATAAACCGCACCAGTTGTTATCTTTTGTTGTCAGTCTATTATTAGTTTATTTATTTGGGCTTTTTCCTGTGCGGGGGAATATTTTTTGTTTACTTGGTTATTCCTTCTTCCAAACCAATGTGAGTTTGCGCTTCAACATCCAGGCACTGCCCACAACCTAACTTGCATTTATGTAATTAATCCCCGGTAACTTTAGTTTTGGGTTGTTACATTTGGGTGTACAATATGTACAGTACTGTACAGAGAAAAGGAAAATAAAGTAAATAAAAAATATAAATAAATAACAAATATATACATACACACACACACACACACACACACACACACACAAACATATACATACATACATACACTCCTGATCAAAATTTTTGTACCAGTTGAAAAATAGCAAGAACTTACATTTTGCACTGTTGGATCTTAAGAAGTTTCTAAGTAGAGCTTCAAAATGCAAAAAGCAAAAATGGGAGTGAGACAAAGAAAACTGAACAAGCATTTTATTGTAAACAACCATTAAACTGAAATAGGCTGTTTATCAGCTGATCAAAAGTTTAAGACCATATCTCAAAAAAAAAAAAAAAAAAAAAAAAAAAAAAGTGAAATAAACATTTCAAAACAGGACACAGTAATGAGTAGCTGCACCTCAAAAATTCATTTCGGCATGTTTCCAGGAGGCCAGAGGGAATGTTGCACCAAGTGGTGAAGATGGCTTCACGGAGGTCATCCACTGTCTGGAACTGTTGTCAGTTTTTGTAAACTTCTCTTGCCATCCAACATCAAATGTTCTCGGTTGGATTTAGATCAGGGGAACAGGCAGAATGGTCCAAACAGTGATGCTATTTCTCTGGGAGAAGTCCTTTGTCAGGCAGCCATTCTGAACTGCAGCATTGTCCTGTTGAAAAACCCAGTCATTACCACACAGATGATGGCCTTCAGTCATGAGGGACGCCCCTGCAACATCCCCACATAGCCAGCTGCAGTTTGATACCTCTGCACAACCTGAAGCTCCATTGCTGCAGTGAAGAAAAAAACCAGATCATAATGGCGCCCCCTCCACTGTGCTGTGTAAAAAACATCTCAAGTGGGATCTCCTTGTCAAGCCAGTAACGCTGGAAGCCATGAGGACCATAAAGGTTAATTTTTTTCTCATCATAGAATAAAACCTTCTTCCACCTTTCAATGTCCCATGTTTTGTGCTCTCGTGCAAACTCCAAGCGGGCAATTTTGTGCTGTTGAAGACATTTTTGTTCTTAAAACCCTTCTCTCGCAGATGCTCTCTGATGGTTATGGGACTATAGTTGGCACCAGTGACAAGCTTCATTTTGGTCAAGGATCATCCCGTTTCTTGACAGACAGCCAATTGGATCCTCCAGTTCAGGGCCGGTGACATTTTTTGGGGTCTACCACTTGACTTTTTGTTCCATAACCCTCAGGATCTTTTAAGAAGTTTAAAATGACTGTCTTACTGCGTCCAGCCTCAGCAGCAATGGCACGCTGCGGGAGGCCTTGCTTATGCAGCTCAACGATCCGACTGCATTCAAAGAGAGAAAGCTTTTTTGCCTTTGCCGTCAGGAGATCATGTGGATACCTGACAGAAAATGACACTGAATCCACATTTTTGTGAAGATTTGTGCTTTTAAATGCAGTGGTCCGAAACTTGATCAGTTGATGAACAGCTTGTTTCAGTTTAATGGCTGGAATAAATTGCTTACTCAGTTTGTTTTGGTCTCACTCACATCTCTTCTTTTTGCATTTTGAAGCTCTACTTATATACACACATATACATAAATATATACATATCTCAAGTTTTTATACATATTCAAAGGGTGAGGTGAAGTAACACTTATGACGCTCCACCCCTATACTAGTAATATAATTACTTTAATCTGCTTATAATTTTATGAAAAAATTCCCTCGCAAGTTATGATTCTTATAGATCTCTTAGAATACTATTCACATGTTCTTCATTTATATATTCTCATACAGCACCCATACTTTTATCTCAAATCTCACACATTGATAACAAAATACTCTGGAACAATAACAGTCACACCAATACGCATGATATTTTTAGTCTAAATCTGTAAAATTTTACTTTAGTTTTTTTTTAAATTCATATTCATACTATATGGGCTTTACATGAGAATAGGTGGATGAAAAAAATAATTTGAGCTTGAATCTGCATTAAAACAAACTACAATAATAAAAATTCACATAACAATATAAGACAAAAATTGCACAAACTTTTGCTATTTTATTGCAGACAGTACAATCATCATATTTACAGTTTTCAATGTCATAACAACGTACTGTAGTAGTTCCATGACATGAGCTAAAATCCACACATTTCACTTTAAAACAGCTATATAACTATTGCTGTTGTTACTGCTGTTGATTTTTTAATTTATATATATATATATATATATATATATATATATATATATATATATATATATATATATATAATCGTTTTTTATGTACTAATTAAAAGTATTTGTAAGTATTAATTTTCCATTTTCCATTTCTTGATTAGAACTGATCAGCTCTGTGATGTTGAGCTTTGATCTTCTCGACGTTCCTTCAGATCTCTGATCTGCTGACTGATCCGAACATTCATTCATCAGAACTCGAACCGCTCCCTGACGTAACTTTCCCAATTATTTATTTAACTCGCAAAGACGTCGAGGCTACATTTCCCTCTGGCTCTTGCTGTGAGCGCCTCGGTGCCGTGCAGTCAGCAGGGGGCATGCACATAGTAATAATAATAATAAAAAGAATGCATTTCAGGAAAACCAGCTAAGACGAACCTCCATCGCTTCGCCCGCTCCGCAAACGCAGACGCGGCTGCGGCGTGATGGAGCAGTGAGCTTAGCTTCATGTGTCCGGCGGGACTGCCCCTGGCTTTTTTTCTGGGGAAGATCATATTGGATCATATTGTTTGCAGGACGTTGTTCCTCCTGCAGCCCCCCCCAGTCTATCCCGACGTAGTTGTGAATTGAACATGGCGACTGTACCAGTATATTGCATCTGCAGATTACCTTACGACGTGACCCAGTTTATGATCGAGTGCGATGCTTGCAAGGACTGGTTTCACGGCAGGTAAGGCCAGATTGCTCGTCGAGCTGCTTTTGTGGCGGTTTGCATTTGTGGGGAACAAACAAAAATGGCGAAGACTCGGCTGCGTTTGACAGCTTTGTGGCTCTCAGTCGCCCGTCTACATCTGAGGAGAGGCCGCTCGGAGAAGAAGAAGAAGGCGGAGTTAAATATAGCCGACCGGGGTTGTGACATTTTTTCGCAAATATAACGAAACTAATTCCCGTGAATCAAAAAATACTTCAGAACATAATATGTAGTTAAGTGTTTTGTCTGCTTATGTCTCCCGTGAGCTGTATGACATCCTCCCGTATCCCCAAACTGAACTCTGCCTTCCCCTTGTCAGGAGCGGACGGCAGCGGGGGAAGCCTCGGCGGAGTCGCCGTTCATTTGGGTCTCATTTCCCCTTTCCCCCGCCGCGAGCACACTCTTTTTATCAGCCATATTGTTGTTAAATGCTGCAACATATGAAGCGGTCTCTCGGTTTTCACTCGCTGTACAAGCGGAGCGTGGATGGAAATCGCGACCCGAGACCGAGCTCAGAGCCCCGTAACAGAGCTTTCCTGCCAGGCGCCAGCCATGGCTGACAAGAGCCCATGTTGGGAGTTGGGAGCCGTCAGCAGGGACAGAAGTGCCGCTGCAAACAACAGTGGAGCTGCTGGTGCCTCCGGTACTCTGTGGCTGTGGCTAGCTGCTTGCTGCCTGTCCGAGTGGGGCAGAGTCGGATCCTCCGCTCATCCCTTCAGTTGTACAGGAGTTGTTATGATCTCTGCAGAATCCCAGTCATCATATGGCATTATTAGCCTCAGCTCCTTTTCTGTCTTCACCAGCCGCTCTGCCTGAGCATCAGCGCTGGTTTGGGTGTGATTCACACCGTTCGGCTGAGGTCTGGGCTTCTTAGTTCAATTAGACCATTTGTTTAAAGCGTTTGTTAGAGCGAACAAGCCCTACGGAGCGGTGGACAGTATTTACGCGCCTGAATGTTAACCCTTTAATGCTCCCCTGGCTGCCTGGGGCTTTATCACATTTGTGAGTTAAACGCAGGGGGAGAGCCATGACCTGCAGTCAAGCATCAGCAGGAACTGAACGAGTACCTGTGTTCAGAGGGATGCTGCTCTCAGATGCTGATTATTAGAAACTGAATGGTGTGTTTTAAGGGTCTGTTCAAGTACAGTATGTTGCGGGCTAATAGCTAAAATACTTTTCTGCTTGTAAAGGAGATGGACACAGGGCTCACTTTGGACATGTTTTGTCCTGTTTGTCCTCTGTGTCAGCACAGTGACCGCTGAGTGGATCCACAGTTCCAGCAGCCGAGAAACATCCTTCACAAGGAACCAATATATTATTCTGAAAAAAGTTTTGGTTTTTAAAGTAACCCACCTCACCTTGACTGTACACACCTATGTGTAATGCTATCAAGACCTTGAGATCCAGCTTATGTACAGATGGCATTATAAGAATATACTGCTTTATTATAGCCTCTGATATGAGGTATAGGACACAGTCACGGGGCAAAATAAACTAATTATACAATATGAGACTGTTAATAACACACAGGACTGATGATATTAACCCACTCCCTCAGGTTTAAAGTATGGGGTATTTTGGGAAACAGGCATTTCTGCTGGGATACATCTACTGGGACAGATGTTTTCCCTTTTTTCATAAAGTTGCTTTGTTTTTTTTACAACCGCTAAACTTTATTTGTTGTTTCATAACATTTAAGAAAAATTGTTTCCAGCCATTTTGAGTATCATCATTGTTGATAATAACCACAATCATTTTCAACTACATTTCAGTTTCAGTCCACATGCTGAAGGAAGGATATGTATTTTTACAGAGTTTTGGACTTCTGTATAGGTTTTAATTTAATAACGACAGAATTTCAGCTAGGCAAGTCAGAGGTTTCCCTCCAACCCAACCTCAAAGTTCAATATGGCTGTTGTACTGATAGCTGCAGGATTAATCCGTTGCTTTACATTTCTGATGGGTTGTATTTTATTGTATGTGTTGCATCCATAGGTTGAACCTCTGTTTGTTAAAACCTTTCATTAGTGTGTGAATCCATAACATGTAGAAAAAGATTTTTTGTCAGCTTGTTTTGCTAATAGCAATTAGCTTGGTCACTGTCAGTTTTCTGACTTGTTATTGGAACATGATTAGCTAACTTGTTGCAGCTCAGCTTATGGCCCTTCTCCGCCGGTGCCTACTCAGCGCAGCTCGACTTGCCTCCGCTCAGTTATAAGGGTTCTCCACTGGCACCGGTTCCATGGTACCAGCCCCTGTTTTAGTTCCTACTTCAGTGGGGTTCCAAGCGAGCCAAGCCAGACTGAAAACATGTCAGAAGACTGTTGGTCTCTGATTGGCTGGAGAGTGGAGTCGCTGGTTGTGTCACAGAGCTACTCCCTTACAATAATCTGACCCACCATTTGTAAAAACTCACAACAGCGACTGAGTGTATTTGGAGTTTTTAAGGACAATGGCAGACTGAGCAGAATGTGCAGCATGTTCTCCACTGTATGAATTGTATTCATAACGATACAGTATTATAAACATAGAGGCAAAACAACAGTGGGCATAATACAAACTAATGACTAACTAAATACAGTGACACAGTGATAAACAGCAGAGAGCCTCTTGGATATTTAAGACTGAAATAGAGTAAATAATGAAGGAGTTATTGAAATAAACCAATCAGTTCACATATTTAACATGAAGGTAAGGGGATTTCATTTAAACACATGGTCATCATTTATAGGGGTGTAACAATATTTAAAACTTACCAGACGAGACATATTAAGTTCACGAGAACAAGACAGGACGAGATTTTAGTATTACTTTCAAGAAAACTTTAAAGATCAGATTTATGCTTCAAAAAGGCCTTTGTTCTGCGTTTTTGTAGATATTGCCACAAACTCAGCAACCTGATGTCTTTTCATTTCAGAGTTCTTTTTGTCTCTTCAGGACTCTCAGGACAGCGCTTTATGGATGGGCTGCAGTCCAACATTTCCGAGTTGCTATTGAAAGATTGTGCTCTGATTGTTATGTAGCTCAACATACCCTTAGACATCCATCCATCTGTTGTTATGGCAATGCTTTCTGCCTCTTTCGGCATCTGAACAACTTGAAGTGTTTACATATTGTTTGTGTCTTGTCTGTCTCTGTTGCCATTTATAGTTCCTACTGGACACCCAAAATTCTGCCAAGCAAATGATTTAAGTGTAGCTGGGGCATCTTCTATTCCAATTTCATCATTAGAAGCCATGCTGACCTCAACTGGCATGTGCTCACAAGATAGCAGTTACCTTAATGACAAGTATTGTAATGTTTTAATATCGTGAGATCTTGTGACACCTCTGGTCATTTATGAATACTGTATTTTCTAATAAGAATACATGTATTTATTGTAAGTTGTAAATGTGTATTCGTGCAACCCATCCCAATCAACAATTTATATTGTCTATGTAGATAGAAGTAATAATATTTTAAGATTAAAGCCATTGAAAGTCATTCCAAAACCCACAAACAATCCCACATTGAAAAAAACAAATGTTCTAAAGTCTCAGTATGAGTATAATTAAAAATACGATCAACTCTATCCAAATCATGTTCACCTATAGGTTCATCTCAGTATTTTCAGTTGCGTCTCATTTATTTTACGGGGCACTGGCAGAGAACATTGTCTGTCTAAATTCTGGGAATATCTTTTATTAGCACCATGTAAGGGTATGTTTGTTTCTTCAAACTGTCGCCATGTTAGTTTGATGCGCTCGGTTGATTCCAGTTGGTCTGATGCATCCTGCGGCCTGTGAGCCCTCAGCAGCTCCAGTTGTTCAGTGTGTCATCCACAGCTTTTTAGTTGTGACCCAAAAACCAGTCTGTCAACAGGCCAGATAGATTATTGCTATCCACAATTTGAACTATAATATCCTACCAAATACTGCATTCAAGCTTTTGTTTATTGAAATTCTGCAGAAATTGATTCTGCAGTGGAGATTGTGATTCAATATATTGTGCAGTTCTATAATCAATGCACATCCACAACTTCTTCTGCTTAAATACTCTGTGTAGCTGTTTTCATGACCATTAAAGTTCTTTATAGGATCAAAATTTTACCAGCTGTAAAAATGAAAACATGTATTAATGACATCCAACAACTTTTCTACATTTTTAGGGTGCTCACTTTGGATTGGATATGTATCCTGCATATTAATATTGCTGTGCTGTATTTCCTGTTACACTGTGCAATATGATAATTTTTACATTTTTAAAGAAGACTAGTAGTTTTCAGGAATCACACACTGCTAAAATCTGGAGATGCACTAAATCCAATTTTGTGGCCAATTTAAGGTCTTTTTTTGTCTTTCTTAGCTTTGATCTGCTGATAACAATTTCAGCCAATTCTGATTTGTTTTTTTCCTTTGAACTCTAAGAAGATAAAAGAACTGGATTCAAAAATATACTTAGTGGTGGGACTCAGTTACAATTTTTAATTGAGTTATTTGCAGGGTCTGTTATTAATTAATCAAAATTAATCGCATTTTAATAAAAAAATCATATATTGACAAAATAAACACTTTAAATTTACAAACCTTTTTGCTGCTAAGTTACTGAATAAACAGCATCTGAGCTCAACAACAAAGATATTTATAGTTTTAATCTGCTCTTCAGGTTCTTCCAGCATCAGGTTGGAGCAAAGTTCATCTCTCCAGAGTTTCAGGAACCCCTGATCATTCATGGAGCTTCTTTAGAAATGTGGACTGTGGACGCTGACATTAGCGCTGCTGCTACATGTTTAGCATTGAGATGCTATTTTAGGCTAGCATAGCTTCTCTGATAGGCCGACTGCTTTTAGCACAACTTGAACACAACTAGAGTCTTTTCCATTGTCCCATCAGATCGGCTCTAGAAGCAGAAATTAACTCCCAGTTGGCCAAGAGAAGCTGCTTCATTGGCCATTGCTGTTGTTTGCGGATGTCACATGTGCGTCAGACTTATGGATGTACCAGAAACAAGCAAATACTAAAGTTCCAAAAAAACTATTTGCAGTTCCAAAAAACAAACAAAAAAACCCATTGATTAATTGCATTAAAATTTTTAATGCATTAAAATGTATTTAATTAATTAATTGAAATTAACATTTAAAATCCAAGCCCTAATTATACTGTATTTATTAACATTTCTTCAGTAAGTCATCATCAATTATTTAGAAATGAGCAGAGGCGACGTCACACTAGAGTGTGAGAGAGCAGTCGCTGTAAAACAGGGCAAAGACAAAATGATGACAAGCTGACATTTCTGCGTCTGTTGTGTCTTCTGAATTAGAATCAGCTTTATTGACTAAGCATGAAATTTGACTTCGCCTTTACACATTCACAGAGTACAGACGTTATATAAAAATATATAAACTTTACAGGAGATAAAACAATAAAAAGATTCAATTCAGTTCAGTTTCAATTCAGTTCAGTTTATTTATATAGCGCCAATTCACAACAAATGTCATCCCAAGGCACTTTACAAAAAAAAAAAAAAATTCAGTCATACATACATTCCAACTGATCCTAGTTATCAAACAGTACAGTAAGCTCAGTTAATTATTCAAAGTAGTTCAAAGAGTTTCTAAGGAAACCCAGCAGAGCATCGAGTCATTGACGTCCAGCATTCACTCCTCCTGGACGAGCACGTAGCGACTGCATGGCGTGGTGTTGTTGACTTTACAGCAATCCCTCATACTGAGCATGCATGTAGCGACAGTGGAAGGGAAAAACTCCCCTTTAACAGGAAGAAACGTCCAGCAGAACAGCTCAGTACAAGCGGCCATCTGCCACGACTGACTGGGGGTTTGAGAAGACAGAGCAGAATGCACAAGAAAAACAGATGAACTGATGTAGGATTATTTTCGATGTTCATGAAAGTAAGAAGTTAATTGCAGAAGGAGAACGATTAGTTGATGGCAGCATTATCTCAGCTGAAGCCCTCCTCCAGGAAGGCATCACAGCCAAACAGAACGCCAGACCAGGTGTAGCTTCTATGGAGTGAAAATAACTGAGAGAAAAAAAAAAAAAAAAGTTAACAGTTGAAATAACAGCAAATAATGCAAAGTGGAGAGTAGTAGAAGAAAAAGTGGTCAGTTTGTCCTCTAGAAATAGCTAAGTTAGCTATTTCTGTAGCCCAAGCCTATGGCAGCATAGCTACAGAAATAGCTCAGGATAACCTAAGCCAGTCTAACAATTACTGTCATCCAGCCTTGAAGAAACAAATGCATTGACTAGTTTTTCAGTATCCCAACTGGACAGAATATTTCTAATTTTGGAAATATTCTGGAGATGAAAGAAGGAAATTCTAGAAACATGTTTAATATGGGACTTAAATGACATATCTTGGTCAAAAATAACACTGAGGTTCTTTACTTTATTATCTGAGGCCAATTTAATGCCGTCCAGATCAAATGATTGACAGT
Source organism: Anableps anableps (assembly GCA_014839685.1). Taxonomy (NCBI): domain Eukaryota; kingdom Metazoa; phylum Chordata; class Actinopteri; order Cyprinodontiformes; family Anablepidae; genus Anableps; species Anableps anableps. The sequence goes on from CM026069.1 coordinate 39,469,973, forward strand.
GTCTATTTCAGAGGTTCTGGTCCACAAACAACAACTTATGTCTTGTCAGAATTTAAAAGGAAGAAAATTTAGTGTCATCCAGGTTTTAATGTCCTCAAGACATGCCCGTAACAGATTGGATTCAAAATGATTTATGGATAGATATAGGTGAGTATCATCAGCATAACACTGGAAATTTATCCCATGCTATCTGATGAGATATATATAGCAAAAAAAAAAAAAAAAAAAATAAAAAAAAAATGGTCCAACCACAGAGCCCTGTTGTACTCCACAAGTAACCCTAGAGTGAGAAGATGATTTATTGTTCACATGAACAAACTGGAATCTGTCAGACAGATAAGATTTAAACCAGTCTAGTGCTGTTCCTTTGATACATACATCAAGCCTTTCTAAGAGAATATTGTGGTCCACTGGATCCAAAGCAGCACTGAGATCAAGCAAAACCAGAAGAGACACCAAACCATTATCTGAGGCCAAGAGAATGTCATTTGTAACTTTCACAAGTGCTGTTTCAGTGCTATGATGAGCTCTGAAACCTGACTGAAACTCTTCACACAGGTCTTTACTTTTTAGATGCTCACACACTTGATTAGCAACTATTTTCTCAAGGATTTTCGATAAGAAAGGAAGATTAGATGTATAGGGTTGTAATTTGAGTCATCTTGATTGAGAGGTTTCTTAAGTAAAGGCTTAAAAGCCTGTGGAACATGTCCATTTACTAAGGAACATGTCCATTTACTAAGCATTTACTAAGGATAGGTTAATCATATCATAAATGGAGGCAATAATCAAAGGGAACACCTCTTTAAATAATTTGGTTGGGATGGGGTCCAACATGCAAGTTGAAGGTTTGGAAGAAGCTAATATTTTTGATAACTCAGAAAGCTCAGCTGACTCAAAACAGTCCAAACATGTATCAGGTTCTAGAGTTACATTCTAGATAAGATGTAGAGGTTGTGAATTAGCATGGACCACATCTCAGAAAATGGAGAGAGTCCTCCTCTCCGAGCTGGAGGTTTGGAGCTCTAGAGGCATAACACTCGAAATTTCATGCCTCTGGTAAGGCACAGACCCATTAGTGGATGGGAGCAATCCACCACTCCCACCCCAGCCTGGAGAGCCTCCAGATGGCTGCAGCAGGCTGACAGTCATCCCCTCGGTGCTGTAGGTTTGGACTGTGATTCGCTACATCAGAACTTATTTGGCAAATGTGTTTCCATCTCCCGTTTTGCACCTTAACTCTATTTTGGAAAAGCCATAAACTACCTCGAGCAAGCGTAAAAACATTTTTGTGAAATTAAGGAAGTTATTTTGAATTTGCCGTTTCCAGCAACCGTTTCTCATGCGATATGTCAAAATACGCATAAAAATCATTGATGGAAATCCAACTAGTGATGGATGAACACAGGACAGACTGGATAATGGCCGTGTAGCAGCAGGACCTGTGGAAGGTCTGCTGGGCCTTCATCCTAACAGTGTCTATGTATGAAGACCAGCTCAGGGTACTTCATAGGAACCAGGACTAATCCACAGTCAACACAGTGTTGCTGAGGAAGGTGAGGGGAGCAAGTGTGGGGAGGTGGGGGTGGGGAGGTATTCTTCGGCTGTTCACCATCATCTTCGTCTTGAACGGGTTAAACACCAGGTGGTTCTGGCTGCACTACTAGACCATCTTGTGTCTGGATGCACCTCGTGTCTGGATGCTGGTTCTTCATTGTCCTGGAGTTTCAGATGGGTCCATTGAGGTGCAGTTATTTGTGTAAAAAGAGAAGAAGAGGGGGGAACAAACTCGCTTGTGCTGGTGGGTCTTGTGTGGGAGAAGATGCTCCCCAGCATCACCTGCTGCTGAAAGTCATTCAGAAAGCTGCTGATCCACCAACAGGTGCATCCCGGTACTGTGAGTTGGATGAGCTACTGGTGGAGGACGTCTGGGCTGATGGTGTTGAAGGCAGAGCTCAGGTCCACAAACAGGATCCTGGATGCCTGGGCCACTTCTTGATGGTGCGTTTCTTGGGGCCTGGGATGATAATGGAATGCTTGAAGCAGGAGGAGACCTCACACAGTTCCAGAGACTTGTTGACGATCTGAGTGCCAATGGGGGTCAGTTGGTCAGTGCAAGTTCTCATCCAGAAAGAGGGCCTGATCAGGCCCTGAAGCTCTCCTGGTTTCCTGCTTCTGAAAGAACCTGTTCACCTCAGAGATCTGTAGTGCAGACTACAAATCTCTGAGATAGATGCGAATAGTTAGTTCTGTCAGTTAAACTATTTGCAGAAATCAAGACTTATATTGATCGTAACACTGATCATGCAAACAGCATATTCTTTTTCAACTATACTGATCCCAATACCGTTGTTGATGTCACTGACCAAACTACCATCATGTTGATTTTATCCTTCAGCTTTTTATCAAAACTCCAGCATTTGACTTTTTCAAAATGAGATGGAATCTTACAATTTTGTCCACTAATGTAACTTACCCAGAGATTAAATTTTTTTTAGAGTTATTAATAATGTATAATAACTCTAGGAGGAAGGGGAAATTTGTTGGCGTACGCTAAAGGACCCAGCATGGTGGGACAGATGTCCAACAGTCAACAGTGGCTGCGGGCTGGTCATTTTTGCACAGACCCTTATAAGTCCAAAAGACCCAACGAGCTGAGGTCATGTGAAACCCCTACCCCTGCAGTATATGTCATGGTGTTTTGTCATATGTGTGGTTTACAACAGTGTTATGCAATCGACGTTTTTGAACTTTGAGGTTTTTTTTTTATGATTTTATTCCCTCACCAAACACATACCTGAGTGTTGCTTTAATTCTATTACGGATATTTGAGAAATCCTTAAATCTCCCATGGCAACCATTCAGGGGTGTCAGAGCACCCTACAAAGGACTACCTATTTCCACAAAGCTCCTGCTCAGAGCTACAGTCTCCAGCCGAGCTCCTGCCACACAGAACACCCCTCCGCCGCGCCTTCCTCACTCAGCTCCTCCAGACTAGCGCCAAGAGCAATCAGTAAACACTTGGTGGAACTGTGCATCTGTTGAGCTCATCATCAGAACTACTCAGTCCAATGCTTCTAAGAACGGTTGTAAACAGCAAGTCAAGTTTCTTTTAAGTTAGTTTTTTATATATATAGCATTTTCATAACATCATAACAACTGAAGGTAACAGTTCATTGTACTAGAAAATGGCACTATGTGCCTGGAAAATACATAATCACCCCCACCCCTTCATTAAGTCATTCTTTCCTACAAGTGATACTGTGTAGAAAGTTGTCCATTAAGACCGTAATCTGCTGTCCAAAGACATCATGTTCCATTTCACTGATTTCTATGAGCCATATATTATGCCTCATATTGAGGGGTTCTCTCAGTCTTGTCTTGTTTGATATACTACTTCTAATGAAAAACAGCACTGATTAATAATAATAATTAAAGCTGCAAGCAGCCTCGAATGGCCTTCACAGCTCAGCGCTGCTCCGGCCTTGTGGCGACCATGGCAGCTACAGCACTACCACCCCGTCACCAGTCCCCCGCCGTTCCCGCACCCGTCCGCAAGGTGGTGCATTTGGTGAATCTTCTACATCACCTTTAGTCCAGTTCAGTACGAGTCCAGTGACAAGTCTTTAAAGTTTGTCCGAAATCCGTCCTTCCAGACAGGAGGAGTTGTCACTTCCTGTTTTGTGGTAAAGGATTGGGAAGGACTTCCTGTAGCGTTTGATATACGTTATGTGTCATTATCAACAGGTAATGGCAACAGTTTCAATCTTATATTATACACAGAGAGAAGCAGCAGGAGTCACCCAATAATCTTCTGTGTCTTCTCTGAGTGGGTGGGGCTTTAGTGATGTCAATAATGTACCACATCAATGTCTCAAGCAATGCTCCCTGATGATTAACACAAAAATCTGGTGTAGATCGGATGATGTATCAAGGAAATATAGGCGTTGGAAAAACCTAGGGGGCGCACTGGAGTGAAGTTTCAATGTTATCTTATTGTCCTTTTTAGAGGTCAACAAAGATAATTCATATCCAGTTTGCAAATCGGATGATAAAGGTGTGATTTAGAGCCAACCGTATGCAAATGGCGAGGAACTGAAATTCGCCATTCTACCACGCCTACATGCTCCAGCCACCAGCTAGTGTTGAGAGAAAGATTCAGCATCATGTTGATCTGTCATCAGACACAAAATCTGTGTGAATGAAAGAGTAAAAGGAAGACAAGTAGCAGCAAAATAGGTTACTTCTTGTTGGAAGAGGGTGGGGCTAATATGATGTCACAAATTGAGCATGTGAATGTGATGAGTGCTGGTCTGTTTTGACACACCAAGTATCATAGAGCTGTCACATTGTATGTGGAAGTTATTCCACCTTGATGTTTTATGGTGAATGGTCAGACTTTGAAGCTTGACCATGCCCACTTGCTTTGATGCAGGAAAAAGCTTTTGATAACTTTTGATCTTCAATTCCTTAAGACTGCACTTAGTGATTCTGAAGTCTGTATTTTAAAAGCTGCAGGAGATACGTGTGTAAAAGAGACAAAATGGTGGCTTTGATCCAAAATGGCGAACATCCTGTTGGGTTTGGACCATGGATCCAAGAGACTTTTTCTGAGGTCCTGACAAGTTACACGTGTACTGAATTACATAATTCTCGGTCAAAGTATGGCTTGGGGCTGATTTTTAAAAAATTTCTAGGAAGTGCTTCACAGGAATTAGGCCACGCCCACCATATATTGGGGTGCATTCCGGGTGGGGGTTGGATTAGGATTGATCATAGGGAGTTTGGTGCAGCTCGCCTCGAATCTATGGAATTTAGAGCCAAACGTGTGGCAACAGCTTGACATCTGACTTTGCCATACCACCACGCACACACTGTCTACTGAAAACTGCCAGTGCTGGAGGGAAAATTACACCAACATGTCTTCTGTTACTGGACACACTGTCATGTTGATTAGGTCACAGGGGTGAACAAGGGACTTTAAGGTAAAACATTACACTTACTGTTGTCAGTGGGCGTGGCTTAAGAGATGTCATGATTTGACCATTGAGCATTGTAGGGGACGGGATGTGGATCCATCCCAGAAGGTTTGGTGTCTCAGCGAGTTTTTGTTTAGGAGATATAACAGTTTCGTGTTTCATGACGTGAAGTCAAATTTTGAGGTCTGGCCACACCCCTTATCATGCTTGAAAACTCAGTTTTAACTTTTAATCCCACATGCCTTATGAGTTTGAAACCGATCGATCAAAATCTCTAGTAGGGGTCAAAATTGGAATTTCAATCCAAGATGGCCAACTTCCTGTTTAGTGTAGCACATAGCTGCAGGGAAGTTTTCCGTAGGTCTTGGGGAGTTGTACAACTGTACCAAATTTCATGCCTCTACGACAAAGTAAGGCCAATGAAATGGTCAATACAAAGGCAAAGGGTATTTTGAAAGTTGCTGGGTGGCATTGTTGAGCTGTTTCTGTTGTGATTTTTGCGATGCCCTTAAAATACGTAATTTTCACGCAGGTCTGATGTGCGCGCCAAGTTTGGTAAGTATATGTTTAGGCCTCCAAAAAGCCAATTCATTTGACGGGAGTAAAATAACAAGAAACACTATGATTACAAGAGGCCTTCACAGTATTTTCACTGCTCAAGCCTATATATTTATTTATATTTGTTATGAAACAGTCTATGTTGAGCTATGCAATAACTTTAATTTGGAGAGATTAAAATGTATTATATCCAGCAACTTATTAGTGTGGAAACCATGGTAGTAAATTTCAAGGAATCGTTTTTTCTTCAGACCATTGTGTGAACCACCACACCAGGACTAACCCAGTACTGACCGAGTACCGACCGAGACCCAACCCAGTACCTACCTAGTATTGACCCAGTACTCCCCTAGACCTGACCGAGTACCTTCCCGGCACTTTTCCCCAGTACACAGCACCTACCCAGTACCGACAGTCCCGACCTAATCCCAATCCAGTACCTATGCAGCACCAACCCAGTACCGACCGAGTACTGACCTAGTCCTGATCCAGTACCTACCCAGCACTGACCCAGTACCAACTTAGTATCATCCCAGAATGGACCTAGTACCTACCCAGTACCGACCAAGTACATACCCAGCACCAACCCAGTACCGACGTAGTCCCAACCCAGTACTGACGACTCCCAACCCAGTACCTACTCAATATCGACCCTCCACTTACCCAGTACACATCCAGTCCTGACTCAGCAACTACCCAGTATTGACACAGACCCGACCCTGTACCGACCTAGTCCTGACCCACTTCCGACCTAATACCGACCCAGTACCTATCCTATCAATTCAAATATACTTTATCCCTGAGGGGAAATTACAATTATCCAGTACCTACCCAACACCCATCCACTACTGACCTAGTACCTACACAGTACACTGACCCAGTACCCACCTAGTCCCGAACCAATATCGATTCAGCACTAACCCAGTACCAACCTAGTCCTGAACCAGTACAGTATCTTTGTGAAGCTGTAGTGCTGAAGTTTTCCCAAGAATTCCTGCATCCCTGACTTGTGAAGCTGCCACCGCTGTCTTGATTCCTCATTCACACAGATGTGTTTCACATTTCTGTGCCTTTGGGCAAGACATTTAGACCTAATTTTGTACCAATCTGTATGAATATGAAGTGTAGGATAGTATTACTGTGCAATACTACAAAGTATTGCACAGCATTTCTCTGTGCAGTACCTTATACTGTGCGATATTCCATCCCTGTCATGACTGTTCAAGCTGACTCTAGTGCAAGCAACAATTACGGACACAAGTATGAAAAGTTCGAAATAGTTTATTGAAGCAAGAGAAAGAGCTTTCTGGATCTGTTGGTATGTTGGAGGAGAAACACCAAGCCAGGAACAGGGCCATACCAGAAGACAGGGAGAGATGATTAAAGGTTTCCAAAGATAGTGCTAAACAGAGATGGAGGTCGGGTTCTTACTTTAGATGAAGGAGTCGTGACCAAGAGGGAGCACAGATTTTTCCCAGAACTGTCAGTTGACTGCTTATTGGGTGAGATGGTGGTTTGTGTTTGTGGTCCAGTCTGTTTTCCTTTGTAGGAAAGGAGGTACCGTTGGAGGGTGGATGGGCAGGTGAGTCAGAGAGGATCCATAGGTGAGCATCAAAAGCAGCGAGGAGGACGAGAACAAGACACCGGGAGAGCGACCCTGAGAGTTGCCAAGCCAGCATGGAAGTGGCACACCAGTACTCTGGGAGGAACCTTCAATCTGTCAGGAGGAAGAGAATCACTGGTAAGATTCAGAGGAGCATAAATCAGTCCAGAGGGAGTTGTCGTTAACCATCTGGCATCCATCTCCTAAATAATTGGCGCCACCTGGGAGCTGCACCTACAAATCACACCCAGTAAAGAGGAGGAGAAACCAGAACCCAAAACAGCATGCCAGTCTGAGGATACAACAGTACCCCCCCTCAATGGACGCCACCTGGCGGCTGAAAAGAGGAAGCTGAACCCCTCTCAAAATCAGAGATAAGGGTATGGTCCAAAATAAAAGATTGAGGAACCCATGAACAGTCCTCAAGACCATACCCTTCCCAGTCCACAAGGTATTGAACCCTTGACCTCCGGGATGCACATCCACAATCCACCACACCTGAAAAGCAGGATGTTATCAATGACCTGGGCGGGAGGTAGGAGGAAAAAACACCCCACACACCTCAGCCGGAGGCCACAAAAGACCTGAGTTAACAGGTTTGATCTGGGAGACATGAAACAGGATGACTCGAAGATGAGATGGGAGTTGGAGATGAATGGCAGATGGACTGGATGGGGAATAGACCAAGGAATCTGGGAAAGACTTTCCTAGAATAGGCTTTCAGGGTAAGTCTTTAGAAGAGAGCCAAACTTTTTGGCCAAGAAAGTAGGTGGGAGCTAGAATGAGTTTGCGGTTAGCAAGTCTTATTTCGGATAGAGGTACGGTCCAGTGCAGCCTTGTTTGATCCCAGATTCTACGGCAGTTCCTGAGGTGAGACGTGACAGAAGGAATGGTGGAATATGGGAATGTGGAGGGAAGAAGAGACAGCTGGAACCCAAGAGGTTTCAAAAGAGGAGAACCCAGTGGCTGCTGAGACATGTGAGTTGTGGGCATATTCAGTCCAAAGTAAGTGGATGCGCCAAGAGATTGGGTTGTTGGCACAGATGTAGCGAAGAGCATTTTCCAGTTCTTGATTTAATTGCTCACACTCACCATTGGATTGTGGGTGGTAACCTGAGGTGAGTTTGGCTCAGAGAGGAGCAGAAAGCCTTCCAGACCTGAAAGATGAATTGAGGTCCTCGATCAGAAAGAATGTCAGTGGGAATACCATGGAGTTTGAAGCCATGGGAGACCAGGAATTGGGCTATGGAGGCTGAGGGAAGTTTGAGGGCAATGAGGTGACAAGCCTTGGAAAATCCGTCTATGATGGTGAGTATTACCATTTTGTTTTTGGAGGCAGGAAGACCAGTGACAAAGTCCAGAGAGATGTGAGACCAAGGTAGACTGGGAATGGAAAGGGGTTGAAGTAGGCCTGCAGGAGGATGGTGAGAGCTTTTCCCTCTGACACAAATTGTGCATGTGGAGATTAAGTTGGTGGTATCCCTATTGAGAGATGGCCACCAGAAGTGATGACGGAGTAGTCCAATGGTGCGACTGACCCCAGGGTGACAAGAGAATCGGGATTTGTGGGCCCACTGGAGTGGACTTTGGAAGGGACATAAAGATGGTTAGGTGGACCCCCACCTGGAGCTGGTACTCATCCAAAGACTTTTGGATGAGTCTTTCAATGTCCCAAGCCAGGCTCCCCACAGTGCAGGAGGGTTGAAGGATGGGTTTGGCGGTTTCTTAGTCATCTGGGGAGAACTGTTGGGAAAGAGCATCAGGTTTTATGTTACATGTACCTGGTTGGTAGGTGATGTTTAAGTTGAATCTAGAGAAGAACAGGATCCAATGAGATTTCCTTGAGTTGGGTCTTTTGGCATTCTGCAAATATGACAGATTTTTGTGATCAGTCCAGACTATTACTGGAGTATCTGTGCCTTCTAGCCAATGACGCCACTCCTCAAGGGAGAGCTATGTGGCTAGGAGTTCTGTCCCAGATGTAATTTCTTTTGAGGGAGAGAAGCGCTTGGAGTAGAAGGCACAGGGATGGGGTTGTTGTCCTCAGGGGATCATTGAGACAAGACTGCCCCGACACCGGTGTCAGAGGTGTCAACCTCCAAGATAAATTGGGAGTCAGGTCAGGGGTAATAAGAATAGGAGCTTGGGAGAACTTCTGTTTTATCCCCAGAAAAGCTTTGTTGGCCTCTGAAGTCCATGAAAATGATTTCTTGGTGGAGGTGAGAGGAGAAGCGATGATGCTGAAGTTTCTTATGAACCTGCGTTAGAAGTTGGCGAAACCCAAGAAGCGCTGAAGTTGCTTCTTGGATTCTGGAACTGGCCACTCCACTGCTCGAACCTTCTCTGGATTGGTCTTCACCCATCCACCCTCGAAAACAAAGCCCAAGAAGGTTATGGTAGAGACATGGAGTTCACATTTTTCTGCCTTGACAGATTATTCTCCAGGAGCTGGTGAAGAACCTTTCAGAGATGGACTTTGTTTTATTCTAGATCCTCAGAGAAGATCATCCAAGATTTGTCAGCCAAGTATACAAAGAAACGTGTTCAGGAAGTCTCTTAAGACATCATTAACTAGGGCCTGAAAAACCGCAGGAGCGTTACAGTGTCCAAAGGGCATCACTAAATACTTGACGTGCCCTATGAGTATTAAAGGCTGTCTTCCACTCATCGCCTTCATGGATTTGAACAAGAGGGTAGGTGTTACAAAGACCTTCTGAACTGGTTCAAAGGCCGATGAGATCAGAGGAAGGGAATACTTGTTCTTAGCAGTAATTTGGTTTAAACCTCTAATTGATGCAAGGTCTGAGAGTCTTATCCTTTGACAAAGAAACCTGCACCCAAGGGTGATGACGAGGGCCAAATGATTCATGTGTCAAGAGACTCATTGATGTTTTCCATGGCCTATTGTTCAGGACAAGAGAGAACAACCAGAGGGAACAGCCAGGGAGCAAATCGATAGGACAGTCATAAGGTCTATGAGGGGGAAGTGAAAGGGCCTGAACCTTACTGAAAACCTGCTCCAGATCATGTTACTCTGGGGGAATGTTGGATAAGTTAGGCCGTGATGATTCCTTAACAGAAGCTGGAATTTTGGACGGAATGGCTGAATGTAAACAGTTTGAGACATCTAGAACTCTAAGACTCAATTTGGTCTGAGTCCTGTATCATTTGTGGGTTGTGTTCCTGCAACCATGGATAACCCAGAACCACTGGGGCATTTTTGGTAGGGGAAGACCAAAAGGGAGGTTTGCTCGTGATGGTTACCAGAGCATATGAATTCCACGGGTTTGGTTTGGTGAGTAATGGTTTCCAAAGGGCTCACATCCCAGGCCAAGACGGGATGAGAAAGACATTGGATGGTAATAAATTGATAATGTTGGAAGAGTTCGGGACTGATTAAGTTTTGCTCAGAGCCAGTGAAGGAGCGAACAGGAATGACTTAGTGGTTGAGTTAGAATGAGGCTTCAGCCAGTCGGAGGATTTTGTGATTAGCTGGATGGCTCTGCAGAACTACTGGTGGGCTGCGGCTTTTTGGGCGAATAGGACAGTTAGCATTGAGATGAACCACAGTAAAGGCAGTGGCCTGATGCCAAGCGGAACTGGCGCTCTCCCGTTGTTAACCGGGTTTGACCAAGCTGCGTGGGTCTGTGCTCAGAGGGAGGACGAATAGAATGAGCTGAAGGCTCAAATTCCTGAATGGGGCAAGATCAAAAGGTTCTCGGAGGTCTGACTATTCCATTCCTTAAGTTGGTTATCCAGATGGATGGAAAGGTCAATTAATTCAGCCACACTTTCAGGGTCATCTCTACAAGCTATTTTAGAGATGATCTTAATCTTGTCATTGAGTGAATGTTGGAACGCCCCCTTAACTGCAGGTTGATTCCACCCTGAGTCTGCCACCAAGGTATGAAACTCTATGGTTAACTCAGCTACAGACCTGTTCCCCTGTTTTAACGGCCAGAGTTTTCTGGCGGCTTCATCCGCACTGGCACTTGGTTGAAAAGTCAGTTTAAGTAGTTTCAGAAACGCCGTATAAGAGGTACTGTTAATGGCCATTTCATCGAGTCGGGCTTCTGCCCATCATCTTAGAGCCTTATCGTTTAGTAGGCCGATAATAAAAGAAATCTTACTAGAATCATTAGGGAAATACCGAGGGGAGTAGCTGAAATCAAGAGTGCATGGAGTAGGAACCCTCTGCACTAACCCAATTCTCTGGTGAGAGGTTCCGGAGTGGGTGAGACAGAATCCCTTCCTGTAGAGAGGTTGGATGAATTGGGAGGTTCTGGTGGAGGAGCAGGCAGGGGCTGGAGCAGAGGTGAAAGCTGTGATTAGCGGTGTCCACCTGCTGAAGTTGATCAGATATCTGGTTAAGAGACTGAATGATTGTAGCTTGTTGGGAGATAATGTTGATTGCGTTCTCATGACATCCCAGGAGGATTCCCCGTTTAGAGAGGACTGTCTGTAATTGTGCTGCAGAGTCATTTTGGCCAGATGGTTCTGTCATGATTGGTCAAGGTGACTAGTGCAAGCAACAGTTACAGGCACACATATGAAAAGTTTGAAATAGTTTATTGAAGCAAGAGAAAGAGCTTTCTGGATCTGTTGGTATGTTGGAGGAGAAACACCAAGCCAGGAACAGGGCCATACCAGAAGACAGGGAGAGATGATTAAAGGTTTCCAAACATAGTGCTAAACAGAGATGGAGGTCGGGTTCTTACTTTAGATGAAGGAGTCGTGACCAAGAGGGAGCATAGAGTATCCCCAGAACTGGCGGTTGGCTGCTTGCTAGGAAGGAAGGCTTGTGGTCTGGTCTGGTCTCCTTTGTAGAAGAGAAGGTACCAATGGAGGGTGGACAGGCAAATGAGTCAGAGAGGATCCATAGGTGAGCATCAAGAGCAGTGAGGAGGACGAGAACAAGACACCGGGAGAGCGACCCTGAGAGTTGCCAAGTCAGCATAGAAGCTGAGCACTAATACTCTGGGAGGAACCTTCAGAGAGGTAATCTGTCAGGAGGAAGTGAATCACTGGTAAAATTCAGGAGAATAGCATAAACCAGCTCAGAGGGAGCAGTCATACCACTAGTCTGGCATCTGTCTCAGGAAATCCACTCCTCTAAATACTGCTCCTTGACAAGGTTAATTGGCGCCACCTGGGAGCTGCAACTGCCAATCACACCCTGTGAAGAAGAGGAGAAAGCAGAACTAATTAATCTGAGGATACAACAGTCCAACAATGTACATTGTATGTATATATGTATCTATGTATGTGTATAGTGACAAACAGCAATAAATTTATTATTATTATTATTGTTATTATTATTATATGCAGTATATGAATAAGTGTGCCTGGCTGAATGTGGCTCACTTTCATCACTGTGAATGATTGGTATGAAAAGAGTGCTGTATACGCTCAGTCTATTTAGATCAAGAGACAAACACAATATTGGGTTAATGAAGACAGGTGCAGATTCTAACAAAGTTCTTCGGACACATGTTCAAGAGGTAAATAGATATTCTGTGGCTTTAGATTAAAGTGTCGGGGCTCTGTGGTAATAATAAAATAAACACTGTCACAAACGGTCCTGCCTTCTGCTTTTTTTGAAAATAGTTCTAACTTTGTTGTTCTCTCAAACTCAGGAAAGGTTTTCTGAACCATGAGATGTTTTTAAGACTATGAGGGTAGAATCCTTTTCAGGTTTGACTAGTTTGTAGTTTGAGATTTTTACAACAGTTCAGTTCTAATATGCTTTTAATGTAACATTTTGGTTAGAATAAAGGTTTCATAAACCTCAATCTTCCCAAATTTGAAATATTTTTTTAATTTAGCACTAGTAGGCAGCTATCAAGCAGTTATCAGCTGTAGTGCCGGTAGAAGTGCACGCTGGAAGATTTCACAAATCACAAACTTTCATTAGTGTAGAATTCTGACTAGTTTATATATTATATTCTTGTCTGATAAGGTAGTCACAATGACAGAGAAAGCAGTGTAGAACTACCCAGTTCGTGTTTGATTAGTTTTTTATTATTATGTACCACAAACACCTGTGAATACTTGAAACCCCCTCTAAACCACCTGCTTTAATAGTTCAAACACCAAATATGCCCTAATATACATAATGCGCACAGTGGAAACCGTCTTGGCACCACTGCAGAAGCTAATATCTGTGGTCTTCCTCCTCCAGTAGCCTAAGACTATGGCAGTACAGCTACAGAATAGCTCAGGATAACCTAAGCCAGTTTGAGTATAAGCTTGATCAAAAAGGAAAGTTTTAAGCCTAGTCTAGAAAGTAGGGTGTCTGCCTCACAGACTAAAACTGGGAGCTGGTTTCACAGGAGGGGAGCCTGATAACTAAAGAATCTGCCTCCCATTCTACTTTTAGAAATTCTTGGAACCACCAGTAAACCTGCAGTCTGATAGCAAAGTGCTCTGTTAGGAACATATGGACCAATCAGATCTCTGATGTATGATGGAGCTGATTATTAAGGGCTTTATATGTGAGAAGGAGAATCTTAAATTCTATTCTGTGTTTAACAAGGAGCCAATGAAGGGAAGCTAAAATAGGAGAAATAAATCACACACTTGATTAGCAACTATTTTCTCAAGGATTTTAGATAAGAAAGGAAGATTAGATATATAGGGTTGTAATTTATTGAGTCATCTTGACTGAGAGAAGGTTTCTTAAGTAAAGGTTTAATTACAGATACCTTAAAAGCCTGTGGTACATGTCCATTTACTAAGGATAGGTTAATCATATCAAAAATGGAGGCAGTAATCAAAGGGAACACCTCTTTAAATAATTTGGTTGGGATGGGGTCCAACATGCAAGTTGAAGGTTTGGAAGAAGCTAATATTTTTGATAACTCAGAAAGCTCAGCTGACTCAAAACAGTCCAAACATGTATCAGGTTCTAGTGTTACATTCAGTGCTGTCTCTCTCACTGAGGATGAAGTAATCATGTCCGGGGGGATGCCAACAATTTTATTTCTAATAGAATCAATTTTATTTAAGGAGAATTCCATAAAGTCATTACAGCTGAGACCTGGGGCAAATGATGGCTCAACAGAGTTATGACTGTGTAAGTTTGGCAATTGTACTAAAAAGAAACCTAGGATTATTCCTATTCTCCTCTATTAATAATGAAAAATAAAATGTTCTAGCTTGGTGAAGGATCTTTTTGTACAGTAGTAGACTATTTTTCCTAGTTAAGTAGGCCTCCTCTAGATGTGTAGAGCACCATTTTCTCTCTAATTTCCTAGTGTTCTGCTTCAAAGTACGCAGTGCTGAATTAAATAAAGGAGCCAACCTCCTATGGATAACTACCTTCTTTTTTAAGGGGGCTGCATCGTCTAATGCCACACACAATGAGGAAGTAACTCTATGAACAAGAACATCAATTTGAGAAGAGTTGGAGATTAAACGGCTGCCTTCTACTATGTTTATCTGAGATTCTGAGGAAATTAAGCATGGAACAGATTCTTTAAACGTTTTCACAGCATTGTCTGATAAAGCTCTTCTATAATTAAATTTTCTCTCAGGTTTGGAATACTCAGTTAAAATAAACTCAAAGGTTATTAAAAATGGACAGACAGCACAGGGTTATGGGGAAGTAGTTATTTCTTCACACTCAATGCCATATGTCAGCACAAGGTCTAAAGTATGACGACACGAGTGGGTAGGACTGTGAATTCTTTGAGTAAAGCCAATTGAGTCCAAGACAGCATTAAAGGCTACATTTAGGCTATCAATCTTAGTGTCAACATGAATGTTAAAATCTCCCACTATAATGATCTTATCAGTATTTAACACTAAATCATATTAAAAAAAAATCTGAGAAATTATCTAAAATTTGAGAGTAAGGGCCTGGTGGACAATACAAAATAAACAAAAATGGTTTTACTGCTTTGCTACTAGGATGAGGAAAGCTAAGGGTTAGATGTTCAAAAGAAGTTTAGCAATTAATAAGCATAGGATTAATGAATAAATCTGAATGAAAAATAGTTGCTGCTCCTCCACCACGCCCTGTACTTCCAGGAATGTCAAAATTTAAATAATTAGAAGGGGTCGACTCATTTATACTAACATAATCCTCTTGCTGCAGCCAGGTTTCTGTGAGACAGAACAAATCAATTTGATTATCACAAATCAAGTCATTAACTAGAAAAGTCTTTGAAGAGAGAGATCTTATGCTCAATAAACCACATTTAATTGTTTTATTTTTCTGTTCAGTTAGAGTCGTATTTATCTTTATGAGATTTTCATGATTTGCTCATTTTAGAGTGGGTAACAGTAGAGAAGCTGCAGAGAGGTGTGTCAAACTGCGACTCTGCTTCCTGGTCTGGACCCTGGATTGTCAGTGTAAAACAGGCTGAAATCTCGCATCCAGGATGACTTCGTGCCAGAGGTTGCGTTAGACCTTATTGTTGTCCGTCATTTTGAAAAAAATCCTGTCATAATCTACTTTTACTTGTCATGTAGACTACTAGTATATGGTTCATTCATAGACTTACTAGTCTATGGAAGGAGCAAGTGGAAGACTTTCAACAGATAACAGGAAGGCTAAATGAATTACAACAAAGTTGCTCTGATTTTTACTTCTGGTCTGGATTTGGAAAAGTTGGAAATCTTTGGAAATCTCTGAGTTTGAGTAAGTCTGCAGTTCCCAGGGAAATCACATGGAAGCTACAGTTTCAGGAATGCTAGCCATGCTAATCCCTGATAAAAGAAGCTAAGAACATTTTAAAATGTCAGCCCTTAATATTGTAAAACCCTGTTTTACAGCAACTCCTCATTCACGTAGCAACATGGTGTCACCTCTAAACACTCATGGTAGGAAGGCTAGAAAGCAAGAGTTGTAGTGTTCTGATATTGTAGTTCTTAAGCAATGGTTAGCATTGGCATAGAAAAGATGGAGATCAGAAATTGGCCACAAAATGAACGCAACTCTGTTGCCATCCTTTATTTTGTTTAATAGATGAAGACAGTGTTGTTTGTTCATGTGTTCCTGCCAAATATTTCAATCTGCATTTCACCTGGAAGGTTTATTTTCTGTGTGTCTACCTGAGGTATTTAGATAAGCACGTAAAATAACATGTCAAAAGAACAGAATTTAAAGCAGTAAACCAACAGCGGTTCCTCTGTGTTGTAAACTTAAGTCTGCCACCAATCCAGCCAAACATAAAGTGGGTGTGGTCTCTGGGCTGACTTGTTGCTCATGAATCAAATGCATCAATTACCATGAAAAGTTAATGTTAAGGGTGTCTCAGCTGATGACCAGCTAGATTAGATTTAGTGAGGTGGTTTATTTGTAGGTGGCAACCATTAAAGACAGTTCAAGAATCTTGTCAGTAAGGGAAATCCCAGAAAGATAACCTGAGGTCAGAGTCTGATACTCAGAGCAAGAACTGGACCTCAAAATGTTCTGTGTCCAGGCTGCAGTTCAGGAATTAAAGTTTGTGGCAGAAAATGTGGCTTTTGTTGCACAGAGACAGAAAATCAAGCAATCCAAAGTGTGAATGTGTTTGTTGGTATCTATATAGAACAGAAGTGAAATAAATCCTTAGATGGATGCATCTTATGATTATCCCAGTAATTAGTAAATAAGCTTGTAACTGAGATGCTGGATTGATTTTCTGATGTGTCAGCAGTCTCAGTGTTAAGACAGGCTGAAAAGTAGCAATAATGGAACATTTGCCTGATTTTGGGTTAGTTTGCCTACAGGACTAGAACCAACAAGCTAAACCAACACAAAGAAGTCAGTTTACCTCTTTATTCCTTACATTCATCTTTTTCTGTCATTTGATTTATCAGAGGCTTGTTAATGATGTGGTTCTTGGGTAGATCTTATAATTCTTATAATTCAGTTTTGTTAGTACTGTATTGTCAGGAACAATCTGGTTGTTTGGGTTTTTTTGCACAAATTATGCTATTATATTTATAAACCCTGGACCTGAGACAGAATTATCACCAGTTTTGCCCTCTGCCACAAACACAGGCACATTTTCCTGTTGTGAAGACTTCTGATGCTAAGTGAAAGAATGTCCCCTCTGTTATCTACCACTGACTTTTGCTGTTGCAGACCAACTTTCTTTCTAAATAAATGGTTTTCAGTGGTTCAGTGTATTGATGGTATTTGTAGGAGAAAAGGGCAAGAACATGTCCATCAGCTGACAGCCCAGTTCACAAAGAAATAGTGAAGGGAATGAGCAGTGCGCCCCCCTGCAGTAGTCCTCTTTTCAGTGGTAAAGAAACTGGTGCATGAGAGCTGCAAGCAGAGCTCTGTAAATTGCTTTTATTATGTTAAGATGTGATGATCTTCTGTCTTTATGATGTTGGAGTAAGAATTTGGTTTTCTTGTTCTAACTATTTGGACCAAGTCAAACATAGATGAGGCTCGTAAGCATTTCCCTGCTTGCTTTAAATGCATGATTCCTTCTCCTTCCATTACTGATGGTGTCTTTGTTTCAGGGTAGCTTTATGTTTCTGCAGGATGCTGCAAAATGATGCGTTGCCAACATGATGGAGATGTTGCATTTTCTGAGCCAGGTTGAAGTATCAAACACTAAAATATCACATGACTTGAAGTTGTCATATCTGACTTCAGTCTCTTCAGTTAAGTCTCTGGGTCAGCTTGTGTTGTCCTTGTTAGCATCAGCGTTAGAAATGGAGGGACTCTTGTGTTGTCCTTCACCATGAGCAGAAGAGTGAACTGCCCACTGGCCATCATGAGTTCATCCTTCCATCTCCGATGGTCAGCTTTGGTCTCTGAAACCTAATAGATGTGATCTTCAGAATGTTGCCAGTGTCAAGCATGTTGGCCACAAAACTGGAAATGTTCTGTGCAGCTGTAGATCGCCAGTTTGATTTAGTGCTGGGTAATAACCTGGATGTTTTTATCAGCATCCTGTCCCTCTATGCCAACCATCTGATGTTATAAGACGTGTTTTGCTCCATCTTTTTGGAGATAAAACTGCACCAGTTTGACCACAGTGCGGTGAAAGATTTCACAGTAGATGTGATGTGCTGATTTAGCACAGTTCTCCAGTGTGTATGCAGAGCACAGAATGCAGCCAGTTGGCGTAGTTTGGGTACAGTACCACTGTACACATCATAACATACCAAACCAATTTGATTTATAGAGCACTTTTAAACATCCACAGGACCAAAGTGCTGTACACAATCATATGATACAAAATGATCAATCATAAAACATTAAACAAAGTAGTGATAAAATATTGAAATAATAAAATACAATACGACAAAGTCAACATCTCAGATTGTGTCAAAAGCCAAGGAAAAGAGATGGGATTTAAAATCAGAAAGTGAAGAGGCCTCTCTGATGCCCAAGGGAAGGTCATCCTCCAGCTCGGGAGCTGCTACAGAAAAAGCACGGTCCCCTCTGAGCTTACGTTTCGTCTTTGACACCCTCAGTAACAACTGGTCAGCTAATCTGAGGGAACAGGAGGGTGTGTATGGATGTAGCAGCTCTAACAGGTAGGGTGGGGCAAGGCCGTTAAGAGCTTTGAAAGCAAATAAAAGGATTTTAAAATAAATCCTATAATGTACTGGTTGCCGGTGCAGAGAGGCTAAAATAGGGGAAATATGTTCAAATTTTCATGTACCTGTTAAGAGACGTGCAGCAGCATTCTGTACTCTCTGAAACTGGGAGATGCACGAATCACTGATTCCTTTATAGAGTGCAGTACAGTAATCCAGCTGAGTGGTTACAAAGGCATGGATTACTGTTTCAAAATACATACCGACATTAACAGCAGTCCCATCAGTGCACACAGCAACCAGCTTTGTTACCTACATCCTGGAAAAGCTTCTGATGGTCTGGAAAGTCGGTTAAACTCGACTACTGGACGCTGAGACAGTATATTCTGTCTCCTGCTTGGTTAATAATGTCCTCAGATCCATCAAAAACCAGAGTGCAACTTTACTTTCAGCTCCCCTCTGACAGGTTGATACAATCCAAGTGGCCCCTCCCCTTGGTGATATGCAGCTCGAACCTTTTCTCCTGGTCGCTCCAGGACGATTTTTCCTCCTGAAAAGTTGTTTTATTGAAATATCTTGAACCACATTCATGAGCTCTGTACTCTTCTCATTTTTGTCCAACAAAGGACGTCTAAAATTCCTACAGCCTGTATAAAAAGCACCTGTTTAGTCTGCCAGATGTGGCAAAGCAGCATATTTCGCACCAGGTTTTAGTGCGCTCATCATTAGCTTGAAGCCACTGCACAACTTGGAGCCAGTTTTCAATTCAATTCAGTTTATTTGTATAGAACCAATTCTAGAAAAAAACATTTTCTCAAGGTACTTTACAAACCAACAAAAATCCTCTGTTTTCTGTTCTGATTCGGTTTGAGCTAAAACCTGAAAGCAGCAGCTTCATGTCTTTAGTTTTTTGAGCATCTTGAATACGACTTGTAAAACAGAGAATATTAAAATTATTTTCTCTCTCAGATTATAGCCTCAATCTCTATCTGAGAGAATCTTCCGTATATGTACATGCGTCTGGCTGTGTCTTAATTTGCACATTATTTGTGCCATTTTGTATTTGACCATATCAACAAACTTTAGTCATTTGACTTCTAAAATAACATGTTCATATGTTCATGATAGCTAGTTTCCATAATACCTCCAGTTTGGTTCTATATGGGTTACTTCAAATTATACACTTCTCCACATATGGTACAATAAGAGGGGAATACAGTACTTATAGTGCCTGTCTGAAATACTTCTTAAATAGCTTATATTGTATATATTATAAATCTGGTTTCCAACTAATTCTAGGACCTACTGTCATACCTTAAACTGTATTTTCATAAACTCTTTCATTTGTTACATTATTTACAACCATATTTTTCATGCAGTTTCAAAGTAAAAATAACAATCCCTCTTATTTATGCATTTCTTGGGTAATCAAATTCAAAGACTGTTCTAAATCTTCCCCTGAGCATAAAATATCTGTCATCAACAGATATCATTTTGTTATACCATGTAAATACATAATAGGTTTCATGGGACTCAGAACAGACCCCTGAGGGACCCCACAGGAAATGTCCAAAGTGATTGAAGTCACCCATTTACAGAAATTACTGCCTGCACCAGTCTTCTGACTCCATACCATTCTAATTTATAAAACATTAAACATTATGTTTTGACTGATTGTGTTAAATGCCTTTTTAAGGCTACTGAAGTCCCAGCTGCATTTATTTTTTGATTGGTTTTTTTTTCCCCAATAAAATCAATGAATGCCTTGGTTGTTGATGTGTTGTAAAAGCATGCTGGCTTTCTGGTAATGTATCGCAGGGATCCTGTTGGTGCTTGTACCAACTGTGCATGGTGAATAAGAGTGCTCTGTGGTGGGCTCAGTTTAGCTGCAGTTTGACCCAGTGGTGATTGACTGTTTGTGATAAAACGTCATTTTAAAATTCTGGTGGTTTTCTTGTGAAATGAGCCGCCGGCAGCTCAGTAACATTAATGACAGAAACTGTTACAGGTGCGGGTTGGAGTTCTGACTGCTGCTTCTTTACAAGCTGCATGTGTGGGTCGGGTCGGGGGTTTCTTGTGCCTTACTTGTGAGTTAAAGTAATTTTTTGATAGAACTCGATGTTTCCGGTCTGTTTACGTTGCCAGGTTTCATGTGTTCACATCTGGATCAATTGTGAACTTTACCCTGTGATTCCATGTGGGATTAGTGAGCTCAGCTAGTGGCGCAGCAGGTGAGGGAGACTGAATGTTTTATTTGCAGCAGTTTGCGCCGCTGTCCTGCAGAGCTCCTGCAGGTTAGATTAGTGATTGCTCCAACCAGCAGAGACAACTTCCTGCCTGTCAGTGAGCAGTGAATGGTCAAAGCATGGCAGCTGCTAAAATCTCACTTGTTTCCTCTTCTTTAGACCGTTTTTTGTGAGGTTAAACTGCAACAACCAGATGGTGATCAACTGGAGAAAATGTTATCCATCTCCAGATTTGTACAGTGGTTTGACATCACTAGTACTCAGAACATCTGGACTCTAATCTGAAAAGATTAGCAGATGTTTTAGTGCCTCTCTAACTTATGAGATGAAGGTTATTGGACATTTTAAGACTTGCTATCAGCATTTATCTGCTGCTTCTGGACCAGTCAAATCCCTCCATGTCCACATATTCTCTTCCTCTTTCTGTTCATCTTATTTATAAATGGATTTTGCTGCAGAAATGAGGTTGTGTTCGTTCAACATATATTGTTCCATAAATGTTTCCCAAGATTTTCTCAGTAGAGGATTTCCTTTAAGCTCCCAAGTAGATGATGCAGTGAGCTGTGTGGAGTATGTGGAGTTCCCAGGAGGGACACAAAGGGAAACATTGTGGGGAAACTCCCAGTTCTCTGGGTTTGAGAGCAGCGCCTCCAAACGAGAGGAATGTGTCTGTGCCAGATGCTGCGGTTCATGCACAGCAGCACATCGTCATCACATCCAGCAACAGACTAACAATCAGTTTCATTTCAACATGTCATATCCATTCAGCTTTTCTGTGTTTAGAACCTGCAGATGATCCAGCAAGATGGTTGCTTCCTCATTCCACCAGCCTAGCAACAAAGAACACAGATCTACAGAAGGATTGCAGTGATTCCTGGAGCATGAACTAATGCAGGTCCTTAGCTGTTCTCCCCGTCCGCACCTGCAGCATTCTGCCTTCTTTTTGGCCCGGCTCTCCATCTCCTCACACTGCTGATCCATCAGTGTTTTATATCCAGTTATGTGCAGGAAAATAAAACAACAATCTAGCAAAAAAAAACAAAAATATTACAGTGCAGTGGCGCCGTGAAGTGATGACATGTTGAAAGACAATTAATCATGTTCCAGTTATTATGAATCAAAAGCAACAGGTGGGTTTTCAGCCTTGACTTAAAGGAATTTAGTGTTTCAGCTGTTTTGAAGTTTTCTGGAAGTTTGTTCCAGATTAGAGGAGCATAAAAACTGGAAGCTGCTTCTCCATGTTTGGTTCTGGTTCTGGGGATGCGGAGCAGACCAGAACCAGAAGACCTGAGTGGTCTGGAAGGTTGATATAATGACAACAGGTCTTGTAGTCATTCAGTGATTTATAAACTACCAGAAGAATTTTAAAATCGATTCTCTGAGCTACAGGGAGCCAGTGGAAGGACTTTAGAACTGGGGTGATGTGCTCTATCATCCTGGTTTTAGTGAGAACGCAAGCAGCAGCGTTCTAGATCAGCTGCATCTGTCTGATTGATTTTTTTTTTTTCAGGCAGACCTGTGAAGACACTATTGCATTAATCAATGCGACTAAAGATAAATGCATGGATGAGTTTCTCTAGATCTTGTTGAGACAATAGTCCTTTAATCCTGGAAATGTTCTTCAGGTGGTAGAAGGCTGACTTTGTAACTGTTTTTATGTGTTTCTGAAGGTTCAGGTCTGAGCCCATCACTACATCCAGATTTCAGGCCTGATCACTGGTTTCGAGCTATAATAACTGAAGCTGTGCGCTGACTCTAGATCTTTCCTCTTTGGGTCCAAAGATAATGATTTCAATTTTGTTTCTGTTCAGTTGAAGAAACTTTTGGCACCTCTACACACTGTTTTGTTCTATGCATCTGTTCAGTGCTCGGATGGGTTCGGAGTTACCTGGTGACGTTGCGATGTCAAAGCAACTGGTAGAGGTATACAGCAACACAAAGACTTTTGTCCCACTCATAGTTAGTGGTTGGGTGAAGCCATTTATTGTCAAACAACTGTTTACTTTTTTTAAAACCATAATGACAACTGAAACTACTGAAATGACCCTGATCAAAAGTTTACATACCCCAGTTCTTAATAGTAATGTATTGCCTCCTTTAACATCAGTGACAGCTTGGAGTCTCTTGTGGTCGTTGTGGACAAGCCTCTTTATTTTCTCCCATTCTTTCTGGCTAAAAGATATCTTGTAAAAGAGACTTTTAATCTTAATGAGTTTTATTTCCTGGTTAAATAAAGGTTATAAGGTTAAAACACCTCCAGTTCCTGTAAATTCCTGGTCTGTCCTGTGTGAACTTCATGTTTGAGATCTCCGCAGAGTGGCTCAATGATATGGAGGTCAGGAGGCTGAGGTGGCTGCTCCAGAACCTTCACCTTATGCTGCTCTAGCCAGTGACCGAGCCACTTGGGCTCGTGTTTTGCATTGTTGTCATGTTGGATCTTCCAGGCTTATGAGTGTAAATTTTCCTCCAGTATTTTCTGATAACATGCTGCATTCATACTGGCATCAATTCTGACCAGGTTTCCTGTGTCTTTGTAGCTAAAACATCCCCAAAACATCATGGATCCACCTCCGTGTTTCACAGTAGGAGCAGTCTACCTTTCATCATAGGCCTTGTTGACTCCTCTCCAAATGTAATGTTTGTGGCCAAAAAAGTTCTGTTTTGGTCTCATCACTCCAAATGACTTTATTCCAGAAACTTTGAGGCTTGTCGCTGTGCGGCATATTATAAGCGGGATACTTTGTGACACTTGCGTAGTAATGGCTTTCTTCTGGCGACTCCACCATGCAGTGCATTTTTCTTCAAGTGTCTCCTTATTGTTCATTTTGAAACAGCCATATCACTTTTTTTTCAAGACACTCTTGTATTTCAGCTGAAGTAACTTGTGGGTTTTCTTTGCATACTGAACAGTTTTCCTGGCAGTTGTTGCTGAAATTGTTGTTGGTTTACCTGACCATGGCTTGGTTTCCACAGAATTCCTCATTTTCCACTTACTTAGAGTTTTAACACTACTGAAGGGCATTCTCAGTTCCTTGGATGTATTTTTATATCCTTTTCCTGTTTTCTACAGTTCAATTACCTTTTCCTGCAGCTTGTTTGACAATTCTTTTGCTTTCCCCATGACTCAAAAACCAACGCTGTCTGTGCAACACTGGACGAAAGATGCACTGATGACTCTGTCAGGAGCCCAGAAACTCACTGACCTTTTATACACACACACTGATTACAAGCAAACAGTTCACATGTGAGGATGGTTACTTTTAGTAGCCATTCAGACCCGTTTGTGCTAACTTGTCTGCATCATGTTATGAGGCCAAAATCACCAGGGTATGTAAACTTTTGATCAAGGTCATTTGGGTAGTTTCTGTTGTCATGATTTAAAAGAATAAACACAGTTGTTTGACAATAAATGGCTTCACCCAAATGAGTGAAAAAAGGTTTTGTGTTGTCATTTATTTATTCTGAAAAATGGCCAAAAAAATCAAAAATTCCACTAAGGTGTGTGTTATGAGCACAGCTATAGATAGATAGACAGATGAGCATGGAGGAAATAAGGGTAAATCCAGGGTTGGGGTCAGATGCCCAGCTCCGATCAGTTGTTCCAGTCGGAGTTGGTGAGTCCAGCAGAACACGTCCCTGTTGAGCCTGGTGACTGGGAACCAGCTGCGACTCATCAGTGCCCCCTAGTGGAGCCAGCTTTTGGTTGTTGCGTCAGGTGAGCCGCAGCGTTGAAGAGCCTCAGCCTCAGGTGGATTGCGTGAGCGTCTGTTGCACGTGTGGAGAGGAGACCGAGGGGGAGGGGTTTTTTGTTGTTGTTGTTGTTGTTTTTTTTAAGGTTTTAAAGGTTTAAACTTGACTTTTTACCGTGGTGATTCACATTTTCGCTCTTTTAACACGGTCTTCTTTCACTGGTGTTTCTTTCGTGTTTTTCCGGCAGCACCGAGCTTTTAGCTGGGTGCGATGACTGGGAGGAATTGCGGTTCTAAAGGCTGCAGGAGCCTTTCCCGTCGGTGTGGGATTAAAATTCCGGTTGGCGTGGATTTCTCGGTCGAGGAGCGTGGTTGAGCTGTCGGGGACCTGGTTGGTTGTGAAGGCAGCGTCTCGGATGAATAATGCGGTGGTCGTGTTTCTGGACTCTACTGACAAGGTGAATGGCGTAGTTGAGAGGGGAACTGTTTAGAGAAATACGCAGACTACTGTCTTCCCCCCAAGGAGCCCAGCAGAAAGGACCGTCCCGTCTCCTCTGCCTCCTCCATCGGCGCTGATGTGTTGCTGAAGGGATTGTCGTCGCGGTCAGATCGTGTCAGCAATGAAAATGCTCCTTTCTGGTTGCAAATCAGCCAAACGGAAACACGTTGTTTCATTTAGAAGACACGTGTTTATGATTCTAAAATATGATAATGAGGAGCTGAACATAGTAATGCAATTGAAGGTTGATGGATTGGATGATACTATTTTTGCAACAACATGAGGTGTTTTGGATGTAATCAGGAGGGCACTCAGTCCGTAACTGCCCTGAAAGGTTCAAAAAGAAGCCGAGCCTGTTCAGGCTAATGAAGATGCAGCGGAAGGGACATCAGGCCTGGCTGAAGCTTCAGCAGGTGCTGAAGGGGAGGGAGTTTCAGCAGGCAACACAAGGGAAAGAGTTTCAGCAGATAATGCAGGGGAGCAAAGGGAGTCAAATGTTTTGGAGTGTGAACTTAACAATCAGGAAAGGATTGGGGCTGCCTCTACTTCTGCTGGGGTGTGAGGAACTGAGCCAAACGCCTACACAAGAAGGGGTTCAAGAAGGAATGGATGTCGATGAACTAGTTCAAAGCGGAGGAAACCTGATCAGGGATGATGAAAGTGTTTTTAAGGTACCAAACACTGAAAGAATCCAAAGGGGCAAAACCTTAAAAGATGCAGGTAAAAGAGAAGGGTGGCAGAGAGAGAGTCAGATGCTTTAACTGACTGATAGTGATGGAGAGTCTTCTGACTCCTCTACTCCTGATGCCCAGAGAACTAATGGATACAGTCTGGAACAGATTAGAGGTTTTCTGGAAGCAACCAAAGGAAAACAGGATCTGGCTATAGATGATTTTTTTTTTTCCCTAATAGAAAACTTTTTGTTGATTCAGTTAAATGGTTAATGAGACGAAGGACTTCTGATGGCTTAATAGACACTGAAGTATATAGACTTTGAAAACTGATGCAGAACATCAGAGCTCAAATGAGTTTTCCAAAAGTTAAAAACAGCTGATAAGATGCTGTAATTTCTTTTTTTATGGATGTTTTTTGTGTGGCTATGAGTAGCTTTAAAACCTCACCTTGGGCTGTGTATCATGAACTCTTAAAATCTAAATGTATTGACGTAGCTTTTGCTCCAGAAACTCATAGCAGTGTTGATTTGAAGTTGACTGGGAGAAAGAATGGGATGTGAGTCTTGTTCTGAGTCAAAACCTCAGAGTGCAGGAGCAGCAATTCCTTTCTCTACAAACTTTCTTCCAGCCTCTGTTGAAACTGAAGATACTGTATCTGGAAGATTAACGGTTATTGTGAAGTATGAAAATATAAAGTTAACTTTATTGAATGTGTATGCTCCTGTGACTTCAAATGATCAATGTTTTTTTTTTTTTTTTTTTTTTTTTTTTTAAGAAAAAATAGCAAATACGCTGTTGTGTGTCAACAGATGTTAGGCGCTGACTTTAATTGTGCGGTTGATGGTTTAGACAGCAATAATTTGGAGCCACATTTACATTCGCGGAGGATATTGAAATATATTATTGAGACTTATGGTTTGGTTGATGTGTGGCGTTCTAAACATGGAAAAACAAGGCAATATTCATGGGCTCATTGTAAGGATAATTATTTCTTTAGCAAGATTAGATAGGTTTTACTGTTATGGTCATCATTTACAAATATTCAGGAATGTTATATTCTTTAAGTATTGAACCTTTATTGTGCCAAATTTAAAAAAAAAAAAAGGTTACAAGGTGTTAAATTAATTTTTTTTTTTTAACCCTTTCAACTTTCTGCATTTGCAGATGATGATATTGTGGTTATTAAAGAAGAGTCAGATGTTCTTACTTTAATAGAAATTACTGAATGTCTGGGTAGAATTTCTTCATCCAAAGTAAATTGGAATAAGAATAAAGCTTTGTTAGCAGGTAAGTGGTGAAAAGAGGGACCTAAATTACCTGATGCATTAAAGTAGGTAAAAAAATCATTTTAAATATTTGGATGTTTACTTGGGGAATCACATGGAGGTTATGAAACATTGGGAAGGTTTTATTGAACTGATAAGGGTAGGTTGAAGACATGGCATTGGCTTTTAAGTTAAGTTTATTTGTATAGCACATTTCAGCAGCAAGGCAGTTCAAAGTGCTTTACATCATAAAAACTTCAATCAAGTATACAGTAGAATCATCAAAACATCAAAATCATTGAGCAAAATCATCAAAATTTTTGAGGAAATACACATGAAAATCATCGGCAAAAACATTGATCAATAATTCACTTACTTTATTTAACTGATTTGCACTCAAACTTCCACCCTTTGGAAAACCAAGCTTATCTTACCTGGATTGGTTTGCACATTTATGGTCCAGACTACTAATCAAAGGGAGCTCTAAACAGGTGGGTTTTCAGCCTTGATTTAAAGAAATTTAGTGTTTCAGCTGTTTTGAAGTTTTCTAGAAGTTTGTTCCAGATTAGTGGTGCATAAAAACTGAAAGCTGCTTCTCCATGTTTGGTTCTGGTTCTGGGGATGCGGAGCAGACCAGAACCAGAAGACCTGAGTGGTCTGGAAGGTTGATACAATGACAACAGGTCTTTTAGCCGTTCAGTGATTTATAAACTACCAGAAGTATTTTAAAATCGATTCTCTGAGCTACAGGGAGCCAGTGGAAGGGCTTTAGAACTGGGGTGATGTGCTCTATCGTCCTGGTTTTAGTGAGAACGCAAGCAGCAGTATTCTAGATCAGCTGCATCTGTCTGATTGATTTTTTTTTTTTTTTAAGGCAGATCTGTGAAGACACTATTGCATTAATCAATGCGACTAAAGATAAACGCATGGATGAGTTTCTCTAGATCTTGTTGAGACAATAGTCCTTTAATCCTGGAAATGTTCTTCAGGTGATAGAAGGCTGACTTTGTAACTGTTTTTATGTGTTTCTGAAGGTTCAGGTCTGAGTCCATCACTACACCCAGATTTCAGGCCTGATCACTGGTTTCGAGCTATAATAACTGAAGCTGTGCGCTGACTCTAGATCTTTCCTCTTTGGGTCCAAAGATAATGATTTCAATTTTGTTTCTGTTCAGTTGAAGAAACTTTTGGCACCTCTACACACTGTTTTGTTCTGTTCAGTGTTCGGATGGGTTCGGAGTTACCTGATGACATCGTAATACAGAGCTGTGTATCATCTGCGTAGTTGTGGTAACTAATCTTATTACTTGTTATAATCTGAACTAATGGGAGCATGTAGGTATTAAATAAGAGGGGTCCCAGGATTGAACCTTGGGGTACTCCACATGTGACTTTTGTCCATTCCAATGAAAAGTTGCCTGTCAACACAAACAAATCCCTGTTCTTTTGGTAGGATTAAAACCAACTGAGTCCTGTACCAGAGAGTCCAACCCAGCTCTCCAGTCGCTTCAATAATATCTCCTGGTCAACAGTGTCAAATGCTGCACTGAGGTCCAACAGAACCAACACTGTGGTTCTTCCACAGTCTGTATTGGTGTGGATGTCATTGAACACTTTGACGAGGGCAGTCTCAGTGCTGTGGCGAGCACGGGAACCGGACTGAAAGACGTCAAAGTGGTTTGTCATTGTTAAGAAGCTGTTTAACTGTTGAAACACAGCTTTTTCAATAATTTTGCTGATGAATGGAAGGTTAGAGATTGACCTGTAATTCTGCAGTAGTGATTTATCTAAATCGTTCTTTTTTATTAGTGGTTTGATAACTGCTGTTTTTAGAGCCTGGGGGAAAACACCTGATGAGAGGGAAGAGTTTACTATTTGAATCAGACCAGATGCAATGACCGGCAGAACTTTCTTGAGGAAGGTTGTAGGTAGGATATCAAGACAGCAGGAAGAGTTTAGCTGATTTAAAATCTTTTCTAAGTTTTCATGGTTGAGTTGGTGAAATTCAGCCATTTTCTCTGCATTTGTTATGATTGGTCATAGCATCATTATTGGATTTGGTGTGGATGTGCAGATTAACCCTCTAATTTTTTTAATTTTCCCTGTAAAAAAGTTGGCACATTGATTGCAGGCCCTGGTAGAGTGGAGTTCAGGTGGTAAAATCACAGGAGGGTTTGTCAACCTGTCAACTGTGGCAAACAGGGCACAAGCGTTGTTGATGTTTATGATTTCCGCAAAGACCGTTTCCCTTGCATGTTTTAGGGTTAAGTGATAGCTTCACAGCTTTTACTACAAATGTCTTGTAGAGGTTGTACACTTATTATTAATAATCTTGTTGCTTCAACTTTATAGCATTGTTTAGCTGGTTTGGAACCCCCTTCAAACTTATTAGTCAAGTTACAGGCTATTAATTTTTTTTTTGGGACAGATTGCACTGGGTGCCTCACAGCATTTTGTTTTGCCAAAAGAAGGAGGGCAAGGTTTGATCATCTATAAAGTAGAAAAGCAGCATTCAGGTTGCAGTTTTTACAGAGTTTTTTGTATGGGGATCAAAATGTTTTGTGGAGGCAGGTTACAGAATGTTTTTCTCAAAAGTTGGTCATTTGGGTTTTGGTAAAACTTTGTTTATTTTTGATCACTCCAGGTTTAGTGCAAAGTGTTTGTCACCTTTTAATGTTAGTGTTTTAAAAACCTGGAGGCTGATGGAAACAAAGGACTTGGGACCTCTGCATCTTTGCACCGGCTATTACTGGAGCCTGTCCTCAAAGGATCTCGTTTAGGTTCATCCTGGAACAACATGGCAGTGATATGAAAAAGGCAGTTACTGCTCTAAGACATTTACTTGAACTTGTTGGAGCTGAAACGGAAGATGCTGTATCCTTGGCAAGAAGACTGGAGGTTCGCTCCCTACGGACTGTAGGCTTGATGCTGACAAAAATCAAGCAAGTGTTATCTGACCATGACAAAAGACTAATAACCATAGATGGATGGTTCAATGGATTTTTAACACCTGATAAAACAGACTTTTTCTTTAAATTATGCATTAAGCCACAGCGGAAGGACTTTGAATGCCCTGGTCCTTTTTTAGAGAAGGAGAACAATTCATGGACACCTCTGGATTCAGTGAATGGGAAGATGATATATAAGAGATGT
The DNA here is from genome assembly GCA_014839685.1 of Anableps anableps. NCBI lineage: Eukaryota > Metazoa > Chordata > Actinopteri > Cyprinodontiformes > Anablepidae > Anableps > Anableps anableps. Next base: position 39,500,132 of record CM026069.1, read on the forward strand.
GTTAAGGCTTTAAACAAGGTGAAGTTAAAAGATAAAAACGATGCTCCTTAGAGATTATTTTGAGGTTGATGCTGATGTGAAACCTGTTTGGGGGTTACTTTATAAGCCACCATTGACCAAAAATGCTGGTGAGTTACAGTGGAGAATTTTACATGGTATTGTTGCAGTCAATGCTTTTGTTTCTGTTATTAATCCTGTCGTTTCAAATAAATGTCCTTTTTGTTTGGTAAGAGAAACCATTTTTCAGTGTTTTGTACAGTGCTTTAGAATAATGGATTTATTTACATTACTTAGTGACATTTGGGAGTCGTTTGGAGAAAGTTTTACAGGGCAGTCTTATTTTTGGATTTTCATATGACAAAAGAAGGAAGAAAAAAGGACGGCTGTTGATTTTTTTTTTTTTTTTATTATTTTTTTTTTTTTCTTGGTCAAGCAAAGTTGGGAATTTATTTGAGCAGAAAATATAAGCTTGATAATGAGCAGAACATGAATTGTGTAAAGCTTTTCAAGCGCTTTACACAAAGCTCTAACAACAAGAGTGTTGTTAGAATTTAAATTCTAATCTCAAACTAGATGAGCTGGATGTTTTTCAAAATCTGTGGGATTGTGAAGGTATTCTGTTTATTTTAAATAATGCCGAACTTTTATTTATGAATGTGTTGATTTGAGTCGACCGTTTATTTGGATTACTACTGAGTGAATAAATGAGTTTTTAAAGTCAAATCTTTCTTTCATTCAAACTGCTGCGGTTCTGCTTTCAGCTGTGTTGGGGTGGATGAAGACGATGCTCCGGATATCGACATCTATCACTGCCCGAACTGTGAGAAGACCCACGGCAAATCCACATGTGAGTAGACGCACTGATTCAGAGGGTCACCGAGTCAGGATGAAGCTCCGTGTTGATGCCCTCAACTTTTAACAAGATTGTGTTTAAGAGAAGCATTTATTAACTCAAAGTTTTAAGACTGAAGATGGGAAAATCATTTTTTATCATGAAGTCACTGTTATTCTGCTTGTTTCTGACTTTTTTAGTGAAAAAGAAAAAGAACTGGAACAAACATGACACGGGGCAAAGCACAGACATCCGAGCCGTTCAGAACGGCAGTCAGGTTTTCATCAAGGAGCTGCGCAGCCGAACCTTCCCCAGGTGAACGCCCCCTCATCCCGCCACTCACATTCACTTCATAGTAACATCACTGCATGATTGTTTCTGATGTTTTGTGGCAAAGTTCAGGAAACCTCACTGGAAGTGCTAGTGTGAAGCTGTATCACACTCGTTTCACGTTTCCTCACTAGAACACGTCAGCTCTTTCTTCACACCTCTTCATCCAACAGAGTTGCTGTTTGGCAGGGCAGTATTTGAACCAGCAATCTGTGCCTCTACACAATAAGCTAGGGAGCAGGCGTCAGTGATGAACCTCGGAGTGAAACCAAAGTGTTCCTTACGATCAAAACCATCATACGTGTAGTTCCCTGCAGATGTTTTCATATTTTTGCAGATTTTGTCTCTTTACAGCCATAAGCTTCAAGCCATTTTGATGGGATTTTATGTGACAGACCAACTCAAGGAAACAAAACTATGAATTGGACAGAAAACGATCCGTGTTTGTAGAAATGCAAAGCTGAAAGGTTGGAGGTCAGTTTGTATCCGGCCTGCCAGGGCCAGAACTCTGCAGAAGCATCTGTGGCTGCAGGTCATCTGGGGTTCGTCTTCACCAGCTTTGAACATCTTCAGCCTGAAAATAAGTGGAGCTCGGTCAGACTGGATGGACACCGTTTATTGTGCTCATGTCTGGACTTTGACTAGGCCACTCTAACGCATGAACATGCTTTGATCTGAACTCTGGTTGTGTGTTGTCCTGCTGGAAGCTGAACATCCACCCCAGCTCCAGCCACCTTCTCATCAGCCCTGACCAGCTTCCCTCTCCCTGCTGAAGAAAAGCATCCCCACACCATGATGCTGCCACCTACATCTTTCACCATGGCAACGATGTGTTCAGGGTGTTGTGGAGTGTCAGAAGGCAAACAAATGTAATGTAGGTCTCATCTGAGCAGTCACCATGGTCCTCCTGGCTCTTTCTCTGAATATCTGTCTCCATAGATAAAGGTGGACGTCCACGTCCTGCAGGTCTGCAGGTGCTCCATCGTCTCCATGTTCCGATGATGATCAGAGCTCTGGGAGATGATTGGAGCTTGAGATGTTGTTGTAGAACCTGACCTGTCTGGTTGCTGGGTTCCTTGGTCTCCATGGTGCTGCTTGTTCTCTGATGTTCTCTACAGGAACCTCTGAGGCTGGAACCAGAACTCCAATAGGGCTGGGTAATATGGCTTCAAAATGAAATCTCCAAGTTTGTTTGTTTTTGTTGTGTTTTTTTTAAACCAAATCTGATTTACAATTTTAATTGATTTTTTTTCTTTTTTTCTCCTTAAAAAAATTACAGATGACAGAAAACATCTTCAACAACATTTTTTTTTTTTTTTTTTTTTTTTTTTTTTTTTTTTTTTAAATTTCAGTCACTCCTGCTGTGAGTTGACTTTAATTCAGAGTCGGGGGGGAGCTGTAGAACACGCTAGTGGGTGGGCTGACATCACTCTGAACTATGGAAACCAAAGGGAGGCACTGGTGAAAAAATGCCACATTTTCCAAAAATTGAATCTACAAATCAATTAAAAAAAAAAAAAAAAAAGCTTTATCTCCCAGCCCTAGACTCAGATTACGCTTCACAGGGATGGACTCGGTTTACTGGTTAGGTGACTTCTGGATTTTCTGTTATGGTTTCAGAGTAGAGGATAATAAGTACAAATGGACTCCACTCTTTCAAAATATCTGTATGTAGAAATGTTGAAAACAATGTCAGTTTGTGTTTATAATGTGACAAAACATGGACCGTGGAAGCCACAATAAACTAGGAGTGAGAATTCCTCTCATCCACTCCTTCATGGTAAACAGGTGGCCTCTTGTTGATTCTCTGTAATGTCATTTTTTAAATCACAGTGTAGCGTCACTTTCAGCTGCTTCCACCTGGGGGCGCTGTTGTCTACCTGTGAGGACCTGCCTTCCATTAGTTGTAGAGATGATAAACTGAGGCTCCCTCTCTCTCTTTCAGTGCTGATGACATTGTGGTGAAACTGAGCAGCAGTCAGCTGACCCTGGACTACCTGGAGGAGAACGGCTTCAACGAACCCATCCTGGTTCAGAAGAAGGATGGCCTGGGCATGTCTGTGCCTCCCCCAACCTTCTACATCAGTGATGTGGAGAAATATGTTGGTAGGAAGAAACTCAGAGAAATTCCCTCGGCCTAATTAAAGCTCACTGCTTCTCCGGGTCTGTGAGGAAATGTTAATCACACACCAATGATATACAACCCATTGAAAGGCAGGTTGAAATAATATATTTACAACACATAATCTGTTCATTTTTAAAACGTACTTACGTTAAACCAGGGGTCCTCAACCTGTGGCTCCGGGGCCGCAAGTGGCTCCTTGGACCTCCCACAATGGCTCTTAGTAATGCTGGTTAAAAATGATAAGGAACCAACTCAGGTTTTTAAATGTGGATATAATAACAAATGCAGGTTTTAGCTGAAGTAATCGCATTGACTTTTCACAACAGAATAACACAGAAAGTACCAGAAATACAATTTTCGATCCATTTCTCTTTTCATGTGGTTGGAAGCTATGTGCTTTTTTTTTTTTTTTTTTTTTTGCCTACCATCACCCTGCCCCTGCTTTTCCCAAAAAAAAAAAAAAAAAAAAAAAAAAAAAAAGTGGGTCCATTCTCCTATATTATAAAACCTTAAAATAGATAATATAATGTGAATATCTGGCTGTAAACAAGAACATTTAATCTCATGGAGCTCCTCTTTGGTACCAAATGTGGCTACAACCACCTCTTGATGTTAGTCATGTGTTTCAGACCTTGTGGAATTATTGGTGCACATAAAATTCAACTGATAGGACAAAATGCAATATGCCTCTGGAGTTGATGTAAGAATCCCACTCTTATAACTGATTTGGTGTTATAATACTACCAGAAAATGATTGCTGCTCACCAACACCACAGGTCTGTCACTGATGCCCTGAAATCTTCTTATTTTAAATAATCACAAGATTTAATGATTAAAATTATGCCATATGGGTGGATGAATAATCACACCAGCTAAACGATTTACGTTTCAAGTGGGCCAATATTCTACTGATTCAAATATATTCATAACAATGTTAGTTACCTGAATGTCTTATTTGTCTTAATGTGTGTTGATTGTTCTGAACTGTCAAATTAATCGTTTGTATTTTGTTCCCTGTTAGAATCCATATAAAATCCCATTATTTACAGTAGAGCAGGAGTAAGGATAACACCTGTCAAGCACATCTGCATGCAGTCCTTTCTGATCTCCAACAGAGGGAGCACATGTTCTCTCTCTGTGTATACACTGATGTGATAACAGATGGTTCAGCTAAACTGGCTTCATGAAATGTTGAGCTTCCAGCTGGTTAATCTGTGGGTGCTGGTTTATTGTGTCCTCTCCTGTGGTCTCAGGTCCAGATGTCACCGTGGACGTCGTGGACGTCACCAAACAGACGGACAGCCAGATGAAGCTCAAAGAGTTTGTTGATTATTACTACAGCACAAACAGGAAGAAGGTTTTAAACGTCATCAACCTGGAGTTCTCAGACACGAGGTACCAGCTCACCGTCTGACTTTGAAGTTCGGAAACGGGAAGTTTCTTCCAAACTGAAAGCCTTTTCCTCTCTTTGTTCCCCAGAATGAGCAGCGTAGTGGAGAGTCCACAGATTGTACGGCGGTTGTCCTGGGTAGAGAACTACTGGCCTGATGACGCCCTGCTTGGAAAACCAAAAGTCACTAAATATTGTCTCATCTGTGTGAAAGACAGCTACACTGACTTCCACATTGAATGTGGCGGGGCCTCGGTGTGGTACCACGTCCTGAAGGTGGGTCACAGTCGGGCCACTTAGCAGAACTCAGCCACCGCTGTACTCATTCAACCCTTTTTCATGCAGTCACAGCCATGATGCAGAAAATCTGCTGATGTTTGCAGGGAGAGAAGATCTTCTTCCTCATCAAGCCCACCTCCGCCAACCTGTCTCTGTACGAGCGCTGGAGGTCGTCGTCCAATCACAGTGAGATGTTCTTCGCTGACCAGGTGGACAAGTGTTATAAATGCACCCTGAAGCAAGGCCACACCCTGTTTGTCCCATCAGGTCAGACTCCGTCACACTCAGCTCCGACACTTCAAAGCACCTCATGACAGGAAGTGAGAAGAACCGATTCTGAGTAACATAAACTACAGCCTGTTCAAAAACTCACCCTGGGGGCCTCTGAATATTTAAACATATTAAAGAAGATTCATTCTTTGATTATTACTCATTTGACAGAACATGAAGCCCAAGCGATCATATTGTTTTTGTTTTCTCACCATCTGTCTTGAGTTCAGTCTTTAGAACTGTCTTAATGTCTTGTTTCTTGCTGAATCAGGATGGATCAATGCTGTACTGACTCCAGTTGACTGCCTGGCTTTCTCCGGACACTTTGTTCATAACCTGAGTGTGGAGATGCAGATGAGGTTTGGCATCTTGCTTTTATAACACACATTCATCCCTCTGTTAAGCAGTCACAAACAGACACAAGGCTTATGAATTAGGCCAATGTTTGTCTGTTTGAAATATCGGCCTGACCTGAACTGTGCCGGCCCTAAAACCGAGGAGGTGCATCGAGGAGCAGCACGGTGTTGCTTCGGGTATCTGCACAGTTAAACCATGTCACATTACAGCTTCATGTTAATCAAAAACTAAAGACACACCCCTCAGGGGTTTAATTGTATAGACAGTCCCAAAATTCTCTTGAAGCATTCATAGCTCCCTCCTACTGCAGCGTTTGTATAGGATTAGTTGAAGGAGGCCACAGAAGAAAGTCGTTCTGCCCAGATGATGTCTTAAGAACAAGCTGCAGTGCTGATAGCGTCTCAGTGAGTAGGGGTTTGTCCTGTAACCAGTGGGTGCCAGGTTTGAACCCTTGTTCTGTCTCAGTCGTTTCGGGGAAGACACTCCTCCCACCTTGCCTGGGGGTGGTGGTCAGAGGGCCCGGTAGCGCCGGCTGAATGGCAGCCTTGGTTCTGTCAGGCTGCCCCAGGGCAGCTGAGGCTACAATGTAACTCACCGCCGTCGGAGTGTGAATGCGTGTATGAATGGGTGAAGGACTGAATGCAGTGTAATGCGCATCGGAGTCCTCTGACTTGATAAAGCGCTGTACAAGCACTGGGAGAGGGAACGTCGGACTTTCCAGACTAACACAGGTGTGATTATTGAGCTAGGCCTGAATAAAGGGCTGACATGATGAACACCAAGAGTAGATTGGTTGTTGCATGGTTTCCATGACAACAGTCAGTGGATGTAAAATTTTCAGTGCACTCTGGATTAACATCTGTGAATAGATGTATTACTATTAGCTGGTGTGTGACTGCTGGTGATCTCGCTGCTGGCTACTCATCAGCCTGAAGGTTGGCAGAGTAAACATCCAGCATCGTCTGTCCGTCACGGGGGCAGCTGGTGTCCATCTCTCATGGTCAGTGGGTACACCCTGGACAGATCACCAGTCCTTACAGGGCAACCCAGAGACACACAGGACAGAAAACCACACACACACACACACACACACACACACACACACACACACACACACACAGAAGGGCAGTTTAGAGAGAACGGTTCACCTGACAGTCATGTTGGTGCACTGTGTGTGGAAGTGAGAGTACCTGGAGAGAACCCACACATGCGTAGGAAGAATGCGCAAACTTCCGTGCAGAGGCCAGGCTGGGGTTTGGACCTGGGTCCTTGTTGCTGCAAACCAACAGTGTTGACCACTGTGTATTCCACTGTGCAGCCCTCCCCAGGAACAGTTCCTGGATAACATCAGGTATTTAACGAGGAAAAAATATCGCAGAACTTTTTCTTTGCAACATCTCTATTTGGTAGTTTCCTTTTGGCCTCTCACAGTCGTTAATTACAGCTTGTTATACGTAAACTGTTGATAATTCGTGATGTTTAGTTAAAACTTGCTTTACTCTCCTCAGAGCGTATGAAATCGAGAAGAGGTTGAAGGTCAAGACTCTCACTCCGTTCCCCAACTTTGAGACGGCGTGCTGGTATGTGGGGCGGCACTTGCTGGAGCGGTTCAAAGGTGAGCTCTTAATCATTTTGCAGAAAGTAGGTTTTACAGCAGTGTGGGCCATGTTCACAGAAAGCTGCATTCCTCTGACATGTTCCAGAGGAATGCATGAAGCAGAGGAAACACAAACAGTGTCAGAAAAGGCTTTTTTCTGCACCGCACATGCAGAGCGTGGCTTTGTGTCTGCTGCGCAGATGACGAGCTCGATGCTCGAATATTATTTCAGTCATTAAATCAGTGAATGGGAGAGTGCACAGATGATTAGCTTTGAAAGGTTTGGCCCCGTTAGAATCACTTGCTCCATTAGCAGCTGGCCTGCACCAACTGTAACGACTTCCTGTGTATTGAAGCGCCGCTGCTTTTCTGTGTCCTGCACGACACTTTTACCCCACAAAGCTGTGCTGTTAATACACCGTCATTCTTTTTACTCCCAGCTTTTTCACCACAGGGAAACTTCTTGAGGAGTTTGAATTTATACTTCAACATTATGTTGCTATAGAGACGGTCCGGTAGAAGCTTCAACAATGTGCTTTTTACCACTAAATGTCTTTCTCAGTACCTTCACTATTTTATTATTCTGTTGTTTTTCATCACGTCCAGACAGGCATTGTCAGTGCAACGCACTGTTTTCTGTTTGGATGGTTGATTGTTGGGTTTGGTTTTATTTGGCCTGAAATGGACAGAGCCACTCTGTGAAACTGTCTCATGAAGCAGTGAGGGGACTGTAAACATCTTCGGAGGTTTGAGTTCTTTTATTAAATGGCAAAAATAAGCTTTTCTGGCAGCTCTTCTCTGGGTTGGACTTTCCCAGCTTGTCTGTCTGAGATTGTCTTTTTATCTCCAAACCTGCAAGATGCTGGGCCTTCTTTACTGCTGGAACATAAACTGCTTATAATCCATCCATTCATAAATACGCTTTGATCTTTGGCTTTCAGTTTTCAATTTTCCTCTACAAATCACAGTGCATTTGTGGTTTCTGCTGCACGAAAGCGTAAACTGAGTTCTGCCGTCGCCGCTCACACCATGCGTGACAACTTTACAAACATGGGAGCGTTCATGCCCACGTGAAACGGCACACCTCTGCTGATGGAGTCTGTGATAGCGCCTTCTACAGAAGCTGATGTGTTAAAAACTGTTGCAAGCCATGCGAGCTTCCCCAGCTGTTATGTTTCGCCCCCCCCACCCCATCAGCTGTAACATAGTAGTGATCATGGTCCTAACTATAGTAGTTTAAGTAAACCACACAGCATAGATCCCATCATGCTGGTTGGACAGAGGTAAAAAGTGCAGCCCCAACCCTCCATGTGTAAAACAGCTGCATTTAAAGTGAGTGACTTCCTTTCTACTGAGGCTTTCACCATCAGCTCTGTTCATCACTCATTTAATCAAGTTACAACGTTAAAAAGTCAACTCAGTCTAATCACACAGACAGATTCCAAGTCAGGTACGCACATTCCAAAAAAGCTGTCAAGTTTGGGTTTATTACTGAAATTGACAAAAACGTTTTCTACCGAAGGAAAGCTGGCAGAGCATGGAGTCATTGACCTGCAGCATTCACTCCTCCTGGACCAGCAGGGGGCGACAGCAGACAGTCGCTTGCGTTGTCATTGACTTTACAGTAATCCCTCATAGCGAGCATGATGTTCTCACTCATTCAGTCCTGCATTTTCTTCTTCGGTAGGTTTACACAAAGCAAATAAGCAACCACCTCCATACCTGATACATGGTGCCAAAATCATCAATGGAGCCTTCAGAGCGTGGACTAAAAAACAGGTATGAGGAGTGAAATATTGATTTTCTGCAGTGTTTATGGTGCTACCACATCAGTGGAACCCTGGTCTGTTTCTGCATGTAACAGGCTCTACTGGAACATGAAGATGAGCTACCAGAGAACATGAAACCATCCCAGCTCATTAAAGATCTTGCCAAAGAGATCAGGCTGTCAGAGGTAACTTTGATTTTATATTATGAGTAACATCGGAGAAGATTTGTAGTCAGAGGACATATTCCACATGCTTTAGTTCCAGTCTGTGTGGAAACTAAAACATTCATCTCAATTTTCTTTAAAAACAGTGGAACTAAACATTATAATGTTATTCATGAAGTTCTGTGGAGGAAAACCTGCTGCTTAGCAACATCATTATAGGATTCACCAAATACTGCAAGATTTAAAGATATTTAACTCCAGTTTGTGGTTTTATGAAAGATATATTTAATAACTGAAATGATTGTAAAATGAACATGTTGAAGATGTTGTTGATAACTTTAACAATGTTCCCTTATTGTTATACTTATTTATCCCTACTTTGAGCTGACTCTGTTCCGGGTGTATTGGTGTGTTGCATGCCTCATCTCTTTGCTTTGACTCCCAGAATGCAACAAAAGCCATTAAGAGTGAGCCGAGCATCAAGGTACCTGTAGAAGAACCAGCCTTTACCCACTCTGAGCCCGACGAGCCCGTTTCCCCAGCAACCATCCCGTCTCCCAGCAGAGAAAAACCCAAGAAAAAAGTCCCCAAAGCCCCCAAACCCCCGAAGGTGCCCAAGGCCCCCAAGCCCCCGAAGGTGAAAGACGGAGAAAAGAAGAAAGTGAAAAAGCTAAAGGAGTCGTCGCCGCCTCCAAAGCCTTCCAGCTTTGCTGCCCTTGAGTCTCATGCAAAGGAGATCTTGAGTCAAATGGACCAGCAAAGAAAGCCAAAGGTGAGCACGTTTAGAATGAAGCAGAAAGAAAAATAAAATGATTCGATTTTGATTTCCATAACCCTGATAAACCTAGAAGGGTTCTGAATGCTAGACATTTACAGGAAAATATATTTCTGCAACTCAGTTTTGAAACTCAAGTGCCAATCAATAAGACAATTTATGCCAGCTTTCCAAAGTCCAGCTGTGCAAAGCTCTGATGTCCAAGTTCCCACTCCTTCTGAAGGACTGAAACGAGGAGCGTTCTGGACTGAGGGAACTTCACACTGACGTGTTCATCAGCAAAGGAAGCAATGATTTCTTTTCTCTTCTGGATCACTCAGAACCTACAAATACAGTGAAAGCCTCGAGGTGACGAGAGACACTGTTTATTCCGTTATTTGTTTATTGTTCATATTAAAAGAGAAAAGCGTACCGTATCACGAGCTATAGGATTTATGATACAATCCATTCAGAACAGATAACAGTTTCGTCTGAGTTCATTTCTGAGGAAGAAGCTCAGTTTTTCTGATTATACATTTCATAAATAGTGCCAAAATCAATGCTTGGTTTATTCATTGCTTCATGGAGCTGAAATAAAACATTTTCCACAAAACTGAAATTAGATATGCAATAAGAAGTTTGTTTTTAGCTTGGATAATTCAGTGACTGGCCGGTCACAAACTGTGAGTCCACCATATAGAGCCAGAGGTATGGACCCGATAAAACCCTAAAAGACTTGTGAAAGTCCAAGTCAAGTCCCAACACTGACTCATGGCTTCACTTGAGCTGTTTGACTTGAAAATACGTGATATCTTCGAGCAAACATAAAACATGTTCCAGTGGGACGGGACCCGGTGTGATCCTGGAGAGCCCTCCAGCCTGCTGGGGCCTCTGGCCACCTCCCAGTGTTTCCTCCTCCAGTTGCTGCTACATCCAGCCGAGTGTTGTTTACCTCCTGCTCTGCTGCATCCTCTGAAGCCAGCGAAGACGTGCTGTCACCCAGCACCATCAGGGAGCTGTGAGAAACAAAGGCTGAGCGTACGTCACCCACAGAAGTCAGAGCTACTACGCAGCGTAGCTCTGCACAGTCGTGGGGAGGGACTTTCTGGAACATTTTAAATGCAGTCAGATGAAAGTGTCCCGGGCCCGGGGACAGTGACGCATTTATAATGTGTTCAGTGATGGGTCCAAGGAAACATACTCTAAGGTAGGGCTAGGCAGTATGGCTGAAAAACATATGACGGTGTGAGGGTTTCATAGCAATCTGTCGATAATTATTGATTAGTTTTTTGTTCTAAATATCTGAAATACTGCCAAACTGGTGATGTAACCTCTCCTGTTTTGTCCACCGTTTCCTCTTGAGCTGTTGCTCTCATTTTTTCCTTTCACTACGCGCCGTTCTGTTTGTTTTATGCAGTTATGAGGCACAGTGGTGAAACCTGAAACTGCTGCTGCGCAAGTTACACAACAGGTTGTTGCTAGGTAACCAATGAGTGAATAAGTTAGTTCATGCCGCCCACCTTGCTAAAGCTAAAGCCTTTCCTCTGCCTACATCCCCCAGAATGCTGTGCGGTTCTGGATCCCAGCTCAGTGAAATTATTGAACGTATTTTCTATTGATATTGATCATGTGTCTGTTGCAGTGGGTATCGTTGTTGATTTATTGCCAAGTCCTGCTCTAAGATAGAGAGCATACTGGGATATCTTCCATCAAGTCATAATTGAAAAAAACAGCAAAAATATTCTGTCATACTATCCTCACCTCTCCATCGTTTCACATAGGTGGGTGACCCACAGAGAACAAGTTGTCTTCATTCTTTAAACGTCACCAACACAAAGCTTCTAGCAATGCAGTACATGAAATACTGTTACAACAGGTTTGTGCTGTTTATCAGTTCATTTATTTTTGTAAAGAAACCCAGGGTTTTTTGGTATGGATCATTTTCCTTTTTTTATTGGCTGCTTTCTGTCAGCTATTTCCTGTGAAAAGCAACATCAGCACTACATTTTCTTATGCTCTTGCTGGTTGTTCTGAACCACTAATAAACCTTTCTAAAAGGATGTATAAATTCTAGAAATCATTACAACTTTCTAATTAAATTACATATTTGGTCTAATTACTTTTTAAAGACTCTCAATGTCAAGTTTCGAACCTGCACTTGATCTGCATGCCCTGGCTTTGGTCTAAACTTGGATTTACATGCCTTTATCTGGGATTTGACTTGAGACTGTGGCAGAAAGACTCGACACTTGTGACTTGCAGAACGATGACTTGGTTCCACCTGTGCTAATTGCTAACAGAATGGGTGTGCTCACCAAGGAACGGGGTTAGTCCATGTCTTCAATTTTTCCTTCTAACTGATTTGATTGTTTTTCTGTTAAATCGTGCAGGCGGCACATGTGGTTAATAGAGAAGCTCTACATTTTCCAGGATGGATGAAAACTGTATGAAAGGTTTGCATGCAGGAGGCTAACTGATAAACACAGAGAAGTTCCTCCTGTCAGCTGATGGTCTTTAGGTTTCATGTTTGTTCTGTGGCAATGAGAAACAGTTTGAAGATCATAAATCCAACACTGTGTCCAGCAGCTCGAGCTTTAGCCGCAGCCAGTTTCTAGGTTTTTCTGTTAACAGTTGTCTTTGCTTTGAAACTTTCAACTTCCAGGTTGTTAAAAATGTCCTGAGTGTGTCTGAGAAGGAAACATCAAAGCAGAACAACATGGACAAGTTTGAAGTCAGAGAACAGAACAAAAACAAGACGGAAGCTAAATGGAAATACAAGGTATGTTTGTTTTTTGTTTTTTTTTCATACCATTAAACTCCTTTCTGCTTAGACACCAAAGTAAAAAGCATCTCCGTTTGTTCTGAGCTGAACCAAACGTCTGCTGATGTTCTTTTGAAAACTTCTCCAAGTTACAAGCTAATAGGTTGAACTGACAAAACCCCCTGAATCATCTAAAAGCAATTTGCAAACTTCAAAGCAGGAGTTAACAATGATGATATGGCCCAAGTCTTACATTTCAGCTCTGCAGTTCATCATCCACCCGCTCAGAGTTTACTTAATGGAATTAGGCCATGTCCATATCCAAACACCTTCCATTTAAGTACTTACACATGTCCATATGGAAAATTTGTTGTGTGATCATCGCTGAATAATTGGAGGAAGCTTTTGGGGAACAAAAGAGTAATTTTGTCAAACAGAAGACATTAGAGAGCTTCAGTTTCATGGAAAATGTAAAGCCAGACTGCAGAGGAATGTTTGCAGCCTCTCTGCTGCTTCACATCAGGCCAAACATTTACAGATGGAGACGAGATCCTGTTAGGTCTTCACCAAGGTTACTGCAGAACCGTTTTGCTTTTAACTTGTGTTAAAAAAAAAAAAAAGTCAAAGAAACAAAGACACAGCCCCTGTGAATATCTTGTGCTAGCTATTAATCCTCTCCAGAATGTTAGGGCTGATTAGAAAGAAAGGCTTGGGATCATTCGGAATTACAGTCTCAGAATACACAATGTTGTCACATGCCTTTAATTAAAGAAACAGAAATGTTTAAGAACAAACTTGGTGGTGGATGGTTGATTACAGAGTCTGCTCAGCTTTTATGGCTGCCATTTTGGATTTGCTGTGGAACATCTGGATTAGCATAAACCAGGTCAGAGAAGATTCTAAATGTGTCATCTGGAAACATTACCATTCTGTTGGGCTCACTCGTATGCAGCACATTAGCTTGTTTTTACTGATAATTAGACCGTTGATCCTAATAACCATTTTCAGCCTGAATCAGGAATGTTACATTGACACACAAAATATCAGAAAACATGGAATTGCCATACTGTTGCTTAGTATTGTGATGATAATGATTATAATTATCTCCCATCTTCTGGGTTACGTTTCTTTCTTTTCCAACATGACATTGTCGTCTCCACCGCTGTTTATGAGCTTTAGGATCTCAGTCACAAAAAATATACACACGTGGACAAAATAGTTGGTACCCATCTGTTTATGACTGAAAACCCCCCATAGTCACTGAAATAACTTGAAACTAACAGGAGTAATACTCAAGAAAAATTTACTGAAAATGAACCAATGAAAACCAGATGCTGCTTTTGACTTGTGCTTCAACAGAACCTGTTGAAGCACAATCACAATCTGTTGGCATCAGAATCTCTAAAGATGTCTAAAAAACACACCCAGCTTAAATCAGCTGCTGTTCTTGAACCCTTTGGAGAAAAATGCAAAAGCCTGGTCTGTTTGGAACGAAATCAGTCTACATTTTCCATCTATGCAGTCGAACATGTTTTAGCTGTAAGTAGTAGGTTACTGTTAAGCAGAGGTGGAAAGAGTATTGAAAATTTGTACTCCTGTACAAGTACTGTTACATTACTTGTACTCAATTACAAGTAAAAGTACTTGTTTAATAAAAATACTTAAGTAAAAGTACAAAGTACTATTCTCAAAAATGACTCGGTATTAGTTTCTTCGATTTGATTTAGATGTATAAAATATTTATGTTCAAAGCATATTTCTCAGATGGACAAAAAAAAAAAGAAGTACGTGTGTCAAACTCAAGGCCCGGGGCCAAATCCGGCCCACCATAACATTTTTTGTATGTGGCCCTCTAGACGGACACACAAATAGAACCTTCAAGATAACAGTTATGTGCTTAAATAATATTTTATTAATCAAATCAAAGCAGTTTTCATCTGTATAATGCCAAATTACATCAATGTGAAAAGATGTTCAATAAAATTTAACTTTAAAAAGTACTCATCGATTTGAAGAGACAGCTATTTCTTCATCTTTTAACTGCTGGTTAATGAGTTTTATCAATACATTCTGCCACAACCGGCCCTTTGAGGACATTCATAATCTTGATATGGCCCAAAATTAAAATTAGTTTGACATCCCTGGTATAAAGTATACAGAAAAGAAAACCAAGTTTATAAAAATTACACTAAGGCTATTTTTTTTTTTTTTTTTTTTTTTTTTTTTTTTTTTTTGTAAACAGCAAAGCAGGTATTTTGTTTTGAAAGAATGGCAAAAATATTTTTGAACTGTTATATAGCTTTTTAACTTTTTTTGTGGAAAATTTGCAACAATATTGCTCATATTTCAGCTCTTCAGAACAGATGAAAAGTGCATAACATTTTGAATTCACAGGAAATAGGCTTCGTCTGTTTCTTAGCCTTTTCTGCGAGCTACAGTTACTTGCTTACAACGGAGTATTAGGGCCAGACTTAGTTTTTTGTTTTGTTTTTTTGTTTAATACGAGAATAAAGTTGCAATTTTATGAGAACTCTTCACCAAACTGCATTAAAATGAGGATGAGCATCTGGTGAAGTTGTTGGTATCGGTTTTACAAATAAGTACATAATCTTTTAACAGACCAGCATCAAATTATCAGCTGCAGGACTTTGAAACGATTGTTTAAACGACTTCAATGACGACCATTTCAATGAAAGAACCACGGACTTGCTGAGCTGCTCATGTCAGATCTTGATAACTCTATTGAAGCTTCTTTTCTCATTAAAACATTTTTTTTCCCCACATCATTTTATGACTTTCTTCTGGCAATATTGCAATTTTATTCTGCCAACAGTATAACTTGTCTCGTATTATGACTATTCTAGTATTTTTTTTTTAAAAAAAGTCTTATTCTGGCCCTAATAATTCGTCATACTTGCTTTCCTAACCTCTGCTTCCGTTTTTCGTTTCACTGTCACAAACTTCTCCGTCTGTCCTCCATAGTGGTAGCTGTGTTTCAAAACAGCCGTGCTTGTATCCTCCTCCTCTGTTTATACCAGAGTCTGAGTACCACAGGCTGCTGCTTCTACTTGCTTCGGCAAGCAGCCGAACACTGATTTGAACACTGCTGCCACCTAGTGACCGGAAGTTTATCAATCATGCATGAATAAAGGCAATAATACAGTCCTGCTTCTTGAGAATATTATTTCAAATTGTGGGCGTACTCAGTAGCGATTTCTGATTTTAAAACTAGCGAAGTAGATTACATGGTATAAATTGTGCTTAAGTATGAGTAAAATTACACACTTGAAAGAAATACTCATAAAAGTACAAGTACTCAAAAAATCTAGTTACAGTAATGTGAGTATTTGTAATTTGCTACTTCCGCCCCTGCTATTAAGTTTGCAACCTAAAAAAATGTGAAAATTTTTGCCTCGCCTGAATATTTCTTGTTTTTTATGTAAATACACATGGAGTGTTATAGGTATGGATTGGAAAATAAACTGTAGAATGAATTCTTGTCTATTTGTATTTCAAATTTGATGAAAATAGCAGAAAGAAGACTTTCTGGACATGTTTTTGTGTGTTGATGTCCAAGCGTTATCCAGATTGGACATTTGGCGACTCTAAATATCCAAGAAGGACAACACCAGACTTACAAACGTCAAATGGCTGTAACTCCTCAGTGCTTCAACATAGTCATCAATGGGGTGAAAGGTAATTCTCAGAGGAGTCCTATGCTATTTACCCTTTGCAACTACGTCAATCATGCGAGGCGCCATGACGGAGGGCGGCAATATTGAACGGAGCGACTATTGTTTTCCCAAGTTGTTTTTACCAGTATAGCCATGGCTTCTATTTGTTCAATTCGAACTAATTTGGCTCACACCAAGTATTACACCTAGCTGGGGCTCATAGACAGCGGTATTTACAAAAATTGGAACTAGCTATCTTAGAAACCAACCCATACCTCCTTCCTCCTGAAGTTTGTAGATTTGATCAAATTACCGACTTTGCCTGATTTCACGCCACATGACTAATACCACTATGTCATAAATGGTGTTTTCCCCTTACACCTTTACATGCTAGGCTACATGACGGTGGGGCATTTTCACCATGGTTACTAATTATTAGATGTGTACCTTTTCCATAATGCAATATTTGATTGCATATTACTAATCATACTTATTTATTAAGCATATAAACGTTAACCTTATTACCTTGTGAAAAGTGTTTGCTGCAAATCTGCAAATACACCGAGGGTTGCCTGTCTTTACGACTGACTGCTGCTATCCATCATCATCTTTCCTCATTAAAATGTACACGATAAAATAAGTTTGGTTTGCATTCCTATCTGTTTTGAGCAGTCTTCCGTACAGCACCCTATGACCATTTTTAGAGTAAAATCAACTAAATAAAAGCGGTATTAGACTACCAACTGTCTGCCTTTTGACAAGCTTTACAGGAGCGTATAGGTTGTTTTGACATCCGTCACAGCAGAGTGAAGAGCGTGACATCACGTGCAAAGGGTTAACACACAAATTCCATGATTGTATGACTGAATTATAATATTGACGTATAAACGCAATAAAATAGTAATTACACTATTGTGCATTGCAAAAATAAGTCAGAACTATCAATGTCCAAATTGAGTAGTTGTTGTGAAAGTTATTTAAAACACACACACACACACACACACACACACACACACACACACACACACACACACACACACACACAGCAAATACTGGAATTTGCCACAATACATATTGACAAGTGACAGGGCATCTGAGAGAATATTCTGTGGACCTTTGATTTCCCTTTGGGATTAATAAAGAATTTTTTAATTAAACTGAAGTGAACTGAGCAGTGACTTAGATATCTTGGTATCTTGACTTAGGTATACCTTGATTTTATTTTATTTTTGAAAGTTACAATTTTGCTGATTTAACTTATTTTTAAATGTTTTCAAAAAATCTCCCATTTTCTTGGACTGCTGTACCTGCTATGACATGGGACCATTATGTACTGTGAATGTCTGTCACTTGATCCCATAAAACTGCATTACTTCTGCTCCTTAAGTATTATTTTGATTGGAACGTTACAGAACAGTAAGCCGGATTCCTTGCTGAAAATGGAGGAGGAGTGCAAGTTTGACAGGATACCGCTGTCAGGCAATAAAGACAGATTCAGTTTTACCATGTCTCACAGGAAACTAGCCAGGTAAGTATGGTATGGCTTCCATTGCCAAATAAATACTTTATTGTAGGCTTCAAGCGTAGAGCCTTGTAATGTGGTGTATTGTGGTGATTACGGAGCTATGTGGCAATCAGCACCATATCCATTAAAGCTAATTGGAGGGTTTCTTAACGTCAGTGCCTCACTCAGCTTATTGTCCTGCGGTTTCTGTTCCAGCTCCAAGATGCTGAAACCTCAGACCAACTCAAGTATTTTCGGATCGTTACAAAACCTAAAAGAGGACAAAAGCAAGCCAGTGAGAGATGAATATGAGTACGTCTCAGATGAGGGCGAGCTGAAGATTGATGAATTCCCAATCAGGCGGAAAAAGAACACCGTTAAGAGAGATCTTTCCTGTGAGTGTTTTCAGATTGTGTGTAGAGTTTCACTTTGTTTAAGCCAATAACTATGGGTGAGTACATATGCAATTTACATTAGCTTTAAATACTTTAACTCACATCAAATGAAGTTTAAAGTTCCTTTGACTGCAGCTTGATATGCCTTGGTTAAAGCAGAGAGTAGGCTTAGTTTTTTGGGGGGTATTAGTGTAGCAGCACCTGAACCACTGGTTTCATTAGAAAGAACTAAACAGAGAACCATTAAATCCTGCCAGGGTAACGTAAATAATAGGACAGTTCTAAAGCATTTCATGAACCAATTTTGGAAACTTTTTCCCTGACTGCTCATATGTCACCAGGTTTTAGGTCATTTTATGGCTGAAAACATTCTTCAATTTTTGGGGAATGTTATCAAATGGACAAGAAGAAATTTTATTAACCCATTGTCTATGAAGCGGGAATTATGTTTGGGACCAAGGTAACAAAGATGGACAAAGTCTGACAAAATAACGTCAGTTCACAGAATCAGAATACAAGGAAACTTTTTATATTGTATTCATAGTTTTAACAATAGGATTAAAGGTCAAAAGGTTAACAGCCCTCTCATCCCCCGCCCCCTCAGCATCCTCTTTTTGAGACAGTTATAAAACAATACAGTGTCGTCACTCAGACGCTTCAGTCAGATTTGCTATAACACTGACTGCTACAGGAAATCCTTCCGGCCCACAGACATTAGCATCTAAAATGACTCTATGAACTGAGTGTGTTAGTTATAACGATATTTATTTTCCTCTTGAGTTTAATAAAGTATTATGAAACTGAATTGAATTTGACTGAAAAGAAAACAATGGTGGTGCTGATGAGTGCTGTGTGACACTCTGTTGACCCTCACTGTCACCCATAGGAATGTTTCGATACTACCAGAACCTTTTATATGCTGTTGTTTACAAATGAATTCTTCTTTCCCAGTCTTATCGGACATAAGAGAACCCCTTCAGCCAGCCAAAAAGGCCAGATTCCAACCGTTAGTGAGCAAGGTACGTATGCCTGAACAGAACCTTACACTCACTCCCTCTGTGAAAAAACATCCATTGCTAATTTTTGTCATCTGATATTTAAGAAGCTGTCATTTGATTATGAACATATATGTAGAACCAGAAGGTGTAGTTTCCATTTTAGTCACGTTTTGTTCAGTTATTGCATCACAATGCAGATTTAAAAATGTGAGAAATGCCTCCAGGGCAGATCAAAGGTGGACGCTTTGCTTGATGGGGATCAGTGAAGGAAGCAGGTTTGGTCTGACTGAAGGAAGAAGTCCAGATGTTCTGGTGTTTGTCTATAGGAGCTTATCATATCTCACTTTTTATCTTGGTAGAATAATAGACAGTCTAGTCTGGTTTTATATATAAGATCTCAATATTTCTGTTTTAGGCCTTAAAAGGTCTGTAGGGTCAGAAAATATCAACGTAATATGACATGTAGAATCATGTTGCTTTCGTTAGTGAGTTAACGCTGGGTTAGAAGCTGCTACAATTCATTACAACCATTCTGAGACTTTTTCAATGTATTGCTGCATAACTCCAGATACCAAACATTAAATAAAGATCAAAATGCAAGTTTTTCAAAACTCAACGCACTTCAGTAACTTCAGTTAGAAATATATATATATATATATATATATATATATATATATATATATATATATATATATATATATAAATTTATCTGTATATATTACAGATAAATTAAGATTAAAAATAAAACTGAACATGAATATATGACTTTTAAAATACATTTAATGTGTTAAATTTTAGATGTTTATCTGTTCATGTAATTTCAATAATCAAATTATAAATTCATACTAATGCTCAAAATAACTGTTGCGCTCTTTGTCAAGTATCAATATTCCACACTTCACTGTTTAACATTCTGTGAAGAGACTTACTACAACCGAATGAGTGAGCATCCTGGATCCATGTTGGATCTCCAGCTTCATTCAGTAGGACTCAGCAATAAGCTGGAATACACAGCTGCTGAAGTAGCTGGACATGTTAGGGCTGATTCAGAGTGTTTGAGGCTGTTTCAGGAGATTGCGTGGTGGAACACAAAACACACATTTGGCTCATAATGCAAAGATTCTTCCTGGAAGTTTAGGT
Organism: Anableps anableps; assembly: GCA_014839685.1. Taxonomy (NCBI): domain Eukaryota; kingdom Metazoa; phylum Chordata; class Actinopteri; order Cyprinodontiformes; family Anablepidae; genus Anableps; species Anableps anableps. The sequence goes on from CM026069.1 coordinate 39,520,471, forward strand.
GTTGATTGTCTTAAAAAGTCTTAGTTACCTCACTGAAACAAAAATTCTGGCTTGAACTGTGTCTATCTATCCAGAAGATTTCAGTTGAACTTAACTGAGCTGGAAATATTAGTGGCACAATGATATTTTTGTAGCAAAAAGCACCAAGTGTATAAACTGCACCTGTTTATCAAACTAGATGGAATAGAAATATCCTTTATTGTCCTACAATGGGGAAATTTCTGTGCAACAGCAGCAAAGTGACAGTGACAGGCAATAACAGCAAACGGAGTCACACAAAGATAGAATATAAAATATATATGTAAAAACAGAATAACGAATAAAAATACTGTACAGTAAGGGCAAAATTTCAACATAGACACTGTGTAGTTATAAAAATATATACTCTAGTCCAGAGGAATGTGCAACTGAGTTGGTTAATTAAAAATGTACAAGATGTGGATGTCTCTGAGCATTAAAAAGTGACCGTAAAAAAAAAAAGGGTAATGTACAGATACTTGTATGGATATAAACACTTGTTGATTTTGTTGGGAGCAGTGATGGTGATAGAGTCTTAACAGCTCCTGGGAGGAAGGATCTCCAATAACGCTCCTTAGTGCACCTAGGATGCAGCAGTCTGTCATTGAAGGAGCTCTCCAGCTCAGCAACAGCTTCATACATGAGAGGGGGAGACATTGTCCAAAAGAGATGTTATTTTAGCTAGCGTCCTTCTGTCTCCCACCACCTGGACTGGGTTGAGGGGGCATCCCAGCACACAGCTGGCCTTCTGATCAACTGATCTAACCGCTTCCTCAGCTGTAGATAAGGTGCTGCTTCAACATACAGTCCGATAGAAGATGGCTGATGCCATCACAGTCAGAAAAGGTCTTCAGGAGTGCCCCCTGCAGTCCAGAAGACCTCAGGCTCATCAGCAGGTAGAGTCTGCTCTGAACCTTCCTGTAAAGCGCCTCAGTGTTGAGTCCACTGTCTTTCCTCTGAGTCGTCCTCACCTGTGATGAGGCCGACTATGGCAGACTCATCAGAGAGCTTTTGAAGGTGGCAATGTGAGGAGTTGATGGAGAAGTCTGCAGTATAAAGGGTGAAGAGGAACGGTGCCAGTACTGTTCCCTGAGGGACCCCCGTACTGCAGACCAGCCTGTCGGAGACACAGCTCTGTGTCCTCACATACTGTGCGCGGCCAGTGAGATAGTCCAGTATCCACTGGGACGTGTGGTGGTCCACTCCTGACAGCTCCAGCTTGTGCCTCAGAAGTCTTGGCTAGATGGTGTTGAAAGCACTGGAGAAATCAAAGAACATGATCCTCACAGAGCTTTCAGGTTTCTCTAGGTGGGTCAGAGCTCAATGCGGGAGGTGGATGATAGTGTCATTCACCCCAATGCCAGGCCGGTAGGCAAACTTCAGCGTATCCAATGAAGACATCAAAGGGGGCCTAGATGGTTGAGGACCAGCCTCTCGAGGGTCTTCATCAGATGCAGCGTCAGGGCTACTGGCCCTGACGCCAGTATCATCATGGGATACATGGGATACTGTGTGGCATCATGGGATACATGATGATGCCATGATGCACCCCATGATGCCACACAGTTGATCTGCGCAGCACCTCAGGATCCTGGAGCTGATGCCATCTGGACCTGCAGCCTTTCGCACCTTGATCTTTTGCAGCATGTTTTTTACCTGAGGTGATGAAAGGGCCAAGATGGAGGTGGGGGAGGAGGGCAGTGGGATGGTTTCCTCTGAAGTGAAGGGGATAGCTGAGAGGTGTAAAGTCCTGAGAAGAAAAGCTGGCAGTCATTACAGATGAGAGGGGTAACAGTAGGGGTGACTGGGCTGGGGGAGGGGTGGGTGACTGACCAAGAAACAAAAGGTGGATAAAAGCCAGATGCATAGTTTTGCCTAATTCTGTTTCCTGTTCCTCATAAATGGGTTTATTCTTTGTCCACTCCCTCCACCAGCAGAGCATGGACTCCTCAGACGAAGAGACCTTGCACATAGACACAGAGGCCAAGCCGGAGGCCAAGAGTCGCAACTCTAAAGTGAAGAAGAAGAGTGGAAGTGCCGCAGGGATCCTGGACCTGCTGCAGGCCAGCAAACAAGTTGGTGGGATCGACTACAACACCAACAGGTAGGCCCACTCCACCCCATCTGACTCAGGCTTAGATATTTTCTTTGAACCACCACATATGAAGCCACCCCTTCTCCTTCTGCATGGGCAATAGTGCATGCACAGCATTAATCTCTTAATGCTCCCCCTGAGACCCCCTTTCTTCTCAGCAAATGAATTTCTGGCCTCTTTAATGGGCCAAGTCTCTGACAAACAAACGAGCCTCTCTGTGATTGAATGAAAAAGTTGAATTTTATAACTTTTCTAAGCTGAAAAGCAACAGGCAATTTACAAATATTCCGTCAGCAGTTTGTGTTAAATCAGTGTTTGTTTCCCATCCCACACTAATCTATCAAAGCCTGCATGGCTCCAGGCTCTTCCTTCTGCCTCACACTGTTTGCTGTTTGCCTTCACCTCTTGATGGTCTATTTCCACCACACTGAAAGCTACAAATGAGGAATGAAAGAGAGAAACAAAACATTGCTGAAATATGCTCATTTTTCGGAATGTTTCAGCGCTTTGAAGAGGGAATGAAGCAATTACTGGGTATTATAGTGACGTTTGATAGTGGATTTGTCATGTAGATCACTGTCTGGCCTTATTCATTTATGTTCAAATTCTGACTTAATGTTGAAACCACATATTTACATACAGTGTATAAAAAGATACATAACCATAATAATTAAACTGTTCTAGTTCTGTTAGAATTAGAAAAGTAAATCTATTTGCTAAATGCCAAAACAATGAGAGAGATAATTTTACGAATTTTCTTTTCTGGCATTTTAAGGTTCTGATTCTTATTCACAATATTTGAATTAAAAGGAGACCCACCTGTGGATTTATTTTAAGGCAACACCCCAAACACTCTGCTTCTTTATGTGCCATTATGGAAAACATCTGAAGACATCAGTCAAGATATCAGGCAGAAAACTGTGGACCTCCACAAGTCTGCTTCAACCTTGGGTCAAATTTACAGACATCTGAAGGCTCCACGTTTATCTGCTCAGACAATTATATGCAAGTATTAACTTGATGGGGATGGGAATCTGTGGTGTGTGTGCCTGCATTGACTGGGTGCCTGCATTTGGGTTGGCCCGCAGATTTGGGTCTGGTGGGACTTGTTGGCTGCTTCGGTGTTGGCATGGGGTGTATGTCATTGTTCTGCTTGCCTGGTTGTGGCTGCAGTCCAGTGCTTGGCTGGGGATTGGGGCTGGGGAGTGGGCAGTGGGGGGCGGTATGACAGATCAGGGGCTGTCACGCTGGTGATTCTGCACCATTGGTTCTGGGGTATCTGGGCGTGTTGGACGTGGACCCTTCCTTTTTCATGGTGTACTCTTGCTGTGGAGGTTGTGCTGGGTGGGTTGGTTGGTTCCTTCGTTGGGGTGGGGGTGCACTCTTGGTTGCCGCAGTGCACTTTCTGTTGCGGTGCGGGCACTCACAGCTGGTTGTCTTGTTGGGATTCGGTGGCTTCTTTGGCCGGAGGGTTGGGTGTTGAACTGGGGTCGGGTTTGGGTGACTGGGTGGCTATCCCCAGTCCCGGTCGGTTCTCAGGGCTCTGTGCCCGTCCATGTCCTTGGTCCCCAGTGGTGCTGCTGCCAACTGCCTTTGGGTGGATGTATTGGACCTCCCTCCCCTAGTGGGTCTCAGACAACAGGGGTGCCTACTGGGGTCAGTGGGGGAGCTGTCTCCCTGGGTGGGCAGTTTGCCCCCCCCCAGTCCTTTCCTCCCCTTCCCTATCACCTCTCTCTCCCCACTCCATCACACCACCACTCGTGTAAGGCCTTGGGGTACAGGTTCGCCACTGAGGTGCGGGAAGGGGCCTCCATTTCTGTGACATGACGCGCACACATGTAGGGTTTGGGGTGGGCACACCCCATAGCATGCAGGAGGTGAGCTGTTTAATCAGTCTCACCTCCGGTGCCTGTGCTCACTCCCAATTATTGCATGTGGACATTCAGGGTTCTGGGCAAGGGTTGGTGGTGGGGGTGGGGTGAGAGATCTGGTTCTCCCAGGATTGTTTGGATTTGTGGATCATGGCTCCTGTTTGTGTTGGCCGACCCTTTGGCCGGAGTGGCTGCTGTGTTCCGGCGGGTGGTTCGCTGGGGGTGTGTGCCTGCCTGTTGGGGGTGTGGCTCTGCTTTGGCGGCTGGGCTGCCTGTCAGCTTGGGGTGGTGTTCACAGTGGGGGTGTTCTGTGTGGGTGGGGGGGGGGTGTTGCCAGCATGCTTGGACACCTCCGGGTCTGTGGGGTGTGATTGGTGGGGTGCACGGTCTTTGGTTCACTTGGCCGGCCTTCCTCTGCTCCTTCTTCCAGCTGCTCTGGCCCCTGGCCTAGGGCCAGCCTGCAGTCGCTGTCAGGCAGGTGGGAAGATGGGGTGCGCCTTGTGGTGTCATGGGGGTTGCTGGCGGGTTGTACTTGGCCTGGAGCAGGGGAATTGATCCTGTTCTGGTGTTGTCGCGCGGGGGTTCAGTGTGGTTGCCTGGCTTGGTAGTGTCTGCTCATTTTTGCATACAGTGCTGCCCCCACCGGGGATGGGAGATGTGTGGCGTCTATGTTCGGGGGTGCGTGTTCGATGTTTGTGCACTCTTTGGGGGAACCTTGGGGCTTGTCAGGGAGTGGGGCTCATGGGGTTGAGATTGGGGTTTGTTGGGGGGTTCGGCTGTTTCGTCCTGGGACTGCTCTGGCCGGCTGGCTCGTTGGGACTATGTGGATGCTTTCTGGCCTGTTTCTGGATACCCACTCAAAGAGGAAGAAGCAACATGGACACATGACCTGTGGTCTAATAAAACTGAAAGGCTCTGGTCATAATTACCACTCTTACATTAGGAGGACAAAAAGCAAAGTTTACAAGCCTGAGAACACCATCCCTACTGTGAAGTATAGGGTTGGCAGTATCATGTTGGTGTCACCTCACATAATAGAAAGAAAGAAGTTGTGAAATTGAATCAACATCTGCATGTACTGGAGTTACAATCATAAAGCCCTGATCTCAGTCCCATAGAAAATGAGTGGCTAGCACTAAAAAGGTGTGTGTGTGTGTGAGCAGAGAAGCTGATAAACCTGTCCCAGCTCCTTGTCAGGAAGAATGGGACAAAATTCCAGCAAACTATAGAGACAAGCTTATGAAAGGAAACCCAAAGCATTGGACCCACAGTTTAAGAAGCAAACCTACCAAATATGTCTCTCTATCATTATTCTTGTATTTAGCAAATAGATGAAACAGTTCTGCTAATGGATCTAAAATTGGATAGGTTTAATCAAATTTCATGTCAGACGATAAGGAAAAAGGTTGTTTGTCTTTTTGTACAGCATATATCTTGTTTCAGATGTAATTTCGCTTGACCCTCATTGTTAGCTAAAATGCCAGCCGATGTGTAATGTTTGTGCTGTTCTGTGCTTCCTGCAGTCAGCCGCCTGCATCTCCTAGCACGCAGGAGGCCATTCAGGGCATGCTGTCCATGGCCAACCTGTCCTCCTCGGAGACCCTGGAGCAGCCGTGGAGCAATAGCCAGTCAAAGAGCAACTCGCACGGCTCGCAGGCGTACAAGAAGAGCAGCGCAGGAGCCGGCGGGAGCAGCAACACCAAGCGGCCCACCAAAAGACTCCCAAAGAAACCCCGAAAAAGCAGCAGCATCGAGAGCCTGGATTATGATGATGATGAGCAGGATCACATGGATGCATGCTTCAAGGACTCAGATTATGGTAAGCAGAAAAATATGATCTGATTCTTGCTACTCATTTTGGATAAGAAGCAGCTATTCATTGTGGAAGATGGACATCTTTTACTCTGTGACTGGAACCAAAGCTTCTCTCCTTTGACTCACCACAGCCAAAACCAACTTCCAGTTGTTTCCTTAACTCTCCTGAGAATTCCTGAGCACTTAGTATCAGAAATCTTCATGGTTTAGCTTTGGTACCATTTGGTAGCTCTGGACAAAAAGAGAAACCTTTAGTAACAAGATGGTACACAGGCAAGATCTAAATCATTCAGACTGTAGAGGTTAATTCCTAACTAATTCTGTTTGGTGGTGCCCCTCTGTTAATGACTGAAACCCCCCACAATGGTCACTGACATAGCTTGAAACTGACCAAAGTAATAATAAATAAAATTTACTGAAAATTAACCGATGAATTTCAGACATTGCTTTCGAATTGTGGTTCAACAGAATCATTTAAAAAAAAATAAACTAATGAAACAGGCCTTGGCATTTTGGAATACCAAGATGGCGTCTTAAAACAGACATAGATACAGACAGTGGAAGAACCAGTGTTGGTTCTGTGGGACCTCAGTGCAGCATTTGACATTGTTGATCATGATATATTATTGAAGCGACTGGAGAGCTGGGTCGGACTCTCTGGTACAGTACTCAGTTGGTTCGAATCCTACCTAAAGAACAGGGATTTCTTTGTGTCAACAGGCAACTTCCCATCAGGGCAGACATAAGTCACCTGTGGGGTACCCCAAGGTTCAATCCTGGGACCCCTCCTGTCTAATATCTACATGCTCCTACTAGTTCAGGTTATAACAAGAAACAAGATTATTTACCATAACTGTGCAGATGATGCACAGCTCGACATTACGATGTAACCAGGTGACTCTGAACCCATCCAAGCACTGAACAGATGCTTAGAACAAATTAGTGTGTGGATGTGCCAAAACTTTCTGCAGCTGAACAGAAACAAAACTGTAGTTAATATTTTTGTATCTAAAGAGGAATGATCTAGAGTCAGCACACAGCTTCAGTTATTCCAGCTAGAAACTAGTGATCAGGCCTGAAATCTGGGTGTAGTGATGGACTCAGACCTGAACCTTCAGAAACACATAAAGACAGTTACAAAGTCAGCCTTCTATGACCTGAAGAACATTTCCAAGATTAAAGGACTAATGTCTCAACAAGATCTAGAGAAACTCATCCATGCGTTTATCTTTAGTCGCTTGATTATTGATTATTGCAACAGTAATAATCAAGTGATGAAGTGTCTCTTCATCAGCTGCAGCTGATCCAGAACGCTGCTGCTTGTTTTCTCACTAAGACCAGGAAGGTAGAGCACATCACCCCAGTTCTAAAGACCTTCCACTGGCTCTCTGTCGCTCAGAGAATAGACATGAAAATCCTTCTGTTAATTTATAAATCACTGAACAGCTTTGCACCAAAATACATTAAAGACCTGTTATTGTCTTCATCCGTCCCAGAACACCTCTGGTTCTGGTCTACTCTGCATCACCAGAACCAAACATGAAGAAGCATCATTTAGCTTCTATGTAACTCTAATCTGGAACAAACTTCCAGAAAACTCCAAAACAGCTGAAACACTGAGTTCCTTTAAATCAAGGCTAAAAACCCACCTGTTGAGTATTGATGTTTTTAATGATGGCACTTGACAAAATGTAATGTTTGTTACTGGTTTCACAACCGTTGATGTGTTTATGATGTTTTTATTCTTTCATGATGTGAAGCACTTTGCAACAACTGCCTTGTTGCTGAAATGTGCTATACAGTTAGACTTAACTTCACAAAAAGGAGCATTTTGGCACTATTTAGCGATCCCTTTAAGTCTTGTGTATTCTTAAGCACTGTTAATAGCAATATTAATTGGTTGTGAGCGCCAGCGTTTTGTTATGGCTAACTGTGGCACGAATGGAGAAAGCTATTTTGTAAATCAATAATAACCAAATCAGTAGTAGTTAGCTTAGCTAACAATTAGCTTTTACCTAAGAAGCTAAGCTAATGGGCACAATTTAGCATGCTTTTAAGGACTATTTTATGTATCTTAATGAGAAGAGAGGAAATGAAAAATACCAGCAAAACAGGCCGGACTGTCAGTTATCAACCCACTCTTTGGAATAAAGTTTTCATTATTTTGGATCCCTGATAGCCTCAGACAGGCTTACGCTAAGGCCTGCTCCGTTTGGAACAGTTTTTAACATCAACAATGCAGAAACACTATGAAATGCACAATTAAAAACAATCTTTGCATTTTTTTAATCCTAACTAATTTACCATACACAGCTCTTCCATTAGTTGCTCAAAGCAAAGGAAGCACCGATGACTGAAGGAAACCTTTGGGGCAGCAAAATGGAGCCTTTGTAAATGGCAGCACTGGTGTGGAAAACCAAGGAACGGCAGTGGCCGCTCAGCTAGTGGCTGAGGAGGCTTGGGGTCAGTTTGCACGGCCAGTCCTCAGTGACACAGAGTGCTCTTCTGTTGGCAAGAAGGTGGTGTACAAACTATTAACTCTAGGGGTGCCAACAGTGAGCTAAAGCTTTCATAGAACAGAATGCAATAAACTATTTTTTTGTCAAAAGGGGAAAAACTCAGTATAGTTTTTCCCCTTTTTTCACCTTTTATCTGGACTAGTTTTGTTGCTGTTGTTTACTTTGCGCTGTGACAGACTTCAGAAACAGCTGTTTAGCTTAAACTGATGCAGTGAAAGGCAGCATCCAGACTCTCAGCACTGTGGAGAAATAAGGAGTGAATGACAGGAGCTCTGTGAGTTCAGGCTGATGTCAAATAGATATTTCACACAAATGATCAAATAATTACATGCCCTGGTTGATTTTTGCTGTGGCTAACAGGTGTCGCTAAAAACAAACTGATTCCTGATGGATCAGCCTGTTCTATACTCCTTAATGTAGCCGGAGAACTTTTCTTTTGGAGCAGATGATCGGAGCTAATGTTTATTTTTTGTGTGCTCTTTCCAAATGTTCTCCATCGTGTTGCTCTGCTTTCTTTGTGAAGCCCGTCCAAATGCAGCTGTTTGAACCAAGCCCGCTTGTTAAGAAGCCATTAACACTCGTTGGAACTGTTGTTTTACTTGCTTTTTGAACTCCTAATTAGAGTCTAATTAGTTGTTCCTAGCACGAACATTCCTGCTGTGTAATCCTCAGGCTGGGATGGAGCTCCACTTTGTTCTGCCTCTGTAAACAGGCCATTCTTTATCTTGATCACCTAGTTATCAGATATTTCACTCTAGATTGGGATGATTGTGCCGTTAGCAGGCTGAGAGCAGGAAGCAGCCCAACAGCTGGTCAACAGCTGTCCTGCAGGCCACTGCTGGAAATATCTTCCATGTTAGAAAACGCAACTAAACAGACTTACCTCACATCCTGTCAGTGAGAAGGGGGTGTGATGCATGATCTGCAAGTCACTTGTGACCTGTTTTGATTTTAGTTTACCCATCATTGGAGTCTGAAGAGGACAATCCTGTTTTCAAATCGAGATCAAAAAAGCGGAAAAGCAGCGACGACACTCCTTACAGCCCAACAGGTAATCACTGCATTGTTCTAGTGCCACTCAGCCATGTTCCAAATCCTAAAAGTGATGTCATTGCAGCACGTGTTGGACCCTCAGTTCCTCGCCATGAGCGACCAGCGAGAGAAGGAGCCCGTGTTGCGTCGATTGAAACGGGCCTCGCTGCAGCCGCAGCGAAGCTTTCTCACCAGGTAGGTCCAGCTGGAGCACTGTAACAGATGACTCCTCATCCTGTAAGGATGATTGCATATCATGTGTCCACAGGAGGAGCAGCAGAGAACCAAGAAGAAAAAGAAAAGCACCAAGAAGAAGAGCATAGTAGCGGAGGAGCTGCCAAAACACTCTCAGGACAGTAGCTCTCCGGATCATAATGCCGACTCCCAGGAAGGCAGCCTGACGGACCACGAGTTCCCCACAGGAGCCATCAAGTCACCTGGAGGGCCGCCGCCCATGGCGCCAGGGATCTTCCTCAGCCAGAGACGGCCGTCCGTGTCCTCGCCCAACAACAGCAGCACCAACTCCACGAGCACCAACAGCAGCAGCACAGCCAAGGGGGACCGACTGGGCTCAGCAGACGCCAAAGGTCTGCACATCGTCTTCTGTCCTCTCCTGCTTTTAATCATTTTCTCCTCGCTGTCTGAAATTAAACCAGAACAACTTTTCCTGTTTTAGGTCATATTAACTAAAATTATTTTCATATTTTTATGAAAATATTTATTTTTAAATATCACCAACATGACTTTTAGCCAGTGTGTTTGTGACAGAGAAACAGGTTGAGCCTGAAAGAACAGCCCACCTGAAACAACACCCCTAAAATCATCTGGTTGTTGTGAACAGCCGAAGTGAACTGGTTGTTGAGTGAAGAGTAATTCAGTCAAAGCTGGCTTCTCCAAGTAGAAGAAGGACCCTATCGATGGTGGTTCTAACTCCTAAAGCTAAACGTAACAATGAAATGAGCCCTTTTCTGAAAGTTTCACAGGTTTTGAGAAATCTTTGTTTAGAGCTGAATTCTGCAGCCTGATCATTTTAGGTCTGAGCTACCGAGTCTTTAGACGTGTGTCTGCTTCCTGTGGGAGCTTTCACCTAGACAGGAAGTATCCTTGTGGTTTAACCATCAACTCTCTCCAACGTCCTCCTCCCTGCTGGGGAAAAAAAAAAAAAAAAGAAAAAAAGCATCCCCACAGCACAATACTGCCATCACCATGCTTCACTGTGGGCATGGTGGGTTCAGAGATGTTTTACATGTTGCATTAATTTTAGACTAAATTACATTTGGTTTCATCTGACCATGGAACCCCTACATTCCCTGCTGTCAGCTGCTAACTTGGGACATATTTTTTCAATCTAATCATGTTTTAAACTGTCAGCTGTGATCATTTTGATTGTTGGCTAAGCTAGCTAGATAGCTGATCTTACTTCCTGTTGTTTATCCTTCTCTCCACAGCTAAGCGGCTAAAGAAAGGCATGGCAACAGCCAAACAGAGACTTGGAAAGATCCTAAAGATCCATCGAAATGGAAAGCTCCTCCTGTAGCATGCAGCAGTGTGTTCAAGGACTGGGTCCCCTCCCAGAATCACAACCTGCTCACTAATAAAAGCCAACAAGGGGAGAATTAGGAAAAACAAACTGAAACAATGTGGGAGAGGAGGAAAATCATGCATTTTTCAATTTCTAAGAACATCACTCAGATAGGTTTTTGCCTCTACTTATACTTTATAACTTTCAGATATTAAAGTGTACAGAAGCTATTATAAATATTTTTTAAGAGAACATGTCTCATTTTACTACAGCTGTCATTTTATCAGGGGTTGCTCAATAGAAGTACATTGCAGTCATTCCAAGATTTGTGAAAGTATCCCCTGCATGTACGGTTTGCATGTGTGCTTTGGGTCGGGGTTGGTGGGGGGATAGACGCAGCTTATCATAGTCAAACCGAGCTGAAAGGTTCTTGGAGCATCGGATGGGATCAGCATCAACCCAAGCATTTATGTCTTTAACGTTTGCAGAGCACTATCAGCGCCGTTATTTATTCTCGTCGAGTCATTAGATAGGAAATGAAAACGACTGTAAAGCACAAAGCACACGACGGGCCACCATGTCCGGACATTTCTCCAACTTAAGCATAGGACGACGCACATGGGGACGCAGTGGAATGGACGGGGAAAGCAGAGGAACTGGGACGTGCAGCTGATAAGCCTCATCCATGACAGAGATGCAGTTACATGGGGATACTTTCTCTCTTCTTTTGCTTTCACAGGCAGCACCACACACTTCCACTCATCTGTGTTCTTATGGCTCCAGTGTATAGAATGTAGCTTGTACATAGCCTTTTAACTTTTTGTATCCTTTTTTGCTTCCCACTTAATTCTACATTTTTACTGTTTTGGTTCATTTTGAATAATTTAATTTGAAAAGTATCTATATGAATTTAAGATATTCTTCCTTTTTTGTATCTTTGGTCATTAGTTCTAGTGGTGCTGCCTGGAAAACAGAGGAAATTAGCAACATGTTATTGTCATATGGCCTTACACACACAAAGCTAACTGTATTGTGATTCTGTTTGAATAAGAAAGGAAGCTTTGAGGAAAAACTGTCGAAAGGAAAAAAAAAACCCCCACAAAGTTTCTATGACCAGCCACTTATTCGACTTCTAGTATCCTGAAGGTTTCAGAATTATTTTACTAGCACCTTGTGAAGTGTTTCTGTGTCAGTGATGTAATTTATTAATGTTTGTAGCTTTTTTATACTTGTACAATTCTTAAGAGGTTTGCTTTTGAATATGTCATCAAAGTTGTGAAATGACCCTTTAATTTAGTTTTTCCGTGTTGGGATGCGCGCGCGTTGGAGGCATCGCATTAGATCTCCCGCCCTGTCCCATTCAACATGTGACACGTGTTCCTGCAGCTGCGTCCATCACGTTTCCATCAGGACGTTTTCTCCTCCACTCTGGAGACGTCTTACGTCCTCAGTAATGATTTTTTTCTTTCAGGTTTTTATTTGTACAGTACGTGTTGCTTTGTTGTGATTTATTTTTGTATGTCGGACTCATTAAATGCATCCACTGTGCCCCAGCAGTGAATCATATTTGTTCTTGCCGTCTTCACTTGTCTGTTCATCTCAGTAAATATTTACAGACCTTTTAAACGTGAAGCTATCCTTTATTCCTATTTAGATGTTTCTGTTTGAGATCCTGCTTCACTTTTCTAAGATGTGGAAAATTTTCAAACTCCAGGAGCTTACAGACATATTGTTGAATGATAGTGTCCACACTAACTTTTGCAATAGAATTCCTGTGGAAGATCCACTTTGTTCCTCCCACTTGCTTTGTGACGGCTTCCGTGCTGATGACCAAAGCAAATTCTTTTTACATTTACTTGAGCTTTTGACGTGAAAACCAAACTGATCACAAACTGCTTATTCTTTCACTCTCTGGACTTCTGCAACTTTACAGGTGTGTGTATGTTCCCCAGTCAGGCCTAACATTATAACCACTAACAGGTCATTGAATAACACTAGTGGGTTTTCTACCTGGCCTGTGGGACAACAAGTAGATCTTAGTTTGAGGAGCTGAGGGTCATATATGTGGCTTTAGGGGTTCAGTAAAATGGGAAGGAGCAGGAGCACGCAGGGCCCTGAAAGTTAGTCAGAATTTTAAAGTAGATTCTAAAATGAACAGGTAACCAGAGCAAAGAGCTCCTCAGTTGGTTCCAGTTCAGAGTCTTGCTGCAGAGCGTTGGACCACCTGAAGGCGATCGAGGACTTTTGTATAAACGTGAAAAGTGCATTACAGTAGTCTCAATGAGAGGAAACAGAAGCAGGAATGACCATTTTAAGCTCCTGTTTTGACACAAACCTTCTTAGTTTAGGAATGGTTCTCCAATGTTAAAAATAGTTTTGAACAAGTTGTTTTTCATGACCTTCAAGAGATATTGATTAGTTCAGAGGTCCACTCTGTTGCCTGATCAGAGGAACCATTTTCTCCAAAAATAACTCAATTGAACTCTGACTGTGGTCAGAGTTCAATTGAGTTATTTTTTTTTTTTTTTTTTTTTTTTTTTTTGTTTTGTTTTTTTTTGTTTGTTTTTAACCAGCATGTTATTTCCTTGCTAGATAGTTTGAAGAACTCAGAAAGTTTAAAGAAGCAGCACAGCTGAATGTCATCTACATAAAGGGAATAGGAGATATTACGAAATGTATTAATGATCATTTTCCAAGTGGGTCTGAAAGAGAGCCTTGAGTTGCTCCACATATTGGAACAGTGGAGTCTGACATGATGTGGTTTATAACAGAGATGGTGACTCAAGTTGGAGTCTCTAACTCACTGAAATCACAAAATGAATGACTTCAGACTCAACTTTGACTTGTGCCCTAAAGATTTGAGATTTGACTTGGACTCCAGGTTTACAACTTCAAGTCTCAGTAAAAGTTTTTATCTTGCAATGAAAAATTGCTTATTTCAGTCATTAGTGACTTGAGACTTGACTCTGATATTTTTGAGATTTGGAAAAGTCTTCCAAAGTTGCAAAGATTCCCACTAAACTATGCAGCGTGTCAGTGAAGATGGTGGATTGACGGTGTCAAAGGCAAAATGTCCGACACGACTCAAAGAGTAAACGTTACGGTGTCTGCAACCAGTATTGTGTCACCGGACACTTTAAGCAAAGCAGCGTCTGTTGAACGCACTTTATGAAAACCAGATTGGTATTTATCAAAAGTTTTTCATTGATCCAGAAAAAAAATCAGTTGGTCAACCACAACTTTCTGTAAAACTTTTGAAATAAAGCTCATTTAGAAATAGACTTGTAATTATTTAGCTGAGAGGAGTTGAAGTTGTTTTTCTTTATAACAGGTTTGATAACATTGTATTTAAAAGGGGAGGGGACACAACCAGTTCATCATGGTCAGCAGAAATCAGCCAAAATAAGGCAGAGAAGTGTGTACCTGTTCAAGTCTGACTCATCCTTCACTCAGGTGTCCGAAGGTACCACATGCATCTGTTCAAACAGTTATATGCAAGTATAAGTAGGATAGGAATGTCCGTCCATCAGGTTCTGTGTCCAGAGATGAATGGCTTTTGATGTGAAATGAACAAAAGCTGAAGGTCTCATGAAGATGCTGACTGAACATGATAAACTGAAACATGTTTTGTATCAACATGGATTGAAGGGTCACCCAGAGAGGAAGAAGCCATACTCCTAAAGAAACAGATGAGGCGGAACATTGTTTAGGGACAAAAACCTTAACTGTTGGAGACATGTCCTGTGTTCTGATGAAACTAAAAGTGAAGTGTTTGAGGACCATAGTTACACTGAGAGGAAAAAGAAGTTTGGAACCCTGAGAACACCATCCCACCTGGCAAGTGCAAATTTCCTGCAAACTACTGTGAGACACTTGTGGCAGAAAGCCAAAATGTTTGACCCAACTCAGACAGTTTAAAGGGCCATTCCACCAAATACTGAGGAAAAGGATCTTTCGCCTTATTCTGATATTTAGCAAATAGAGAGGATTTGAACTTAAAAGGAGCTACATCAGGAAAGGTTTCATCTGACTTAATGTCAGACAGTGTAAAAGTGACTGTGTACTTTCATGCAGTGCATAAATAAACAGTTTCAGCTCTTCATATGAAATATACATAAAGGTAGCTATGTCAACTAAAAGGACTTTAGGCTCTAGGCTATTGTCTGTTATGGCACATCACCTAAGAACCTCTCAGACTAAGAGAAAGCAATCTTTTGTGTAATTCAGCCATGTTTTTCTATCCATTCTCAGACACTGCTGAACGGGCAGAACTCTTGGCCACTAGATGGAGCCTAAGAAATATTTCAGCAAAGTCTATAATAAATAAAACACTTTAAACAGCTCAATCGCTTTATTAAAAGGTAGTTTGTAGTTTTACTGCAGAAAGAAAAAGAAAAAAACTGTTACTTTAGTTGTCTTAATCAGAGGGATTCTCAATATCTTTAAATGTTCTGTTTCATCAGGGTGGAGAAAACATTTAGAACCAACTTCTCCTGTCTGTGATGCTTTACTGGGAGAACAGGCAGTAAGTTCTCTGGGGTCTGTGAAGGACAGTCAGAGCTTCGGGTAAAGTGCTGCAGCTGAAATCAATTTTATCAGAACGTTCACAACAGTTAGTTCCAGTTTTATCATTTGTTCTATTTCAGTCACGTGTGGAAGAAAGAAGATGAATCTGTAAAGTGATTATTTCTATATTCAGTAAATCAGAATATTATTAAAAAGTTTCTTTATTTCAGAAGCTCAGATCACTAAGCAAAGCACATCATGGAGGTTAATTGTACACAGACTGTTTTCAAGAATTTATTTCTTTAATTACAATGATTTTCTGCTTCCCATTAATGAAAACACAACTGTTAAGATTGAAATATTTCATCAGACTAATGAAATACAGAAATGTGGGCTTAATGAAAAGTGTATTTAACAGCTGCTTAAAGGTTATTTTCAAAAGGTACTTTTAATCTGAAAATTGAGCCATTTCAGAACTAATACTCTAATTTATTGAATATGACTGTATAGCTATAGCCCATCATCCCAGTTGTCTCTGTAGAAAAGTGGAGCAAAAAAGGACAAAGCTTGGTTGTTTTTCCACAAACAAATCCTTCCAAAATGTACAACATGGTTAGTTCATAGTGGTCAGTTCTGCTGTGTTTTCATGTGAGGGTTTACCTCCTCAAAAATTCTAAAAGACATTTTGATTATTTCTTATGTTTTCTTTACAATCATATCCAGGTTTTAATCTCCGAAATGGAAGGCAAAGGTTTTAGAACAGATGTTGAAATACATGAGGAGAGTGGAAGAAAATTAGTAACAGCACATTTCAAATTTGAGTCTCCAACCTAAATAAGTCAATGAACTCCTCATTTGTGTAATTTAAGATGCATTACTCTAATAAGCAAGTTATTCCTTGCATTCATCTTGCTGCTGCCTTTTAATTCCACACTAATTACACATCTGGACAAAGTTGAAGGCACAAAAATAAAGCAGGCAGTGAGCTTCATGGGAATTAATAATTCCCCATGACGGTGTTGTATTTTAAGTGTTTGTGTGTGTGTGTGTGTGTGTGTGTGTGTGTGTGTGTGTGTGTGTGATGCAACGTGGCTGCTAAAGGTCATGACTCTGTTTCCACCATGCTTAGTGTCTGAGTTGTCATTGTTAGCTAGCTGTTAACGCAAGAAAGTGCTCCGATGCTGCGGGCATGTCACACTGAAGTTTTTATCAAACAAAGAATGGACACACAAACACCCACCCACACACACACACACACACACACACACACACACACACACACACACACACACACACAGTGTTTTTTAAATGTGTCAGCATTTATGACAAATATTTAAAAAGTGTAAAGTGAATATTGATAATTAAACAAGTTGCTCATGAAACCAAACTGAACCAAACCAAAAGGGACAAGGCTGAGCTGAGGAACCAAACAGGAGAAATGGACCAGACTGAGACCACAGGAACAAATCCAAACAAGAAACAAAACCTGACATCCAATGGACAAGAAACAGAACCTGCTCAACACAAACCAAAACTAATGGAGAATACTAAAACATTGATACTAGAACCCAAGACAATGCATGGGGACAATTGACAATCAAGGCTTGGAACTTCAAAGACATGAACAGGCTAAGCAAAAGAACAAATTACAGGCTAGAACAAGAACAAGACTAGAAGGGAATAAGAACTTCCACAGATAAACAGTAAATCGAAACTAAGAAACAAGGCAAAGGCAGAATCAGGATTCCATGAAGAACAGCAGACAAGCAAACAAAATGGCCAAACCAGAAACACAACCGAAATGAGAAAAGGCCAAACACTGAAAAGGAAAGCTAAACAATCAAGGCTAGACAATGGACACCAGACAAGATCAGACATTGAAGAACCAGATAATATAGCTGAAACAAAAGGAATCTAATATAAATGAAAAACATGAAAGACACCAGGATAATTAAACATGAAAAATAAAACCCATAACAAAAACCACCAAACACCCCATGACATTATGTGCTGTTATTTCAACTTTTTCCTGAATATTCTCTCTGTTTTTTACTCTTCCTAGACGCTACATCTGGTCTGGCGTTCTGTCGAGCTGTGACACCTTCCTGGAGGGGAAACCTTCATGTTCTCCTTTCGATGATACACTGGCCTTGTATGTCAGTGTTTTATCCTTGTCTCGCTCCGACACAGAGCTATTGAAGGAGCCATTGCTTCGACTAACTCTGTAACTCTGTTTACTGCCACCTCAGAGCCAATATTTTTAGATGTGTTTCTCTATAGATGAAGACATTGTTCCTAAATGTTTGTTCAGGAGTGAATTCTGAAAGTCAATGACTCGATGCAATCTGCTAGGCTTCCATTAGATAAAAACTTTTTTATCTTTTGTAATAATAAACTGAACTTGACAGCAATGTTTAAAACTGAGGATGGAACTGGAACGTATGTACTTGACTTTGAATCTGTCTTCATGATTGGATTATTTTTATTTAATAAATTGCCTTGAGACAGCAATAGGTGTTAATTGGCGCTATGTAAATAAACTGAATTAAATTTAAATATTTTTCCAAACTCATGCACATTTAATCCTTCATTTAGTTCTTTATTTAGTTCTTCATCATCGTCTTGTTGTTATTATCATTATTATCATTATTATTATTATTATTATTAGGAGTAGTAGTAGTAGTAGTAGTAATGGTTCAATTAATTACTGTTACTATTATTATTATTATTATTATTATTATTATTATTATTATTATAACAGCTTTATTTATGTAATTTGTTATTTGTCAAGAAGAAGCTCACTGATGTAGAATAAAATATTTGAACAGAACTGACATCTTACTGGTCGATATGAAAACTTGGACTGGGAGAATATCTCTGCAGTGTGCTGCTGTAAAACAAAGATATTCTTTTGTTCCCTGAACACGTCATCATCTTCTCTCCCATTTCTGGTCCTTCAAAGGTCAAGTGGGGTCACAATTTAAATGTCAGAGTTTGAACAACAATGCCTGCAGAGTGTTACAGTCTAACTGCATTCAGGGCCGTGCCATGCCGCCTTAGCATTTACAGATGTGCGCGGGCCGCCCTCGTCTGCTTTGAAAGCCTCCTGCCGCTGTGCCGGAGTCTCAGGTGGTAAGGAGAAACGGGTCATGTGACAGATGTTCTAATTACTCAGGAATGTTAGCTTCAGTTTTGTCTTTGTGTGGCCCTGCAAACTTGCATTTCCCTCTGTGTCGTATCATCACCATCATCTCAGTTTCTGTAGCATTTATTCCTTAATTTGTGTTTGTTAGGCTGCTTGATTTCTACAGTGTCCGTGAGTGCTTTGAGAGGTGCTTCTAAATAAAATGTATTATTAATATTATTATTATCAGTTCAGGCCTGTTCACTGCAAAATGTGCAGTGATTCATCTGCCATCAGGCTGGTGAAGTTATGGCAGGCCTGCAGCAAACTCCTCATTCAGTTTGGTTTTGCCCTAAATCGATTCTCTGAAGTTCTTCGGGGTGTCTCCATTTTTCCATGGATTAACTCTGTCAGCCTGCAGGAACTCCCCCACTGCTGTTTGACTCAGCTTACAGTTGCAGAAAGAAGTTTGGTTTCAATATGAAGCATGCGTTAGCATGTTAATATATCTTAAATCCTTTGCTGATGCAGGAGAGAAAGGCTCAAAATATAAAAACTGATGTCAGATGGGAGTTTTTTGTTGCAGCTGCCAGAGGACATGTTACATAAAGGGATCTTGCTTTATCCAGTTTGTCTTGCTTTAACTCAAAGTATTAAAAACAAACCAATACTGAACTGGTTTTTCAGTTCGGTATTTATGTTTGGTATTTGTTAAAGCATCTCAGGGTGCTTTACCAAAAAACAAAAAAACAAAAACAAACAAACAAACGCCAATACATTTACACAGATTCCAAATCAGACCAATTTATTTCAATACTGTCTATTAATCCATGAAGGAACTGAGGTTATCAACATTTATAATAGTTCTTTTCAGTTACATTCACAAAGCAGGTCTTGATGCTCAATTCCAATTTTTTGCTGGAATCTGTTCTTTTGTGTGTGTGTGTGTGTGTGTGTGTGTGTGTGTGTGTGTGTGTGTGTGTGTGTGTGGTCACTTATACTACTAGTTAAATGCGAGTACAATCACACTTCTTTGTGAACGGTTTCCGACCACAAATCGATCTTCATGTGCAGAAGAAGAACGTACACGTCATGCAGCAACGCTCAGTTTATGGAAATAACAATGAATGCCACCGTCTATGGATCAATTTTAAAGATGTTGAGAGCAAGTGTACTTGGCAAGTGCAGTTGGAAACAGGAGTGGTGGGTTTGGGATGTGATGAGCTTCATTGACAAAGACTTCTTTCATAATTTTCAGAATGATAATTTTCAGCCATTGTTTACATCTGGATTTACCATGTCTTGCTTCTTCTGGTGCAGAATTGTGACCCATGTCTCACATTAATGTAAAAGTTGGATAAAATGTGACATGACAGTTCTCACCGCAGACACTACCAGATATGTATTCCACTCAGTTCCACATATGGAAGTGGCACAAGCTAGATATTTTTGGGAGTCAAAAGATCAGAATTGGGCCATTCAGACTGCAGTGAAAAATTCGGATGTGGGTTGCATATGGGAGAGAGAAAAAAAAAAAAAAAAAAAATCAGATTTGGGTCGCATTTGCCTGCTGTGTGAACGGGGCCTTGTCGTCTTTTCTCTGCTAGATTAAACCTCTGAAGGAGGTTTTTTTCTTTTCGTAGAAAGTACTCCTGAATCAGTGCTTCTGTGTTTTTGTGTGTCTGCTTTGTCTTCTCAAGCCCCCAGATGACTGCTCACAGGTTCTGGTTCTGCTGCAGGTTTCTTCCTGTTACAGGGGACTTTTCCTTTCTGATGTCACTACATGCATGTGTAGTATGGGGGCTTGATGCTTGCTACAAAGTCAATGACACAATGCAAGCAGATTTTCACCTCTTAACTAATTTAAATAATCTGAACTTGACTATTGTTTGGTAACTAGGATCAATTCGGAATATATGTAACTGAATTAGACTGTCTGTATGACTTGATTGAACTGACTTTTTTTGTGACTTGCCTTTAGACTATGTGTTGTGATTGGTACTATATAAATAAACTTGAACTGATTTATACCTTCTCTAGTCAAAAAAAAAAAAAAAAAAAAAAAAAAAAAAAAAAAAAAAAAAAAGTAATAGTGATTTCTCACCAGAATATCAGTGCAGTTTTTGTATCCTTGCTGTCGGAGCACAGTATGAATAACAGGTAACTTTGATCTGTTTAATAATAAATAATAATACATTTTATTTATAATGCCCTTTTCATCTTGAGATCTCAAAGGGCTACAAAGTGCTAAAAACAAAACAAGCAATTACAATGGATAAAAAATAAAAATAAAAGAGATTAAAATAAAGATCTAAGAAGAGTTCTTATGCTCCTTTTCACATTATGTCTATCCATCTATCCATCCAGGATCGTGGGGTAAGCTACTTTCTGTCCATTACACACACACACACACACACACACACACACACACACACACACACACACACACCCCGATTAACCTGATATGCATAATTTTAGATTAAAGTAGAGTACCCAGAGAGAACCCAGCACTACACAGGGAGAACATCAAATCTCCATGCAGAAAGACCCAGGGCCAAAATTTGAACTCGGGATTTTCTTTCAGCTATACAACACCTTTAGCAACTGCAAGACCGTGCAGCCTGATAGAGCAACACAAAAAGGTAGCTTACTGTAAAGTGGAAGGAAAATTATAGTGATAAGGTTTTCAACATTTGATACAAATGAAAATCTTAAAAATGTGTCATGCATGGGTATACAGCCTGAGTCAATACTTAGTAAAACCATGCTCTGCTACAGTGCAAGTCTTTTGAGGCATGTCTCTACCAGCTTTGTAGAATAGGATAGAGTAGAAATTCCTTTATTGTCCCACTGTTGTATCCTCAGACTGGTGTGCTGTTTGTTTGGGTTCTGCTTTCTCCTCCTCCTCTTCACAGGATGTGATTGGCAGGTGCAGCCCCCAGGTGGTGTCAATTAACCTAATCAAGGAGCAGTATTTAGAGGAGTGGATTTCCTGAGACGGACGCCAGATGGTTAACTATGACTAGTGATTACCCCTCTGAAGGGTCCTCCCAGAGTATCGATGTGCAGCTTCCATGCCGACTTGACAACTCTCAGGGTCGCTCTCCTTGCGTCTTGTTCTCGTCCTCGTCCTCCTTGCTACTCTAGATGCTCACCCATGGATCCTCTCCAACTCACCTGCCTGCCCACCCTCCAATGGTACCTGCTGTCCTATAGAGGAAAACAACAACAGACCGAGCCACAAACACAAACCACCATCTCACCCAACAAGCAGCCAGCTGCCTGTTCTGGGGATACTCCGTGCTCCCTCTTGGTCACTACTCCTTCACCTAAATACGGACCTGTTCCTGGCCTGATGTTTCCCCTCCAACATACCAACAGATCCAGCAAGCTCTTTTCTCGATTCAATAAACCATTTCAAACTTTTTATTCCTTTGTCTATAATTGTTGCTTGTACCAGAGTCACCTTGAAATCACAACACCCACAATGGGGACATTTCTGTGCTACAGCAGCAAAGTGACAGGCAATCAAAGTAAGTAAATTCACACAAAGATGGGAATATGTAATACATAAAACCAGAATAAAGAACACAGTACTGTACAGTGAGGGCAAAATTTCAAGATAAATACTGTGTAGTAATAAAAAAATAATGTACTCAAAGGAATGTGCAACTGAGTCAGTTAAAAGCATTAAAAAGTCAGACTATTTTCAATAACTGTCAAAAACTGTGCAACAGCAGAGATATGCAGATACCAGTAGAAATGTTATTCAGAATGAGTAAAGCTGTGAAAAATACCAGCATGTATGTAAACACTTATTGAGTTTGTTGGGAGCAGTGATGGTTACAAAGTCTGACTTCTGCTGGGAGGAAGGATCTCCTATAACGCTCCTTTGTGCTGATGGAGCTCTGCAGTTCAGCAACAGCTTCATGCATGGGGTGGGAGATATTGTCCATCAGAGATGTTATTTTAGCCAGAGTCCTTCTGTCTACACCACCTGCACTGGGTTAAAGGTCATCCTAGCACAAAGCTGGCCTTGCTGATGAGTTTATCTAATGTCTTTGCAGCCTCAAACAAGTTTCCTTTTCAAATGATCTTACATGTTGTTCCATACAGTGTTTTGCCAGTTAATCCCTAACAAGAACTAGTTCTAAATTCAGTTCAGCCAAGTTAAAATGAATAATTCACGCTTAAAGTTAAGCACCTAACATTTTAAACTAATCTCACAGTTCTCACCTGAACAGATGAGTTATTGCTTACAAATACCTGCCTGCTATGTCTTGGGTATTAAGATAACAACAGATAGGTCCAACACTGGTGTTTTTTGAACAGCAAGACACATGTATGGAATAAACACAACTTTTCTTAGATATACAAGAGTTTGTTAACAAAAAGAACTCAACCTTACAGTTAAGTACTTTAATCAACAAACTCACTAAGCTAGTAACTAAGCATGCAGTAACTAAAGTAATGGTCAACTAAACTAAAAAGTAAAGGATAAAAAAAAAGATGAAAACTAATTCTACCAAAAACTAAAACAGTAAAAATATGGAAGTAAAATTAGAGCTAGTAAAATGATGCAATGATGTCACAACTCAGTTTTGAAGTGAAAAAGCTCTGAGATACCTTTAGTAACTCAGCGCTTTAGAAAATGAGGCATTTTAGCATGTTTTTAGGGATATATTATATAGATTAGCGGCAAGAAAGGGAAGGAAATTACACAAAAATCAGACATGCTTATGTTACTGGACTATCAGTGATTAAACTAGTCACTGGAATGAAGTTTAAATCACTGATAGCCTCAGCACTAACTTGCTCTGCTCTGGTTTAAGCATCACTATATAAAACATAATGAATACACAATAAAATAATACTTAAATTTATTATTCTAGGCTAATTTATCTCTTCCCAGACACAACCTCTTACTTGAGTCATTCTTAAGAATTGGGGAAAACTCAGTGGAAGCTGCATGGTCTGAGGGGGTTTCCTGTACAGTGTCAACACTGGGAAAAACCAGGGAACAGTTCGTCGCTTTGCTAACAGCTTGCCAACTGATGGGGTGGCAAGTAACTAGTTACATTTACTTGTGTTACTGTAATTAAGTACAACTTCTGTACTTTGTACTCTTTTAAGTTGTTTACAAAACCTGAACTTTTACTTTTACTTGAGAATTTATTGAGTAACCACCCTGGAACTCTCTGGGAGCTAAGCCAAAAAAATTAATCTCTGACAAGACGACTAACGGGAAGGACTCTTCACCTTGATGACACAGAGTCCCCAGCACTGACCAGAGATATCCCTTCTTCAGCACCTGCTCCAAGAACAAAACATCACCCGGCTGGAGCCAACAAAATTCCATCTTCCTCAACCCCAGCTTCAAGGACAAAACAACCAATTTGGGCCATGACACATCCTGACTCCACTGGAATCCCACTGAAAAACAGGTTTTCTATACTTCAACAGGAGTCCTCAAACAACAGGCACTATGAGGCAAGATCAACACAATTTCTTTCTTAAAGTGAACACAGAGAAAACAAAAGTCATGGCAAAAGTTCTTATTGTCAGTGATTATGTGATGAAAAAAATCCACAACCTTAGCAATACAAAGAGGACGAAGGTAATCTGCTTCCTAAATGATACAGTAGCTGTGTTTCCATTACAAAGGTGTGCAAATCTATGTCGATTTTCTGCTAATGTAAAAAAAAAATAAAAAATACAATTTTGCAAACTATGGTGTTGCCATTAAATAAGAAATTAAACTTACATGTGGATAAGCTTGTTCACGCAATAAGTCATTAAAAAAAAACATGCCGTGCCATGATCCTCCAACTACTTCCTCTTGTCCTCTTCTTGTTGCGCCAGTGGCAACATCCAGTTGCTGATCATGTGATTTGAGTGATATGAAAAAAATGTTTCCATTGCAGTATTACGAAATAAACCAGTTTCGATATGGCCAAAAAACCATGTCATCCTAGCGACAAAACCTTTTCTCAAAAAAAAGGGATTTTTTTTTTGAAAATCGCATGTTTCAATTAAGCAAATTTATTTTCGGAAATTCTGTTTGCACAATTTTGAAGTTAATGGAAATGCAGCTAGTGTCTGATATTATTGCAAAAATACTCTCAACAACCACTGATCACACAAATATTGAGAGTCTAATCATACACATTGAAGCTAATGATATCAAACAAAAATCATATAAATCCTGAAAAATGACTTTAATCATCTTTTAAACACAATCAGAAATCTCAACATGAAGGTGTTTATCAGTGGACCGTTACCAATAGTTCGATGCACAGATGAGAGATACAGCAGACTGCTTATGATTAATAAATGGCTTATAAAATTACGCTCTGCCAGCTCAGTGAACTTCATTGGCAATCACACGTTCTTCTGGCAGCCATATTATCTTTACAAATGAGATGGAGTATCCTTAATTAGAGCTGGAACAAAAATCCTTGCCGCTATCATTTTACATGTTGTTGACAAAACAAGCTCCTCTCCCCAACCACAGGACAATGGAAACAATGCAATCACTGTCCCAGCCAAGATAAGGGAAGAATCTGTCAATGGCTCCCAAACAACACGTCTGATAAGGATGGATCAGGAGCACATTCTTCCAAAAGAAACTGATATACCAGCTGGAAATGGTGCTGCTGCTTTACCCCCGGGCCCCCTCATCTCCCCCACCCCTTCAACACCCACTGGAATCCAGGACAGCGAATCAGAAACTTTGTCACCAGAACTGATGTTTCTCAACTTCAGCGAGAAAATGAACCGCCATGTATGGCTTTGAACTTCCCTCTTGAGTACCCCAAAAGCATGCTTTACTTCATCAAAACCACCTCCACTCTGTATATCTGAAGACTGAGATGGGGGTCCAGACATTAATTCTACAGTGGTCCTCCTCCAGAAAGCATCTGGCCCCATGGTGGTAAGATAGATGAAGTTCAATTTCAAGTTGAAGTTTATTTGTACAGCACATTTCAGTAGCAAGGCAGTTCAAAGTGCTTCACATTATAAAAGCATCAGTCAAGTATACAGCAAAATCATCAAGCAAATATCAATGCATCAAAATCATGAGGACCATCATGCAAATATCATCAAGCAAATATAATTCCAAAATCTATCACCTGAAGAATATTTCCAGGATCAAAGGACTAATGTCTCAACAAGATCTAGAGAAACTCATCCATGTGTTTATCTTTAGTCACATTGATTACTGCAACAGGTCTGCCTAAAAGTCAGACAGCTGCAGCTGATCCAGCTGCTGCTGTTCTCACTAAGACCAGGAAGATAGAGCACATCACCCCAGTTCTAAAGTCCTTCCACTGGCTCCCTGGAGCTCAGAGAATCGACTTGAAAATACTTCTGTTAGTTTATAAATCACTGAACAGCTTAGCACCAAAACACATTAAAGACCTGTTGCCATTGTATCAACCTTCCAGACCACTCAGGTCTTCTGGTTCTGGTCTGCTCTGCATCCCCAGAACCAGAACTAAACATGGAGAAGCAGCTTTCAGTTTTTATGCTCCTCTAATCTGGAACAAACTTCCAGAAAACTGCAAAACAGCTGAAACACTAAATTCCTTTAAGTCAAGGCTGAAAACCCACCTGATTAGTAGTCTGGACCATAAATCTGCAAATAAATCCAGGTAAGATAAGCTTGGTTTTCCAAAAGGTGGAAGTTTGAGTGTAAATCAGTTACATAAAGTGAGTGAATCATTGATCAATGTTTTTGCCGATGATTTTCATGTGTATTTGCTAGATAATTTTGCTCAATGATTTTGATGTTTTGATGATTCTGCTGTATACTTGATTGATGTTTTTATGATATGAAGCACTTTGAACTACCTTGTTGCTGAAATGCACTATACAAATAAACTTTACTTGACTAGAAATACTTTTTTTAAAAGTTACTCAAGTAAATGTAATTGAATAAATGTAACTGAGTAAATGTACTACCCACCTCTGGTAGCATACATTGTGTTATGGATGCACCCATATGGCATCTGATGCTATAATTTTGAATGTGTAGGAAGGTGATTTGGGAGAGCTCCTGTCTCATGGGATTAGATCATCCAACAGCATTGCAATGAATGACTGATATGCAATACTGTAACTGTGATATTACCAAAATAATCCAAACATTCACCTGTTGTCATTTACAACAGATGGATACATAGAACTCTGCACAGATAGAAAAAAATCCTTGCTTATGTTTAACAGACAAACTGGGGGGAAACAATAAACATATTAGCATAAGCAGTAGAATTGTGATATTGTTGAAGTGACTTGGATTCCATTTTGGATGTGAAAATGAATCTCAGTCCGCCAGCACTGGGAGTATCCCAAGTGCAATTACTCTGTTTACTCTGGTTGGAAAAGGAGGGAAATTACATTTGAAAGCGCTGCTTGGGCTCATGGAGTTGTTGCTGTGGGTAAGCCCAATGTTTACCAAAGTATTTTAAGGAGACATGAAGCCAGGTCATGCATCAACTAATGTCTTAGCGGCCGCACAAAGGCTCTGTTTTTAGCTGCAGTAAATGCTCACCTAAACATCTGGAGAGGCTCCTGTGACAGACCACTGCTATCTGAGACAGTGTGAGGCACTGCAGCCACTTACGCACTGTCTCCAAACAAACAAACAATCCAAATCATTCTCTGCATTTCCTGAACTTGTTCCTTCAGACGGCTTCATGGCCAGTATGTGGATGAGTGGTGTGTCTGAAGCTGCAGTGTGGTCATCTGGGTGTGATTATTCATCATCCTGCACAACAGTCCCTCTAACCTCACTGCTCTGCTGAGGCAGCATCACGCTTCTCTGAAACAAGTGAGGGTTTATTTTCAAGCCTCTGCTTTTCCTCCCGCTCCAGATTGCCCCGGGAGATTGGCTTTCTCTGCCTGTGAAACAGATACCATCTAAACCATTAGCGCTCATTCACTGCCATGTGCCACTCTGTAGCTCAGGTTCCTGCAACCCCGAGGTCAAGCGGCTGAGAGCTCCCTGACCTCCAGCACTTCCTCTCAATATTAACAGGGTAGTTATGTAGTCAAAAGTCCTGATATAGAACATTGGTTTATTTCGATAATTGCCAATCAGGCCGAGCACTGAGGAGAGCAGTGATCTCCACAGGATGGTTGGGTCTTTATGTGGCTTACTGAGGGCATAATGACAGCAAACAGAGGAAGCGTAGGCCTCTCTGGCTGAAATTATGCGGTCAAATGCCTGCTGGCTGTAATGCTTTCTTCTAACTCCACTAAACGTGAAACAAACCCAGTTTTACACTGATCATGCAGATATTAAAGCAGCAGTTTCAGGCCATCATATGCCTCCAACCATCTTCTCAACCAGGAATCTGCACCCCTTCCAAACCAACCAGCCATTTTTCCCATCAGTCCAGCTATATAAAACCTGTTTAGAGCGACAAATGTTACCTGACCTTTTGATGAAAAGATAATCTATTAATTTTGATAAATATCTACTTAACAAAGTTTGTTGTCGTTTTCAAGGAACCAACATTTTATTTCTGTTTTTAGGGTTTAAAGGAAAACATAAAACTTTTTTTAAAAAATATGATGGATAAGTTTTTCTATAGGATGTTGATATTTGTGGAAAATTTTGATAAAAATGAAAAGCGAGCAGTATCCAACCTAATGACTAGAAAAATAGATCTAAAAATATTACAGGTGTTTTTGTTATTCTGTTGCGAAAATTCAATTTGATTATTGCATTAAAAAAACCAGAAAAACTACTAAAACCCACATGTATTATTATATCTATATTTTAAAAATGTTAACTGGTTCTAGATCATTTTAACCAAAGTTACAAACAGCCATTGCAGAAGGTCCAACCTGCGGCCCTGGAGCCACAGGTTGCAGACCCCTTGCTCTCGAGACACAGATTTTGTTCTGACTTACTGACTAAAACCAGGTTGTTAGGAACTGGCTGGAGTGAAACCAGACACTGAAAGAGTTGATGTTTTAGAGTAGAAGAATAGAAATGGGAAAATTCCAGTTTTCAAGTACAAACTTTCACCTTTAAAATATAGACTAATTTTAATTTACATTTGATCTATGATTAAATCATTCTTTATATATTTTTCTAATGTATAACATAAACTCTTTTATCATATAATTTCTCTACATTTTACAATGATTCCTTTCTCTTAAAAATGTATTAATTTAAAGTCTTTATAATTTAGAATGATTTAGAATTGGGAAGTTTTAGAATTTAGAATTCTCGAAAAAAATGTAGAGTTTTAGAAAATAGATTATTTATTTATTTTTGGGATAAAGCTTATACTTAGACTGGCTTAGGTTATCCTGAGCTATCTCTGTAGCCATACTATCATAGGCTTAGGCTACTGGAGGACAAACTGACCACTTTTCCTCACTTTCTTCTTCTACAACTCTCGAATTTGCATTATTTGCTGTTATTTCAACCATTAACTTTTTTTTTTCTCTCAGTTATTTTCTCTCCATAGAAGCTGCACCTGGTCTGGTGTTCTGTTTGGATGTGATGCCTTCCTGGAGGAGAGCTTCAGCTGAGATGATGCTGCCGTCAGCTAATCGTTCTCCTTCTCCTGCTATTAACTTTTTACTTCCATGAACAATCAGTTCATCTGTTCTTCTTGTGTCTCTGCTCTGTCTTCTCAAACCTTCAGTCAGTCCTGGCAGATGGCTGCTTTTACTGAGCCAGGTTCTGGTTCTGGTGGAGGTTTCTTCTTGTTAAAGGGGAGTTTTTCCTCTCCGCTGTGACTACATGTATGCTTGGTATGACGGCTTGCTGTAAAGTCAACGACACCACGCCATGCAGTCGCTACGTGCTCGTCCAGGAGGAGTGAACGCTGGACGTCAGTGACTTCATGCTCTGCTGGGTTTCCTTAGAAACTCTTTGAACTACTTTGAATAATTAACTGAGCTGCTGTGCTGTTTGATAACTAGGATCAGTTGGAATGTATGTATGACTGAATTTTTTTTTTTAATTTTTTTTGTAAAGTGCCTCAGGATGACATTTGTTGTGAATTGGCGCTATATAAATAAACTGAATGGAACTGAATCTTTCCTCAACAAAATATATTTCACATCAGTTTAATTCATTTTTTTTTTACATCGTAATTCTGATATTTTGTCTTTGTAATTTTGACTAATTTATTGCTTTCTATATCTTCTCCACATTTTGTTTCATGAATGCAACAATCTTCATTGTTTTATTCGTTTTTTTGTTTATCCATGTGATAAACATGGATATTTGTTAAAATTTTCATATATGCAATTTAGGCCATTTGAAGAGCATAGGGCAGGGAAAAGATGAGTGCTTTTCAAAAAGTTTGACAAATAAAAATCTGAAAAGTGTGTTATGGATTTGTGTTCAGCTTCCCCCTCCAGCTCTTTAGAGATGGACAGCAGCCACACCGTCCCCACAAGCTTCACTGTTAATCTGCTGAAGGAGGGGCCGCTGCAAGGGTCTAGGAAATGTTAAAGTCTTGCACATTCAACTGAAACATAGCAGACTTTTGGACACTTCCTGTTCAAGAGTCTAGAACAGGGGTATCAAACTCATTTTCATATAGGGCCAAATCAAGATTAAAAATGTTCTCAAAAGGCCAGTTTTGGCAAAATGTATTGATAAAACTAGCCATTAAACTGTTAAAATATTAATAAATACCTGTCTCTACATTCAGTAAGTTACTTCTTAAAATGAAATGAAGCCTAGGCGTAAATTCAACCTGGAGGACTCTTTCCAGCCTCACCTGCATCATCCAATTGCTGTGTGATGCGCCTCAGCTGCAGCCCATCAGCTTCAGACCACACCTCGTCGTAGCCGATCATCGTGAAAGTCTCTGCTTATAAGGCTCTCCATCCATGGCTCCGTCTGCTCCCCTGTTGAGCTCAACCCGCCTCTGCCCCTTCTCCACCCTCGTTCTCTCTCGGTCCGTCAGGCTTCCTTCGTCCTCCAGTCCACCACCAGTGTCCGGGCCCTGGGGGGAAGACATCCCTAATCCTACGCTGCCCATCCATGTTCATTGCAATTCACAGCACACTCATCTTCTGCCAGGGTCTGAGTGCCAAAAACTTTATTCATTCATGTCAATAAAGCCTAATTGCTGTTATGTCTTTGTGTGAGTCTCTTCAGGTGGAATTAATATTGCACATCTTTTCACATTGATGTAATTTAGCACTATACAAAAAATAAATAAATAAATAAATAAATAAATAAATAAAAAAAACTGCTTTGAGTTGATTGATAAAATAATATTTAAGCACACAACTGTTATCTTGAAGGTTCTATTTATGTGTCCCAGAGTCTAGAGGGCCACATAAAAACTCAAGGCCTGGGGACCAAATCTGTCCTGACATATGTGCTCTAGAATATGCAGTAGGATAGTTTTACATTACATTTGAGCTTTAATACAGCGTTTGATCTGAATCAGGACTTTTCTATTTAACAGATGTTAATGTGTGCTTCATTTAGTTGCATGTGTAATATGAAACATGTCACATACATGTAATGTGTTTTTACATATAGCAATATACATGGCAAGATCAAAATCAGTGACACAGGCTTTAGATGCTCAACAATGATGTGAATGCTTTTAAAGCAAACAGATTGTGAGTTTTCTTTCTATGGCCTGCTGTGCAGAGCGTGGGGAACACTGTCCCAAGCTTGAATGCATGTCAATTACAGCCCAATTCTCCTTGACCTCAGTGAGTAAATAAACACCCTAAAACCAGAGGATAATCATCGCAGGCACTGTTTTATCAGCACAGTCCAGATGATACATAGAAACTGCATGCAGACCGCCCCAGCCCTCCACTATAAATAGTTGACGGCAATCAAATAAAATAAATGAACTGTCAGAGCACAAGTGTTTACAAGCATGACAAAATTTAAAGTAATTAGAAGTAAATTTGTTGCATTTCTGAGTAAGTGGTAGCAGATAGGCCTCTGACAGGGAGGCAGTGGAGTGTGACTGGCTGATCTAGAGCAGTGAAGCTGCCTGGCTCTGGCTGGGTAAACCTTTAAAACCAACAAGAAATGTCCCCCAACACACACAAGACTTCTATGTCATCACACACACATCAAGCAATAACTGACCACGATGCTGCTCCCTTAAACTTCCCCCAAACGGTTGTTGGTTCATTGTTTCTTGCTCTTTCGGGAATTAGAGACATCCCAGGTCTTTTATTTGGCCTGCTCTGTCTCCACTGATCCTTTCAATGCTTTTAAGTTGTTTATGGAAACAAGTTGTTTCCTGAAGCAGAAAAATATCATGCAATAGAAACGGAAGAATAATTTTATCTTGTTTTAGCTTGAAATGTCAAAAAAAAACAAACAAACAAAAAAAAAACCTTCCATGTTTCCCACATTGTTACTCTAGTACCTCCTGTTGTGTGCTTTAAAGACCGCTCGATGGCCTCATTTATGTGGGTTGAAGAAGATTGCACTGATTACAGAGCGAACTGTGCAGCTGAAACAATGTGCTGTCATGAACACGAGCTGGGAGAAACTCTTTACATGCACTAGCTATATTTAGGGATTTTCAATCTTTCATTTAGAGAAACCACAGCATTTGTTTGAAGCCCATTGTCGCTGGAACTTTTACAGAAGCCAGATAAACAGGAGGTGTGGAGTGGAACAGAGAGAACTTGGATGGAGGTGTTGTCACTGTAGAGCCTGTTTGATGAATGAGTGTGCCATGAATTCAGCAAATCCCCGGTCCCCAAAACACAAACACCTCCCCCTCACCAAGTCCTTTTGGGGCGACTCAGCACAACTGAGTAAATGACAAGGAATGGTTTTCTAAAAGCAAAACCATAAAAATAAACTATTACGCTGTGTAACATGGAGGGCTGGGTTAGTGCTTTTAATTCAGGTGAACTGCACACATTTCCCCCCAGCTGGCATGCTTACAGCTGTAATAACACAGGGCTGCTGAGCGGTGGGTCTGCAGACTGACCTGCACAGTGTCCACACGTCGCCCTCACAGCAACATCTCATGCTGCAGACCTGACCACTGAGGGGGTGGGGGAAAAAAAAAAAAAAAAAAAAAAAAAAAAAAAAAAAAAAAAAAAAAGTAGCAACAACTCAATGACTGATAACCTAGTGTTGCTACCAAATGAGTATGACTGTCTCATGTCAGGCAGTTGAATTCACTGTGGTGAACTGACTGCTACTTTAAAGATCCTGTTTTATACTGGAACAGGCCATTATGCAGCTCATCTTCATGTTTGTATGTTTTGACCATAGCTTGTTACTTTTCTCCCTGATGAACCCATGACAGTGACCACTAGGTACGGGCCGCAGCAGTATCAAGGTACTCCAAAGGAGAGGAACAGGCTTTGAGAAACATGGAAAGTGGGATGGATGCGTAGATTGGAGGGCAGGTGAACTAATCAGATCTAATCAATTACATATGGACCCATGTAATATGGGGCTAATTTCTTGGACATGAATTTGAAGGGAATATATGAAAGCCAAACTTTTTGACCAGGTGAATACTGGGATCTGTTTCCTGTCATCAGAGTGGCGGTTTTGTTTGGTGGTGCTTTGAAGGGCAGAGTTGGTGTTAGACCAGATGTGTTTGCAACGGTGGATATGGTGATGAAC
The DNA here is from genome assembly GCA_014839685.1 of Anableps anableps. NCBI lineage: Eukaryota > Metazoa > Chordata > Actinopteri > Cyprinodontiformes > Anablepidae > Anableps > Anableps anableps. The sequence continues at coordinate 39,553,587 of CM026069.1, forward strand.
AGAGGTGACCAAGATGTCCATCAGCTGGGAAGAGAGGAGATTGGTAATCAAGGGAACTCTCAAAAGGTGAAAAACTGGTTGCAGCAGAGATGTGTGAATTGTGTGCATACTCCACCCAGGGTAGAAACTTGCTTCAGTCAGAGGGGTTGGTTGAAGTGAAACATCTGAGGGTGGATTCAAGTTCTTGATTCATCCTGTCTGACCATTGGACTGGGGGTAATAACTGGCAGTGAGTGAAACCTTGGCATTGAGTGCAAGACAGAGTTGATTCCATACCTGAGAGATGAACTGGAGACCATGGTCAGACAGAATTTCCTGAGGTATGCCATGAAGACGTGTTTGACAAGGAGTTGAGTGGTCTGGAATGCTGATGGGAGTCTTCTGAGGGTAATGAGGTGACAGGCTTTAGAGAAACGGTCAGTGATTGTGAAAATGGTGGTCATACCTTGAGATATGGGAAGTCCAGTGATGAAGTTGATGGTTATGTGTAACCATGGGTGTTTAGGGGTGGTGAAGGGTTGCAGGAGTCCAGTGGGAAGTCTATGAGATGGTTTATTGTGAGCACATATGGGACAAGCAAGAACTTATTCCTTTACGTCTTTATGTAAAGAAGGCCACCAGAAGCATCTGGTGATGAGAGCAATGGTGTGACTGGAACAAGGGTGAACAGAGAACTTAGCTGAGTGAAACCAATGGATGAGAGTTGATAGAGGTGGGGACATATGTTCTTTTTGGAGATCCATTTCTGGGATCAGGTTCCGTTTGGAGGGCTTGGAGTACCAGATCTATTTCCAAGGAGAGAGATAGATCCAATGGTGCAATTGGGTGGAAGAATGGATGCTGACACCTTGTCTGAGTCATCAGGTGACTATTGGCAAGAAAGGGCATCTGGTTTGACATTCTTAGAACTTGGGCAATAAGAAATGGATAGATTAAATCTGGAAGAGAACAGAGACCAATGAGATTGTCAAGTGTTCAGCTGACTGAAGGTAAGAGGTTTTTATGATCAGTCCAGACCAGCACAGGATGTTCTGCGCCCTTCAGGCAGTGACGCCACTCTTTAAGGGCAAGTTTAATGGCAAGAAGTTCCTGGTCCCTCACATTACAATTTGTCAGTGGGGGACAGCCTGCAGGAAAAGAAAGCACAAGGATGGAGTTTCTCATCAAGATTGGAATGTTGGGAAAGTACAGCTCCAACCCCCATATCAGAAGCATCTACTTCAAGAATGAATTGTTTGGGGTGGGGGGTGGGGGGTCAGGCTGGATGAGAATGGGAGCTCGGCAAAACTTTTTTCTTTGAGAGTGATGAAAGTGGAGTTGGCTTCTGGGGTCCAAGTGAAGATCATTTTTGTGGAGGTAATAGCAGTGGGGGGGGGGGGGTCTGGCTGTAGTTGTGTATGAATCTTCTAAAGAAGTTGGCAAAACTCAGGAATCGTTGAAGCTGTTTTTGTGAGTTTGGAATGGGCCAGTCCAGGACTGCCTTGATCTTCTTGGGGTCAGATCAAACCTGTCCACCCTCTAGAATGAAACCAAGGAAAGTGACTGAAGATTTGTGGAACACATTTGTCTGCCTGAACAGCTGGTTTTCCAGGAGGTGTTGAAGGACCAAGTGGACATGTTTCGAGGTAGACAAAGATGTTGAGAAAATCCCGAAGGACATCATTTACCAAAGCTTGAAAAACTTCAGGGGCGTTACAGACCAAAAGGCATTACCAAGTATTCAAAGTGACCCAGAGGTGTCTTGAAAGCAGTCTTACATTCATCACCCTGGCGGATGCGGATGAGGTGATAGGCAGTGTGAAGATCTAGCCTAGTGAAAATAGTAGCATCCTGGAATGGTTCAAAAGCTGAAGAGATGAGAGTTAATGCAAGGTCGGAGGGAGCTGGCCTTTTTGCTGATGAAGAAACCTGCCCCCAGTGGTGATGAGTGGCAGATTATTCCTGCAGAGTGTGACTCGATGTATTTTCTCATGGCTTGGTGCTCAGGACTTGAGATGTTATATAATCTGCTGGAAGGAAGCGGGGCTCCAGGAAGAAGGTCAATGGCGCAGTCATAAGGTCAGTGTAGAGGTAATGAGGATGCTTACTAAATACTTGTGTGAAATCATGGTACTCCTCAGGAATGAGGGAAAGATCAATGGGGTCAGCTTCTTCAGGAAACACCGGGGGCAGACTCGGACCAGCAGACAGGAGAGACAGTTAGTGGACCAGGATTCAATTAGAACTTCGGACCAGTTTAGATGTGGGTTATCTTGTTGCAACCAGTTTATTCCAAGAACCAATGATGAGCGTGGAGTGGGAAAAACAAAAAAATGAAATATTTTCACAAGGATTACCAGAAATGAGTTCTTGGGGTTTAGTCTTGTCACTTACAACTGGCGGACCTTCTTTTGGCCAAACAGGACAGGAAGCAATGTAATGTTCTTAAGAGCCACAGTAGATGCACTGATTAGCATCCTTACGTCACTGCCTTTCCTCTGGAGAGAAACAGGTCTGACCGACATGAATGGGTTCTGGTTAATCTAGGGTTCATCCTTTAAAGACTTATCTAGAGACTTGGGGGAACTGATGTCACAAGAAGAGGAAAGCTGCTGGGTGATGGGTGGATGATTAGAGAACTGCAACGTTTTGACTCAAAGCTGGTTACTGGTGAGCTGGATGATTTCTGCCAAGGACGGATTAAAGGGGTCCAGGAGGACAATGAGTTTGTGGTTGTCATTTGCAGACAGGATGGTTCAAGTGGGCATGGTGGAGGTGGACAGGGTTCAATCTTCTGGAGAGGTGCGAGGAAGAGGAGCCATGGAGCTGCCACTCAGGTATATGATGCCAGAGAGCTTGTAGAAATCTTGCAGGTAGGTTTCTGAAGCCAGAGGTTTGGGATCCATCTTCTCATCGAGAGTAACCTGGGGTGGAGAGCACAGAAGTGAGTAATCTTCAGACAGGGACAACAAGGAAAACACAGCAGGCTTGACATTACCACAAAAGTCAGAACTCAGGCATTGAAGGACTGACAGCAAGCTCCTCTTGTACACCACGCCTGATGAGGCTGATTGGCTGCACCTGCTGAACTACCCAGCCACCATGCTCCATGACGCCATCTGGAGGATTAAATAATGAACTGCGAAGAAATTAGCAAAAAACTCCCAGACCCCAACATTACTATTATTATATATTTCGGTCAATGTTTAACCTTTGCATACCTTTGCATGCTGAAAAAACAATACAAAACAAAACCTAAAAAAACCTAAACAGAAAAAAAGACAAAATTAATACAGAAATAGATAATAAACAATATTTAAATTACTGTCGATAGCAAAAATTCAAGGTGTAGACTGAAAATAGTGTAGGTGGAAGCATAATCTTATTATGCCTTCACTTTTTTTATACATTTAGTTTAATCATTTATACATATAGTTACAGCAGAAACTTTCCTGTATATTTTTTATAACATGTCTCCAAAGCATTGTAAGCTGAGTCTGTAACTCATAAAAGAAGATGAACAATCATAATCAAACACTGTTGTATTTGTTTAGCAAATTCAATAAAATATTAATAGTTTTTAAGGGATTTTTTTAGATATATAAAATCAATCTTAAAAAAAACAACTAATATTTTCATCATGTTGTTATTGTCATTTTAAATGTTTCTGATGAGCTAGTGCCAGAGTGAGCAGATTTTTCTCCAGCTGTAAGGTTATATCACAGAGGTGGCTCCTCAAGTACTAGAGGCCACTCTTTCTTTCTTTCTTTCTTTCTTTCTTTCTTTCTTTCTTTCTTTCTTTCTTTCTTTGCATCTGGATATACTGAACACTATAATATTTGTAGCCTTAGCTAGGTTGAAATACATGTCCCCAGATGGGCCTTTAACAGCATAGCAAGATAAAATATCATACATAAATCCTAAAATTAACTTGAAACAGACTACAGTTAAACAAAAACCATCATGGGCTGGTACTTACCCACAACTACAGGACTGATCTTTAAGAAACTGCTTCAGTCTTAATCTGAAGATGTCCAGAGCTGGGATCAGTTTCTAGTCGTAAGGTAAAGAATTTTACATATTAACGACTCACACAGAAAAAACTGTTCGACCAAAACAGCGCATTACATCCTCAGCCTGTTGAACCAAGCTCCACAGTCTGCTAATCATGCTTTCACTTCAGTGTAGTTTATAAGTGTGTATATTTGTGCTGTTTTATATCACACTACATTATTAATTAATAGGTAAATAGATGTCACGTATTTCACCAACAGTTAATTAAAGTATAAATTGTCAGGACAATAATCCAAAGCACATCAGCAGGTCTATGTCTGAATGGTTCAAACAAAATAAATAATTAAAGGTCAGTGTCTAAAGCTAAATCCAAACTACAAAAATTGCTGTTCCTTGCACAACAGCCGCGAGAATGCAAATCTGCAGAATGAACACTGCAGAAGATGCTTTAGGGAGCCTAAAAAAGCTGAACATAGAGACAGAGCTGAACAAAATTGAAGACAGAAAGAGCAAAAGACCCCTGAAGAAAGAAAGAAAGAAAGAAAGAAAGAAAGAAAGAAAGAAAGAAAGAAAGAAAGAAGGAGCAGAAAATATCTGAAGAAAGAAAAAGCAGAAGAAAGCTGAAGACAAAAAGACCAGAGGGCAGAAAGACCAGAAGAGAAAAAGACCAGAAGACAGAAAGACCAGAAGAGAAAAGACAACAAGACATCTGAAGAAATAAAAAGCAGAAAAAAGCTATAGACAGAAAAAGCAGAAGACAAAAAGACCAGAAGACAGAAAAAGCAGAACAAAGCTGAACACAGGCAGATTGAAACACAGCAGAACAGAGGAACACAGGTGTAACATGCTTGGGAAGTATTTGAAAGAAAACTGTAAGACCTACGACAATGACACTAATATGTTCTTAAAGTAGACACCTGTGACTACGTTTTGATGCATAAATTATTTCTGTAAAGTGAAATATGCACGAACAGCAGTATTTTGTTTGTGAAAAAAGCTTTAAAACTTGAAAAAGTGTCAGTTGGTAGCGTGGACGCTCTGCCAACTGACGTCAGTTAAAGACTTCCACCCGAGGGTCACACTGTAAAACTGAAAGGGGCCAAAAATCTGCATAAAACTTAAATCACAATTTTAGAAAAACCGCAACAGATATCAAAAAGTCGAATCATTTGAAGATAGCTCAACATCTTGTGACTTGTTTAAAAGTTGAAGTAGGCAGAAATAGTAAGCTGTCAAAGAGTTTTTGACAGTTTTAAACAGGCCGTTCATGCTGGAAAAGCCTTGAATATGTCTGAATTGAAACAATTCTGCTGAGAAGAGTTGTCCATAATTCCTCCACAATGATGTTGAGGACTCATTACCAATTATAGCAAACACTTGGTGGCAGCTTTTGCTAAAGAAAAGTGGAACAACCAATTATGAGATTTAGGGAATAATTACATTTTCACATATGGCAAGACCAGTTTGGATATTTTTTTTTTCTTTTTATAGATGAAATCGTTATTTATCATAGCTGATTTTTGTATTTACTCAGTTATTTTGTGGCACTAGTTGCCTTTAATCCATAGTAGCTGGACAGGAAGGAGGACAGAAAGAGAGGGAAGGGTAAGAGATGCAGTAAATTACCTGAGGTCAGGACACTGACCTGGGAGTGTGTGTGGGGGAGTGTGTATGGAGGACTATAGCCTCCATATATGGTACACACAGATATTATATATCCTTATATTAACATTTGTTTGATTATCTGAAACATTTAAGTAAGAAAAAAACAAAAACTTAAGAAACCTGTAAAGGGGTATACACTTTTTCATGGCACTATATCATACATTGGAATTCTGTCTCCTTTGCTACAGTGTTTCTGCAGACACTGCAGACCTCAGATGCTAAATGAGAGCATCCAGGAGGCAGGGAGGATGTGTCAGTTTCCCATGTCTCATCTTCTTCCAACCATAGCTGTTTTAAAACTCAAATGAAAAAAATTACAATTTCAGTCTAGTTTTCTAAACTTCCTAAGCTTTTATACTAAATAGAGGGCATTATTTTGTTTAAATTTGTTATGCATAGAAAAGGGTTTTCATGGAGGAATGTCCCACACCTGTGTAATTCTTCATATCATGTTTGTGTGTTAAGAGAAACCACTTACATGCTCATTTAGCTCATTTTTAGAAGCTAATCTAACCTTGGTATTACACATCTAAAACCATACATAACATAGATGCAGTGGCTTGATTTCTTTTTAATACCTGAGCAGGGTTTGCATCTGATTTTCTTGTGTTGTTGTTGAGGACAAGATGTGGGACATGGGACAATCTCAGCCAGAAAGACAAAGAAGGAGTATATTTGTCTGTGTTTTCTTTTCCAAGAGTTCCATGTTTATTTTTTGTTTCTTTGGTTTCAGAGCGTGGGCTCCACACAGCAACACGAATGATTAAAATGAAAGCACTTAAATTGAAAGCTGTTTTTCCAGCCTGTGGCACAAACGTTTGGGATTTTGTCCTTTTATAGGGATCCTAATGACCTGTTGGGAACGCTCAGCCCAAAATGATGTGTTACAGGAAATAAACTTCAGAGAGATATGCCTCACTGTTGCCCTGTCTCAGATTATGTAAAGAACTTTTAATGGGTTTGATGTTTACAACAGTTAGCATTTTAAGCTTTGAATGCTTAGAGAAAGGTAATACGGAGCAGCGCTGAGTTACGATTAAGGTCGATGTGAATGCCAAGCAAAGTGGAGGTTTTGTAAACAGCCTAGAATACATCAAGGAGTAAAATAAGGACATTTTCACTTTGAATCCCCATCATCCAGGCCACACACACTTGTGATCTTTACTTGTGAGTTTTGCAAGGGGCTCAAGTCTTTGTGTTCACCGACCTGAATGGTGGAGCAATGAGACAGATCTGAGCGGCTGATCGCATGCATCTAGGAAAGATGTGGTTGGATCCATCTCACCACAGGTCTCCTTTCAGTGGGCTGCCATTACCATCAAGGTGAGCTCTTAGCCCCCTCCCAACACACATATGCTCAGGGGTGCAGCAGGATGAATGAATGCACTGAGGCCTGGGCATGCTCAAGATAGCGGCTGCTGGTGGTTGTTGCAAGGGAATCCTCTGCTGGGCCTGTTGGAGCCCATTAGCCTGGGCCCTGAAACACAGCTGCAGGGAGAACACACTGAGGCACTACTGTATGTTTTAACTGCTGCTAAACCTTCCTGCTTTAATGAATATGTTGGCTAAAGTGGAAAATAGGCTCATTTACCATTTTCAAAAATATTCAATGATTCAAAGGATTAATTGCTCAGGTGAACATTAATCAAGCAGCTTAGACGGGCAGGGGCAAATAAGGTCCGAAACAGACCCACTGCCTTCAGAGTGGACAAAGTTCCCTTTTTATGAAATGCTAACATTCTACGAAATTCTTTGCTTCTCTTCTGATTCCAGCTGGTTTTCCTGCCAATCAAACTAAGAACTGAATACACTGGGTTTCAGTGTCTGAGCTATCTAACAGGTGTGCTGCTCCTTCCCCTCACATGTGCAATCAGACACTGTTGGTAAACAGTCTGTCTTTTCTCAAGGGGGGCCTTGGAGATTTGGCCAGGAAAGTCAAATTGCCGCAGAAGGACCTCATTTGGCTCCAGGCTGCAACTTTTCTATGCTTGGCTGACCTCAATTGCTGGTGTGGAGGTGGGTGATGGTGAAAGGGTTGGGAAGGTTGGGGAACAGACCCCAGCCGGTCTCTGCTATCTCCTGCCACAGTGTTCCTTTATACTTCTGAGTGCTCTAAGAGGTGATTAACTCAGGAAGTTAGGATTTCAGTTAGCCCTCCTTGGGTTCATCTAGCTTATTAGGATTTACCATTGGAATACTGAAGTATTTTAAACAGATTAGTCCCTGTTTCAGAATAATTAAGTTTAAGTGAAGCGTGCACAGAAACAGATTAGTTTAGAAAATTGGTTACATCTTTGTAATTCTTTGCCATTGGACAACAAACCTGCACATAATCTACCTCATCTTGTTGTGAGGGGAGATAATGAGGATCTTGCCGTTGGCCTGCTGTCAACTATGATGTATGTGCTGAAGTTAACAGCAGCCAGCTTGCAGACTGAAGGCTTTTGTGTTGGTAAGGAGACCTGTTGAGCTTTCCTCTGTTAGTATGGTTTGATCAGTGTGTGTGTGTGTGTGTGTGTGTGTGTGTGTGTGTGTGTGTGTGTGTGTATGCAAGCAGACATGACCTGGTCAGAGACAGTGCTTCAGCCCTTAGTTGTCCACATAAATGCTTTGTGAGGGTCTTTCCTGTTCTGCCCTGACATGTGCTGTCACCTTGGTGTGGCCGACTCTTCCATCTGCCCACTAACAGCCAATCCTGTCAACACAAACACACACTCACAGACACACAGGTTGATGCATGCTTGATTTAATGTCCTGGATAGGCACACGGTCACACATCTCTGACAAACACACACACAGCTGTTGTCTGCTGAGAAATTATCAGTATTAGGCAGATTTTCAGTGAAGTTTGGGACATGCTGTTCCATTGGACTGCATTTTTTGATTACTAGGATCAAATAGGAATGTCAGTAATTGACTTTGAATCTGTCCGTATGATCTGTCCATACAAAATTTTGAGGTGCAATTTGACATTTTAAAATTGGCCTGTCTCTTTAAGAAGCTCCTGCTCTTTCCGACACCACCATTAGCACGTCATCACAACAACGTTTCTCCATTAAGCCTTTACAACCATTCTTACGAGCCTTGGACTGAGAAGTAGTTTGTATTATGAGCTCAGCAGATGCTCAATTCCACCAGGTGTTTGCTAATTGCTGCTGCTGCTAGTCTGGAGGAGCTGAATGGGGGAGGGTTGAGGGAGGTTGCTCTGTGAGGCAGAACCCCAGCTTGGGAACTGCAGCTTGGAGAAGGAGTGCTTAGGCACCCCTGAATGGTTGGGAGATTCAATGATTTCTCAAACATGCATGAAAGAATCAAAGCAACACTCGATTTTACATAATATTCCCCTATAGAGCATGTATTTATATTAAGCCCCATTATTCAGTACTCTGTTGAACCACAGCTGCATTTCTTGTGGAGGTATGTCTCTACTAGCTTTAACATCGACAGACGGAAATTTCTGCCCATTCTTCTTTGCTAAACAGACCAGTCTCTGTCAGACTGGATGGAGAGTGAATCAGTCCCAGATTCTCAGTTGAATTTAGGTCTGAACATTGACTGGGCCATTCTAACATCTGTATTGACCTAAACCATCCCATTGAAGCTCTGCATCTATGTTTAGAGTCCTTGTCCTGCTGGAAGGTGGACCTATACCCCACTCTTCTGTAGCCTTTAATAGGGTTTCCTCCACAATCTTCCCAATAACTCTAACCAGCTTCCTCTCCCTGCTAAGGAGAAGAATCCAGCATGATGCTGCCACCATCGTGTCTCACAGTGGGGATGATGTTTGTTTCTATAAATGGCATTCTTCTAGCCATTCTTGGTTCTAGCCTCGGTCCTCATAATGCTATTTGTTCTCTAATGTTCTCTAACGAACCTCTGAGGCCAGAAACAAAGCAGCTGCAGTTAGATTACATTACACACAGATGGACTCTGGTTACTGATCAGGTGACTTCTGAACCCAGTTGGTTATTCTGAAGTTTATTTAGGGGTATCAGAGTAAAGTAGGGTGAATACATATGCTTGCCACAATGTTCAGGTTTTCCCTTGTAAAACATTTTAAAAACTATGCATAAATTTAATTCCAGTTCAGAATGGCGCACTACTTTGTGTTGGTGTATCACATAAAATCCACATGAATTATATTAAGTTTGTTATTGTAATGCGACCAAATATGAAAAAGTTCAAGGGGTGTAAATAATTTCACAAGGCAGTGTGGCATTAACATAAAGTGTCCTGTGTCAGATGTTTCTAAGTGCACAGGCACAGCTCACTTGGCATTTCTGTCAGGTAAAAGTGATTAATTCTCAGCGGTTTTGAAGCCATGCATACAGCAGTATCATTTTAATTTCATGCATGGGCTACTTATGATGATATAATCTGCATACTTTAGAAAGAAATTAGATTTGGTGCAGAAAAACAGCTGACAGGTCACCTTTATACTTGGACAGAGTACAGTGGATCTGAACAAAGGGAGCAGATGATTCATGCAGGTGCTGTCAGATAGTTTGAGTGAGCAGGAAGTGAGACCACCCCTTGGGAGAAGTCGTTTGTTGGCTGTGATGAATTGGCTTCATGCTTGAACCCAAAGGTTGGCAAATTAACAGTTAATTAGCAGTTGATAAATGACAGATTGTCTCAGACCCTCCACCACTATAGCTTTCTGACTGAAGCAAGTGTTTATGTGCTGGTAACAAGTGTTGGAGCAGACTGTTATGTCTGGGTTTTGTCACAGGGTGTGATTGCTCTCAGATGTTCCCAACCCCAGTCCCCGTTATCATACGCTGCTTGGTCCAGCCTCGGTTTACCTTCTATTCACACCCACACACAGGTTCTGCTTTGCTTCATGCTGCTGAATTTATTTAATTCTCCTCTTTTGTATCCCGATACATAAAATTCATAAAATTTAAATCCAACAAAAGCAGTTCTAACTCTTGTTAGTGAGCAATAAAATATTGGGATCATTCCTGAGTAAAGTCATTTCATTTTCCCTGCTAGGTAGTGTTCCTTCTACAACTAAAGGAAGCAATCATTTTTGTTCCAATGATGTAAATTAGAGGGAAGTCCCCTGTGCTTGACATGTATATAATGAGTGTAGAGGAAGAAATCTGTAACCTCTTAAAACCGCCTGTCACTGCCAATAGGCTGTAAATGACCTCATATTTACAGACATGGCAGAATTGGGTTAGTAGTAAATGGCCCATTTTCCTTTTACACATTTTCAAGAGTTTTTCTTTTCAAGAATAATTTACATGAACACGTGTGAACGCATGTAACACATTTATTAAATGTGAATTAGTGTCGGTTCTGAAGAGTAAAATCTGTTTCCGCCTCTGCAGGAAAATAAAATGTCAATAAAATATCAGAGCAATACCCCATATACGTTATTACATGTTACCTTTCTGCATGAATGCCATCTGACAGATTGCTTCTGAAAGAAAGCTGTACGATTGTAAAACCTGTCCTGAGCTGCTTCATGTGCTGATGGGAAGAAAGAAAAAAAGCACACATAAAACTGGAACTTTTTCACCTCTTTTAAATTATAGTTTATTTCATCAGTATTTCATGTGATAGACTAACAGTAATAATACCTTGTTAAACAACACTGATGTCATTAACAGTCTCTTGAGACAAATTAAAGTTTTGAAATGACCAGGGGTTGTCAACGTTTACATTCAAAGGTCCAAATCTGATTTCCAGATCAAGTTAAGGTTCCGGGTTATCTAGGAATAAGAACATTGTTTTGATTAAATTTGCTTTCAGTTTACAAACAGAACAAATAGTACTTCATACCTTTAACTGTTAGCTGTGTCTCTAAACTGCTCTAATTTCTGATAGTAAAATGCAATGAGTTCTGTCACTTTCAAAGAAATATGAACTTAAGATGCAACATGTGGCTCAGATGGTAGAACAGGTACACCATGTGCGCGGTTGCCCTGGGTCTGATTCACCGTCTCGGCCCGTTTCCGACGTGTCTTCCTCTTCTCTCTCCAGCCTCTGTCCTGTCAAAAATACTGTTCGATGAAGGACACTAATGCTAAAAACATATGTAAAGGAAAGATGAACTTAAACTTGTCCAACCTAATTAGTTTTCATGCCTCACCAAACAAAAGTGCCTTACTTTATACAAAAGAGTAAATAAAATAGATCAATTGAACTTAAAGTGCAGCAAGACTCAGTAACATCAGAGGAAGACCAACTGAGGTAAAACTTAGAAATAAGTGAGAGTGCAAAATTACACCACTGGTCTTCAATGAGATGCCTAAACGTTGGAATGTTTAAAAAAAATTGTTTAAATTTTTTTCTAATTTACTTTTCTAATTTCCACAGAGTTCCATTTTGCTCTTTGCATGAACTACATCTTCTGTGTTGGTCCATCATATAAAACCCCAAATAAAGTACATTGAAGTTTGTGGTTGTAATGTTGCATAATGTGGAAAGGTGGTATGAATACTTTTGCAAGGTACTGTACATCGAGTGATAAATCTCCAAAGTCATCACAGCATGAACTCACACAGTGTGATGGGTTAAATTTCAGAGATTACAACAGCAGTCAGGTTGGTCCAGCTGCAGTAAGTAAACCCAAACTGCATGTTTTCACAGTCACCACTTCAGAAAAGTAGAGAAATTGTATTTGTTTAATTTGTGCCGTCTTCTTCTCTCTGATTGGCCCTTGGCCAGGACTCCTTGCTGTTACTCAGACATCAGCTTGTTCTGCTGCTAAGCATCAACAGCTCATTGCTCTCTAGATCCATAAGAGAAGTCAAAGACTGTCCTTAACTTACTGAGAAGTGAGCAGTCCCTGCCAGGTTCCTTATCCAAGCATCTAAATGTTTGTATCCCCATTCCTGTCTGAAACAGAAACAGATTGGTTCCTGCTTCCAAAGCCTTGATTTTTCTGTATTTCTGGGTGCCATTTTGGTTGCCGAGTGCTCAGAGGCAGCATGACTCACACAGTAATGTCAGGGACATTACTTTCAATATTTCACGGTTAGTTTGACACACTGCTAATATTCAGATGGCGGGAGTTGAAAGAGGAGGCTGAGAAATATGAAATGTTAATTTGAGGGTGGGAGGTCCACACAGAGTGTGTGCGTCCTCATGAGAGTGGGTTGTAGGTAGAGGGAGGGGCATCTGGAGTCTGCCAAACAGTTCCTGACAGAGCAGTGCCTCTCTTGGCTATTTCTTTCAAACAGCAATCAGGCCAAATCGAAGCAGCTGCTGCACTCTTGAATACTCCGATTGCTCTAATCAAGTCCGTTTAGCTGCTCCACAGCTAGTTAGGGTCTACTGAACATGCACATGTATATATATAGATCTATATATATATAGATCTATATATATATATACACACACACATGGCCTGGGCATTTTTACCTCATTCCAAAGTTCAAAACTGCAGTCAGAGATAACACTTATTTTATTAGGCTAACTGGAGTGGCGCCAGCAGCATTTAACCATTTTGTTTAAAATGATTGCAAACAGCGAAGCTGTTAAAGAGACACACAGATCATCTGTTCACTGTTGACTCCAAGTGGAGCACATGGTGAGGGGAACTGCTACATTATTCTGCTGGCTCTGTTACTCTGCAGCAGCTGTCTTGTCTGTTGTATGTGACAAATCCAGTCTAAACAACATGGGACTAATCCGCTGAACTCCATTCACTCAGATGATAACAGTTCAGGTTATTCTTGTACGCTGAAAGCTAATCTGCTGTGATCCAAACAAATGTAGGCTTTGCCCTAACTGTCCCTGAACACTGTGGCAAAAACAATACTAATTGTTATTCTGATGAATGTCCTGACTCCAGCTCAGAGTCAGCCTGCTAGTTTGTTTGATTACTTCAACCCGTTTGCTGCTCGCTCTGATCACTGTTACACAAATCCTAACATTTAACACAAAGCGGAGGAAGTAAAAACACACTGAAAATGTTTCAGTGTGGTCTGGCTGTATAACCTTGGCCCAAGCAGAGACTTCCTCTGTGAAGTATTTAATTTTGGAAGCCTTCCCTCTCCAAACACAGAGCACCTGGGACAACAGCGGTTGTCCAGAGCTGCTGTTAATTAGCAGCTATGCTGACTGGCAATCAGCTGTACCCACAAGAATACAATTAATACACAATGCTGACTCTTGATATGGCCATGCTGGCCAGCTTATGAAAACAAAAGATTGTGGTGTTAAAGTGCTCTAAACATTTGGGAGAAGCTGTGTGGTAAACCTAGAGAAAATTGTCCTGATTGCTAAAAGGATTTCAAAGAGTTTGCATGGAAACTAGATGAAACAGGGAGGAAAGATCTAAGCAGCTTTAAAAGCATTTTTTTTTGCCTCACTGTCCCAATTTTCCTCTGATTCATTCAGGAATAAGCAACTTCTTTGGAATTAGTCACAGAGTCTGAGCATTTTAGGTTGAGCAATCCAGAATTCCACCTGAAGAGACTCACACAAAGACATAACAGCAATTAGGCTTTATTGACATGAATGAATAAAGTTTTTGGCACTCAGACCCTGGCAGAAGATGAGTGTGCTGTGAATTGCAATGAACATGGATGGGCAGCGTAAGATTAGGGATGTCTTCCCCCCAGGGCCCGGACACTGGTGGTGGACTGGAGGACGAAGGAAGCCTGACGGACCGAGAGAGAACGAGGGTGGAGAAGGGGCAGAGGCGGGTTGAGCTCAACAGGGGAGCAGACGGAGCCATGGATGGAGAGCCTTATAAGCAGAGACTTTCACGATGATCGGCTACGACGAGGTGTGGTCTGAAGCTGATGGGCTGCAGCTGAGGCGCATCACACAGCAATTGGATGATGCAGGTGAGGCTGGAAAGAGTCCTCCAGGTTGAATTTACGCCTAGGCTTCATTTCAACCTGAAGAGACTCACACAAATACATAGCAGCAATTAGGTTTTATTGACATGTATGAATAAAGTTTTTGGCGCCCGGACCCTGGTAGAAGACGAATGCGCTGTGAATTGCAATGAACATGGATGGGCAGTTTAGGATTAGAGATGCCAACAAAAGAGGATGCTGAGGCCGAGCTAACTGACAAATGTTAGTAAGGACTGTTGAAAAGATTGTTAGGGGTTTACAGGGCAGGATGTGACAGAGGGCAAAGAGTGATGATGATGGCCTGCCAAGGCATAGAGAGGGTATGGACTGGGTGTGCCTCCCACAAGGCATAGAGAGGGTATGGATGTGGATCAGTTTCCCTAAGGGAAGAAAAAGTTAGAGATGTAGATGGCCAATCACCACCAGTCATTTGCTGAATGCGCTTACCTAAGAGCTGAGAGAGTGATGAGCATGCTGTGAATGCTGGAGAAGACCAAGCAGCTGAAGAAAAACTGAGGAACTCCCTGAATGATGGCAGATGTGGTTTTCCACTTCCTGAATGAGTGACCTGAGAAATGGCTAGGGGAACAGATGTATGAAGCTAAGAGTTTTTAATTTTTATTAAGAATCAGAAAGCGGGCATGGAGAGCCTTCAGGAGTGAGGAACAGAGGTTTCAGGGGAAGCTGAGCTTGTGGCATTTAAGAGCAGATTTAAGCGTAGTATTGAAAACACTGAAAGGGCCGACTAAACAGACAATGGAGATGTTGCATACGCCTTTTCCTTCTGAATGATTGAGAGATGGATTGAAGTGATGGGATGAAACTTACGATCTGAAAGGCAAGGCCTCTGGATGGATTGAATACAAAGTTTGGGGGTGTAAATTCACCTAATCTGAGAAACTCATGGAAGATTTAAAAAAAAAAGAAAAAAAAAAAGCACTTGACGAAGGAGGAATGAGGGCCAAAGCGATGAGCAGAGCACAGAGTTTTGAGAATGGAGAGAGTGATCGGTTTTCTGCTATCAGGCTGGATAAAGTGGTGTTTGAGATTCTTTTAAGAAGAAGCATTGAAAGGAGTCTTGATGTGCTACGTGGATGACAACAACTGAAGAAATAAATGCCTGTTATTAAGCTACGGATGAAAGGGAGCTAAAGTGGCATAGATTGAAGCAATAAGTGATGAAGGCTAGGACCTTTGAGATCTACACAGGATTCAGTGAAACAGAGCCATGCAAAGGTATGGGCTTTCAGGTTGAAAGGTGAGACTTGATTTATATAGAATTTAGTTGATTGGAGAAATGTCAAAGTGAAAGGGTGATCGGCCTGGCACCAGGGCCTCCAGAGGAAGTGAAGTAGGGAGTGTGAAGCTGAAGGGGCACAAGTGGCAAAAACCTGTAATTTAAAGCAGGTCAGAGCAACAGCGAGGATGTTAGAATGACTGGCAGCGTGACGTGCAGGGATGAAAAAGTTGTTAGTGACTGACTGCCAGGTGCTGTGACGTAGAACAGGCATAATGGACTTGGAAGAGGGGCAGACTTTATTAATGGCTTGGTAGAGTCAGCATGTAGGGCATTAATGCACAGTAGTTTCAAATGGAGGCCCCAGAGGCAACAAGCTATGGCGATAGGAACAATCTCAAAAATGTGGAGGGCTCTGACTGCAGGAATCAAGGGGGCCATTTATCAGTAGACCATCTGCCCTAAACCCCCCGCCAAAAATCTGAGGACGGAGCAATTTCCGAGAACACTGAAGTAAATAGCGGAGTGCACCATGTAATCGAAAAGAAGATTCCACTCCAAACCCTGAGCAGATTGGACCAAATGAAAGGTCGGAATGACAGGCTTTATCAAGGTGACCTAAACTAGCAGAGAACAGAATTTGCCTGATCGAGCAGCCTGGAGATCAGAGAATGACCTTAGGGGACAATGCACTTGGCGAAAATACGATGGCCTAGCAGAGGTGAGAGTTAGTATTTAGAAAAGATTAAAAAGATTGCATGTGTGACTGAGAAATATCGTGTATGTGGAACAGTTTGTCAGCCCAGTAAAGCGACCATGAATTCAATGAATTCAATGTCTGAGGTAAAGTCCAGGGACTCCGATTGCTTGGCTCGATAATAGGGCTGGGTGATACGACCGAATAATGTATCACGATGTAAGTGTTTCATATGAGTTGATATCAATGATTATTGATTAGTTTTTTGTTTTAAATACCTGAAATACTGCCAAACTGCTGACTTGATCTTTTTCTGTTTTACATACAATTTTCTCTCGAGCTGTTGTACTCATTTTCTCCTTTGACTCCACACCATTTTAATTTTAAGCTGTTAAGAGGCACATGTGCAAACCTGAAACTGCTGCTGTACAAGTTACTCAACAGGTTGTTGCTAGCTTATCAATGATTGATTATGTTAGTTGATGCCACCCACCTGGCTTAGCTGGCCGAAAGAGGCTGAGCGGATAAAGCCTTTCTTCTACCTACATCCCCCAGATGTTGTGCGGTTCTGGATTGGAGTTCAGTAAAATTATTGAACATTCTATTGGATGTCTTTTCTATTGACATTGAACACGTGACTATCACGATATACACTGTTATTGATTTATGTCCAGCCCTACTTGATAAGCTGAAAATCATCAAGCAGATGAAACAAAGTTTGGTTATGTTCAGGAGAATCTAGCAGAGGGCTTTGGACAGCATGTTGAACGAGGTGAGGCCACATCTGCACCCAAAGGTCAGCACGCTTCATATGAAACCTGAAATTCTATTGGGTCCTAATGGGTTTTACTGAGAAGGATGAACTGACAAGAAACAGATGATGACCTGGAGAACCATGCCACTCACCCAGCGATATGAGCGAAATGGAGAGTCAAACTCATTTTATTTTGGGCCACTAGAAGCTCTTGAACGTCCTCAAAGGACCAGTTGGGGCAGAATATGATGAAAAGTTACCCATTAACAACTGTTAAATTATAAAAAGAGAGCTGACTCTAGATTTGAGGAGTTTCTTAAAATATGGAAAACCTTTTTACCATAATGTAATTTGGCACTAAGTAAGCACAACTGATCTCTGGAGACTGGCCAGATCTGGCACGCCATAGCCATAGCCATAGCCATAGCCTCCTGAGTTTGACACAGTGCCATAATAGGATCTTGGAGTGGATCCTGAATGAACTTGTTAGAATGCATGACCTTGAAGTTCTGCCAAATTAGGGAGGGTAGGGTGGGATAAATATGAAGATGAATAATGCTTGTGTATTTTTGCACTGCAAAGATGAAGGATGAATGAGTCGTGAGCAAGTACATCTTACCTAGAAATGACCCAGAGCAGGTGTTGGCAGGAGTGAATGCTGATGGGAGGAGCTAAAAGCAGGCTGAGAAGTGGGTCGTGCGAAGTGCCACCAGGTGCAGACGTGGCATGGCTGGTGGTGATGAGCTCCTGAAGCGAAGTGAAGAGATGATATGGAGCGATACAGCGTGTCCATAGAAAAGATGAATGCAGAGGGGAAGTGATGAACGTCAGCGGTAGGAGGGAGAGACGATGAATGGTGGACTGAAGAGGGGCACCAGCCCCAGAATTGAACAACAGCGCTGGATAACTGCAGCCGGGATGCAGCTATGAGCCAGAGAAGAGGGAGACCCAGGCGAGACAGACCAAGAGGCTGGGTCTTTTTTCTTTCTTTTGCAGTTCAGCTCTCACTCTCAGCAGCTTTGCCTTCCTCATGGCAGAACATTTTGATATACATCAAGGCAGTCTTGTGACCAATCATGTGTGAGGAAATGGGATTATATCATTATGTGAAAACAGAGGAGGACAGACGTGACAGTCAGATGGAGAATCTGTCCGTCCCCTCAGTCAGTCAGCGGTGAGGAGGGGAATGCAAAGATATTTGAAGATTTTATATAATATAATAATAAATTATTATTATGGTTTTGTTCAGTTGATAAAAGATACTCGTTTGCAGTGTTTTGTTCAGTAAGAAGGCCTGCTTTCGTAACAAGCAAATAAATAAAATTAGGCAAGTATAAGGCTTCTCATAAAAACACTAAAAGGATTTATTAACATGCAAAACATTTATATTTGCCAAGTTAAGATGAAACACGAGGTTACAGATGAGAATAAATCAAGCTGTACCAAAAGAGCTGGCTCATGAAAAGAGATGACCTTCCCATCACTAGTTTTGATCTATAGTCTGAGGTTGAGCAGAACCCGACCAAAAATTCAGGACATGTCGGGCCAAAATTATATGCTTGGTGGTGGTATTACAGGCCTGGCCTTTCCCTGCTGGGCACATGGTGGTAGTAGAGAGTAATGAGTGTATGTTTGGGGAAGAGAAGAACAGTTAGGGCGAAGGGACCGGGTGTGTGGTACTCAGCGTAGGGGATAGCGTAAGTTTTATAGAAGCCAGTTGAAAGGCAGGCTGTATTTGTTTTTACCCTGCCAAAGAGGAATTAAGTTCTAAAGGGCTCAAATGCCTCCTCCGTGCTTTTACCCCATCAGCGGGGCAGTATCAGACACAAGCTTGTTACCAGCAAACGAGTCGAGATAGACATCAGCCAGAAACCTCTCAACTCTGAGTCAGAGAAGCCTGTTCTGGGCTGGAAGGTAACGATTGGGTAGAGTTGTGCTCTGGCTTCTGTGGTGCATTTTTAATAAGCCTGCAATACATAGAGCACAAAGAAAACTAAAAGAGAATGTATGGTATAAGGTTGTGTTAATCTACTTATAGTCTAAACATAGGACTAGGTATTTTGTCCTGTTGAGGAAAGAAACTAAGGTGCCAAAGTTAATTAGACTGTAACAAGTGCAGTGCACTGCACAACTAATGCACACATGGCCCCACCCTGCTCCACTTCTATCAATCACACATCTCAGAAGATTTGCACTTGACTCACCCTGCGGTTACAATAAGCGACAAAATGGAGCTAGAGCATGTTAAACAAAAGCTAAAAATGGGAGAAGTTCCACTAATAAGCCAGCAGAGTGCAAAGTCAGAGGTCTGGAAGGACTTTAAACTTGTAGCGGTTTAAAATATGTCGTGTTTACTTTGGACTCAGGGCTCTGTTTAGAGTTAATCTGTTGGGTTGAATTGGGCTCGGACACAATGTCGGGTTGGATGTTTTAGGCCTGATCTAAACTCTCCTGAAAGTGCTGGCTAAGGATAAGCATAAATACAGTAAGACTGTTATTTATACTGGCGGTAATGAGACCCTGTTATGTCAATTGGAGGTCACTAAAATTAGTGGTGCTTCAGTGTGTATGTTTACTGAAAGAATGTTAGACACCACAGTTTCTCTGGTCCACATGCCTGATCTGACTGGTGATGACATGTTCAGCTTTATTCAATTCAGTTTATTTACAAAACACCAATTCACAACAAATGTTGTCTCGTGGCACTTTGCAAATAAATCATTTCAGTTCAGTCAGACATACATTCCAATTGTTCCTAGTAATCACACAGTGCAATAAGTTCAGTATTTCATTTAAATTCATTTAAAAGGTTTCTATCTAAGGAAAACCAGCAGAGCATCGTGTTACTGAGTTGCAGCATTGACTCCTCCAGGACGAGGATGTTGTGGCAGTAGACAGTCGCTTGTGCTGAGTCATTGACTTTTCACCAGTCCCTCATAGTGAGCATGCATGTAGCGAGGATGGGGAGGAAAAACTCCTCTTTAACAGGAAGAAAGCTCCAACAGAACAGAACCAGAATCTGGCTCAGTATGAGAGGCCATTAACATGTTCAGTAGATCTGAGGGAAACTCTAAAATTAGATTTTATTTTTGTGCACATCAGTACAACTATTTCACATTGCATGCGATAATGTTCAGTAGTTGTATAATCATCATTGTTAAAGCTCTTTTAATTTAATAACATTTAAATAAATGAAAACCAAGCAATGAACTCAAAAGTTGAAAACGTGTGCTGAGACAGACTTCCCAAGTGAAATTTGTTCATTTTGTAAGTGGGCTTAACATGAAAAGAACTGATAATTTCAGTTTTAATAGAGAGAAACTGATGTAGTGTTATGGGAGTTCCCATCACTATCACTTCAATAAGAGCCTGCCATAACTTCCTATTGTTTACACAAACATTATTACTGTTTAAAACCACTTTAATTGAGCATTACATTAAGAAGAGAAATTAAGCGTAACATGACCTCCTAACCAGCTAAACTGTAATATTCAAAAGGCTGCAGAGTAATTGCCTTGTTTAAAAAAGAAAGGCCTCACTGGGTCCATATAAGAGTGGTCAGTTCTGTCACTGAGTCAATTCCAGACATAGCTTGGTCTAAACACAGAACCTTTTATGGAATTATCCTAATTAGTGAGCCCATTAGCCTTAATGGGGAGTAATGGGCAGTTAGATGTTATTTGGTAAAACAACACGCCAGAGGCTGGAGGTGTTTTATTACCGCTCTATATTAGGCACATCTCTGGAAGGTAAAGAATGTTTCCAGATCGCAGGCAAAATTACCCAGGCGCTAATGGAGTTTCTACTTGTAGCAGAGGAGAGACCACCCAGCAGGAAAGCATAGTACCGTGGGATGCTTGCTGTATGCTAGAGGCAACTTTAAGCTCAGTGGGCTTCTCAAAAAACGCACAATTCAAAACATTTACAAGTTGCAGAAAAAAAACTCTTCACTGCTTCTTCAGTTGGTGTAATGGAGACCAGTGGTTCCATTATTCATGAAATATGATTACTGATGATACTGTTATGTATCATTGAATTACAGACCAAATCTTTTATTTCAATTCTTTCTTCTAGTTGTCTTCAGACATTTGGAGAGACATTCTTGAGAAGCAGAAGGACTGATGTTCCTTCCTGTTTAACAAGAATGTAATTTTAAAAAAACTGTCAATTTGTGTTTAATTTAATTTCTGTTGGTTTAACTTATGAGTTCAACAATTTAGCTTTTTATTGGACCAATCAGTCACATCTTCCTGGTTTGTCTCCTCAGCAGGGCGGGGCAGCAAAATGGAGACATGCTCCAGCTGTTGCTTGAAGCATACCAGTTAGATAGAAGAGGGGTAATGTGTTGAAGAGTTGTGCTGTATTTGATTTATTCTCTTGACTGACCTTAGATTTGTGTAGTTGTAGTGATTTGTACTTATGTAAATATTTATTGGTACCATTTATTGTCTGTGGTGTTTGATTTGTGTAAATATTGTTTATTTCTTGTTTTCTAATTATTCCTTTTCGTGGTCACTTCCTGTAGATCACTCAAGGTGTAAAAGGCAGCTGATTACTTCCAGTGTGTAATATATGACTACTAATACTGCCCTAAGATGTTTGAATGATTTCCAACTAGAGCAGGCAGTACTCATCATTTCCTGGGGCATTCCTTCACATCAGCACTTCTGTAAACTGCTCCAAAAACAAATTAATTGCTTACCACAGTGAAAGCTAACAAGCTGTTTAGTGTTTTGTTGGGTATGAATTTTGGGTAAAGTATTAGCACCAGCATCACTGTCTCAGAGATTTGTGATATTTTTTGTAACTAATTTAAATTCAGTCTCTGTATTTGAACTTCACCACGGGCCATTTGCTTTACACAAGCACCGTTAGTCTGGAGCTGACTGTATTATCTGCCTTTAGGACCCCAGCCAAGTGAATAGAAATGTTTCATTGAGTGTCTTCTTACCTTGAATAACCTGTTACAATAGAGATCAACAGTTTAATCAAAACAAAGATGTCAAGTATATTTTACACCACACTGAGTGACCTTCCACTCATGAAGTAAAAAAGCATTTAGACAGAGGTAGCAGCATTATGCCTCAAGTGTATTAAAAGTCCCTTCACACATCAGAGAGATACTACGACAATGTCAGAAAATCAACCAGAATGTGCAAGGTCCTTGCAATGTTTAGTTTATTTAGGATCCACATTTAGCTATTCTCACAGTGGTCCACACACCACATGATTCACATCACTAAAACAGTTTTTAGAAATTAAGTAAAACAAACAAAAAAGAAAAAAAAAAAGACATGGAAGACAACATGACAGAATACATGTAATTTTAGATGAGACAGATCATTAACTGCCGTCATATATTCAGTTCACAATGAGGAACTTACATTGGATAAGATAAATCTTTATTGTCCACCAGGGTGGAAAATTTCCTTCAGCTCTCCAACCATAAAATAAACACATTCATATAATCACAATGTCAACATTTTTTGCAGAATAAAAGACTTTGCATGTCATAGGTAGATGTTGTCATTTAGTTTGGTTAAGAATGGTTATTGCACTGGGAATAAACGACTTCTTATAAATGCTCTTAGTTGCCCGAGGGTCCTGATAACGCCTTCTTGAGCTCAGAGGTTCAAACTAACGAAAAAGAGGATGGAGGCTATCTGATAAAATATCCCTTGCTGTCTTCCATGCTCTTTCAGCAAACAGCTGAGATGAAGCTTTTTGTGGTTTCCCCACTATTTTACCTGTGATTGAAACAATTCTTAAAAGTTAATTTGTTTTTTTTTTTTTAGTCTACAGCTCAGGTGACCATACCAGGCAGGGAGTTTGTTTGCAGTTGACTAAATATTGTTTTATCTGTCCTTCAAATTTTTTTTTTTTTACCATCGTTAAATATAACATCAGTTGCAATTAAATTCCAGAGTTGCATACCACAGAACAGCACAATTCTTTTCTGTACATTAGTTCTAACTTTTACCAAAATGTCTCTCCTTTTAATAGCATGCCTTAGTTAAATGAAAATGTGTATTTTGGTTAAATGATATATTTTGAAATTAAAATCCCAGGTGTTCTAATATCAACAACATTTCTGAAAAACACAAGTAGTCAGGAGCTTTATCTATCTTAAATAGAAGCCATCCTAAGATGTCATTATTTTCTAACACTTGTAGAGTAATGACAACAAAGCACAATGCAAGCTGTTCTATTTTGAATAATTTGAAGTTTATTAATACACTATAAAAAAAAAAAAATCAGTAAAATTTATTGTAAAAAAAACTGTAAAATACCAACAGTCAACACACCGTAAAATTCAAAACATTATATTACCATAGAAAATACATTGAATTACCATAACTCAAGAAACAGAAATTTCCCGTAATTTCTAGAGTTATGAAATGTAGAAAACACAGAAATTTATTGTGGAAATCTTAAAAACTGTAAAACCCATAGAAAATTATTGTAATACTGCCAGCAGTTAATTACCCTAAAATTAACGGCACTAATCGACCAAAATAACAGATTTAGCTGATTTTTATATTTAAATGTATGGTTCAAAACCAAAAACGAGGCTGCAAAATTTTATACAGTTGATATGATATGTAGGTTTGATAATTGATTTCAACAAAATACATATGTTAAAAAAATGTTTCTGTTGTATTGTTCTATAGGATTCTAGTGCAGGGGTTCCCAAACTTTTCAGCTTGTAACAACCCCCCCCACCCACCCACCCAAAAAAAGAGAATGCTATTGGTGACCTTACAAACCCCGTACATATAATTGTTTCTCTCTATATATTGATTTATTTCACAAAAAATATAGTGACATAATCATATACATTTTTAAACAATCTATTTAAAAAAATGAATTTAACTGTTTACCTTTAATTAAATTTAACTATCTATCTTTTAAAAGGTGTATTTAATTATTTAATGATACATATGTAGACGAGTTCATTGTTATTGTTTACGTTGGCCATTCGTGCACATGCGCTCTAGATGTGTGGCAACAGAACTTCCGGTTGGCGTTCTCTCTATAGGGTTTTAATGTTGCTTCTGAACTGAACCGTTCATTTTAGTGAAACAATGAGTTTATACTCTCCATATGTGATAGTGCTTTTTGATTTGAAAGAACATTTTGCTCTTTATGGCCTGCCACTGGGATCTAATGAGAGGAAATAGAATCACAGCCACTCCCTTAGGAGGTCAGGGGTTAAAATCTATCATTCCAAAAGTAGCCACATCAGACTGCATAATATGCCTTTATTAAAACATTAAATAGTAGTAATAGTTTAAGTTTGTCAAATGTAAAAGTAATAATGTAACAAGATAACAAAATGAAACATATTTGAAAACTAGTAGGAAATAATTAGACATAGTAATCATCCTAGAAATAATTGTTCTGGTTTTCTGGTCAGTGTATACAATCGCACCAGGTACACCTGCACCTTATTACATAGATACACAAATCTATATCAAAATATAAAATTCTATAGGCTATGAATTGCCTACATAGCCTACAGCTAAATAAATACCAAATACAGGAAAAACACATTATTTGAACTATATTTCATAATCAAACTGGAAAAAGTACACCTAACATTTGACTTACCTGCCATGCAGGTGCAGTGTTGACACTACCACGATCATGCAGTGGGTCAGTGATTCTCTGCCCAGACTGGACTCAGGCTTTAATGGAGCACACACGACTAGTGGGGATCATATCCTGACATAATACACCTTTTACATGTCCACAGGCAAAATATTTGAAAACTTCTAGCGACTTGTCAGCTTCCAGTAACTCTCATAGAAGGGGCAGTTTGTCCTCTTGTCGGTCCAGCCGGTCAAAATACAGGTCTGGCAGGCTATTTCCATCATACACAAGTTGATTTTTATAATGCTGCTTGTCCTCGGGTAGATGCGCTTAACACATATGGAGAGTATGAACTCATTGTTTCACTAAAATGAACGGTTCAGTTCAGAAGCAACAGTAAAACCCTACAGAGAGAACGCCAACCGGAAGTTCTGTTGCCACACATCTAGAGCGCATCCATGCGAATGGCCACTGTAAACAATAACAATTAACTTTTCTATACGATCCACTTGTAAGGCATATGGAGTTCCCTGGGGAGCAGAACTGAGGGGGCTAATTAAAGCACCCAGAAGAATTGTCTCTTATGTTTATAATCAGTTGTTAACAGCATGTGTCAGACCTTCTTTTGGAATGATTGGATAGGATAGGTTGAGATAAGGATTTGGCCACGTATGGGCATGCAGTTAGCACGAGGGTGGTTTTTTGGGAGAGTATTAAGAATGGTGTGTGTTCCCCATAATGAATTATAAAGCATGAGAATTCCTTGCTTTTGACGTCATTAAAGGCTTTGTCAAGAGAGCGTAGTGGTTTATTTTCATGGTGGCAGTGTATCACGATACTGTGTGGAGCATGGTGGAAGTAGATCATGACATTGGAGCTATAAGAGACATGGTGCATTCTCTTTGCACCCAGAAGTTCTAAATGCCTGCAAAAGTCTGATTTCTGGCTGAGAAAGGTGAAGCACAAAGAGCACCTCTGAGTTTAGTATCCAGTTAGAGCACTGTATGAAAGTTGCAGGTGTCAACTATCAGTTCCATGTCTGTACCTTGTTCAGGAGCAAACAGTACCTTATTCTAGGCAGGGTTGTAATGTTCTGAGCTGATCTAGCTGAAAGGTTATTGTGTTGCCACAAGGTTAATTTCCTCAGTTTCACTTGTGTCTGTTCATTTGAAGAGGAAAAAACTTCCACAGTACTCCGAAGTAGAAAATAAATAAATAAATAAATAAAAGTTTTAATCCACAGTTTCACAAAACCTTTCTACAAAAGCATCCATGCCCACGTTTTCCTCCACAATAAACAAAACTAGGGTAGAAAAACCACATGGCTCTGTCTAATCCTTCAGTGCCTCCCCTGCAATACCATCTCTGTCCCTTGTTCCCCGGCTCCAGCGCTGCACCTAATTTACATAAAACCACGAAGTGGAGTCCAAACAACAAACCAGCTTTTACTGAAAACCTGTTCACAACAAGATCCTAACATGTAAACATAAATGTAACGAAATAATTTTAACTTTTAACCCTAAATTTATTATTAAATTAATTTTTAAACAAAATAAGGTTTAACAGCAAAATAAATACTTTAAATATAAACTAACTTAACTTGACTCCCACAGTTATTAAGCCCATCCTTCCTGAACTAGGTTTTAAGCTGAACATCAAATGAGACAGTGACATCATTTTGAAACTATGTTGAAAGAATTGCATCTTTGCAGTTTGAAATGCTCTAACGCAAAGTGCACACGGCTTTAATCACTGAAGCCATCGATGATTGCAGCAACTGGTTGGATTTGAGACAAGGTACTGCTCATCTGACATGTGCTGGCTTATCACAATCAATCATCCTGCCTTATAAACACTTGGCACAAAAGTTAACTGACAAGTCTTGCGGATACTCAGTCAGACATGAGGCAGTCTGACTGTCAAGCGGCTTAATTTAGCATGACTTTCTGTAGCTTTCACAGAGTTCACTGTCTGCTCGCTGATTCTTCTAGTTCAGTTGGAAGTCCTCAAGGTTTCTTGACTTGCTTGATTATTGTAAAAAAAAAGTTTTAATGCTGCAACATTAGAGTCAATAGTACCAGATAGGAACTGGTGTTCTGGCTATTTTAATATCAGATTAAAAACACAGCTAGAAGTCAAAACTACTGACTTTTTTGTAAGAAAGCAAACATGTTTTCTTCTGTGGAAGTATTTAAATTATTTAATTCGATAAACTGTTGTGTACATTTAGCTAGTAGCATGACGACAGTGGCTTACTTCATACACCTTGAACATTTCCATATTTTGTCCCAATACAACCACAAACAAATATTTCATTGTAATTTTATGTGAAAGACCAACACAAAGTGGTATATAGTTGTGAAGCAGAAAGAAAATTATACATGATTCAAAACATTTTTTACAAATTAAAAACTGAATAGTGCAGTGTGCAAATGTTTTCAGCCCCCCTGAGTCAATACTTTGTGGAACCACCTTTTGCTGCAATTCCAGCTGCCAGTCTTTCAGGGTCTGTCTCCACCAGCTTTGCTTGTTTAGTGACTGGAATTTTTGCCCGTTCTTCTTTGCAAAACACTTCAAGCTCAGTCAGATTACATGGAGAGCATTTGTGAACAGATTCTCAATTGGGTTTGGGTCTGGACTTTGACTGGGCCATTCTAACACATTAATATGTTTTGTTTAAAACCATTCCATTGTAGCTCTGGCTTTATGTTTAGGGTGGTCGTCCTGCTGGAAGGTGAACCTCCGCTCCAGTCTCAAGTCTTCTACAGACTCCAACAGGTTTTCTTCCCAGTATTTGGCTCTGTCCATCCTCCCATCAACTCTGACCATCTTCCCTGTTTCTGCTGAAGAGAAGCACCCCCTGAGGACAATGCTGCCACCACCATATTTGACAGTGGGGATGGTGTGTTCAGAGTGATGTGCAGTGTTAGTTCTCCGCCACACATAGTGTTTTGCATTTTGGCCAAAAAGTTCCATTTTGGTCTCGTCTGACCGAAGCAGCTTCTTCCATGTTTGCTGCGTCCCCAACATGGCTTCTGGCAAACTGCAAACGGGACTTCTGATGGTTTTCTTTTAACAATGCCTTTCCTCTTGCCACTCTTCCATAAAGACCACATTTATGCAGACCACGACTAATAGTTGTCCTGTGGACAGATTCCCCCATCTGAGCTGTGGATCTCTGCATTTGGTCCAGAGTCACCACGGGCCTCTTGGCTGCATCTCTGATCAGTGCTCTCCTTGTTGGGCCTGGAAGTTTAGGTGGACGGCCTCGTCTTGGTAGGTTTACAGTTGGGCCGTACTCTTTCCATTTCCGGATGATGGATTGAACAGCGCTCTATGAGATGTTCAAAGCTTGGGAAAGTCTTTTTCCAGCCTCAGCCTGCTTGAAACTTCTCCACAACTTTCTCCCTGACCTTCTGCTGTGTTCCTTGGACTCCATGATGCTGTTCGCTCCCCAATATTCTCTTAACCAACCTCTGAGGCGTCACATAGCAGCTGAATTTATATTGAGGTTAGATTCCACACAGGTGGACTCGATTTAGTCATTAGCAGTCATCAGGCAACTTCTGAAGGCAATTGGTTGCACTCAGAGAAAAGGGGCTGAATACTTTTGCAAACTGCACATTTCAGTTTTTTATTTGTAAAAAATGTTCTAAATCATGTGTAATTTTCTTTTTACTTCACAACTGTATACCACTTTGTGTTGGTCTTTCACATAAAATTCCAATGAAATATATTTATGTTTGTGGTTGTAATGGGAGAAAATATGGAGAAGTTCAAGGGGTGTGAATACTTTTGCAAGTACAGTTTTGGTTTTCTCGACTCCACTGTTTCATTTGACTCCCCACTCAGCCCCTTCAGACTAGCCAGCGGCAATTAGCAAACATCTGGTGGAACTGCGCACCTATTGAGCTCATTATAGGAGCTACTTCTCAGTACAGCGCTGGTAAAAACGTTGTTAAAGGGTTAGCTGTTGTGATGACTTCCTGAAGGTGGAGGTTCAGAAAGAGCAGGACTTTCTTAAAGAGACAGAGGCCCAATTTCAAGGCGTTACATTACAAAGTCAAATTTCTTTTAAGTCATATTTGATATATGTAGCATTTTTGTAACAATGGAAGGTAACATAGTTACTTGATTGTGCTATAAAATGATTCTATGTGCCTGGAAAACACAGGAAACACTGGGAAACCATCATGCATGGTTGAATGCACGGCAAGCTTTTGTGTTTTAACATCAGTGGTCTGAATTTCCTCCTTTGGACAAGGAGGCACAATATTTAAGTTCGACCATGATGTCATTTATTTTGGTTTAACTGGATAAATATTGTCAGCAGTCCAGCTGCATTAATCTGTCCTACACAGACATCTTTCGCCTGCACAATTTGTGGAACATGCAGCAGACAAATATAATCTGCGACACCTTTTCTAGCCTTCTGTGTAGGCACTCTCCTGTGCTGGAAGTTCCCAAGTTAGGTAATCCTGCAGCTCAAAATTACCATTGCTGAAGGATATGTCTCACCTATTTTTTTAATTATATTTCTTTCTTTTTTTTTTTTTTTTTTTAAATATTCTAAATATTTAACAAGCAATGTCTTCTGTCATTGTATCTATGCCGCCTCCTTGTCACAGTGACCGCAGACATTTTTGAATACAAGTTTGCACCTGTTTAATAAATCGCATTGCGGATGGTAAATTAATATATTTGTTTATCCTCCTCCCAGTATTTTGCATTTTCTGATGATCAGCATATGTTTTGAATATTGCTGATGGCAGATGCTGGTCATTTTGCTCACGCAATCCTGTTTGCACCTTGTTGATAGATCAGGTGTGCGCGTGCTATCAAGTTTGCAACTGTTCTTAGACACACAAACATTTTAAAGATCAGCCATGTTGCAGAACAGCTTCAAAATAAACTGATTTGTGTTTGCTATGCTAACATGAAAAGGATCTTCTTAGTCTCAACAAGTAACTATATTCAAAGGCAGAGACACACATCCCTCATGAGTGATGAGTGTGGTTTTGGTGAAATGTAATATATCATTGCCAGATCACATCTACAGTTTGATAAATTATCCTAAAAAATTCGTATTGGCTTCAAACTGCAGTATGTAACTTTCGTAAAAAATATTTTTGTTGAAACTGTCACTATGTTGTGACAGAATGGTATGAGACCGATAACCTGTGAAAAAAAATCGAGCTCCTCTGCCTTCTCCCAGTGCTTCCAGTGCTATGTTGAAACTACCAATCCCTCCCCTGCTCTTTACTACACTGCAGCTCACAGAGGCTAGGCTAGTTAGCATGGCCATGATGGATAAACAATTTTCCTGGAATGTTAAGTTGTTTCTCCGCCATTAGCACATTTAGCAGTCAGTAAATGATGTTGAGTGACAGCACTAAGACCCTCCTCCTGGCTCTGATTGGTAGGCTGGTAGGCTCAGGGAGGAGATGGAGGAGCTTGATCTTTTCACAGATTATCTGTCTCATACCATACTGTCACGACATGGAGACAGTTTTAACAAATATGTAAAAAACATATTTTTGTTAAAGTTACATATTGCAGCTTTAAGCACACACCTGTTATCTTGAAGGTTCTATTTATGTGGCCCTCTAGAGTCTGGTGGGCCACATAAATAGTTATGGCGGGCTGGATTTGGCTCATGGACCTTGAGGTTGACACACGTGCTCTACACAGAGATAGCATATTTAACCAAAGTGCAGAGTTGGTCACATGATGCAGTTAAGATAATACTACTACTACTACTACTACTACTAATAATAATAATAATAATAATAATAATAATACATTTTATTTGAGGGGACCTTTCAAGAACCCAAGGTCATCTTACAAAAACAAACAAACAAAAAACAACAAATAATAAACAGTCAGTAACAATGACATAAAGCAAGTCAGGAAACAAGATGCAAGAACAGTTAATCCATGTTAAAGTGAATATCCCGGTTTGAACAGGTGCGTTTTCAGCTGTGATTTAAAAGAGGAAGAGAGTCTATGTTCCTAATGGCACTAAACCAGGCAAGAGGTGTGTGACTGATGCCAATGGATGCTAATCGGTTCAGGAGAATATTTTGAGAAATGGTATCAAATGCTACACTGAGATGAGAAGGATGAGAACGGTGAGGAGGCCACAATCAGCTGCCATCAAAAGGTCATTGGTGATATTTAACAAAGCTGTTTCTGTACTATGGTGGGGTGAAAACCAGACTGGAATTGTTCATAAAATGATGCTTATTGAGGTGTGAGTGGAACAAGGAGGCAACAACTTTCTCAAGGATTTTTGAAATAAAAGGAAGGTTAGATATTGGGCGAAGGTTATCAGAATTAGTAGGATCTGAACCAGACTTTTTGAGAATAGGAGTGATAGAAGCCATTTTTAGAGATGAAGGAACAATTCCAGTGTTAAGGGGAGAGTGGATAATAGTGGTTATGAGAGGAACCAATGTGGGCAAAAGTTAGTTAAGACAAGCTTTAACTAATATTGTGGGAAGAGGGTCAAGCTGGCAGGTGGATGATTTAGATTTCTGAATGATATTAGATGCATCAGTTGTGGAAGGAAGAGTAAAACTTGAAAATAACTGACAGGGGGACAGCGTGGAGAACAGGAGGTCAACTTCAGCGTTAGCAGCTCCTACAACCTGCAGGGTTGCTGACATCCACCAACATCCAAGTTGTTGGTGGATGTCAGAAATTTTGACAGTGAAGAAAGACAAAGACAAGACAAGAGAGGAAGCTGCAGCAGGCAGTGCAATCTATCTTTTACTGTGAACAACCTTGCAAATGGTGAAAAACTCTAGGATTGCTAGGGTAATCCCTGACTTGTTAGATAAACAAACAATATGCATACCCTGAAGTGTGGCTTTGCAAACTGTTGACAGGAAAATCAGCTGTGGTTGGTTAAAACTTTCCATGCAAATTGCAGCTATACATAAGGCTGTTAATGCAGCTGACATACAATTCCAGAGAGTAGACCAGCAACAGGTAGAAGGAGTAACATTGTGTCATGGATATTGATCATTTAAAAATGTCTTGCTCAGGACATAACTTTAACATAGTTAAAATCACCTTAAATGAAACTAGAGTTACAGTACCTATAAAAAAAAATCACCCCAGGGCTCTAGCCTAACTTTTTTTCATAAGTGCATCCAAACTTTTGACCACATCACATGTATCATTACAGTTTTAAATGTTTATTTTTGTTTTAATCACTGTCCTTAAAGGCAATATGGCCTTGTAAATGATTAATTAAGAATCTAATAAACAAAGTTCTTTATTTGAAGCAAAACTGTACAAGACAGGTAACTAACTGAAAAAGTATTGCTGCAATGAAGGAAATTTTAAACTTAAGTGTGTCAAGACAAAAATAAATGAATGAAATGAGATAAAAGAAAGTCTAAATTATAGGTTCAAATGTTTAGAGAGACAAAAGTAGGACATCTTATGAACATCAGAAGCTGAACATCTCATAATGTTCAAGAAATTTTTATAAAAAATTATTTCAGACTTGAACTCAGAGAAGGGAAGTTATAACTTTTACAGTATTGTTGGCAACGATAAACGATATCATCTCAGCCCTATCTGATGATTTGTCTGCTGCTACCTGCCACTGAAAGCCAGTGGGTAGAGAAGACACCTGAGTAGTTCATATATCATGGCATGTAATGTGTTTTATAGATACATTGTGCTTTTTCAGTGTTTCAATTCGAAATCTATGAGAACCAGGGGGTTGGGGGGTGTTTATGAGTGGTTAATTTCCATACACTTTCCCAAGTTGCAAACGCAGACATTGGGCCAAGCCCATGGATGAGAGGAAAGATAGTTAAAGGTTAAAGTCTCCAAATTTTTGTGACTAAGCAGGGACTATGTGGATACCACCTTTTACTCAAAATAGACAAGTTGGAAGGTGCTGTTTCAGAGCAGGTTTGCCAGTACTGGCATTTATACAATATGATCTGTCTATGAGGGCTCATTTTCTGAGAATACTGCACCAACGTACGCATCAAGTATAAAAGCCGCACTGCTCGCTCGGCTCACCCGTGTTCAATGCATACCTCTAAAAGCACTCAGCCTTTAGAGCAAAGTCTGAGCAAAGAGCAGGTATTGAGAAAGTCTGAGGTTTAAATGGACACATGACAAATTATTTTGTTCAAATAGATATGTGCTCTCATCATTCTCACCGCAAGCTCAGGTTGGGGGCACAAATATAATGACATAGTTATCAGCAGTGCAATAGGAGGGACCAGACTGGAAGAGCAGTTCTTGAGCAAAACTGCAGGAAAAGTGAGAATGTTTAACCATTTCATCCTCCACAGATGTGACACACATAACCTTGGGAGGTTGATGTGTCCATGTCAGAGCATTGGAAAGGCCTTAACTTCTATATATTGTCCTCATCCCTGCTGTATCCACTGTATGTATCTGACTAGCCTGGCCTACTTGACCACAGCAAGCCACATAAACATGAACAGCTGGACCATGGCTAGGGGGGGGGTGCCCACCTTCACTATTTCTGATTGATTTTGACCACGCTATGGGCCTAATATGTGTTTTTAGGTGCACTATTGAGAAATCATGTTGCATTTGCGACCACTTTGGTCTAGAGCCCTGCATCCCCCTGGATGTTTTACCCTTTTTATTGTTTTTACAAATCAGTCATAATCAACAAAATTTGGCTTTTTTGACAAAATTTACAAAAAACCCCATCTTTAATGTGAAAGTATTTTCTTCAAAATAATGGCAATTAAATAATTAATGCTGCAAGCAGCATTGGGCGGCCCTCCACAGCTCAGCATTGCTCCGGCCTTGTGACTGCGGGAGCTCTGGCACCGCAACCCATCACTGTCGTCGATGCTCTGACACTTCTCACTACACCCATCCACTAGACATTGCATTTGATGAATCTTCCAAATCGCCTTCAGTCTGGTTCAGTATGAATCCAGCAGCAAGTGTTTAAAGTCAGGTCAAAATGCGACCTTCTAGAAATGACTTATAGTCCCTTCCTGTTTGGTTGAGAAAGATTGGCTTGTACTTCCTGTAGGATTATTAACATGTCATATGGTTATCAAGTGTTTTTAGATCCCGTTTCAATGTTATATGACACACAGGGAGAAGTTGGTGGAGTAACCAAATAATCTTCACTTTCCTCTCTGAATGGTCAGGGCTTTATTGGTGTCATTAACGTACCACACCAATGTGTCAAGCAGTTATCCCTGATGATGCACAAAAAATCTGGTGCAGATTGGATGATGTATCAGGGAGATATACCTGTTGAAAAATTCTGCTGGGCGCACTGGAGTAAAATTCTATTATAATCCTATTGGCCTCTTTAAATGTTAACAAACGTGATTCGTATCCAGTTTGGTGCAAATCGGATGATGCATGTGTGATTTAGAGCCAACCACATGCAAACGGCGAGGGATTGGAATTGGCCTTTCTACCCCGCCCACATGCTCCAGCCACCAGCCAGTGTTGAAAGATTCAGCATCATGTTGATCTGTCATCAGACACAGGTTTACAACTATATAAATGAAATTGTAAAAGGAAAAAAAACAGCAGCAAAACAGGTCACTTCCTGTTCAAGTGGGGCGGAGCTGAGGTGATGTCACCAATTGACCAAGTAAATGTGATTAGTGCTGGTGTGTTATGACACACGGAAAGTTTCATAAAGATGTGGCATTGTATGTGGAAGTTAGTCCACCTTGATATTTTATGCCGAATGGTCAGACTTTGAGGCTAGGCCTCATGCTTTTTCATGCTTTGATGCAGAAAAAAGATTTTGATAACTTTTGATCTTCAATGCCTCAAGAATGTGCTGAATGATTCTGAAATCTGTATCTCAAAAGCTGGAGGAGGAGTTTCCTCAGATACGTGTGTAAAAAAGACAAAATGACAGCTTTGATCCAAAATGGCCGACTTCCTGTGGCGTTTGGACCAGGGCTCCAAGACACTTTTCTGTGGGTCCTGACAAGTGTGCCAAATTTCACGATTGTCAGTCAAAGCATGGCTTGGGGCTAGTTTTGTAAAGATTTCTAAGGGACGCTGTGGAGTAATTAGGCCACGCCCACCAAATATTGGGGTGTATTTCTGTTGGGGTGGATTAGAATCGATCATAGTGAGTTTCGTGCAGATCAGCTGAAATATGTAGAAATTAGGGCCAAACGTTTGGCAATGGTGTGATGTCTGACTTCGCCACACCGCCACAGCCATGCCCTCCACTAAAAACTCTTGGTGCTTTAAAGCAAGTGAGACCAACTTGTTATCTGTCTTCTGACACAAGATCATCTTGATCAGGTCAAGGGGATCAGAGGTGGAGCTTTCCAAGAAAAGGAACATCCTGTTCTGAGGGGGCGGGGCTTAGATGACGTCAGCATATGACCACATAGGATCATCTGGCATCCAACATGGATGACTCATATGAAATTTGGTGCAAATTGACCTTTTTATGTGAAAGTTATAGCGGTTCGAAATTCATGGTGAATAGGGCAAGTTTGAGGCCCAGACTCACCCCTTTAACATGCTCAAAAACTCAAGATTTTGATCACTTTTAATCCTCAATGCCTTAAGGGTTTAGTGACCAAGTTTGAAGCCGATAGCTCAAAAGCCCTCGGAGGAGTTTGTTAAAGTTTGACGTATGAAAATTCAAACATGGCCAAAATTGACCCTTTGACCTAAAATGGCCAACTTCCTGTTGGGTTTAGGGCATACCTCCTGGAGACTTCTTTTGCCCTGGGGGCAAGTTTCAGCTCTCTTGGATTTACCAGTTGGTCTATCTCACCTTAGGGGGGTGCTGTAGAGTCGCTTGGCCGCGCCCACTTTTGATTCCGTTAAAATACTAAAATTTCAGTTGGGGGGCAATTTTGGGTGAAGTTTGGTGAGTTTTCGTATATGTTTAGGCCTCCAAATTAGCGCCTCAAATGTGTCAACAACAACAACAACAACAACAACAACAACAATAATAATAAACACTACAATTACAATAGGCCTTTGCAGCGCTTTGTTGCTCGGGCCTAAAAATATTTAACATGAAATAAGTTTATCAACACACAGCCTCTTTTTTTTCCCTATGTGTCCTGTCTGCCAGGGTAGCATTCAGAATCGTCTCTATATGATCATGTCTATAAGGTTTCTCCCTAAGAATATTTGATAATAGGTGTGGGGGCCCACAGAGCCACCCCCCAGGATATGTGGACGACATGAGGAAGACCAGAGCCACAGACACCCAGTGGCTCTGGTCACTGGTGACACTCCCCAAGTACGGAGCCACAGGAGCTCCCCGCAGGAAAAATCAGAACCCCTCCCCAGAGGGCAGCAGAGGCAAGCCCCGGGTGACCTCCGTCATGATTCCACTTTTCTGCAGCAAACTTATAAATGAGCTTCAACCTGCTTTTTCTTCAGCAGTGGAGTTTTTTGCAGTGAGGAGCATAGAGGTCACTGTGTCTGAATGCATTACTTATTGTTTTCATTAACAGCTGTACCTGTTCATTTCAGATCTATGTGAAGCTCTCTGTGAGTGCTCATTGGTTCTTGAACTCTTCTGATTTGTGAAACACCTGGTCATGCCTGCTTTATGGAGATTTTTTTCCTTTTTCAGTTCTAGATCATGCTCCCAGCAATCAAAAATTTAGAAATTCATCTATACCTAATGCCATAAGTATGTTTTGGAACAATCAGGCTATGAATACTTAATGTGCTGTACCTTGGTAATGAGAAATGTTTATCCATCATTATATCATCAATTAGGACTAAACCAGTTGCTGTCACTTTGGTCTGAGAATTCTGTCTGTGTCTTTTAACAACTTCTTTTCTTCATGTGTTCAATATTCATTTTCTTTGCCATTTTGCTTTATTACACTTAACTTACTACATCCACCTGTTTGTGCTGGGATTTTCCTTTTAATTTGCAGATTACTTTGGGTAATATTGAGATTTGGTGTCAGTTTAATGTCAATAGCTCAATATATTTATTGAAAAAAATGACATATGAAGAGTTATATAACTGAGCATTTAAAAATGGGTATAAAAATAAAGCTAAATCCAAAGATTTAAAGTTGAATTAGTTTTACAAAAGGGAAACACCCTATTTTACTTCACATCATCATTGTAACTTTTTATAACTGTAGACAGCAGGTTTCTATTGAAGGACATGAAAAGTGTTTGTTACTGTTGTATTTCTTCTAGGAGCAGCTAAGAGTAATGATAAACACCACGTGCCAAAGTGATCCCATCTGGGATTGGTAAAACTCTCCATTTCCCCCTGAGACTTTGTGATCTTCTCTGATTACATGTGACAGCCTCTGACCTGTGCTCAAGGCTTCTTCTGACATGCAAGACTGACAATTATTGTAATTTGCAGTAATCTGCAGTCTCTGAGGCAGGGTCAATGTTTAGACCCATCACTGAGCTGATGTAGGACTAATAAATGAGGATCATGGCAATTCTGATGCTACTTGAATTTTCATATCTGAGGTACTATGGTAACTGAAACTCCCTCTGAGTGAATCACCTCCTGTAGAAATGATAAACACTAGGAATAGTGTGTTCTTTGAGGAGTGAAATCTGAAGTCATATTTCACCAAGGACTCTGCTCTTCTTCATGCTTTAAAAGCTTTTAAAAGCCATCTCATCTATCTTCAAAAAACAAACCAAAAAAATGGAAAATGTTTCAACATGAGGAGAAATGCACACTGGAGCTTCAGTTCTCGAAAGTGAACATAGGTGCTTTTAAAACTTTTTTTTTTCTTAGAGAGAGAGATGGTATATGAAGCAGAAATCTGCACAGAGACTAGAATTTGATTAGGAGCTGCATGAGTGCAATTAAAATCCAAACAGAACTAGGAACTAAGGAGGCAGGAGAATGGGGGAGTAAAGTTAGCTGTTTTTGTTGTGTAGTCATGGAAGTGTGAGAAAGATTTGCTCTAGATGCCAAATTAACTCTTTATGTTAAAATACTTAGCAGTATCAAAAATCTTCCTGGAATTATTTAAGTAAAAACTACAAACTTAAAACATGATAAATGGCAAAACCAACATTTTAAATTCAAAGTGCAAGCACCTTCACCTTCTTGGGCCTTTGCCCTCCCACCACTGTCTCAGCTCTCAGCAGCTCAGTTTACTGTGGAGGAATTCCTTCAACATATGCAGATATGTGTTACAGGAATCACAACATTACTCTGTTCTCACAGTGGATGTTTATTTAAATGTCATTACTGTCAGCTATTAAAGACTGCTTTAGTTTGTCCCACTTAGAGCTAATGTGGCTCAGCTAGAGCTACATGCTAGCAAAAACAAAAGACCATATTGCTGACATTAGCCTGTATAAAGTCTTTTTTTGTTCCATTTTGTAGTAGAATGTAATAGCCTGTAAAATTCGAATGAAGTTGTGGTGTAGTACTGTCTATCTATCGATCCATGTGTGTGCATATGCTGTGATGGACTGGCAGGCACCAGCATTACACACACACACAGTAGATGTATGTGTGCATTTGAAACCAGAAACATAAAAAGACACATGCATTTTTTTTTTACACTGTCTGACGAGAATTCAGAATAAACTTATCCTGTTTTAGGTCAGTTAGTATTACCAATTCTTTTTATTTGCTTACTGCCAGAATAATGAGCGATAGAATTTTTTAAGACAATTTTTTAT
The DNA here is from genome assembly GCA_014839685.1 of Anableps anableps. Lineage (NCBI taxonomy): Eukaryota > Metazoa > Chordata > Actinopteri > Cyprinodontiformes > Anablepidae > Anableps > Anableps anableps. The sequence goes on from CM026069.1 coordinate 39,592,004, forward strand.
TACTTTCTTTAAAGTGAAAAGTTTAAATACACTTGGTATTTGGTACCATTGCTTTAGGTCAAACCTTTTGGGTTTCCTTCCACAAGCTTCTCTCAATAGTTTGCTGGACTTCTGGCCCGTTCCTCCTGACAGAACTGGTGGAAGTGGAACTGAGTCAGGTTTGTAGGCCGCCTCACTTTCACACACCTTTTCACCTTATCAGGGCTTTGCGATGGCCGCACCAAAACATTGACTGTGTTGTCCTTAAGCTGCTTTATAACTCTTTTAGCTGTATGCTGAGGGTTATTGTCCATCTGGAAGACCAATCTGCGCCTGAGTTTTAACTTCCTGGCTGATGTCTTCAGATGTTGCTTCAATATTTCCACATAACGTTATTTCCTCATGATGCCATCTATTTTATGAAGTTCATTTCAGTTCCTCTTGAAGCAAAACAGCCCCACAACATGATGCTGCCACCCCCGTACTTCGCAATTAGGATGATAGGAGCACCCCCGTTTCCTTCAACTATAACGATGGTCATTATGGTCAAACAGTTCCATTTTAGTTTCCTCAGATCACAGGACATGTCTCCAAAAGTGAAGGTCTTTGTCCCTGTGTTTATTTGCAAACAGAAATCTGGCTCTTTGTTTCTTTTGAAGTGAAGGCTTCTTCCTCGCTGAGTGGCATTTCAGTCCATGTCAGTACAAGACACACTTCACAGTGGATAATGACACTGTCTGACCAGCTTCGTCACAAGGTGTTCCGCTTTTGTTTTGGGGTCAATTTGCACATTTTGGACCAAAATCTGCTCTAAAAGCTGTGCTAATGAAGCACATTGAAAAACACTAAATTGTTCACCAAAGTACTGACTATAAAAATACATATATTGTTGCCAATACTGTGATGTTTGGAGCCCCTAGTTCCAGGGCGCACCTCTACCATGGGCTTGGGGCAAATGAACCCCCCCTTTTATTTATATATATATATATATATATATATATATATATATATATATATATATATATATATATATATATATATATATATATAGTCTAGATTGCCTGTCAGTATTGTTTGAATTGAAAGCATGATGATTCTGGTGCAGTAGAACAAACTTTTACACATGCTGATACTTTATATACACTTGAGGCAGACCACTCATAACTTTTTCCATGTCAAAAAAACCCCCAAAACCTCCCTGTATTGTAGATGTTAATCCTTAGTTTTCCATTTATCAAAAGTTGGCTTTCAGCTGCCAGGAAGATATGGAAGCCATGCCAGACCAGATTTTGTGTGAAAGCATTAGTGTTCCACAGTAAAAGATCATTCTCATTCTTATGAATTTCATTTATGCAAATAATAACCAATCTTCTCACCAGCTTAATGATAGTGATAATACATTTGATTTAAAGGTGCCTTTCAGGGCACCCAAGCTCACCTTCCCAAAATAAAAGCAATAAAAATTTAAAATTAAAAAAGTATACATGAAAAAGAGAGTAAAATGGTACGACATGTTGATCAATCAGAGTAAAAATGTTTGTTTGAACAGATGAGTTTTCCGCCAGGATTTGTGCAAGTGTTTCCGATGTCAGGAGGGAGGGCATTCCAGAGGCGAGGAGCAGATCAGGTAAAGGTCCTGATACCCATCGTGGTCAGGTGAGCAGGAGGCACAATAAGGCTGACCTAAGAGATCATGAGGGAGTGTTAATGTAGAGGAGGTGGGACAAATATGAAGGAGCGAGGTGATGGATGGCCTTAAATGTAAGAAGCAGGATTTTGAATTCCAGCACTCCAGGCTGGTCAGGGGATGGTTGTCGCAGTACTCTACAGCAGCTTAAACCTACCAGACCCTCTTCACTATCTCACTAAGAATTCATGTGAATACCACGATAGTCCAACACAGAAAAGTCAGTGGTTCAACTAATAATAATTTTTATAATTTTCATGTGTATTTGATTGATGATTTTGATGATTTGCTGTATACTTCATAGATGGTTTTTATGATGTGAAACACTTTGAACTGTCTTGCTGCTGAAATGTGCTATACAAATAAACTTGATTTAACAGAATGAATCACTGATTTGATTTGTTTGGTAGTTATTGATGTGTGATTTTAATAACTTTCTCACATTTTCACATTTCCACTGAAATATTTATAGTACACTGCCTGTTTGAGACAATCAAGTACAAATGAACAGAAAAGCCTTTGGAAATTCATACCGGAAGGTGAGACCGACAGGGCAAGGTGAAGGATTCAAGCACCTAAGAGTGAACAACCACATGGATTTGGATCTGTTAAATGTCAACATGAGTAAGTCATGTATTGTTTCCATGATTTCTGCACAATTAAATCATTAAGTGTCATTAAAAGACTTGTGTAATAGCCCCTGCGGTGCAGCAGAGGGATGCAAAGGAATCCAATGTCAGCTCCAGGCTGCGCTGCTGTCATCAAACTTCAACAGACTTTAATCGGCAGGTCATTACAACATAACATCTCTTTATAAAGCCGAATTTAAGTGGCACACTTATTTCCAGGGCTGTGTTTGAGAGAAGGTCTGAGCTCAGTGCAACAACTGGAGAAGTATTAAGTTTTACTGTAAATTTAGCAGTGGAACGGGATGGGGGTTGGTGGGGCAGGAGGAAATAGGGAATTTAATGTTCTGCATCCACTTTGGCAAAAGACCCGCTTGCTGTCGGGCCAGGTCAATGTTCTGGAAAATGAAAGAGTCATTATGAGTGGAAACACTTGTATTTAGATCATTACCTCACATAGTGATTATTACATACAGAGTGTAATGAGTCATTGGAGGAAGATTAGTTTGTTAATCTTTAAGATAGAAAGAACCTGGAGGACACGGTGCATGCACAAAAACATTCACAGCCTTCATATACAGCTGCAGATACCTGTTTACTTTGCAGAAAGCAGTGCAGAGCTCTGACTGCACCACAGCTCTGGAGAAGATCCACTGGAGAGGAAACTTCACATCTCCCAGCTCATTTGATACTAAAAGGCTCAAACCGGAACTGTTGGATGTGTTATGCCTTATGCCTCTCTAATAAATAGACACATAATCCCTCCAACAAGCAGTTTTCATTTACATCTGATTGGAAACAAGTGGCTTTATTCCTAAAATACCAGCACAGCATATCCATGCAAATACTTTGTGTATTGGCTGCATGGGTAACAAATTGCCATATCATGTGTTACAATTACCTACTTGCTTTGGCCAACCAATACATCTTCCCGATGAAATAGCTTGAAAGCTATGAATTATGGCCATATTTCAGTCTAAAAGAAACAAACCACTAATTACGACGTGGCCTCTCGGTAATTTCAACATAGAACCCAGAATGGCACTGCAGTGTTGGGGAAAGCATGGTTTCGAATAACAGACACTACTAATTTGGTGTGGGCCTGACCCCCTGCCATCCCACCCCTTGGCCGCTCCCCCTCATGCTCCATAGGGAAAAGTCCAATCAGCCCCCATCTCCTCTGACTTTTTTTTCCCTCCTCTTTCCATTTTCTCGTGAAAGGCCTTCATGCTACCTGCAAACAGGGCACTGCCTTTTCTGAAATGTTTCTGCTAATTCCCATTTCCTTTATAATCACAAACTTTCATGTGAGTGGCTGACTGGGGAGGGGAATTGTAATTACTCTGGGGTCTCGGGCATTAACCCGGCCAGGTGTCACTGGATGGCCTGTTTACCTCAGTGATTAATGAATGGACTGCTGGTCTCTCACTGCCCCCCACCCACAGCTCCTTTTATTCACAGAGGAGCATGCCACTGAATCAATTTGCAGAGCATTGACAGCTCTGAGCCACATTACGCCTCTAAGGCCAGTTGGTACTCCATGGCCCTCCTCTTCCTACCAAATCAGCTCATCTGTTAGCTATGCTAGGTTAATGAGACCAAGTTTATGAGTGACGGCCATGCAGCATGTGCCCTGGGATAACATTTGTGTACAGGAGTTTCTTTTAACCATGATAAATTATCTTTCATTCTTCTTTAGGATAGATGAACTACAGAGTGGTTTCTTGTGTAGCGAGCCAAAGATGAAAGAAAGACAAGCTTATGTGTTTGCACTCCATAAAACACAAGTATTCATAATCCTGTCTTGAACTGACAGAGTAAAACCGGTAATAAATGTCAGCCCAGCATGCATTAAAAGATTAATGTTTCATCATTTCATTTTTTCCCCCTGATTTGACAATAGACCATGTCAGACTTCACCTGGTGATTCTGTTCAAACAGCAAATATGTTTTACCATCTCACAGTCTGCAGCAAAGCCGGTAACCACACTGTGATGAAAAGGGGTGTGAAAGCAGAACTACGTCTTCCCCTCATGTCTGTCAAAGAGGATATGGAGGTAAAGGAGTGCACAGGCTTTGTGTACACAGGTGATTACCTAATCAGCATGTCCTCTCTAAGAGGGGCCAGCAAGGGTTCATGTCACTCAACTGCCACAAATGAACCACCTAAAGCTAAATAATACAACCTCACTGAGACAGTCTTGACAAAATAGCTCAAGAGGAGGGAGGAGGGATGAAAAGTGAGCATTTCCCCTGTTAATGTGATTTTTTTTTCAGCAAATCAACAAATTATGCCTTATTCAGTATCAGGCCACTTGTCCAATTATTTTCGTAAGAGTTGATAAATAGTAGCTGTTTGCAGCATCGTGAGATTGTTTGAAAGTATTGTTCTGGATTTTTGAATTGAGGTAACAGGTTATAAACAGGTGAGATCTTACCAGCAGTGGATAACTCACTTGACATCTTTATGTAATGTAAATCTAGATTACTTGGTTCTGGACGCTAATGCTAATGGCTTGTCTGAATAGGGCCAGGACTAGAACAGACTTCCACTGTCTCAAACAACTCTTATCATGCTGTCATGGCATTTAATGCGTACCCTATTTTTTTACTTTTAAACTGTTGTCACACTTGTATTGCACCATTGTTTACACAGAAGCCAATGATGATCTAAGCATTAAACAGAGGTTTGTCATTTTTGTGTGATAAACAGGTATTGAGAACAGAAAAATTTCTGGTCAGGGTAACTGCCTGGTCATGGACTAGAGTTGTGCTTAAGTTACAAAAAAAACAAAAAAGACTCAAAGTGAGACTTAAAGGCTCATGACTTGACTCAGATTTGAGTCTCAGTAACAATCTTTATCTCATGTAATTAGGTGTGAAAGCACAGGCTGCACTCTGGCACACAGTTGGTTGCACTGTTTCCTTGGAGCAAGAGAGTCCAGGGTTCGAATTCTGGCCAGGGGTTTTTCTGCAAAAAGTTTGCATATCCTCCCCATGCATGCATGTGTTCTCTCTGGCTTTCTCCCACTGTCCAAAAACATTATTGTTAGGTTAATTGGTGTCTCTAAATTGCCCCTACGTATGTGTGTGTACACGCATGGCTTTTTGTCCTGTGTCTCACTGTGTTGCGCTGGTGACTTGTCCAGGGTACACCCTGTCTCTCAACCAATGACCACTGGAGAAAGACACCAGCTTCTTGCAACCCTGCAAGGATAAGCAGATATGGACAATGGATGGATATTTATGGACTTGGGGCTCTTAACAGATCAAGATACGCCAGCAACACAAAATATTGGCAGAGGTGGAATATCACTGACTTCTTTGATACACCTGATTTGTTTTCATCTACTTATTAATGATCATTGGACCTCATCCACACTGGAGGTAACATTCATTCTTCCAAAAATCCTGTGCACACCAGATCCGAATGGACCTGCTATACTTCCTGTGAGGTACAAAGAGGTGTTTGGGGGAAAGGAAACAGAAGCAAGGGAGGTGAGACACTGGTTCCATGATATCTTCAGTCACTAAGAGTTTTTTTAGCAAACCTTTTGAATCTAGGGATATAGACAAGCTGCAACTTTAACAAAAGATATGTTACAAAAGGAACAGGTTTCCAAAGTTTTGTTGACAAAGTGGTTCACAAGGTTAATGAGCAGAACTTTGAGAGTGCTCTTATTCAGCAGATGTGTGCTCTATATGCTAGGTAGAGTAGGTAGAAGCATCCATGAACAAATCCAGGAAACTCACAAGCGGTTATAGAGTCAATTCAATTCAGTTTAGTTTACTTCTATAGCACCATTTCACAACAAATGTCATCTTGAGCCACTTTACAAAAAATAATTTAAATTCAATCATACATTCATTCCAACTGATCCTAGTTATTGATCAGTACAGTAGTGAATTAATTATTCAAAGTAGTTTAAAAAGTTTCTAAGGAAACCCAGCAGAGCATCGAGTCATTGACCTGCAGCGTTCACTCCTCCTGGACGAGCACGTAGCAACTTCATGGCGTTGTGTCGTTGACTTTACAGCAAGCTGTCATACCAAGCATGCATGTAGCAACAGTGAAGAGGAAAAACTCCCCTTTAACAGGAAGAAACTTCCAGCAGAACCAGAACCTGGCTCAGTACAAGCGGCCATCTGCCACGACTGACTGGGGGTTTGAGAAGACAGAGCAGAATGCACAAGAAAAACAGATGAACTGATGTAGGATTATTTTCGATGTTCATGAATGTAAAAAGTTAATAGCAGGAGGAGGAGAACGATTAGCTGATGGCAGCATTATCTCAGCTGAAGCCCTCCTCCAGGAAGGCATCACAGCCAAACAGAACACTAGACTAGGTGTAGCTTCTATGGAGAGAAAATAACTGAGAGAAAAAAAAAGTTAATGGTTGAAATAACAGCAAATAATGCAAACTGGAGAGTAGTAGAAGAAGAAAGTGAGAAAAAGTGATCAGTTTGTCCTCCAGCAGCCTAAGCCTATGGCAGCATAGCTACAGAAATAGCTCAGGATAACCTAAGCCAGCTAAACTTTATCAAAAAGGAAAGTTTTAAGCCTAGTCTTAAAAGTAGACGGGGTGTCTGTCTCACGGACTAAAACTGGGAGCTGGTTCCACAGGAGAGGAGCCTGATAACTAAAGGATCTGCCTCCCATTCTACTTTTAGAAATTCTAGGAACCAGCAGTGAACCTGCAGTCTGAGAGCAAAGTGCTCTGTTAGGAACATCTGGACCAATCAGATCTCTGATGAATGATGGAGGTGATTATTAAGGGCTTTATATGTGAGAAGGAGAATCTTAAATTCTATTCTGTATTTAACAGGGAGTCAATGAAGGGAAGCTAAAACAGGAGAAATATGATCTCTCTTTCTCATTTTCTTCAGAACTCTTGCTGCAGCATTTTGGATCAGCTGAAGGCTTTTACCTACATTCTGTGGACTTCCTGATAGTAAAGAATTACAGTAGCCCAGCCTTGAAGTAACAAAAGCTAGTTTTTCAGCATCACTCATCAAAATATGGAAAAGTTCAACGGGTATGAATGCTTTTGCAACCCACTGTATTTGTTGCAGAAAGTCATAATGCTGCTATGTTTAAAGCTGGGCTGTGTTCCAATCACTCCGCTGCGTGAGCCTTCAGCTACTTCTCTGTCATATATTTGTTCAATTGAGTTCTAACTTTTTAACTACTGTCAAAGTCTTATTTTTAAGTTAAAAATAGACTAAACATTGAACAGCACTGCACAGTGGTGAGATAAGGCCTTTAAAACTCTGTAATCTAATTTCAAGTGAGTCAGTAAGAGATGATAATAAAATGATCCTGTTTGTTGATGGCTAAATGTCACGACTGAACACATTCTGACTTATGCATTCAGGCTTAACTGGTGTGCCATGACATCAGCTAATGGTAAACTTTAAGATGGGCCATTAACAGAACTGATGAGTAACAAACTGCGGCTGCTATCATATCCAAGCTCCTAATGGATTGCACTTTGATTGTGTCAGCTAACACTTGACTGACCTTTTTACATGAGGCTATGCCGTATACTTACAGCAGCTGCTTTTTCTACACTGTCTGTCAAAACAACACTGTTGAGTCAGGCAGAGGTGGGTGTTTGGGGGAGGTAAATTGTTGTGACTAGCACAGGTGGGGACATGGAGAAAGAGAGGGATGACAAGTTGAGCTGTCACTGAAGAATGCTGCTGTATTAAGGAGAGTTCTGTATTCACTGTGCAGGTGTACTGGATGCTCAAAAGGATTCTTACAGTGTTAATGAAACAAAAACATGCCAAAATTATCCAGTGCTTATTGGCGTGTTTTAACACCTGCATTTTTCTCTGCTGTTTGCACTTGCATGTCAGTTTCTGCTGCATTTCACACGCCAAGGGGCAACTGGGGGATTTAAGCTATCATAAGCATCAGAGTGAAATATTACTTTTAGTTCCTGGTGACTTCAAAACATTGAAATACAATTTTAACAGGATTACAGCAATGATTAGTATGGAAGACAAAACATATTGTTTGACACAACAGGTAAGCATTATAACTGTGTGGGGTCTCATAGTTTTGTTCACTATTTTTATCATAAGCAAAGACAAAGGTTTTTCAAGGTTCATATATATATATTTTCTCTCTTAAGTCTGTGTGTGTGTGTGTGTGTGTGTGTGTGTGTGTGTGTGTGTGTGTGTGTGTGTGTCTGTCTAGGTAGAAAATGTCTCAGCATGACACTGATGGATGGTAGCAAATATCTTATTGAAGGCAGGGGCGGTCCTAGCCATTTTGGCGCCCTGGGTGAACAACATTCAGCTCCCCACCACCTCACCCCCACCTGTGGAAGTGGAAGTGTGATGCAGCACAGGTTTAAGTCGTGTTCAACTGAAGCAGAGAATGAAGGTGTTGTGGTCATATATGCACACTGTCAAAAAGATAAGGAACTACATGTAATCTATTTGATATTGGTAAATATCAGTTATTGACCCAGATTTTATCATTGGATCCTTACTTAACAGACTATAAACCATTCTTGAGAAGCAGGCTAATGCAATAGAGTAATTACAGCAGGCTAACATAACTTTCCCAACTAAGGATTGTTATACTGACATACCAAACAACTAAAACTATGACAAAAACAAAGGGCCAACTTATACTTCCAACTGGTGAAATGTTCAGAATAGGAGATCAAGCAACACCTCTTCTAGTTAATGGAAGCTACAACACAAGATCACTGGCATTCGTAAATATAGTATTACTTTCCCATGTTGTTGTTTAGTTTTAGAAGAATTTAAATCTTCAAAACTGCAATATTTACTGCTGAAAACCAAATATGTCATCCCAAGCAGCTCAGCGTGAACAAATGTTTGCATCTTACATTGCTAACTGATAGCATGGCTGTCTTGCAGCAGGCTACATCAGTGATGTGCTCCTACATTTTGGGGGGGCAAGTGACAAAGTTAAAAAACAGCACTATATACACACACACACACACACACACACACACACACACATACGTTTTCTTCCACGCTTATCCGAGGTCAGGTCACGGGGGCAGCAGCCTAATCAGGGAGACACAGACTTCCCTCTCTCTCCCCAGCCACTTGGGCCAGCTCCTCCAGGGGAATCCCATGGTGTTCCCAGGACAGCCGAGAAACATAGTACTTGCAGCGTTTCCTGGGTCTTCCTCTGGGTGTCCTCCCGGTGGGACACGCCCAGAACACCTCACCAGGGAGGTGTCCAGGAGCCATCCTAATCAGATGCCCGAGCCGCCTCAACTGGCTCCTCTTGATGTGGAGAAGCAGTGGCTGTACTCTGAGTCGCTCCCGGATGACTCCTCGGAGTGACTCTAAGGAAATACATTAGCATCTTAAGTGGCTATTAACAACTCTAAACAATATGGCAAGTCACTGAGGAGACTGTTAGAAGTGTACTGAAGAGGTTTTTTTTTTTTTTTTTTTTTTTTTATTTCAAAAGAAAATTTATTCAGTCATTTTGTAACAACATGTCTCCCAAAGTTGTTTCAATTCTGAGATTTTCCTGATTAAGGAACAGTGTGAGATTTGCATCACATAAATCTGTTCTTCAGTTTTGTTTCAGCAGGCTGTTACTCGTCATCACAAACCAGAACTCTTCCATCTGCAGTAACTGAGATGCAATGGACCATTAAGTATAAATCAGCAGTCCTTATTCCAACATACCTGGAGGAGTGGAATAGTACTTAGAGCTGTGAAGCATGTGATATTAGCTCAATTTACAGCATTTGTTTTCAAGTAACAATTCAAATGTGGGTGAAAAAAATGTAAATGCACTACGTGTCCAAATTCAAATATCTGCAACAGACTGAGTCCCCAGCTCATGTCAGGTAAACCAATCTGGTTCTCAAATCCTAAAGTTTTAATGAAAACATATAGGTACCACGCTAAGCCCCTGGAAAACCTGTTCCAATCTGGAGATAACTTGGCACATAGAGCAGTATCCTTCAGGCACTGGAAACCGGAAATGATGATGTCAGTGCAGAAACGCTGGCAGCAGGATGAGTAGGGTTACACATACTAATCCGATGATCAGAGCTCACCATGGGGAAGGCAGCAAAAGCAATCCAGGTCTGCAACAAGGCAGGCAGAGCAGGCAGAACAGATCCAGAGTCTAAGAGGTACTAATCATAGTCCAGGTATGGGAAGCAAAGATCAGAGCCAGAATCAAAATAACTTACAATACAGGCAGGGAGCAGGCAGAGGCGATAGATAAGAGGCAGAAAATAGGTCAGGTACACAATCATTGACGATGACATGTTTATGTTTATATGTTTATATGCAAAAATTCCTTGATTTGATTTGGTTATCCCAAAAACTAAGATGAAGCTCAAAGGAGATCTGGCTTTTTCGGCTGCTGTTTGCTTTATGTTTCTGTGCAAATTTGGACATTTTTGAGAAAATTAATTTAGTTCTGCAATATTTTGCCAAAAATTGTCTTATTTGCCTCCTTAGGTTGAACAATGGCTACTGCAGTTGAATTTTCCTATTGGTTGCAGTGGTACTGGTACAACCACGTTACACAATACGGGATTTGGATATAACACCATCTCATTCAGACATACTCCCCTGGTGGCAAGTTGGAATTACGAGCATGGCGAGCATTGATCACATTTTTCACCTTTGGATGTGGAATTTATTTACAATGTGGAAACAGTTGGATTGGTCTCCTCTACTCTGACTGCTGGCGGTTTGCTGCAGGATGACTGTGTGAGACCGACTGCAGTGCTTAGGAAGCGGGAGGAGCTCACATAGCACTCACTGCTCACTTAGGACAGAGCGGAGCTGCAGTGGAGTGATGAGTGCTTCACATGTCACTTGATTTGTCACTGGACACTTTTTGAAAAAAGTCACTAGGAGGGTCTGAAAACTCTGTGGAGTTTCTAAATATAGTAACAAAATGGACCACAGCCCCACTCCATAGCATCCTCTCATCCCTACACTAGACCCTGCCCCTCAGTGACTCTTCACACTGCCAACTTTGTTGAATTTTTTTCTCAATTTGTCAGGGACGGGGTTATGCTTTCACATGTGGGTTAGTTACACTTTAAAAACAGCTTGGATTTGTTCAGTGACCAAACTAATCCCGATTAGATCCCGAAGAAAGAGGAACAAAAAAAGCTGTGTGAGATGCATAATAACTTTGGCTTGACTCAACATATCAAACAACCAACGCATAATCGAGGACATCCTCTGGACTTGATCATTAATAAGGGTGTAAATATTTCCAAGGTCTTTGTAATTGATGTCACCCTGTCGAATCATTTCTCTGTTATCTTTGAAAGTATAACCTCTGTCAACTCACTTAGCAAAACAGATATTATAACAAAACATTCTTTTACAGACAGCACAGCCGAAGCTTTGAATAAAATTTACTTCTCCACCTCAATTCTATCATGTAACCCAATATATGAGTTAGTGGATAATTTCCATCCTAAGATTTCAGACATAATCAGTTCCATTGCTCCTGTTAAAGTGAAGGTTGTGTCTGGTAGGAAGAAATCTCTGTGGATAAATGCTCCACTTATAAGAATTGAAAGAAGCCTTTACTGAAGGGCTTGTAACAGTTGTAATTGTGTGGTGTCTCTTTAAGACAGCCTGTTATTGTTAGTGATGTCACAAGTATGCACCACTGCGCCTCTGTAGTGATCGTGGGAGAAACGTGTTGCAGATGCGTCCATCTGCAACTGACTGAGACAAACTTTATATTTTAATCTTCCAAACTCCTAGTAACATTACAGGTTGTATGAATGCTGCTCATTTCATGTTTGATAAGCCAGCAGCTGTTCAACTGGGCTTTGTAAGGTTGGTGAAGAGTGAGTTTATTAAAGGACACGCACTGTGGAATTCCAGTACCAGTGTGCTTGTGAGTTTTGTCTGTCCTGCCGATTGTGTCTGCCGCCTCCTCTCCACCACTGAACACAACCCAGTGTTACAGGCTGAACGTAAATGGCGTAAAACTCAACTTCACATTTACTATGAAATCTACAGAGAGGCTGCGAAGCTATCACTCATCACCAAAACATGAAAGGGAAACGTTCTTTGTGGAAATCATAAACAAAAACATCAACAATGCTTGCGCTTTATTTACCACAGTCGACAGGCTCACAAACCCTCTTGTGACTGTACCACCTTAACTCCACTCTACCAGGGCATGCAATGAATTTACCAACTGCTTTGCAGAGAAAATTTGAAAGGTTTGAAGGTTAATCTGCACATTAACACCAAATCCAGTACCAATGCTATGCTCAATCATAGCAAATGCAGAGAAAATGACTTCATTTGAACTACTCAACTATAAAAGCTTAGAAGAAATGATAAAACAATTAAGCTTCTCTTCCTGCTGTCTAGATATCCGACCAGCAACCTTCCTTAAACAGTTCTGTTTGTCATTGTATCTGACCTGATTCAAATAGTAAATTTATCCATCTCATAAGGTGTTTCCCCCAGGCTTTAAAAACAGCAATTATTAAACCACTAATAAAAAAGAGTAATCTGGAAAAATCACATCTGCAGAATTACAGGCCAATCTTTAACCTTCTATTCATCAGCAAAATTATGGAAAAGCTGCGTTTCAACACTTAAATAGCTGCTTAACAATGACAAAACTACTTTGATGTTTTTCAGTGCTGTTTCCTTGCTCACCACAGCATAAATAACAGACGGTGGAAGAACCACAGTGTTGGTTCTGTTGGACCTCAGCGTGGCATTTGACACTGTTGATCATGAGATATTATTGAAGCAACTGGGTTGAACTCTCTGGTCCAGTACTTAATTGGTTTGAATCCTATCTAAAGAACAGGGATTTCTTTGTGTCAACAGGCAACTTCTCATCAGAGGAGACAGAAGTCACATGCGGGGCCCAAGGTTTAATCATGGGACCCCTGCTATTCAATATCTATATGCTCACACAAGCTCAGGGTATAACAAGAAATAGGATTAGTTACTATAACTATGCAGACGATACACAGCTCTACATTACCATGTTACCAGGCGACTCTGAACCCATCCATGCACTGATCAGATGCTTAGAACAAATCAATGCATGGACGTGCCAAAACTCTCCAGATGAACAGAAACAAAACTGAATTTATTATCTTTGGACCTAAAGAGGAACAGTCAAGAGTCATCATGCATCTTCAGTTATTCCAGCTGGAAACTAGCGATCAGGTCCGAAATCTGGGTGTAGTGATGCACTAAGACCTGAACCTTCAGAAACACATAAAGACTGTTACAAAGTCAGCCTTCTATCACCTGAAGAACATTTCCAGGATTAAAGAAGTGTTTCAACAAGATCTAGAGAAACTCATCCATGCATTTATCTTTAGTCGCATTGATTATTGTAACAGTGTCTTCACAGGTCTGCCTAAAAAGTAAATCAGACAGCTGCAGCTGATTCAGAACGCTGCTGCTCGTGTTCTCACTACAACCTGGAAGATAGAGCACATCACCCCAGTTCTTAAGTCCTTCCACTGGCTTCCTGTAGCTCAGAGAATAGACTTTAAAGTACTTTTGTTAGTTTATAAATCACTGAACGGCTTAGCACCAAAATACATTAAAGACCTGTTATTGCTGTATCATCCTCCCTGACCACTCAGGTCTGCTGGTTCTGAGGATGCAGAGCACACATGGAGAAGCAGCATTCAACTTCTATGCCAATCTAATCTGGAACAAACTTTCAGAAAACTGCAAAACAGCCGAAACACTGAGTTCCTTTAAATCAAGGCTAAAACCCCACCTGTTTAGAGCTGCCTTTGATTAGTAGTAAGTGGAACATTGATCAATACACAATAGATGTGTATTGATGTTTTCAATGATGTTTGTTACTGGTTTGACAACTGGTTACCGTTTGATGTGTTTATGATGTTTTTATGTTTTCATGATGTAAAGCACTTTGAACTGCCTTGTTGCTGAAATGTGCTATACAAATAAAGTTGACTTATTAGCAATACAAGCTAATAAGAATTTATTTATCTACACCTTCATCTTTCAAACACTGGCAACATATTCACTAAAGCAGGCTATGTTGTATGATTTATTGTAAGATTTATTGCGGTAAATCTCACTCAAAATGCACCCCATCCCGAGATTTTTACAGTTTCTATTATTTAAAAGGAAGCCACACTGAATTTTGACCACAATGTTTGCAAGAAACCCTAGATTTTCCCACTTGAAAATTTTGACTTCGTTGAAGTTTTCTCTCCATCTTGAAACCTGGAAGATTGTACTTCTGAGTAAAAAGGAAATGCACAGTTAAATTTCATGCTTCAAACAATCAGTAAGTGTCAAAAACATAGGAGCATTCTTTTATTTTTTCCACGTTTTTGGTTTAATGAAATTACACAACAAACTATCCAAGTCCTATTGTGCTGGGGTTTTAAAAACTGTCAGTATTGTGGCATTTGGGTAATTTAACAATAACTGGAGTGCTACTTGTTGTAGAATGGTCAGTGTTGTGCAGAACTTTAATGTCAATGCAAAATCAAACACAAAGAATAAACAAACTCAAACAAAAATGATTTCAAGCTTAAGATGAAGAGATAGCTTTTTACTGTAAAAATGGCACTTCATGGTGTATAAAAAAGCTTTTCAGAAAAGACCAACATCCTGCATTTGGTTTAAACTTGTTCTAACTTGTTGAAAAATTAACTGGCTCTTGCACTTCAATTGGTAAGTTTCTCTACACTGAGGAGACAAGAAGTGCTGAGAAATGATCATTCTTATATACAAACAGGCATCAAGAGTAATCTTGAGCAGTCATCCATCAGGGTTTCCTTTGTAGATGCAGGTAGTCTGGCAGCAGGGTCATTGGTCAACGTCTGGTTTACACCTCTCATTCTCTCTGTTCCAGCCAGGAGTGGCCTAACTGCTGAGAGGTCAAGGTATTGATCTGGGTCTTAGTTGGGAGCCCTTGACCTGTGCCTCCATTTAAAAGCTATAAAGAAAGCCTCGCTCTTATCTAATGTTTTCAACCAAGGTGCCGGTGGAGGCAGAGGACACCTGTATTTTGTCAGTGTGTTTAGATTGGGAGCTGTGGCTGATCCAGCCGGCTGGGCCTCTCTAGCCTTACATCCAGCAACACTTACAATAGTAGAGGGAAAAAGCAACACAAAAAGCTATTAGATTCAGTCTTATTTATGGTCTTTGATGACCAGAGTAAAACTCACAATCCAGCTTGAACATTAGCTGGATTAATTGATGCAAAGCACTTATAGAGCTCATCTATTGTCTAGTGCTAAGATGCTTGTCTGCTGTAAATATTAGGATTAAGGAATATTTCACCCTGTCAAAACAAAGCTACACAGCTGCTTTTACCAGGCTTAATCTTTGGATTCTTGGCTCACTTTGCCTTACATCTTACAAATCTATTGCCTTCACAGTTAACAAAACTGTGGCATTATATTTAGTATACAGTGCTGTGAAAAAGTATTTATTCCCCTGCCACAATTCTACTGATTTTACTTTTTGTCACACAAATCTTTAAGGTCATCAAATAAACATTAATATCAAAGATAACCTGAGTAAATCAAAAAGCTGTTATAAAATGATGATTTCATTCACTGAGGGGAAAAAAGCTAACTAAACTCACCTATGTGAGAAAGTAATTACCCCCTCAAGCTAATTGATTCATTCGCCCTTGTGGAAGAGTGTTTGATATAACTGGTAATGAGTCTTTTACGTCACTAGGGAGGAACTGTTATTTTAGTTCAGCCACACTGGAGGGTTTGCCAGGTTTTCTAGCACACAACACCATCTCAAAAGGATTTAGTAAGTCCAAACTTTGAGTAATGCACTACAAAACCTTCATATGATTAATTTAATTTTTGGACTATTCTTGTTGCTGTGAACATTTTTCTTAACACATAACCCATGTGTGCTTAAGCATAAAGTCACAAACTAATGGTCCATCAATTAAAGGAAATTGTCGAAGTCCTCAAGAAGCAGCCCTAAATATTCAAATTCAAAAATACTTTATTTATCCCAAAGGGAAATTGAATGTTGTAACTCATATTAATTCAAAATTCTTCAAAAAGTTATTGTAGATGCTGATTGCTGTGGACAGGAAAGATCCCCTGTAGCGGTCCGTTTTACAACCAGTCTGAAGAAGCCTCTGACTGAACAGACTCTGTTTTCCAATGACAGTCTCATGAAGAGGATGTCCAGGGTTGTCCATAATTTTCTTGATTTCATGCAAAATCCTTCTTTGCATCATCATCTCCAGAGGTTCCACAGTCGTCCCCAGAACAGAACCAGCTTCTTTATCAGGTTGTTGAGCCTTTTTAGGTCCCTGGCTCTGATGCTGCTGCCCCAACAGATGATGGCAGAGGAGATGACGCTCTCAACAACAGACTGATAGAAGACATGCAACATCTTGCTGCAAACCTTGAAGGGTCTTATCTTCCTCAAGAAGTACAGTCTGCTCTGTCTTTTCTTGTAGACGCTTCACTGTTGAGTCTCCAGTCCAGTCTGTTGTCCAGATGAACACTGAGGTGTTTATATTCCTCAACCACCTCCACTTCTTCTCCCATGATGGAAATAGGGTTTGATGGGAGCCTGTTTCTCCTGAAATCTATAATCATCTCCTTTGTTTTGTTCACATTCAAGATAAGATGATTGTTTCCACACCATGCCACAAAGCGGTCCACCAGCTCTCTGCAGAGTCATCTGAGTATTTCTATAGATGACAGGAGTCTGACTTATGCTGGAAGTCTGAAGTGTACAGTGTGAAAAGGAATGGTGAAAGTACAGTTCCCTGTGGTGCTCCTGTGCTGCTGACTATCTGGTTAGAAACACAGTCCTTTAGTCTTACAAACTGTGACATGTTTGTCAGGTAGTCATGGACCCAGGCATTTGTTAAGGCCTCCACCTGTGTCTTCTGGAGGTTCTGACAAAGCAAATAAGATATGTGCTTGTTTGGTTACTCAGGTGGGCCAACAGGCGTCTCTCCAGGACCTTCATGATGTGGAGGTTTTCTTTGGTTCCAGAACCAGACAGGATGTCTTCCACAACAATGGAACTTTCATTTGGGTCAAGCAAAGGTTGAAGAGGTGTGTGTGTGTGTGTGTGTGTGTGTGTGTGTGTGTGTGTGTGTGTGTGTGTGTGTGTGTGTGTGTGTGTGTGTGCACCAGTGGCAGGCCATGCATTTGGTACCTGGGCCATCAGAGGGACTTAACCCACTCAATCCACCCTATGACATTACAAGTACACAAGCCACCAATACTATATAAAAAACGCTATATAACGGGCCCTGGTATTACAGAGGTCATGTTCAGCCCTGTCATGACATCTATATTAAGCATCTTGCTCTGAATACGTCATTCAGACTGGATATTTAAATGAGTCCTGAGTGACCATGGATCTGTATCTCACGAACTGCTGTATGCAAATAAAGACAGACAGAAGACTGCTACAAGAATTTCTTATGGAGGTTTCCTTTTAATATTTTTTATATAATCACTATTATACAGCAGCAGGGTGTTTATGTGGTACGCAGAGAGATGAAGCGAGTGAGAGTGGAAACTGGATTGAAAGACATCAAAGCCGTGACATCAAACTGTGTGTCCATGTATGTGTGACACGTGTGACCCCCATGTGATGACACACATGGACATCCCCTTTCTTTTAAAACAAAATACACACACTTTGTAAGTGTAATACTAAATGACGTAAATACTCACCAGGATCATTCTCAAACTTAAATCAAGTAAAGTTATGCCAGTATTATCACCACATTCTAATCATTAAAAAAGTTATTGGCACTGGCACCTAGAAATCAAATTGACTATTTGAATCAGGTCAGATGCAATGACAGGCAGAACTTTCTTGAGGAAGGTTGTAGGTGGGATATCAAGACAGCAGTAGGAGGAGCTTAGTTGTTTTAAAATATCTTCTAAGTTTTCATGATTGAGTTGGTGAAATTCAGCCATTTTCTCTGCATTTGTTATGATTTGCATTGTTATTGGATTTGGTGTGGATGTGCAGATTAACCCTCTAATTTTTTTAATTTTCTCTGTAAAAAAGTTGGCAAATTCACTGCAAGCCCTGTTAGAGTGGAGTTCAGGTGGTAAAATCACAGGAGGGTTTGTCAACCTGTCAACTGTGGCAAACAAGGCACGAGCCTTGTTGACGTTTTTGTTTATGATTTCCGCAAAGAATGTTTCCCTTGCATGCTTTAATGATGAGTGATAGCTTCGCAGCCTTTCTTTGTAGATTTCACAGTAAATGTGAAGTCGAGTTTTACGCCATTTACGTTCAGCCCTTTGACAAAGGCTTCTCACTTCTCTTCTCTTAGTACAAGTGCAGCATTTATCCAGAGAGAGAGATTTCTTCCTCCCAGACATAATTTTCACTTTAACAGGCGCAATGAAATCAATGATGTCTGAAATTTTAGAGGAGAAGTTATCTACCAGTTGATTAAAAGTTTCAGCTGTGTTGTCTGTAAGAGAACATTTTGTAATAATATCTGTTTTATTAAGTGAGTCAACAGAGATTGTACTTTCAAAAACAACAGAAAATTATCAAACAGAGCAATATCAATAACAGAGACCTTGGAGATATTTACACCCTTACTGATAATAAAATCCAGGGTGTGTCCTCGATTATGTGTCGGCTGTTTAACATGTTGAGTCAAACCAAAGTTTTGAAGTACATTATTCAGCTTTTTTGCCTCTCTATTAGGTTGTCAACATGGATGTTAAAGTCTGCCATAATTATTAAACAGTCATATTCAGTGCATATCGTAGCTAACAGCTCATTAAAGTCATTGTAAAAATTTGCCACATATTTTGGGGTTTTGTATACAGTGAATGTCAGAGTTCGTTTGAGGCCTTTTCCTTCAATTCCCAAATATTCAAAAGAGTCAAAATTGCCCAGGGAAAGCCTTTTACAGTTTAGTGAATCATGAAATATTGCAGTAACCCCTCTGCCCCTCTTATTCTTTCTATTCTCAATTAAAAAATTTGTAATTAGAGGGTGCTGATTCAATGAGTACAGGTGTTTCATTGTTGTCATCCAACCATGTTTCTGTGAGAAATATAACATCAATATTATGCTCAGTAATAAAGTCATTAACTAAAAGTCCTTTTGCTGATAGTGATCTTATATTCAGCAGAGCCAGTTTAAGTGTCTTGGGGGAGGATAATTCTACATCTTGAGGTTGATTAAAACAAGGGATTAATCTGAGATTTGATTTTAGACCACTGCATCTCCTTGCTAGCTCTCTATTAATAATTCTGACAGGGATGCCCCTGTATCTTATCATCAGTGGGCCAGATGCTTTCTGGAGAAGGACAGGTTTAGTATTGTCTGGACCCCCATCTCAGACTTCAGAAATGCAGAGTTGATGTTTTTCAGATTCTTTTGATAAACCAGAACCCGGTGATTCAGAACTCAAAAAGCATGCTTTTTGGGAACTTAAGAGGGAAGTTCCTAGCAGTACCTGGCATTCTATTTTCTCACTGAAGTTGAGAAACATCAGTCCTGGTGATGAATTTTCTGAGCTATTCTGTGTTCCAGTACTGTCTTGGCTCTAAGAAGACGGGTCCTCCGATAAGCAGTCTTGGCTCTCAGTAGGTGTTGATGGGGTGAGGGGGGCTCCCTCCCCTCTCATCTCCATTTCCAGCTTGTATTCTAGGAGATGGCTGCCTTTCGGCTTGTTTTGGAACACTGTGCACCTGCTGGGTTTGTGCTTATCCTCCTACAATCTTTGCTGGGGCAGTGATGTCATTGTTTACATTGTCCTGTGTTTTGCAGAGATGGCCTTCTGTTATTAACAGCATTGAAGATATTGGCCGTGAAAAGTTTTATCTCATCTTGATTTAGCCTAACCCCACGTTGTCTGAAGAGATGATAGTGCTCCCAGAAAATCTTGTGATTGTCAATCAAGTTCATGGATTTGGAAAAGCATTGTTTAATAAGCCATCTGTTAATCATAAACAGTCTGCTGTATTTCTCATCTCTATGTCAAGTTTTCAGTATTGCTCCACTGATAAACACCTTCATTTTCAGATTTCCAACTGTGGTTAGAAGATGATAAAAGTCATTTTTCAGAATTTCAAATTTTTGCTTGGACAGATCATTAGCTCCAATGTGAATAATTAGATTCTCAATGCTCGGCTGATCAGTGGTTAATGGGGGTATTTTCTCTGTTACATCCAACACAGTGTCATTTGGGAAGCAGATTATCTTTGTTCTCTTTGTGCTACAAAGATGATCAATTCCATTCATGGACGGATCCCCAACAATAAGAACTTTTGGCATTAATTTTGTTTTCTGGGTCAAAAATAGCTTGCAGTCCACTGACTTCTCTTCACGCTTTGAAGTCTAGTGATGGTGAAATGGTAAAGACAACAAATGCACGAAATGTTGGTGCAAAGGTTCTTGTGAGCAACTCTGAAGAGAACATGGAACTTAAAGAGTGCATCTTCTGTGTAAACAAAATCATGGCATTCAGAAATATTGGAAATTAAATGGAAAAACCAGTTCAAGAATGTCTGAAGTTCGTCCAAACGAAAAAATTATGTTTTGGATGTTTGCAACCAGGACATCATTCAAAGAGCTTCAAAAGAAGTAGCCTTTGTGAAACATGTAAAGGAAACATCCACAATGCTTACATGAAGACTGTGAAAGAACAAATCAAAAAGAGGAAAACAGTGAAGAGCATGTGGAGAGTGTAAAAAACTCTGAAAATATTAAGTCAAAGGAAAGAACAGATCGCAAACACAATACTGAACCTTTAAATGAAGCTACATCAGAGTAGTGCAAAGCTTGGACAGCATTTACTCCTCTGCAGTTGTTCCAGTGTGGTTATCTACGTCAAGTAACCCAGAGAATGAAATCCTTGCATATACTCTACTTCATAACCAAAGCCATACCACATTCATCATGCAAGTTAAGGCAGAAGTTCTGGAAACGAAAGGAGAACCTGTGCAGTTAAAACTCTCCACACTTTCATCCAGAAATACAATCATCCCAAGTCAGAGGTCAGCTGGACTGCAGGTGAGAGATTTACATTCATCAAAGAAGATTTCTCTCCCTGTAATCTATTCAAGAGAGTTCATTCCTGCTACTCCAAGTCACATTCTGACCCCAAAAACTGACCCTTCAAGTTAATGCGGCCAATGAGGTATGCAATTTTTCTCTTATGTGTTCATATGGAAGTAGAATGTTTATCTGTGAAGGTCTTGTCGAGTTTCTGTAAGTCAAGTGTCTTTATAGGTGATACAGAATGCGTTGATATTTTTTGTAAGTGAAACCACTGATTTGTGAATGTTTTCGTTGTTGAATAATATTCTTTGTCTATTCTCTATGAGAATGCCTTTCTGTATGAAAAATTATTATTTTATGCTTTTTGTACAGTTCTCATGGCATTGTTGGTGACACCTGTGTCTAATTAAATGCCAGTAAATATCAAGAACGCCTTGTGTCTGTTGTTCAACTTGGAGGGAGTTATAGTTTGACTGCTGTACCATTTAATCCTACTTAGCACAATCTTTATGTCATTCAGTTGTGAGAATGGAGAGAAAGAAGAGAAGAAGAGAGAGAAAGAATCAGGACAGACAGGGGAAGGCAACAGGCTGGTCGAATATTAGGTGGAAGTGTAGAAACAGCCACATAACCCCAAGTGATTAATTTTCAAAAAATATTTGTTTAAAAAGTGCATTAGCAAGATCTGTAATTTGTTTAAAGCTATTAAATAATGCTTGTTTGATCATATGACTTAGCAGAGAAGCTTTTTTTTCTTTTTTTACTTTATTTTTTATTCTTTTCCCCACTGGTAAAAATAAAGCCACAATACAATCAGCCCTAGATCAATGCAAAAAAAAAAAAAAAAAAAAAAAAAAAAAAAAAAAAACTGACAGAGCAAAAGATCATCAAATGTTTCACGTTGTCTGCATCATGTGCTTTTCTCAATTTTGACATGTACATCAAAACAGAGAGGGAACATTAACATGTAGCAATATTTAAGGAATTCTTCAAAAAAATTTAATAAATAAAATACAATTTTCATACTGTAGAAAGTTCATTTGCTTCAAATAAAATTGAACACACATTTTCTGGCAAATTTCTCCCAGTGTCTAACAAAAATGGCCATCTGTAGAGTTAAATATGACCAAAAAAAAAATCAGCTGAAATCTGCAAAGGGGCAAACAGATTTTCACAGCAGTTTACTCTGTGATGTGAAAATTGTAAAAGAACGCTGTTGTGTGTGAGATTGTTTCTAAGTCTGCTAATAATAAAAAGAATCAGCTAAACTGCACCATAAAAAAGTCAAACCCAGGTCAATTAAGCCTGAGGTAGGTTTTAGAAAATAATAGAATCCATTTCCCTTCTCTCATTTCCTGCAATATTTGACCTGTTAACATATTCATTATGTAGTGGAACATTTGAAATGATCTGATGAGTGATCCTAATGATCAGTGTAATTATAGAGCTCCATAAAAATTGTTCTGTCTGTAAATAAATCCATGAGCCTGGATTTTAAAGCAAATGTTACTGCCACGTCTTCCCATCACATGAATGTGTTTATGTTAGACTGGATCAGATAATGGTATTCCCATACAAAGATGTTCCAGAACTCATCCGCAGTTTACAGTGGCACTCAAACATTTGTCTGCAGTCATTATCAGAATGAATGTCATATAATGTATTTGATCCATTTTTTCCCCTGGGGAGGAATGATAATATCACAAAACACCTTCAATGGTTTGAAAAACAAGAACTGGGTGGACAAGTTTGAATTTAGTATGGATTTTAATCCACCCAAGGTCAAAATTACTCATCACTGTAAAAAAAAGTGTTTGTTCTTTCATAGGTTTCTTTTGTTCATCACACTTAAATAATTAACTATAGTCTCAAATAATCAATTCAATTTTAACATCAGCTAAATTTAAAAAGTTCTCTTTCAAACCTCCCTCGGTATCTTACTATGGGAAGCGTCTTCAGGCATGACCAATTATGGAGGCTCCAATACCACCACGTCTGTCCCTGACAGACCAATGTACGCTTGGCATGGGGGTGACTTCACCCTTTATAAGTGCCCCTGCCCTAAACTTGGCATTCTCGCTTTCTTCCACGTGAAGATCAAACTAGCTCCTCAGCTGTCCTAACTTGGATTACCCATTCAATGGTTCACTGACTCAGCTGTCAAGGTTAAGTCCTGCATGTGGGTTTTTCAGGTTTGGGACCTGCCGAAGTTTTCGTCAAGAAAACTTTCAGTTTTCGTTAAGAAAAATATTTATTCTTACAGAGGGGTTCTCGCGTCATAGCAGCCCTCTTATTTTGTTCTTTATATTGGATCCTTCGTGGGTTTTTGGTTACAGCTAGCCGTCAAAGGGTGGGGTTTTGGCGGCCTTGAAAGCTGACCCCTGTCTCTCCCAGGTGGGGGCAAAACCAGAGGGCAAAACTGGTGATACAGGTTCTGCGAGTGTATGCTGGGGGGAAATGGTGGAATTGGAAAACCCCATCGAGGGGTTTCCCTGCAATATGGCCAGCTGCTCGATTCCGAGGACGAGGATGGCTGCCGTGGGGATGAGGAGGTAGATATGAATCTGGATCTCCTCAAGGATGAGGATAATGACAAGGACACCGTTCTCCCCCATGCCCAGTTGTCACAACTGGGCACCTCCATCAGTGACGGAGGCCAGCCTTCCCCAGCACCATGTGAAGTTGACCTCCATGAAGTGTGCAAGCGGGCTGTAGCTCAGCTTGCCATCGAGTGACCTACATCGCAAAATGACAGGGGGAAGGAGAGGGATTTGTATGACAGGAAAATCCTGCCCTCTCATCAGACAATGGTTAAGCAGTTCATGGCTGCTGTTCCCATTTGCATGAAGGAGATGAAGCGGTGTTGGGACAAGGCTTTTCACCAAAGGGTGCCTGTCAAAGGTTCCTCCCGGCTGGAGATTGTTAATGTTGAGGCTCTGGGGCTCACAAACCTTCTGGTGGTGGAGCAGTCAGTCGTTTTTCCTCTCCTTCCCAACTGCCCCTCAACATTAGTGGCCATGTCTGAAGCCCAGTCGACAACTAATCTTAACGCGATCGCTTTCCTGTCAGCCTACTAGGCAGAGCTGTTTCAGGACATGGGGGTCCTTTTAGATAAGGACACCTCCAGTGCCACGGTTTGGGAGGAGATCTGCGTGGTGACAGACCTTATCCTCAGAGTCTCAAGGGGTGCAGTGCAGGGCTGTTGCCGAGTAATGAGCTTAGTAGTGGTGAGAGAAAGATCCCTTTTGCTGAACTTGTCCAGCTTGCCAGACCAGGACAAACAGACCGTCATGGATTCTCCATTTGACCTGTCACGGGCAAAGGGGCTGTTTGGGGAGGCAGTCAATGCCATGCAGCAAGCCAGTGACCTGAGAAAGAAGCAGGGTGAGGCGTTTTATTTGTGTCTCCCATGTAAAGCAGAACCACACCAGCCGCCGGTTGTCAGAGGTTTGTGGCTATGGTGGCAAAGGGGCGCGGTGGTAACTATAGGGGACTCAGATTTCAGGCGCCCAAAGTGACCTCTCATGAGCAGGGACCACAGGCTCAGAAATGGTGGGGCAGAAAGTCGTGAGAGTGTTCCATCAAGACCAGTTGTCAAGACCAGATCAAAGTTTATTTAGCTGCTATTTCTCCATGTCATGTGGGTTTTTGAGATGCACCAGTGGGGCAGCATCCTCTGATTAGAAAGTTCTGCGTCCCACAGCAGGACCATTTTTCCCATCATAGAATTTACCTGTGGTCCTGGAAGCCCTCTCTAGGCTACCTTTTGAGTCTATTGAGTGTGAAAATTTTAAGAGCTCTGTCCTTGTAAACTATCCTGCTGCTGACCTTAACATCAGCCAAAAGGATCAGTGAGCTGCATGCTCTCTTGGTGCATGCCTCATGTTTGCAGTTTTCTCCAGATAACAGGAAGGTGGTGCTACACCCTAATCCTGCTGTTGTGCCTAAGGTTAGTGATTCATCCTACAGATGTTCTTCACTGGAGCTGCTGGCTTTTCATCCCCTGTCATTTGCTGATGAAAACAAAAGGCGGTTGAATCTGCTGTGTCCAGTACACACATTACGCGTTTATGTGGACAGGACTAAGGTTTTTCATAAGGGAAACCAGCTTTTAATGTCTTCTGCTCCTGGCTTTCATTAGACACTTTCATTGGATTCTACTGCCTGGATGTGACTCAGCCATCACTGGCGCATTCAATTCTTAGGGTAGGGTCTTAAGTTCAGCACCAGGCAGGGGCGCTTATAAAGGGTGAAGGTGCCCCTGTGCCAAGTGTAGATTGGTCTTTCAGGGACAGACGTGGTGGTATAGGAGATTCCATGATTGGTCACGCCTGAAGGTGCTTCTCATAGTGAGATACCTCACTCAATTTTCAGAGAACCAGGCTTACTCTTATAACCAAAAACTACTTCTGACCCAAAATAATACAAAGACCTTTCTCACATTTACCAAAACTGTTTTGATGACTTTTGAGAAAATATTCTGGACAGATGAGTCAAAAGTGGAACCTTTTGGAAGGTATGTGTCCCTGCTGTACATTTGATATAAAACTAATGCAGAATTTCAGAACTAGAACATCATACTGAAAGTCAAAACATGGTGGTGGTAGTGTGATGGTTTGGAGCTGCTTTGCTGCTTGTAGTCCAGTTCTACATAAGTCTGAGAATGTATTACCTCCTTCTCATCAAGCAGTTTCCCCATTGTGCTGTAGCAGAGACAGAACCATTTCACAGTAATAGAAGTCTTTAGCCTGGGCAGAGATTAATTAGTTAAGATAGAATGATTTAAATTTTATTCCATTGTGTTAGTTTAGTGTGTTTTTGAAACAAACCCACTGCTTCCTTTGAAGAGTTGCTGATTACATGGTTTGATCATATTTGCTGTGTGTCAACCCAAATCAACTATTTTTGCAGCTAAATCATATAAATTGTGCCTTAAAGGTGCCATCTTTTGTTACCATGCAAACTGCAATATTTTGTAAATTTGTTTAATTCTGCAATATTTGGGTTAAAACCATCTTAGTGCTGCCCTCTTTGGGTTAAAGGCAGGCAACTGCAGTTGAATTTTGCTGTTGGTTACAAACAGGCGGATTGGCCATTGATGGTATGGGAGATTTACTGAATGGCCAGTAGGTTCCAGGCCAAACCAGCTGGTGGTTGGAATCAGTGTTTTGTTTTTGTTTCTTTTACCCCATAAAGCGCATCAGCACTCCTGTGCAGTCACCCTCTCTATGGGAGGCTGTTTTAATATGAAATAAGCTTCACCACACTTACATTTCAGATATCTGAAATTAGTTTATGACTAGACATATTAGTTAATAATTAAGGTATCTCTAATTATATTTTGACTAGACAAAGTCTAGTCAAAATCTAATCTATGTAATTAGAATATCTAATTACATTCTGACTAGTATAAATGATGTCAGATTTACCATTAACTTGTATGGAGGTTTCAATTCAAGACATCTACAATGAATTACTATCTGAAACATATATTTCAGATATCAACAATTGACTTATGACTAGTCATAAAGTAAATTTGTGCTTGCTTTTTGTTCTGACTAGTCCAAATCCAATTAAAGCTGCAGTATGTAACTTTTATTAAAAAAAAAAAAAAAAAAAAAAAAAAAAAAAAAAAAAAAAAAAAAAAAAAAATTCTACATATTTGTTGAAACTGTGACTATGTTGTGACAGTATGGTATGAGACAGATAATCGGTAAAAAAAAAAAAAAAAAAAAAAAAAAAAAAAATCGAGCTCCTCTGCCTTCTCCCACTACTCCCAGTACTAACTGCAGAAATACACTACTCAGTCAGAAACAATCAATCAGAGTCAAGAGGCGGGTGTTAGTGCGGTCAACACCCGCCTCCTGAGCAGCGCCGTCAATCACCGCGCTGCTCATTCCCCCTCCTCCCCCACTCCCTTGCTCACTGCAGCTCACAGAGACTGTTGTGAATGCTAAGGTAAACTAGCATGGCCACCGATGACGACGGATAAATGGTTTTCCAGTAACAGTAAGTTGTTCCTCCGCCATTAGCACGTTTAGCAGCGAGTAAATAAGGTTGACTACAGCGCTAAGACCCTCCTCCTGGCTCTGATTGGTTGGTTTGGGTCTGGACCGGTGCATTTCTTAAAACAACACAAGTGGCTCAGGGAGGAGGTGAAGAAGGCTTGATCTTTTCACAGATTATCTGTCTCATAACATACTGTCACAACATGGTGTCAGTTTTAACAAATATGCTAAAAACTTTTTTTTTAAATAAAAGTTTCATACTGCAGCTTTAAATATATCTTAAATAACACCAGTATTAAAGAGATCTTAAATGTATTTTTAGATAGGAGATAAATAAATTTAACTAGTGCAAATTAAATTTCATCTATGTTGAAAGAAAATAATGACTAAACAAAACAAACTTAGAGATATCTAGAACTGAAATTTTGACTTGTCAAAACTCCCTTTAAGATATCTCCAAATCAATTATCTTGAACATTTTTTATTTCAGGTATCTTGAATTTGTCAGAATTAGATCAGCCTTGTTTCTGTTTTATATTAGTTCAGTCCTTTCTTAGTTATTCTAGTCTAATATTATTTATTGCTTGTGTCTAGTTATCTTCTGTTACTGGTAGATTCTTTTCCTTGCTCTCCTGTTTACTCTCCTTTGCCCCCTGTTGCCATTCTCTCTCTCCCTTCAGCTCTTTCCTCACACCTGCAAACTGTTAGCCACATTGCCTCAGTCCATTGTTTCAACATTCACACTCCCAGTATTTAAGCTCATTTCTTGCTGTCACTCCTCGCTGGTTCCTCCTGTTACCTTCACATTTCCTCCCCAGCTGACCTGTTATTTTGCTCCTGGATTCCTGTTTTTGTTCTGTTCTGGCTTCCTGCATTTGCTGTGGTTTTTGTAAGTTTTTTGTTTATCATTTTATTAAATCATCAAAACTAGCCGCTGCCTCAGCCTCTCTGCATTTGGGTCCACAACAACCACTACAAATCATGACAGAATTAACATTCAGACTAGTTTAAATAATATCATTGATATCTTTAATAATTTTTCTGTCTTGTCAAATTGTCCCAGATTTACGTTGAATTATGAAATTTAAATGAAACAATGAAAAAAAAAAAAAAAAAGATTTTTGAAAATGCTTTATTTTCAGCTTGGGAATGGGTTGACAGTAGCACTTTTAGATTTTTCAAGATGTTTTAAATGCAATGTGTGTATGTTGGTTGTGTACGTGTGTAAATAAATAGGAAATTCTTTGCAGATTTCTGAAGCAGTCTTCAAGTTCACGAAGTTTGTATTGTCTGCATATCCCATACTGCTGAGCTCTTTCTACATTGTGGCCTTTTCTGACAATTTTGTGTAGGACATCCAAAATTCCCCAGGCAACTGTTTGGACCGCTCAGTGGCAACACAAGGGGACTTACGGCTTATGTGCAATTCTTAATTCAGATATCTAAAAATGTAATTTTGACATGTCAAAATTAAGTTTGAGATATATTGAATCGTAATTACAGATGTATGACACTTTATGATCAATCTGGTGATGTCATTTGAGACATCTTGAAAGCCAGTTAACTCATCAAAGTGTCTTACTAGTAAGAATGTGAATGCAAATATCTTAAATTACCATTCAGGATAGTCTAAATGTAGTTGTGTCCAGTCAAAATGCATTTTTAGACATCTTGAATGTAATTACGGATAGTCACATGTAACCGATTTTATATTAAAATGGCCTGTCATGCCCTCACAGCCGTTTTGGTGCTTCATAGGCAGTGAAATATCAGACTGGGTCAGTCTGATATTTTGCAAATTAAGGGAAGATGCGAGCAGCCCCTCCCAATTCGAACAAGAACAGAAGAAAGAGGAACAGGTTAGAGATGGGAGGGACTGAAAAACTTAGGAGAAAAAACCAAAAAAGTTAATGCAGGATGCACATTAACTGATATTTTTCGGTGGTGTCAGTGATGACACACAACCAAGCAGCACGACTACAGCAGGATAGCAAGCACTACCTATAGAGTATATGTTTGTGTTTTTGGATGTGTTTAGGGCAGACAGAACATTAAAGGCAGCTGATCAGCAATATTACACCATACATGCATAAATAATTAATCTGCTTGATTAATTAAAATCATTTCATACTGGCTTACCAGAAAAAGGCACATTTCTTTATTGCAAAACAAACATTTTAGAAGAAAGTCTGAGTTTAGTAAGTAAAAAAGATATCTGAATATACAGATGATAGAGCTAATTGTCCTTTTTTTTTAAATTTATATATATATATATATATATATATATATATATATATATATATATATATATATATATATATATATATATATTTTTTTTTTTTTTTTTTTTTTTTTTTATCAGCCCAAATAAAAGACAAAAAAGTCTGTAATTCACTTCCTGTCTGTTTAGGGCTTTTCTTAAAGCTGCAGTATGTCACATTTATAAAAAATGTTAAACTTTATGAATAATAAATATATAATTGAGATAATTATTAATATAATTGAGATATTAATTGAAATATATAATTAAACTGTGTCTTCTCCTAGCGATATCTGGAAACAACCAATCAGAGCCAGGAGGCAAGTCTTAGCTCTGTCAATCACCATCTGTGTGGTGGTCCTCATCCCCTCCTCTCCCTCCGCCCTTTGCTCTCTGCTGCACTGCAGCTCACAGAGACTGTTTTGAATGTTCAGGCTAGTTAGCATGGCCACTTAGGACGACAGACTTTTACCCTTACAGGTTTTCCTGTAAAGATAAGTTGTTTTTCTGCCATTAGCACATTCAGCAGTGAGTAAATGAGGTTGATTGACATTGAAGACACTCCTTCTGGCTCTTATTGGTTAGTTTTGGTCGGGACAACTTGGGGGCGGTGCATTTCTTCAGACAGCAATAGTGGCTCAGGAAGGAGGTGGAGGATATCAATCTTTTCACAGATTATCTGTCTCATAACATACTGTCACAACATGGTGATGGTTTTAACAAATATGTAAAAAACATATTTTTATAAAACTTACATAGTGCAGCTGTATTTGTGTTCTAACACTATGAATTCTTTGCAAAAGTGCTCTAAAGTTCTAAAGACTCCGGTCTGAGTCCCTGAAAGGAAGAGTTTTTTTTCTGCTTTCTCTCTTGTCCTTATTTGATAATCTTTGCCTGCTAAAGTTATTTAATATATGCAGTTTTTATAGTTACTCTTACTTTGTCTATTCTCATAACTGGATTACTTCAGATTTTAGGACCGCAGGATTCTTACTTTTTACTTCACTTTTACCCTTTTTTCTGAACATGAGCAAGATGCCTCAGATCCGTTGGGCTAGGTGATGTTGATATCGAGTCTTGTGAAGTTTCTGAGGGCTGCAGGACAAGAATGGCTAACCTTGTTTTGAAGTATGAGGGTTTATTTTCCTGTCACCATCTTGACTGTGGGGAAGCAAATGACTTTTTACACTGCAAAAACCTCTCTGACAACAGATCTTTCCAGCTCCCATACAGGCGAGTGCCTCCTGGCCAGTACCAGAAGCTGCGCCAAGTGCTGAGTGAGATGGAAGAACGGGAGATCATCAGAAAATCCATAAGTGAATACACATCACCTGTTGTGCTCGTGTGGAAGAAAAATGGAGATCTCCATATCTGTATGGACTTTCGATGGCTGAACAAGAGAACAAGGATGTCCATCCCCTTCCTCATCAGGCAGATTGTCTGGTAGCACTAGGTGGAAACAGTCTGTTCAGTACAATGGATTTGACCTCTGGATTCTACAATATGCCACTGCACGAGGACGACGTGTATTCAGCTTTACCACTCCTATGGGCTTATATGAATACAACCATCTGCCACAGGGTCTCTGCAACAGTCCTGGGAGCTTCCTGCACATGATGACGAGCGTATTTGGAGACCAGAACTATCTCAACATATTGTGCTATTTGGAGGACCTGTTAGTGTTTGTACCGGATGAGGAGACTGCTTTGCAGCATTTGGAGATGGTGTTTGCTAGGCTGCTGTTCTTTCTCAGGTCCAGGAGGGTGAGACACGAGCCATGCCCATTGGTTTCATCAGCAAGTCTTTGTCCCAGTCACAAAAGAACTACCCAGCTCACCAGTTGGAATTTCTGACCTTGAAATGGTCTGTCTGTGATAAGTTCAGCCACTGGCTGAAAGGCCACAGATTCACAGTTTGGACTGATAACAATCCATTAACTTATATCCTGACAAAGCCAAAGTCAGACTACTGTGAGCAATGCTGGGTGGCTATATTGGCAAGTTATGACTTTGATATCAAGTAGATCCCAGGTCAGCAAAACATTGTGGCCAATGCACTGAGTGGTGTGCCATTTGTTCAGGAGAGTGTTGGCCACAGACTGCTTGCTGAACTCTATGCCAGTCTCCTTATTGAGGTTGGGGATATGTCAAACCCCTCTGTCCAGAATGCCTTTCGATCATCCAATGGCCACAAAGAATCCTCCTCAGTGAGTGTTAACACCCAATCAACATGCAGCCCACCACAAATGCTTCCTTAGTCTATTGCAAGGAAGGATGTGTCTGATGTATTACACTCACACATTGAGTGGGATGCTGGTCCAAGAGCCTGTACTGCTGAAATCTTATGGCATCTGCCTCTGTTCATTCCATCTGGCCAAGACACCTTGCCTGCCGACACTGAAAGTGAGCTCCGTGACACACAGTTGGAGGATAGAACTCTCTCTTGTGTTCTGCACTATGTTGAGACGTGTAGGAGGCCCTCGAGGAGAGAGAGGTTTAAAGAGTCTGTCTTTGTAACTAAATATTTGAAACACTGGGATAAGCTAATTGTATGAAATGGTGTGCTGTACAGGATTTCTAGGGACCAGAAAACCAAGGCGAAGAGATTCCAGTACATTGTACCTGACTCGCTTAAGACTGAGGTGCTTCATGGTGTTCATGACAGAGCAGGTCATCAAGCTCAGTTCAGGAGCCTCAGCTTGACAAGACAGAGGTATTTCTAGCTGAAACTTGACAGGGATATCAAAGACTATGTTCGACATTGTCAGCGATGCATTGTTTGTAAAACCATTGAGCCTGAGGGTAGGGCTCCATTGGAAACCGTAACATCAGCCAGGCTGCTTGATCTTGGATGCATTGATTTTCGGTCAGCTGAAGATTCCAGAAACAAATCTGTTGATGTCTTAGTGATTACTGACCATTTTACAAGAATGGCTCAAGCATTTCTATATAAAGACCAGACAGCGAAGCAGGTGGTGAGGGTTCTCTGGGACTGATATTTCTGTGTCTTCCTGAAAGGATTCATAGTGACCAAGGAGCTAACTTCGAAAGTCAGCTGATAAGTGAGCTCCTCAGGGTCTCAGGTGTCAGAAAATCACACACAACCGCCTATCATCTGATGGAAAACAGGAGTATGGAGCGGTTCAATCGAACCTTGGGTGACATGATCTGTACATTGTCCCCTAGAGAGAAAACCGACTGTCTGCAACAATTGCAGACACTGGCCTGTATGTATAACTGTGCAGTCCATGAGACAATGGGTTATCCCCCCCCTTTTACCTCATGTTTGGTCGCGTCCCTCGTATGCCTGTTGATGTCCTCTTTCATGCTGTCCTTCAAGACTCTGTTGTGGGGAGCTATGACAATTATGTAGTGTGTCTTGCCAATGATCTGAAGGAGGCGGTGGTGATTGCTCAGGACCATGCTTCAAAAGAGCAGAAAAGGCACGCTCAGTTGTACAACAGGAAAGTTAAGGGTACTTACACTGTTGTCGGTCACAGAGTACTCTTAGCCAACAGAAAGGAGAGAGGTAAGAAGAAGCTAGCTGACTGGTGGGAATCGACTGTCTACACTGTGATGGATATTAACCCAGCAACACACCCATACAGGATCTGTGATACAGTCACTGGACAGTAGAAGGTGGTTCACAGGAACCTGCTCATGCTGGTCAGTTTCCTCCCTGTGGATCCCATATGTGAAATGTCTGATTCTGCTTCTTCTATGTCTGCTAACGCCTCCTCATCCCCTGAAACAGATGATATTGGGGGGGATGGAGAAATCTTGTATGACAGCAACAAGTCTATTTGTGAAGCTAGTAGGAGCTTTGTTTGTGGCAGCGTTGAAATCTCATCTGAAATTGTGGAAGGGGAGCAGAGCCCTTAGACTGATCTGGAGCTTGTGCACTCTGACAGGAGAACCATTGAGTGGATAACACAGCTGACTGTTCTAAGTTCATCAGATGGAGATGTTGCTGACTTACTAAGCATGACCTCTGACCGTAAAAACTGTTCAGTTTCAACTGAGAGCTACACGACAGATGGTTGTGACTCTGTCCCTGTTACTGTTGTGGACATTTCAGCAGGTGTGAGACAACCAGACCCTGCTCTAAGTGTTATGGCCCACACAGATGATGCCTCTGACATTCTGAATACTGTTGACCAGACCTCAACTATGCACTGTGACGCACAGCCATAAGTCAGGTCTAGATTTGTTCGCCTTGTCAAACCTGTGAATGGGCTCATACAAACTATGTCTAGGCAGGATGTTGTTCAGAACAAATTTAATGTTAAAGCTGTTTGCAAATCCATGTTCCAGACTTTTACTGATTAATGTCTCACTGGATAGCCTATAATCTTTTTGGGTCTGAAATTTTTGTTTGGACGTACTGTTGTAATGTTTTCAATTTATACTGTGTAATGGGCCTGCACTACGCTATGTGTTGGGGTCTCGTGGGATGTACAAGGCACCCTGTAGACAATTGCTGGATTGAGGGATAACCGCTGCGCTCATACCACTTCATCCTTGTGGGATACATTTGTTGTCTGTATTCTTAATATCGACCCCTGGTAATCTGTGAATTTGTGCTGTTTCCTATAGTGTATACAGTGTGGTTGGTGCTCATGTTTGATAAAAATTCAATGGAGGTGAGAGTAACGGAGTTAAAAATGCACGTTATTAATCATTATTTTTGATTTAAGTTATCTTCAGTTTTTGTGAATTTTATCTCATTGAGCAATTTTATTTCCCATTGTTTTATTGATTTTCCCTGTGGGAATTGCCTTTCTGCACTGTGCCTTGTTTCTGCCTCCTGGGCTCCGGTAGCTCTTTCCAGCCCTTATAGCTTCCCCCACCTTCTCCCCCCTGACAGTATTGTTCTGCACTTCTAAGGGTAAGTTATGGTAAAATTTGCTGCTATAATAAAATGGTGTTTTCTGTGTGAAGGTAGCCATGTATGCCGAAGTCTCTGGCACATTATTTACTATTATTTATTCTTATGTTGTGAAGCAGTTTTGGGCTATTTCGACCGTTATCATGAGTTTTAGACATTTTTGTTGTCTTTTTTTTTTTTTTTTTTTTTTTGTTCGAACATGTCTCCTGCAGTTCGCTGTCCAGTGTGTACTCATGCGGCACAGGTTTTTGTAAACACTGCTCGTTTGCATGCTTAGGAGCAGAGTGCATGGGAAAAGGTGACCAGAAGTAGATTAATGTGGTTTAATCTCTTCTGCAGAAAATAAACACCTGAAAATAATTTGACTGAGCTGTCTGCTTTGATGAATTATACGATCACACCTACACAACCTGTTACATCAGCAAAAGTGTAAATATCTCCAAGGTCTCTATAATTGATCTGGCCTTTTCTGATCACTTTTCTGTTATTTTTCAAGGTACAATCTCTTGACTCGCTTAGTAAAACAGATATTACAAAACATTCTTTTACAGACAACATAGCCGAAACTTTTAATCAAATCTACTCCTATACCTCACTGTCATGCTGCGAACCAGGAGATGAACTGGTATGTAACATCTGTTCTAAAATTTCAGACATCACTGATTCCACTGATCCTGTAAAAGAGAAGATTGTGTCTGGCAGGAAGAAATCTCTGTGGATAAAGGTTCCACTTGTAAGAAACGAAGGAAGCCTTTGTCGAAGGGCTGAATGTACATGGCATAAAATTTAACTTCATGTTTTCTATGAACTCTACAAAGAGAGACTGCAGAGCTATCATTAAAACATACAAGGGAAATGTTATTTGTGAAAATCATAAACAAAAAGATCAACAATGCAATGCTCGTGCCTTGTTTGCCACAGTTGACAGGTTGACAAACCCTCCTGTGATTTTACCACCTGAACTCCACTCTACCAGGGCCTGCAATGAATTTACCAACTTTTTTACAGAGAAAATTTAAAAAATCGAGAGAGTTAATCTGCACATCCACACCAAATCCAACAACAATGCTATGACCAATCATAACAAAGGCAGACAAAATTTCATAGATACGCATAGATACAGATTGTAGAAGAACCACAGTGTTGGTTCTGCTGGACCTCAGTGCAGCATTTGACACTGTTGACCATGATATATAATTGAAGTGACTGGAGAGCTGGGTCGGACTCTCTGGTACAGTACTCAGTTGGTTCAAATCCTACCTAAAGAACAGGGTTTTCCTTGTATCAATAGGCAACTTCTCATCGGAGCGGACAAAAGTCACATGTGGAGTACCCCAATGTTCAATCCTGGGACCCCTCGTATTTAATATCTACATGCTCCTACTAGCTCAGATTATAACAAGTAATAAGATTAGTTACCACAACTATGCAGATGATACACAGCTCTATATCACAATGTCACCAGGTGACAATAAACCCATCCAAGCAGTGAGCAGATGCATCGAACAAATCAATGCGTGGCTGTGCCAAAACTGGGTATAGTGATGGACTCAGACCTGAACCTTCAGAAACACATAAAGGCAGTTACAAAGTCAGCCTTCTATCACCTGAAGAACATTTCCAGGATTAAAGAACTAATGTCTCAACAAGATCTCGAGAAACTCATCCATGTATTTATCTTTATCTTTAGTCGCATTGATTATTGCAACAGTGTCTTCACAGGTCTACCTAAAAAATCAATCAGACAGCTGCAGCTGATTCAGAATGCTGAAGTTGAGCTTATTAGCCCCGCTCGTGAGCAAGTTTGTGTGCATCGCCATGACTAAGTTTTCCCCTTCTGAACTGCTGAACTTCTTGAGGCCAGAGACCTGGCCAGACTGGAAGCAGAGATTTTTCCAGTACAGAGTAGCGACCGAGCTCGCTGAGGAGAGAAGTCAGCGCATT
This sequence comes from Anableps anableps, assembly GCA_014839685.1. Lineage (NCBI taxonomy): Eukaryota > Metazoa > Chordata > Actinopteri > Cyprinodontiformes > Anablepidae > Anableps > Anableps anableps. The sequence continues at coordinate 39,628,406 of CM026069.1, forward strand.
GATTTATTCATTGAGAGTGGAAGCAGAGCACTTCTTTAAGTTGTTCACTTTCACTACTGTGGGGAATGAAGATAAGTATGATGTGGTTCTTGGGAAGTTTAATGAACACTTTATTCCTAAACGCAACATCATATTTCAGAGCCAAATTTCACTCCAGAACGCAGCAAACTAGCTTATCAAGCAGTTTTACGAGCTGGCAGAAGGCTTGTCTCGGAGACTGCAGATGAACGATTACTTAACATTGCAACGTGCAATTGAAATGGTGAGACATTTTGCAATAATTAAAATTGCGGATGAAAGTAAAACCTTTAATTGGAAAGGAAAGAAGGAATATGACACCAGTGCACTAAAACCATACAGAGAAATGAGAACAAAAGAAAATGATGCAACAGAGAACACACTCACACTACAGAATGCCCAGCAAAAGGAAAAAATGCAAGAAATGCAAAAAATTGGAGATTTTGCATGTTACACAAAGAGTGTGCAAGAGCTGACAGTAAATGGGTGCAAAAATGAAAATGATGAAGAGTTATTCTTTCTGGGCTCACTCACTGAAGACAAAACATCAGATGAGGTCATCACAGAAGATGAGCCACCTTGGCACATCACACTGAACATCGGAAACTTCCCAGTGGCATTTAAGATTTACTCAGAGGCAGACACTTCAGTGATCACAGAAGCTACTTATGATGGATTCAAGAAAAAACCCAAACTCAAATCAGTCAAAGGACCACAACTTGACAGCCCAGGAGGCATAGTGACCACTAGAGGGCAGTTCATGGCCAAAATCAGAGCCGAGGTGAATAACAACCAGTGTGATTGCTACTTCAGGATAGTCATAGTAAAATCACGTGGAGATAATCTTCTGGGCTGAGCCATAGCTGCAAACCTAGGTCTGATCATAAGTTCAACATTAAGTGAAGTGAATGCTTTTGGTGACGTGGGCACCCTAAAGGGAGATCCTGTGAAAATCGTGCTTAAAGAAGGAGCTAAACCTTATAGCATAGCCACACCACGACAAGTACCTGTCCCTCTATTTAAAGTAGAGGAAGAATTGAAATGAATGGAGTCACTGGGTATCATAGAAAAAGTCACCCAGTGAACATGAAGGTGCACATCAAAGATAGTTGTAAAGAAAAATCGCAGAATCAGAATTTGTGTGGACTTAAAGAAGTTAAATGAAAGCGTAGAATGAGTTCATTCTACTGACTATCAATGATCTTCTCCCCAAGCTTGCAGGGTGCACGGTCTTCTCAAACCTGGACACCGCAAGCGGGTTCTGGCAGATCCCCTTAGAAGAGGACAGCGCCCTGCTGACAACTTTCATCACCCCACAAGGGAGGTACTGCTTTAAGAGACTGCCTTTCGGCATCACATCGGCAACTAAAATATTTCAAAGGAAAATGTCAGAGCTTTTATAAGGGCAACAGGGTGTGGTAGTTTATATGGATGACATCCTTGTTTTCGGTGAAACAAAAGAACAGGATGACAAGAGACTCAGTAAAGTGATGGAGTTCATAAAAAATTCCAGTCTCAAGCTCAACAAAGAAAATTGTACATTCTCTCAGTTAACATTGGATTTTTTTAGGCCATGTCGTAAATAAAGACAGCATTAGGCCAAACCCTGAAAGAGTCACTACCATCACAGAGATGAATGCCCCATGAAGTCCTGGTTGTGCCATTACTGCTTTCTGTTTGGGTGTACTTGGCAATTTGGAAAATTTTTGTTGTTCTTACCCTTCACTGGATTTAATTACTGAACAATGGATGTATTGAGGTGGTTGAATTAACCCATATGACAAAACGTTACAAGGCCTGGCAAAGCAAAGTCAGCATATAAACAGAAGGTTGTAGTGATGGTCTTGGGAGGTAAGATGGATATTTCTGAAGGAGAACAGCTGCTGTATTAGGACAGCTTACTGATAAACTGATTGAGCTTAAATCCAATTGAAGGTTTTTAATGTCTCAGTTTAGTTCAAGACAAGTCCAACAGGTTTTACATACACAAATTGTATAGCCATGTCCAGATTTTTTTCTTGCTGATTGTCACTAGTCATGGTTATATAATGGCAATTATAACTGTCACTCCTCTCTATTCTCTGCAAGACATTAATAAAATTACTTCCAGTTCATGTGCCAGAAATTTCTGATTTTTTTTTTTTTTTACTGAACTCCACATCAGGCTTGGGAGGAAACGTCTCAGTTAATTCCAGAGCCATGTGAAGCACATCTGGGAGATTACTATAGCTGTGTGTTCCAGTCAACAACCTCCCAGGGGCCTCTGTTATTTTAATCCATGTTGAATTATTCCAACTGGCTGCAAAGAAACCCAATGGCAGTGGATTGGACCTACAACACAGGACTGAAAACCTCAAACAATTGCAGAGAATTGGGAAATATGAGTTATGTTTAGATTGTAGAGTTAGAGAATGCTTCTAATGTTCAGCAATGAGTTCTTATGACATCTTGTAATGATACTGTCTGAAACCTTTTAAAAAATGATTAAAGCCACATCAGATCTTTGTTTTCTTCCTAATGTTTTGTCTTTTATAACAAACAGTTGAGAAATTGTTTGATATAAGTAACTGAACACAGCTGCTGTCAAGTATTCACATGTTAGAAATAGTAGAAAACCTTTCTTGTACTTTTTTGTAATATGTGTTGGATGGGTCAGCAGTGGTAAAATGTTCTTCAGAGATGCCCCCTCTTACCACCATTCAAGACTGTACCCCAGGTAAAAATAGTTACACCAGTTGTATCCTGGGTGGGACATCACAGCCTCTCCAGTGATAAGCACTGTAACATCACAGCTAGGGGTGTCTACATTTCAAATCCATCCCCACTAGTTTTTTTTGTTTTGTTTTGTTTTGTTTTTTTTTTACTTTTCTTTTGTGGAGTGTGCATGTTTAACCCATGTAGGGTACATTACCTTCCTCTCACTATTCAAAAGCATGCTCGACAGGACAGATGGTTCAGATCTGAATCCATCACTACACCCAGATTTCGGGCCTGATCAGTAGTTTCTAGCTGTAATAACTGAAGCTGCATGCTGACTCTGGATCAGGGGCACCAATTTATGTTTCTTCTGGTGGGTCCTCACTGTGCTTGCAAGACTTGTTGTTATTTTGACTTGCGTGCACATTCATCTCACAGAAAAACACACATTAGATTAACCCCAGCAGCTGCAATGAACACACAAGCTCTTTCCTACACATGCATGCGTGCCCTCACACACGCACACATATAAAAGCAAATAATTGACCAAATGCACAATTCAAAACCATTCCGACACATCCTTTAAAACATAGTACCACAGCATGTTATGATTCATGTTTGGTCCTGCCCATGCTGTAATTAGTTTTCATTCTACTCACCTGTGTCACCTGATTGCTGATCTGTGCCACCTGGGCCCTGCTCTACTTAACTCCTCTCAGCCCCTGCCTCCCTGCCAGATTATCGACAGCCACGAGCCAGTAGAAATCCAGCGTTTCATGCCTTGCCTTCTTGTGTTTCTTCGACCCATTTCCGTCCACGGATCTTCCCCTCCTGCCAAGCCCGTTACGGATTCCTTTGGTTCTGGATTTCTGGACCCTGACTCAAGCTCCGCTTCACGACCACCGAGTATTGCCTGACCCTCTAGTTAAGTTTGCTCTCTCTGCCTCTCCGTGTATAACCTCTGCCTGATTATCGTCTAGCCCCTGGTACTGCGTTGGATTCCCTTGTGGAGACCTTCATCGATTCTTCCTGAGCTGCTACCAGTTCCTGATTCTAAATAAACTTGTTTTTCCTTTACGTACTTCTGTGTGTGGTTGAATTTCCGGGTCCTCCCAGTGAGTCCTTACAGAATAATCTGGCCACTATGGACCCGTCACCCACACAGGAGTGGCGTTCAAGTGTTGAAGACGCTATTATCCGCCTGGAGTCAAACATGCAACAAATGATGAGCATGCTTGATAGGATGTCCTCCCTTCCCTCCCCTAAAGGAGCCCCTTCTCCCAGCCTCAAAGCCGCTACGTCTGGTTTCCAGGTCTCACCCATTTTTGAGCCCCGCCTGTCTCCTCCGGAGGTGTTTAAAGGTGAGCAGAGTCAGTGTCGTCCCTTCATTACTCAGTGTGAAATAATCTTTGAACTTCAGCCGTCATCTTTTCCCTCTGAACGCGCTAAAGTAGCCTATGCTATTTCCCTCCTTTCGGGAAAAGCCAAATTATGGGGGACTGCAGAATGGCGGAGGGACTCCCTCATTTGTTATCGGTTCCAGGACTTTTCCAAGGAGCTAATCAGGGTCTTCGATCCTGTTCTGCCTCAGAGGGAGGCTGCACGTGGGTTGCTCAGACTCAAACAAGGCAGGAAGCGAGTAACTGAGTACATTATCGATTTTCATGCTCTATCCTCAGGAAGTGACTGGAACGATGAGGCACTATGTGATGCGTTCTATCAGGGTCTCAGTGAGGAGATAAAGGATGAGCTGTCTACCCGAGACGCTCCCAAGGACCTGGAGGAACTGGAGACCCTGGCCGCCAGAATTGATGCTAGGCTCCATGAGAGAAGGTTGGAGAGGAGTTCCCTCAGTCATACTTACCATGTTGAATCTGTTCCCAGATCACAGCCACCAGTCACGGCTCCACCTTTGAGTTCTTCACCCACCTCTCCGGGAGAGGAGCCTATGCAGATTGGTCGAACTCGCCTGTCCCCACAAGAGAGAGAGCGGAGATTTAAGAGAGGCCTTTGTTTCTATTGTGGTGGAGAGGGTCACCTACTTAGTCGGTGTCCTGTAAAAGGCCAGGCTCAGCAGGAGGTAAGAGGCTCCTGCTGAGTCAAAAGCGATGGCAATCCTCTTCATTCTCTGTTCAAGCCACTCTCCAAGCTGATTGTCAAACCAAGCGTCTCCCAGTCTTTATAGATTCAGGAGCAGATACTGAGTTCATGGACCGTGGTCTTGCCGAATCTCTGGGCATCCAACTCTTACCTACCTCTAAGTGTCTTGAAGTTTTGGCAATTGATGGCCATGTACTTCACCAGATCACACATGAAACGGGTCCCATTAAGTTCAGTATTTCTGGGAATCACCATGAACTTATCTCCTTCCTGATAATAGAGTCCCCTGGTCTCCCTGTCATTTTGGGGGCTTCTTGGCTAAGAAAACACAACCCCCACATTGACTGGGTGAAGGGCGAGGTGTTGGGTTGGTCACCATCTTGCCATTCCACTTGCCTCTTAGCAGCTTCGGTCCCTTTTTCTGTCCCTATCTCGGGACAGGAGACCTATCCCGACCTATCCAAGGTACCGGCTGTTTACCATGACCTTCGGGAAGTCCTTAATAAGCATCGCGCCACTTCCCTTCCACCCCATCGGCCCTATGATTGTGCAATTGATTTGCTTCCTGGAACCTTTCCTCCCAAAGGCCGTCTATACTCCCTCTCCGGCCCGGAGGATAAGGCCATGAGGGATTATATCGGTGACGCACTCAAGGCAGGCATTATCCGCCCTTCATCCTCTCCAGCTGGTGCAGGGTTTTTCTTTGTGGGCAAGAAGGATGGTTCTTTGAGACCCTGTATTGACTACAGGGGATTGAATGACATCACAGTCAAGAATCGTTACCCACTTCCCCTAATGAACACTGCTTTCGACCTGATTCAGGGATCCACAGTTTTTACCAAGCTCGATCTCAGGAATGCCTACCATCTAGTCCGTATCAAGGAGGGGGATGAGTGGAAGACGGCTTTTAACACTCCAACCGGCCATTATGAATACCTGGTAATGCCCTTTGGCCTATCCAATGCTCCCGCAGTGTTCCAAGCTCTAGTCAATGATGTCCTCAGGGACATGGTCGGTCGTTTTGTTTATGTTTATCTGGATGACATCTTAATTTTCTCTAAGGATCTCACTACTCATCAGACTCATGTCCGTTCTGTTATTCTCCGCTTGCTGCAGAACAACCTGTTTGTCAAGGCAGAAAAGTGCGAGTTTCACAAATCGTCCACTTCATTCTTGGGTTTCGTCATCTCTCCTAACAGGATTTCCATGGACCCCAGCAAGACGGACGCCATCAAGAATTGGCCCTGCCCACAAGACCGTAGACAACTTCAGAGGTTTCTGGGGTTTGCTAATTTCTATCGACGGTTCATCCGCAATTTCAGTTCTGTTGCTTCTCCACTTCATTCTCTTACTTCATCCAAGTGCAAGTTCGTTTGGAGTAAGAGTGCTGCAGAGTCCTTCGACCACCTTAAAAAGGCCTTCACCTCCGCTCCTGTCCTCCGCGCACCGGACCCTTCTCGCCAATTCATTGTAGAAGTGGATGCTTCTAACTCTGGGGTGGGAGCCGTACTCAGCCAGAGAAACACTGATGATAAGATTCACCCATGTGCCTTCTTTTCTAGAAAACTGTCTTCTGCAGAGACCAACTATGATGTCGGTGACCGGGAACTGCTGGCAGTCAAACTGGCCCTCGAGGAGTGGAGGCACTGGCTCGAGGGAGCTAAGGAACCCTTCGTGGTCTGGACTGATCATAAGAATCTGCAGTACCTCAAGTCTGCTAGGAGACTTAACCCCAGGCAAGCCAGGTGGGCTCTATTCTTCAGTCGCTTTAATTTTTCACTATCTTACAGACCTGGGAGTAAGAACACTAAGCCCGACGCACTCTCCAGGCTGCATGAGACTATGGAGGAGAGTCAAGATGCTAAGCAGGTGGACTATGTGCTCCCCTCATCTGTGCGGCTAGCAGTTTCCAGGCTAGAGCTAGAGCAGAGAATCAGAGAGGCCCATCTGCAAAGCCCCATCCCTGAGAGCTGTCCTAAGAATCGACTATTTGTCCCTGAGCAACTAATACCTGAGGTACTATCCTTTTGTCATGCCTCTAAATTTTTCTGTCATCCAGGAGTCACTAAGACCCTAGCTGTGATCAGGAGGTGTTTCTGGTGGGAGACTATGCTGCAAGATGTAAAGGAGTTTATCAAGGCTTGCAGAGTGTGTTGTCAGGCTAAACCATCCCGTCGACCACCCTCTGGGCTTCTGCGGCCCCTCCCGGTTCCTCACCGCCCATGGTCCCACATATCCATGGATTTTGTTACTGGTTTACCCTCTTCCAATAACCATTCTGTCCTCCTCACAGTTGTGGATCGATTTTATAAGATGTCCCACCTGATACCACTTCGCAAACTGCCTTCGTCTAAGGAGCTGGGAGCGGTTCTGGCCCGTGAGGTGTTCCGTTTGCATGGTCTACCTACTGACATTGTGTCTGATCAAGGACCCCAGTTCATTTCTAAATTCTGGAAAGAATTTTGTGGTCTCCTGGGCATCACAGTAAGTCTCTCGTCAGGATTCCACCCTCAGTCTGACGGGCAAACGGAGAGGGTCAACCAGGAGGTGGAGACCAAGCTGCGCATGCTCTGTGAACATGATCCCTCTTCCTGGTCACAGAACCTTCCATGGGTGGAGTATGCCCTCAACTCACTCCCTTCTAGTTCCACAGGTCTGTCTCCCTTTTACACAGTTTATGGCTACCAGCCTCCAGTCTTGTCCCTTCAAGAGAAGCCCACTAGAGTTCCCTCTGCTCATGCCTCTGCTTTGAAGTGCCAGCGGGTATGGCGCCAGGCCCGCAGGGCCCTTCTAAAGTCCTCTGCTTTATGTTCTAGATTTGCAAATCGTCGCAGAGTTCCGGCACCCACTTACACCGAAGGTCAAAAGGTCTGGCTGTCCACCAAGGACCTTCCCTTGCGGGTTGAAAACCGGAAGTTAGCCCCTCGTTTCATTGGACCCTTCCCAATTTCCAAGGTTATCAACCCAGTGGCTGTCCGGCTCCGCCTCCCCAGGACTCTCAGAGTTTGTCCCACCTTTCATGTGTCACGTGTTAAACCTGTCTTCTCTTCACGGTTGGTTCCCTCCTCCAGGCCCCCTCCTCCCGCCCGGATCATTGATGGGGGTCCCGCTCACACGGTGCGCCGCCTCCTTCGCTCCAGACGTTGGGGCCGGTCCGTCCATTACTTGGTGGATTGGGAGGGATATGGGCCTGAAGAGCGCTCCTGGGTGCCGGCCCGACACATTTTGGACAAATCCCTTATCAGGGAGTTTCATCGGTCCAATCCTGACCAGCCAGGTGGTCCTTCTGGAGCCGGACCTTGAGGAGGGGGTACTGTTATGATTCATGTTTGGTCCTGCCCATGCTGTAATTAGTTTTCATTCTACTCACCTGTGTCACCTGATTGCTGATCTGTGCCACCTGGGCCCTGCTCTACTTAACTCCTCTCAGCCCCTGCCTCCCTGCCAGATTATCGACAGCCACGAGCCAGTAGAAATCCAGCGTTTCATGCCTTGCCTTCTTGTGTTTCTTCGACCCATTTCCGTCCACGGATCTTCCCCTCCTGCCAAGCCCGTTACGGATTCCTTTGGTTCTGGATTTCTGGACCCTGACTCAAGCTCCGCTTCACGACCACCGAGTATTGCCTGACCCTCTAGTTAAGTTTGCTCTCTCTGCCTCTCCGTGTATAACCTCTGCCTGATTATCGTCTAGCCCCTGGTACTGCGTTGGATTCCCTTGTGGAGACCTTCATCGATTCTTCCTGAGCTGCTACCAGTTCCTGATTCTAAATAAACTTGTTTTTCCTTTACGTACTTCTGTGTGTGGTTGAATTTCCGGGTCCTCCCAGTGAGTCCTTACACAGCAGGCTTTTTCCTAACAAATATTTAATTTTTTGATTTGTCACTCACTGTTCTTGTTAATTCTTGATGAGGAATGTGTTGCTGCTGGTAGTGGTCCATTTAATGAATTGGTTTTTCCAGTGATTTGGCCCAGCTGAAAAAACCATCCTGTATAAATCTCTCAAAGACACTTTGTCACATGTTTGGATGGGAGAGGGTCGCCCATGTTTTTGGTTGCAGTGCAAACATCACAAAATAATTTTTTGCAGCATCATAGTCTATCCATGGGTATTTGCCTTTCTAGCTAGCTTGAAAAATCCAACCTTTTTTCTGCCTAACACCAGCACTTCTACCATCCTCAGTCATTGACAGAACAATTGTCACTGAAAGACGGTGTCGGGTTGGTGGATATTTTTGGTATTTTTATCACAAATGTGTCCATTTTGCTGGTTAAATCAACCACTATGCTAGCCACTATTCAGCCTTTATGGGGGTTTATCTGACATGACGGTTCATCTGATTTGTTCTAAGCAACTGTTCAGTACTTGGATCGGTTCAGAGTCACCTGCTGAGATTGTGTAGAGCTGTGTATCATCTGCGTAGTTATCGTCGCTAATCTTATTACTTGGTTTAACCCGAGCTAGTGGAGCATGTCGATATTACAGTTTTTCTCAATTGTTTGCACACAAATACTAGTACTTGAGACACAATGACCACAACATGTAACTCATGCTCCAACCACCCGAACCAGTTCTGCTAAACTAGAAGCACAATTCCTGCTCTACACTGAAATTCTAAAACACACTTTTTTCAAAACACTACACACAATTTTCTGCATTTGGCACAATTTTCATGAAGAAAATCTCTTGTTTTCACAAGGAGCACACTGTCATTCAAAATTCTAAGTTAATTGCCCTACTATGCACACTGATTCATCACGTAGGGAAACTCCTGTCACACTGTTTTACTATTAGTAATCAGAGCTTTGGCATAAAAGGGCAACAAGGGAGCTCTTCTGTTTTGGAGCAATGGATGCCAACATTGGAAACAGAGGCAGAGTCAGAGCCAGAAGAGTGAGAGTAAGAGGACGAGGATGAGGAAGTCCAAGGAACGTAATCTCTAAAGAGATCCGAGCCACTTTGGTTGACCATGTGGTCAACCATGGTGTAACAATGAGGGAAGCTGGGCAAAGAGCACAACCAAATTTGAGCAGGTACACTATAGCATCCATCATCCAGACTTTCTGAAATGAGAATAGGTGAGAAATCTACTCTCACTAGAAAACTGCAGTACTGCGTATCAATACAGTACTCAATGAGTACAGTAGTATAGTATTGCCTGTAGACTGTTCTGTAAGATAGTAAAAATAAAGTATGTTTCAGGTATTTGGGAAATGTATTCCTACTTTGTATTCCTAAACAGTATTTACAGTATTTTACTGTTTGTATTGCACAACTGAAACATTACCAACACAAGATGGATGGGAACATCTTCTGTCCCCTGAACAGAAAGCTGAAATCATGAACATGGTCCAAGAAAATAACACTATAACATTATGACAAATACAAAAAAAAATAACAGAAAACAATGAGATATTTGAAAATATTGATAGGGTAAGCTTATCAACTTATCAGTCATTGAGCTAGAGCTGGCTGCAGTGGAGCACCAGTTCATCTTCATTGATGAAGTTGGATTCAAACTCACAAAAAGATAAAGGAGGGGAAGGAATATCATTGGCCTGTGTGCCATTGTTGAAGTCCCTGGCCAGTGTGGAGGGAACATCACAATGTGCGCAGTGATTATCCACCACGGCGTCATCCATCACCATGCTACCTTTGGCCCCTACAACACTACCCATCTGATCACATTCCTTGACACCCTACACAACACACTCATTCCACCAGATCAGACAGACGATCCAGAGCAGCACAGGTACCTTGCTGTTTGGGACAACATAAGTTTCCACCAGGTTGCTCTGGTTGGTAACTGGTTCACGCCTACCATATTCTCCATTCCTCAATCCTATTGAGGAATTTTTTTCTGCCTAGAGACGGAAAGTGTAAGACCTAATTTCACAAATGTATATACCCCTTCTCCAAGCTATGGAAGATGCATATGGCAATAATGCAGTTGATCCTGTTCATGACTGGATTTGCTATGCTAGACAATGTTTCCCCTGCTTGGCCAGGAAAAACATTGCTTGTGATGTGGATGAGGTGCTGTGGCGAGTCCAAAACAGAAAAGAGGATGCAGCATAGTTTTTTTTACTATAAATGTATACAGTAAATTCTTGAATGTAGACCACAGTGATGCATCCATAAAATCTGTAGGCACTGTGGCCTATTTGAAGCACACCAGTGCAGATGGTTACAATGAAATCAGTTTCCTTTTTGGTAAAGCAAGACTTGCTCCAAAACCAGACATCACCCAAGGCTGGAGCTCTGTGCTGCAGTGTTGGCTGTAGAAGTTGCAGAATTAGTGCAAGAAGAGCTAGATTTTAAGGTGAATGATGTGGGTTTCTTCACAGACTCAAAGGTGGTGTTGGGATACATATTCAATGAGAATAGATGTTTTTATGTCTATGTCCATAACCGAGTAGAACGCATCAGATGTTCCATGCACATGCACCAGTGGCATTTTGTATCCACACGTGAAAACCCAGCTGATCATGCCACAAGAGCACTACCTGCTGAGCAGCTACTTTCCTCCACATGGCTACATGGACCTGTGGCAGCATGGATCAATCCACGCTGCTACTCTGTAAAATGGAGCATGCGCTCCTCCACCCGATGCACTCCAAAGCACCCGGTCCATAACTCTTAAACACGCTGTCAGGTCCCAGATAGCAAGATGCATTTAGTTCAGAGTGAGTCTAGGTCAGAAAAGATACTCAGATGGGTTTTTTTTTTTTTTATTGATTGATTTAGTTAGTGTAGCACTCGCAGCAGTATCTGGGCCATTGTTTGAAGATACTGGCTGGCTCTTCACTCTCCAGACTGTAAACGTAAGCTAGCGCTGAAGAAAGGTCCTGACTAGCTGAGTTATCCTTGTTGAAATTGCGAGTTGCGTAGTGGTGCTTGACGTCATGCAACCTGCTCAGTGTATGTTGATTTGCATCACCTTTGATCTGCCTCATGCAGACTGACCAATGAAGAGAGGGTCTCAACTCACGCTCACAGAGGCAGTGTCCCTCTGTGAAACACAAGGGCTTCGGTGGACAGTTTAACATAAAGCAGGAGATAACCAAATATTTTGCTTGTGCCCTCACTGCCCTGGGCCCTGTAAAGACCGTGAGCAATTGGAATTGCCCCGTTGCCCATATCGTTAATCCAGCCTCGATGATACTGCGGTATGGCCATATGACGCTTACTCGTGAGGTATTAGTGACATTCTTTGCTGAGGTAACTGCAATAGTGAATGCAAGGTCTCTCACAACAGTTTCTGTGTATCCAGAGCACCCAGTGATTCTCACCCACCTGCTGAGGTGCTAACAAAAAAGTATGGCATGCCACCTGTGCCACCTGGCCACTTTGAGAGCCGCAATCTTTTCAGAGGGCAATGGTGACGTGCAGTACTTGGCTGATATCTTCTGGGCCTGATGGTGAAAGGAATACATCAGTGGGCTCCAAGATCGACAGAAATGAAGAGTGCCAGACCTAATCTACAAGAGGGAGATGTGGTCCTACTCAAGGATGGTCAAAAAAAGAGGAATGACTGGCCTATTGGACTTGTCAAAAAACCTTTCTGAGTGAGGATGGCAGAGTCTGGAAGATAGAAGTTAAAGTCATTCGCAAGGGTGAACAAAAACTCTTCTTATGTCCCATAAATGAGGACGTTCTTTTGGTGCCCAACGACACTGCCGAGGAGATTGGAATAGAATAGAATGGAATAGATATATCCTTTATTGTCCCACAATGGGGAAATTTCTGTGCAAAAGCAGCCATTGACAGTGAAAGGCAATAACAGCAAACAGACTCACATAAAGATAGGATATAAAATATGTATATAAAAACTGAATAAAAAATAAAAAATATTGTACAGTAAGGGCAAAATTTCAACATAGATACTGTGTAGTTATAAAAAAATATATATATATATAAAAAATACTCCAGTCCAGAGGAATGTGCAACTGATTTGGTTAAATATACAAAATGTGTATGTCTCTGAGCATTAAAAATACACACTATTTACAGTTAGTGACAATAAATAATGGTAAAGCTGTACAGATACTCGCATGGATATAAACACTTGAGTTTGTTGGGAGCAGTGTCGTAGAGCTGCTAGGAGGAGGGCTCTCCTATAATGCTCCTTAGTGCACCTAGGATGCAGCAATTTGTCACTGAAGGAGCTCTCCAGCTCAGCAACAGCTTCATGCATGGGGTGGAAGACATTGTCCATCAATGATATTATTTTAGCCAGAGTCCTTCTGTTTCCCACCACTTGCACAGGGTCGAGGGGACAACCTAACACAGAGCCTTCCTGATGAGCTGATCTAACTATAGACTTATTCTGATATCCTTTTCAAAAAATGATTACATAAGTTTGAGTGACATCCACGTGATGTCAGGTGGGGAGTATTCTGCCTTTAAGTTTGTAAGAAATATTCTTTTTAGTTTGTAGTGAGAAACTCAGTGTTTTGTGGTAAACACTCCCATCTTGTGGCAGCATGTGGTATGTTTGTTTAGGTCATAAAAAGTGAAATTGAGCCAGATTTAGAGGCACTGATCTTCATCCTGGCTGCTTCACACTTGGCTGCAAACTGCTCCAATGACAGTTGTAGATCACGAGCTGATGAAGCCACCAGGACCACATCATCTGCAAAAAGAAGAGACTAAGGCCACCAAAATGGATCCCCTCAACACCTTGGCTGCACCTAGAAATTCTGTCCATAAAAGTTTTGAACAGAATCTGTGACAAAGGGCAAATTTGGCGGAGTCCAACCCTCACTGGAAACTAGCCCGACTTACAGCCGGCAATGCGGACCAAGCTCTGACACCAGTCATACAGGGACCTAACAGCCCGTATCAAAGGGCATGGTACCCCATACTCCCGGAGTACCTTCTCCAAGTCTGCAAAGCACATGTAGACTGGTTGGGCGAACTCCCATGCACCCTCCAGGACCCTGCTGAGGGCGTAGAGCTGGTCCAGCATTCCATGGCCAGGACAAAAACCATACTGCTCTTTCTGAATCTGAGGTTCGACTAGCTGACGGACCCTCCTCTCCAGAATCCCCGAATAGACCTTGCCAGGGAGGCTTAAGAGTGTGATTCCCCTGTAGTTGGAACACGCTCCCCCTTTCTGAATAGGGGGACCACCACCTCAGTTTGCCAATCCAGTAAAACTGCCCCCGATGTCAACACGATATTGCAGAGTTGCGTTAACCAACACAACCCCACAACATCCAGAGCCTTAAGGAACTCCGGGCTGATCTCATCCACCCCCAGGGCCTTGCCACCGAGGAGCTTTTTAACCACCTCGGTGACCTCAGCACCAAAGATTGGAGAGCCCAAGGTCCCCAGGCTCCACTTTCTCAGTGGAAGACATGCTGGTGGGATTGAGGTCTTCGAAGTATTCCGCCCACCGACCCACGACGTCCCAAGTTGAAATCAACAGCACACCACCACTACTATAAACAGTGTTGGTGATGCACCACTTCCCCCCACGAGACACTGGATGGTGGACCAGAATGTCCTTGAAGCTGTACAGAAGTCATTTTCCATGGCCTCTCCAAACTCCTCCCATGCCCAAGTTTTTGCCTCAGCAACCACTCGAGCTGCATGGTGCTTGGACTGCTGGTACCCATCAGCTGCTTCTGGAGGCCCACAGGCCAAAAAGACCTGATAGGACTCCTTCTTCAGCCTGACAGCATCCCTCACTGCTGGTGTCCACCAGCGGGTTCGAGGGTTGCGGCCGCAACAGGCACCAATAACCTTGTGACCACTGCTCCGGTAAGCTGCCTTGGCAATGAAGGAGCAGAACATGTCCCACTTGGACTCAATGTCCCCCACCTACCCCAGAACTGGGAGACTCTGCCAGGCATTCCCAGCAGTCCCTCAGAATACCTGTGGGTCTGTCAGGTGACCAGCATTCTCCCCCACCATAAAATTCAATAAACTCACACATAGAAATGGGAAGGAGAAACTGCTCATCAACGGTGATGTTGGCACTGGGCTTATAGCAGGCAATACAGTTTGGCACAAACTTGTTACAAGTAGCTGAGATCAGCACAAACCTGTCATCTACAAGTCAAGCACACCTGGTTTCTTTCTTATCAAAATGGAGAAATGTCATGATTTTTTAAAAATCAATTTCTGGACATCATTTCCTTGAACAACGGGAAGCCCCATTTTTCTGACCAGAGACTGTCTAAGCCTAGATTTTTGTTCCCTGTGCTCCTCGGATATACAAGAGGCTGATGAAGGTTTTCAGCTCACCATCTCTCATGAGCTGTCACCATGATGTCAATGCACCTCAGCCACAGTGCACTCCCTGATGTGCTTCAGCATGCCTGGGCCAAAAACGCACAGGAAAGCTGGGAGCGCACCAACGATGCGCTCTACGTAGGGTGTGGAGCCGGCAGAAGACATTTTGACTCTGTCTCTCCCTGGATGTACAGCAGGCTCAGCAACTGTCCACATCCTTTCCATTTTCCACCACCACCGTAGGATGATGCCAGTAGGCTGGCCTCCCTATCAGCATCATTCATTTGTCCTTAGCACACTGAATATGAATTCCATTTTTTATTAATATTTACACAGTTTTAGGAAAAGTCAAGAACCACCAAAGCTTTATGTTTTTATATGATAAAGTAATTAAACATGCAAATTGCAAAACAGTCAAAAGGACACTGTTCTATAGTTAAGCTCAGGTAAAAGCGAAAAATGTGCAGCACACACACTTCCCTCTCACTTTTTGTTGCACAGAAATTGTGCAACAAAAAGGGCTGTTCACAGGTGATCCCCACCCAAGCTCAGAACAGAACTTGAACAGTTTTGCAAGTAAGAATGTGCAGCCTGACTGAGACCTATGCAGACTCCCTGTTGTGATTGCAGCCAAAGGTGTATCTACTAAAAAGTGACTTGAAGAGAATGAATATTTATGCAATCAATTGTTTTACTTTAAAAAGTTTTATGTACTTGTCATGATTATGTAGAAATTAGTTTTCAGTTTGACATAAAATACATTTTTTGTCATTTTTTTGTCATTTTTTTGTCAAAAAAGCCCATTTTTGTTGATCAAGATTGATTTTTAAAAGGAAACACACAGTAAAACATCCAATGGTTGAGTACTTTTTATAGGCATTGTATAAATGTTTACAAGAAAGAAAATTAAAAAGTATTTATTTAAAATATAAATATAACTGAAGTCAAATTCCTTGTTTGTGTGCACAACCCTGGTAAAGCTTCTTCTGAATATAATGATGTCTTTACTACTTAATTTTGTGGAGTCAAGAGTTAAAAGTACTTTTTTCTCTCCCCACTTCTTTCTTCAGAATCCTAGTAAGTGGTTTCATCTCTTTCAGTCTATGTCCCTCTTTGCCACATGAAAAGTTCGAAGCATGTGTCCACAATAAATTTTAAAGAAACTACCTGGTTCACCATTGTGCTACAGTCAGATTTTGGGCAGAGTAGCAAACATTTGTACTCAAGTAAGAGTAGTACTACTTCAACATATTTTTACTCAAGTGAAAGTAAAATGTTGCCATCCAAGAAATTACTCAAAAGGTAGAGGCATCGTGTAGCATAGTGGGTAGAGCAGGTCCCCTGTATACTGAGGCTACAGTCCTCGTCGTGGTTGTCCCAGGTTTGACACCAGGCCTCGGAACCTTTGCTGCGTGTCTTCTTCCTCCTTCTCCTTCTCTACCCCTTTCCTGTCTACCTACTATTATAAAAATGGGGAGGGGGACCCTAGCCCCCTAAACAAACATAAAAAAGAGAATAAAAAGTATTTCAGAAAAAGGCTACTCAAGTACTGAGTAACGGATCCTAACATCGGATTGAATATTTTACAGTGATGTCATCAGACAGACAAAAATATAAAAGTTTTGTGCAACTTCTGGTATTTTAAGACTAAAATGAGGGAAATAATACGTATAAATAACAAAATAACACATTTTAGGTGGAAGAAACACTTTTCCAAATCGATTTTTTTCAATATAAAACTTATAACACTAATACTTACAGTAGGTCATATACATGTATGTTAGAAGAGGTTAAAATACTTCCAGTGATCATGTATGGTGTTCAGTATATCTTCACTTGACCTCTAAATGGCACAACAGGTTCAGCAGAAAGTAGATAACACTGGAACAAAACCTGTGTACAAACAAGAAGGCTCACTTTAACCTAAACTGCAGGTGGTGTCTGGGTCTCATGCAGTTTCGCTTAAAACACATTTGATCTTCATTCAGTGAAGTTACTCACAGTGGGCAGCATATCCAGCAATTTTACTCAAGTAAGAGTAGCGATACTTCATAATAATTATTACTCAAGTAAAAGTGGTGTAGTAAAACTACATGTAAGTTACTAAATGTAACTAAAATTACATTTTTTTTGGAAAAAGTTATTCAAGTAAATGTAAATGAGTAAATGTAACTAGTTACTACCCACCTCTGGCAGCAGTAGTTCATCTCTGCAGCATTTGAAAGCGCAAACATATCATGGGAACTAACGTGAAGAAAAAGCAGCCAGCTCCCATGACTTTAGTATTTTCATTGGAAAAGAATGTTAAGGAAAAAGTTTCAGCAAGAAATTCTTCAACACATAAGCTATTAAACATTTACTGCAGCAACATAATGAAAGGCAAGTATAGCTGCAAAGAAGAGAGGTTAAACATTTGGTTGTGGAAACTATCTGAAAAGGAGGTTTTAAAACAGCAATCAAAATGCCTTAGTACTCTGCTGTGGCCATCTTATAAGTCCAAAGCTTTACCTAAGTTTAATGACCGACATGTCATGTCTTTATTATATAAAGACTTCCAAAGTGGGATTGACTTTCAAGATGGATTTTGAGAGGGAAGGGTGAGTTTGTGCTGTAATTGCTATATAACGAGCATTTCACTGACCTTCACCCACATCTTGGCTATGTTTATTATTTACTTGTCTTGCTAAAGGCAATAACTCTTTTAAACAGGTGGAAAAAAATAGGTCTCTGAAGCTCCTTTAGTGTTTTTGATTTCTCCCAACAGCTGTCTCATTTTATACAAGCATGAAGCCAGGAAATTGGCCATTTCAAATCAATCATACCGGCTGACATTTCCTGCAAACCGCTCTCAGAGCCGGGAGGGAGAGACAGGTTCTGTACTGCAATGAGAGTGTCATCATAGTGGAAGAGCTGACAGGCTGATGTGCTGTTGTTTATGTCTTCTAATGCCTTCTCCCATTAGTTCCATTCGGACAGTTGTGATGGGAGCCACAGGAAATTACCTGCAGAAGGTAATTTAGTACAGCTCCATTACCTCTGAAGTCTACCATGACTGCATGTGTTCATGTGGTACTCTCCACTTTAAACCGTGCTGTTTTTAGGAGTGGGAAGGAATCCTTAGTCACTTTACGATTTGATTCAGTTGTGATGAAGAAAGCTGTGATACAATTATAAATCAACTGTTACCTCCACCCCACATACACATATCCCCAAGCAACACCTTTTAGTTTGACAAAAAACAGAGATGAACTCTTCCAAGTAAAAAACAGAAAAACTAATTCCAGAAAACATTAAACAAATTGGTATCACCGGCTCTGAAAAAGGTTTTGCACATTTTGAACGAACATCACATGACCTGATTCACAACTTAATGAGTTCAAGATCGATCACTTCTCACTGAAACTAAAACTAAATCCTTCCTACTGATCTGACTTCTCTCTGCTATAATTTTATGAAGCCACTTTATATTTAGACCTGTGTAGCTTTAGTTCACTGCTTTTGTTTGGAAAATTCAGCTTTCTTGCTGTCATGGTGACATCAAATTATGTGGTATTAGCTGTCCATGCTTGATAAGTTATAGTCTGGGCGACTGGTGTAAAATATGGCTAGAATTGCTCACAAGGTGATACAAGCATGAAACTTTGCACAAATGTTCTTCATGTGGTATCTAACAATTTTAGGGGTAGAGCCAAAGGAAATTATAATTACCTTTGCAACGGTTGCTGGGAAATCATTTTATTACAGTGATTAACTGTTCACATTCATATTTTGTAGTAGAAAAGGTTTCTTTTACCCTGAACATTATTTTAAAGTATTGAAAGCACAGATTAATGTAAGCTAGTTAGCAATAAATAACCAGAAAGCAAAAAAAGTATATATAATCACCAAGATATCAATAATATTAATATATATGTTTACATTTTGTGAGATGGCTAGAAGCTAGTTAAACTGATATACCTACATTAAAATTATGCAGTTTAATAAAAATATAGAATAATTTCCTGATGAAAAAGCAACCAAAATAATTTTTCCAAACTTGTATTAGGTTCCAATTTAATATGGTGATTACCATTAAATTTGTTTATAACGTCCTTCTTCATTATCAGCACATTTCCTCTTTTTTTTTTTTTTTTTCTTTGGCACGGCTAAGTTTTGTTGTATTAAACTTCTGATTGCAGGACTTTTGCCATTTTGCATTCTGTTTGAGAAAGGTGACTTCAATGACATCTCCATGGTCTAAGCATGAGATGTCTACTTTCATGAGCAAAGCATTAAAGTCATAAAACTGCTTCAAATTTTCAGCTAAGGTTTGATATTCAACTGGTGTTGGATTAATCAGTGATTTCTTTGTGTCTAATTTACACAGAATGCATTTTGTACAGTCAATTTCCTGTCCTGGTTTAGTTTCTGGATTTTCCATTTCTATCACTTCACCACCAACAACAAGCCAGAACACCACTGTGCATGCAGGACCTGAAAAAACTTAACAAATTTTTATTTTATATATAATTTAGGTTTCCAGTACCAAATACTGTCTTCTTAAAAGAAAACAGTATTTTATCTCTTCAGTACCATATAATGAAGACATAAAAACTTAATTTATTGTCTAAAAAGCCTAACTTGATGACTGCAAAGGTTGTATGAATTTCCAATGAAAATATAGCAGTGACTAGCACGTCAGCAACTGCCGATGGTGCTGAAAAAGTAAACAGTGAAAACAGCCAGGTTTTCAGCCTTGATTTAAAGGACTTTAGTGTTTCGGCTGTTTTGCAGTTTTCTGGAAGTTTGTTCCAGATTAGCGGTGCATAAGAACTGAAGGCTGCTTCTCCATGTTTGGTTCTGGTTCTGGGGATGTGGAGTAGACCAGAACCAGAAGACCTGAGTGCTCTGGAAGGTTGATACGACGACAACAGGTCTTTAATGTATTTTGGTGCTAAGCCGTTCAGTGATTTATAAACTTGAAAGACTTGAAAAACAGAGGTATTTTCAAGTCTATTCTCTGAGCTACAGGGACCTAGTGGAAGGACTTTCAAACTGGGGTGATGTGCTCTATTTTCCTGGTCTTAGTGAAAACGTGAGCAGCCGCGTTTTGGATCAGCTGCAGCTGTCTAATTGATTTTTTTTTTTAGGCAGACCAGTTAAGACACTTGCAATAATCAATGCGACTAAAGACAAATGCATGGATGAGTTTCTCGAGATCTTGTTGAGACATTAGTCCTTTAATCTTGGAAATGTTCTTCAGGTGATAGAAGGCTGACTTTGTAACTGTCTTTATGTGTTTCTGAAGGTTCAGGTCTGAGTCCATCACTACACCCAGATTTCGGGCTTGATCACTGGTTTGTAGTTGTATTGACTGAAGCTGTGTGCTGACTCTAGATTGTTCCTCTTTAGGTCCAAAGATGATAACTTCAGTTTTGTTTCTGGGTTCGGAGTCACCTGGTGACGATATAATGTAGAGCTGTCTCATCTGCTTAGTTGTGGTAGCTAATCTTATTATTTGTTATAATGTGAGCTAGTGGGTGCATGTACATATTAAATAGGAGGGGTCCCAGGATTGAACCTTGGGGTACTCCACATGTGACTTTTGTCTGCTCTGATGAGAAGTTGTCTATTTATACAAAGAAACCCCTGTTCTTTAGGTAGGATTTGAACCAACTGAGTACTGTACCAGAGAGTCCGACCAGGCTCTCCAGTCGCTTTAATAATATCTCCTGGTCAACTGTCTCAAATGCTGCGCTGAGGTCCAACAGAACCAACACTGTGGTTCTTCCACAGCCTGTATTTGTGTGGATGTCACTGAACACTTTGACGAGGGCAGTCTCAGTGCTGTGTTGAGCACGGAAACCAGACTGAAAGACATCAAAGCGGTTTGTCATTGTTAAAAAGCTATTTAATTGTTGAAACACAACTTTTTCAATAATTCTGCAACAGTGATTTGTCTAGATTGTTCTTTTTTATTAGTGGTTTGATAACTGCTGTTTTTAGAGCCTGGGGGAAAACACCAACTGAGAGGGAAGAGTTTACTATTTGAATCAGGTCAGATGCAATGACAGGCAGAACTTTCTTAAGGAAGGTTGTTGGTAGGCTATCAAGACAGAAGGAGGCGTTTAATTGTTTCAAAATTTTTTGTGATGAGTGATAACTTCACAGCCTTTCTTTGTAGATGTCATAGTAAATGGGAAGTCAAGAAGTTTTTCTCCGTTTACATTCAGCCCTTCGACAAAGGCTTCTTTTGTTTCTTCCAAGTGAAGCATTTATCCACTGAGATTTTTTCCTACCAGACACGACCTTCACTTTAACAGGAGCAATTAAATCGGTGACGTCTGAAAATTTTCAAAGGAACTGATCCACTAAGTCATCTATTGGGTTACACAATATAATTGGGGTTAAGGAGTAGAATTGATTGAAAGTTTCATCTGTGTTGTCAGTAAAAGAACGTTTTGTAATAATATCTGTTTTACTAAGCGAGTCAACAGAGATTGCACTTTCAAAAACAACAGAAAAATGATCAGACAGAGTGACATCAATTACAGAGACCTTGGAGATATTTACACCCTTCCTGATAATCAAATTCAGAGTGTGTCCTCATTTATGTGTCGGCTGTTTAACATGTTGAGTCAAACCAAAGTTTTGAAGTTCATTATTCAGCTTTTTTGCCTCTCTGTCTATTAGGTTGTCAACATGGATGTTAAAGTCTCCCATAATTATTAAACAGTAATAATCAATGGATATCATAGCTAACAGCTCACTAAAGTCATTGTAAAAATTTGCCACATATTTTGGGGTTTTGTATAGAGTTAGAGTCAGAGTTGGTTTGTGGCCTTTTACCTCAATTCCCATATATTCAATCGAGTCAAAATTACCCAGGGAAACCTTTTTGCTGTTGAGTGAATCATGAAATATTGCAGCAACCCCTCTGCCCCTCTTATTCTTTCTATTCTCACTTTAAAAAATTTAATTAGAGGGTGCTGATTCAATGAGTGCAGGTGTTTCATTGTTGTCATCCAACCATGTTTCTGTGAGAAACATAACATCAATATTATGCTCAGTAATGAAGTTATTAACTAAAAGTCCTTTTGCTGATAGTGATCTTATATTTAGCAGAGTCAGTTTAAAAGTCTTGGGGTGGATAATTCTACATCTTGAGGTTGATTAAGACAGGGATTAATCTGAGATTTGATTTTAGACCACTGCATTTCCTTGCTATTTCTCTGTTAGTAATTCTGGCAGGGATGCTCCTGTGTCTTCCTAGATGCTTTCTGGAGAAGGACAGGTGTACTAATGTCTGGAAGGGTGGGGGATGCCGAGGAGGGGGCTGGGGGGGTGAGGATCGCCCTCCCCTCTCATCTCCATTTCCAGTTGGAGTAGATGGCTGCTTATCAGTTTGTTTTGGAACACTGTTCGCTTGCTGGGTTTGTGCTTATCCTTCTACAATCTTTGTTGGGGCAGTGATGTCATTGTTTAGATTGTTCTGTGTTTGCAGAGAGGGCCTTCTGTTGTTAACAGCATTGAAGATATTGGCCGTGAAAAGTTTTTTCCCCATCTTTATTTAGGCTGACTCCGTCTTGTCTGAAGAGATGATAGCACTCCCAGAAAATCTTGTGATTGTCAATCAAGTTCACGGATTTGGAAAAGCATTGTTTAATAAGTCATCTGTTAATCATAAACAGTCTGCTGTATTTCTCATCTCTATGTCAAGTTTTCAGTATTGCTCCACTGATAAACACCTTCATTTTCCAATCTCCAACTGTGGTTGAAGATTATAAAAGTCGCTTTTCAGAATTTCAAATTTTTGCCTGGACAGATCATTAGCTCTAATGTGAATGATTAGATTCCCAATGCTCGGCTGATCAGTGGTTAATGGGGGTAATTTTTTCTGCTACATCCAACATGGTGTCATTTGGGAAGCAGATTATCTTCGTTCTCTTTGTGCTACAAAGATGATCAGTATTATTCATTGATGGATCCTCGACAATAAGAACTTTTGGCGTTAAATTTTGTTTCCAGGTCACTTTAGGATGTAGATGTGTTGGTCTTGCCTCATACCTCTAGGTGATGTTTGGAGGAGAGGTGGCCATCATAGGCTCCTGCTGCAGAGCAGCAAAACTGTTTTTCTGTGGAATTCCAGCAGGGTTTATGACGGGATGTGTTATGGCTCGATCTGGCTGATTAGTCCTTGGTACCTGAGTCAAGGAAGCTGGAATCATGTCAGCTTCAGCTGCTTGTTGTCTTTTCTTTGGTGCTGGTGTTGATGAGGGAATGTTTCGGCTCAATGCTGGCCACGCTGTATCATCTAGGTGAGGGGTCCTTCCCATTAGACGCCTCATCAGATCCAAATGATGAGATTTATTTTTTAGCATAGTTCCAAGACAGTTCCAGGTGGGTGAGCTGCTTCTTGAAGTTCTTAGAGGCTGTTTGTTGTTTTGAGGCATCAGTAGAGTTGTTTCATTTGCAGAGCCTGCATTGATCTCAACGTTTACCTCCAGTCGAGAAACCCTCAGTTCTATCGATTTAAGTCTTTGTATAATACTACTAATATCTCTTGTGTAGACTGGAAGCATCTTGCTCATGCTTATCTTGGAGGTTGAAAAAATAGGACAAAAAGTGAAGTAAAATTAAAAATCCACAGTCCTCAAATCTGATGTAATCCAGTTATAAGACAATGTAAGAGTAACTGTAAAAACTGGGAATATTAAATAACTTAACCAGTAAAACTATCAAATTAGGACGAGAGAGAGCAGGATGAGATGTTCCTTCTTCCAAGGCTAAAGACTAAAAGGCCCTCAGCCTTTTAGTCAGGCTGAATACTTTTACACAGCGTACTTTTCAATTTTTATTTGTAAAAAATGTTTTGAATCATATATAATTTTCTTTCTACTTCACAATTGTTCCTGTTTGGTGATTTACTTCACAACCACTTTGTATTGTTCTTTCACATAAAATTCCAATTAAATATGTTTATGTGACAAAATATGGAAAAGTTCAAGGGGTATGAATACTTTTGCCCCTGCCCGATCAGACCAGTGATGACGTGTTTAGCCACAGGTTTAGCTGTCATTAGCTAGGTGGTCTCCTGAAAATGATGTGGGCTACATTGATAAATGGCATACATTTTGGGGACAACCTGGTCTGATCCGGAGAGACAGCATCCATCCCACTTTGGACGGAGCAGTTCTTCTTTCTTTTTTGCCCACGGCCAAAATCAAATGGATTAAAGACTAACATAAAAAGAGCAAATCATGAAAATCTCATAAAGATAAATACGACTCTAACTGAACAGAAAAATAAAACAATTAAATGTGGTTTATTGAGCATAAGATCTCTCTCTTCAAAGACTTTGCTAGTTAATGACTTGATTTGTGATAATCAGATTGATTTGTTCTGTCTCACAGAAACCTGGCTGCAGCAAGAGGATTATGTTAGTATAAATGAGTCAGAAATCTTCTAATTATTTAAATTTTGACATTCCTCGAAGTACAGGGTGAGGTGGAGGAGCTGCAACTATTTTTCATTCAGATTTATTAATTAATCCTATGCTTATTAATAGCTAAACTTTTTTTGAACATCTAACCCTTAACTTTCTTCATCCTAGTAGCAAAGCAGTAAAACCACTTTTGTTTATTGTTTTGTATCATCCATCAGGCCCTTACTATCAATTTTTAGATCATTTCTCAGATTTTTTTTTTATCTGATTTAGTGTTAAATACTGATAAGATCTGTTGAATGAACTGAAGAATTATGGTGAGATCATTCCAGTTTCATGCAATCTTATAATACAATTGATGAATAATTAAATAAATAATAATTCTTTTCCACAGAGGTAAGACTGAATAGATAAATGAGCATATGATGTGCACATTGAAATATGCCTCCCCTTTTTATGAGTGATTGAAGTAAAAGTGATTAAAATGAAGTATATGTAACTAGTGTTGTGATGATGTGATGATTGAGTGATGATGTGATGCTGATTTTAAGCATTTATTGACATGAAAGTTGATTATAAATCATATTAAACACATTATGATTGTAACAATGAATGTGATCAGTTAAAGATGACAGGGTTAGTACAGGTCAGAACAACAAGAGTGTAAAAGAGGAACTGGGAGCAGGCCTAGGAGTCAAATTGGGGAAGTAAGTCCAGATGGCCGTTAAGAGTGGACGCCCAAGTTGCACAAGAAGTCATGCAGCAAGGCACCCAAAAAGTTATGCAGCAGGGCACGCAAGAAGTCATGCGGCAAGGCACGTAGCACCTTGCAATACACAACAATGAGATGGAAGGGTATAGAAGCCCTCAAAAAGAGGAAGATCTCGCTTGTTCCCTGTGGCCGGAGTCGAGTCAACTTGGAGCGCAGAAAGAGGAACGAAGAGGACCGCACCCAAGAGCCACAGGACGACAGAGGACTCTGCACTGCTGGACCAGGGAAATGCCAGCGCCCTCAGCTGTGGTTCCAGATCGGGCTGCTGTTCTTAGATTTCTGCAAAAGACACCCCAACAACCTCTGACAGACTTGGTCGATGGATGGTGTTCAACATTTGATGGAGGACTGCCTGATTCTGGACAACAACACCGGACCTTCACGCATCCATCGAACGGAGGATGTCGTCTGACGAAGACACCCTTCCACCCAAGGACTGCAAGGAGTCATCTGTTATGAGGACTGTTCCATCCGGGGTATGAAATTGAGTTGCTCCCCAAAAAGCCTCTCTCTTTTAGATGTATGGTATCAGAGTTAGGGCAAGATAGTTGATTCAGTTTATACATTAGTAATAATGATGATTTGTTCATATTTCTGCTGATACTTAACCCTGCCAAAGCATACTAAAATAAAGAAGCATGGAAAAGTCTAGAAAAATTGTGGACATTCAAATTAATTGAGTTATCTTATAAGTGGAGTTCTCTAATGAGCGTAAAACATGCTATGTTACATGGTTCTAGTAAAGTTGGGAGGTTTTTAATGGTTTACTTTAGGTGGAATTTATGACAATACCCCTGGAACTCAGGCTGAGTTACCAAAATTTATCTAGTCGGTAACAAATCCACGTTATTTTTAGAGGAAAAGCTACCGTTAACAGGTGTGGCTCATGAAGTTGGGCTGCCGTTAGGCTACTCAGTTGGTCACTTTATGAACTGAAAAGGGGTACGACATCTGGAACAGAAGGTAGTGAGAGGTCAGACGAGTTTTCCTTGACACCATCTTAAACAGATTATCTTAGAAACCTTTGTGCAGGGTAATACCCTACAGGTCTGAGGATTTTCCGGACCCGTTAGATGGAGAGCTGGTCATAAGTCAGCCCAGTAGGTTAACCAAGAAGAGGGAGGGGTTGGCTTATGCGCAACAACAGATCATTATAGTGGGAGATTTTAACATTCATGTCATTTAACATTCATTGACACTAAGGGTGATAGCCTAAATGTAGCCTTTAATGCTATCTTGGACTCAATTGGCTTTACTCAAAGAATTCACAGTCCTACCCACTTGTGTCGTCATATTTTAGATCTTGTGCTGACATATGGCATTGAGTGTGAAGAAATAACAGTACTTCCCCATAATCCTGTGCTGTCTGGCCATTTTTAATAACTTTGAGTTTAATTCAACTGAGTATTCCAAACCTGAGAGAAAATTTCATTATAGAAGAGGTTTATCAGACAATGCTGTAAAAACGTTTAAAGAATCTGTTCCATGCTTAATTTCCTCAGAATCTCTTCATGTTTTCCTTCGTAGTTAGATTGTATGTTGAAAGTTAGAATCAGAAGTTATTGATGGGAAATTTTGACTGTAAAGTTGAGCTATTTTGTTCAGAAATTCTCAGACTTTATTGGAGACAAGTGTGTTTGTGATCATTCCTTGTTATGTGAGGAGTTTTCTACTGTCTGATAGCCTTGAATTCATTCCTTCATGAGAGACTGGCATATTTGATTTATGGTTCCTGCTTAGGGAGGGTGCCCTGATTCAACTAAACAAACTCTACCTTCATTCATAATTTCATTAATCATAAATTACTGATCATTATTACTAACTACATAAATCAAATAATGATGCAAATTGTGATTCCCAACAGAGAACAAACAGAACAAAAGTGAGAACAATCAGAAAGAAACAGAGAGTCCTTTAAAGCTGCAGTATGTAACTTTTACAAAAAAAAAAAAAAATATATATATATATATATATATATATATATATATATATATATATATATATATATATATATATATATATATATATATATTCGAAAGTCTGAATAAATGGAATGAATCTTGAATATATGGAATGAAAGTCATCAAGGAATTATGGGTAATGTAGTCCATGGTCCTAAAAGGAGAAGGGGAGGGCAGAAACTTCGCCTTTTTATACTATTATGAAGTTGTCACAAAATTAAATCGTTTCCAGATGTTTTAAGCAAGAACTTAGACCTCAATAAGTCATCTGACCAGTCAGTTCATCAATATTGAGCATAATTTATAAATATAGTCTGGGATTTTCGAAACAGCAGATCTCGGTTCACAGATCGGCCTGACTGCTAAGCTAACCAAGCGGTTGGAGCGGGGCTTCTCCTCTCACCCCAGTCTTATCTCGGATTGGCACTCTGTCATTTCCCGCTACCCGTTACTCGTTTGTGGCAGTTAAATTTCAGTTTTGTGGTGAATAACTGCAAGTACCAGAATATAAAATATATGATTTTTCTCCTGAATTTTTTTTAAAATTTCTTTTAATTTTCACATTTTATAATCGCTCGACACAGATTTATTTTATTTATCTCCAATAAATAAGTAATATTTGAATTTGGGTCAAATTCATAGAAATAGTGGTATGGAGAATATCTTAGTGCTCAAACACTTTGACCATTCCTTGTACACAGAAGGAAAAAAAATCCCTAAATCTGACTTCATGTCAACCTACCTTGCCTGTGAACATTTGTTTTGTTTTTTTTTTTTTGTTTTTGTTTTTTTTTTTTTTTGTTTTTGTTTTTTTTTTCTTCAGGAGGACAGATCACAGACATATGCAGACATATGGAAAATAATCAAATTTAGTCTCTACCATCAGATAAGTGAGTTTGTAGAAGACCCGTTCTCGATGTGTGACAGATGTGACAGATTATGAAATAGGTAAATTGAGTAAAAATATTTTAAAAATTAGGAAGAAAATTATATAGTTTATAATTTGGTAGTTGCAGTTAATCACCATATACCTATAAACGCGTTTTATCTCATTTTCTGCCGCCACTAACAGATACAGATACGAGATAAGGCAGGGGTGAGAGGGGAGATCCCACTCCAGTTCCGCTTAGTTTAGCTTAGCTTAGCTTATTTTATCTTAGTTTAGCGTCGCAGCCAGACGGGTTTGTGAACCGAGCTATGCTGCTCCCAAAACCCAGAGCATATTTCAGAGAATGCTCAGTGTCGGTGAACTGACTGGTCGGATAAAAATTAAAGATATACTTTTATGCTTAAAACATATTGAAACTACTGGCGACCTGTCCGGGGTGTAACCCGCCTCTCGCCCGATGACCGCTGGAGACAGGCACCAGCAGCCCTCGAGACCCTCAAAACAAAAAAGGATAAGCGTGTTGGATAATGGATGGATGGATGGAGGGGCATTTTGAAAGTTTTTGTGACAAACTCAGAATATTATGAAAACGCGAAGTTTCCGTCCTCGCCGTTTCTGTTTACCACTACTGGTGGCGCAATGCATTGTGGGATATGCTGCTGGCCCAAGTCCGCAGGAGGATGGATCCTTAATAAAATGGGTGAAATAAGAACGTATCTGGGTTCTTTTAGAGTACTTGTTTTGATGCGTACTTAGGATTGGAACAGTACTCGGGCCACTGTCGATGAAGTATCAAAAGCACACGAATACACACCTACAGAGAAGTATGCATGTTTTGAACCACATTACCCACAATTCCTCGACCCCAGTCCAACTTTCATTCCATATATTCAGACTTCTGACAAAAAAAAAAAAAAAAAAAAAAAAAAAAAAAATATATATATATATATATATATATATATATATATATATATATATTTCTACATATTTGTTGAAACTGTCACTATGTCGTGACAGTACGGTATGAGACAGATAATCTGTGAAAAAATGTAGTTCCTCTGCCTTCTCCTAGTGTTAGGAGGCGGGGCTTAGCGCTCTCAATCACCATGCCTGGCTGTTCATCCACACACTCTCCCTCCCCAACCCCTTTGCTCTACCCTGCAGCTCACAGAGGCTAGCCTAGTTAGCATGGCCACCAATGATGACGGATAAACGGTTTTTCTGGACAGTTGTTTCTCCTCCGTTAGCACATTGAGCAGTGAGTAAATGAGGTTGAGTGACAACGCTAAGCCGCTCCTCCTGGCTCTGATTGGTAGGTTTTGGTCAGGAGCAGTGTATTTGTATATGATATTTATTAATATGTGTCAGTTCGGCTGTGTTTAACCCTTAAGTGAGTTTTAATTTAGTGTGTCATATTTAAAATATATAAAGGTATTAATGCTTAAATATTAAGGTTTAGATAAGCTTCAAAATGCATCCTTAAGATTACTGAGCAGGGGTGTGTCCAGGAAGTTTTTAAAGAAGTTTAAAAGGAAGCAGTGATGATCTTGGATGTAGGACCAAAATAATAACCCAGGGCTGTAACACAAAGGGGGCGCGGCCTGAACTGAGAGACAGGCATCAGACTCACAACATGAAGGTCAAAGATAAACATTAACATAAATACATGAAACACATAAATAGTTATGACTAATTAAAGCTATTTATCTTATTATTTTTTTTCTTTAAGTTATTTTTCATAAAAATATTATACACATAAGATTTTCACGCACACATTGATGTTTTTTCTCTCAAAACAAATCGTAGCAATACTTAGAATAAAGACACAAGTGTGACCTCAAACCACTTTTATCAGCAATGAATGTTAATATAAGATTTAAGCTCAAACTGTAGGAAGTTACTGTAAAGTTTTACTCAAACGACAAACTGAAATCAGAAGTACAGCAGCCCTTCATTCTCCTACAGCTGGTCTCAAAGTCTTGTTCATCAAAGCATCCAACAACCATCATCCTCAGATGCTTTACTGTCAGGTGTCTCACTGTCCCCTTCAGAAGCTGTAACTGTTACAGTAACAGATGTAAATTATTGTGTCTGTAAAATTCTCATCTACCATGTTTAAAGTACATTGTAATATATGCACGTCAAAGGTCACTACAACACCCACTACTGAACAGATACAAATCTGAAGCACCCGAGTACATTGTCCTACATGTTTCAAAGATGTCCTGCCTGAGACAATCCCATGTCTGCCAGTTTGTCAGACGTAGCTGAAACATTTTTGAAAACACTCCAAGGGTATTAATATGTGGTCCAGAAACCATCTTTCGCGTATCTAAAGTCAGGTTTCACAGTAAATGTATCTCTAGATTAAACCTGGATACCGTATGGATATAACTCATTTCAGCCACTCACTACAGATAAAAAAGATTTCACTTGAAACTGATCATGATCCATATCTTATGAGGAAAAGTGAGGAAAATAGACAGACCAGTAAATCAAGAGCTCTCTGTACCCTTCAGCTCAGCTTTTCATCACAAAAACTGACCCGGACCAGAACCTGCAGTACATGCAGTCTGTCCATTTCACACCAATTTCTGTTGATGGACAACCAGCATCCAGTCTGAGTGAGTTTGAGTTGTTTTGCAAAAAATGACAAGTAATTTTAGTCATTAGATGTTCAAAGCTGTTAGACATACCCCCACCTGCATGCAAAACTTCATATAGAGTACTGACTTCAGAATGCAAATCCATGCCACACTTTCAGATTTTTATTGACCATGTCTCATTTGTCTTCCTCTTCACTTTATATCCATTTTATGCACTGTACATTCTGTCCAGGATAGTTTTGTAGTCTGTCATCACATTAAGATCACCTTTTATCTGGGAGTCACTCAGGCCTAAATGGGCTCCTGTACTCAAAAGAATGCTCTTTCAGTCCTACCTGCTATGTCTTTTGCAGTTTCTGCTCATCATTTCATCACTGTCAGGCGTAAGGACTGAACTGATCATGACTACAAAAGCAAAGCTTAAAGCAATCCTTTAAAAACCTTCTGAAAATTTGCTGAACCTCTTTTTGTAAAATGTAAAAACTGAAAAGTTGCTCAAGCTCCATGAATAATGACCAATAAACTTAATGTTGAATGTTTTTTGATGTAGAACATCCAAAGGACAAAATATTTGATCTCCTCAATGTAGCAGCTAAAATGTTCCTGTTTGGTGATTGATAATTAGAAAATGTGACTCTGGCAACTGAGTGGACATAAAAAGTAGGATTTATTTATCCTGCAGCCATGGCTCAGTCTTTTCTGACTGCTTGTTGTAGAGAGTGGAACAGTGAGGACTTTATTCTCCCATCACTTCAAACTGCTAATGCTGCCATGTGGTCTGCTTCAGCAACCCCCCTCCTCCCTCAGAGTGCTGACAGCTCGACCTTTTAATGAATGGGAGTCACACTGAACTTTTCTGTAGAGCTGTACGTCAGTGAACACATCATGTCTTAATGTGGCCTACAGCTCACTGCCAAAATAACTGATTACAGTTAAAGAGAAAATGAGTCAACATTTTTTTTATTTTGTTTCTTATTTACAGTACATTCAGCATTTACTCCATGACTGATTAATCTGACTTGGTCATGTTGCTGAGCAAAGTGGTATTAAATTGTACCTTACTGTGACTTAGGAGGAATGTAATTGGTTTGTCTCTAATCCACCATCTGAGAAGTTGTCAGGTTTTTCTGCTGGTTGGAATTAAAATACTCAAAGTTCTCCAGCCATGTGAAGATTTGATTTGCGGATCTTTTTTTTCACTGGAACAGCTCATGCTGACGACCCTATCCATTTTATGCTCCTCCAGTGGGGCCAGTTTTTTCCCAAAGGAAATGATGCTGTTTACATTTTTAAAAGAACAGTTTTCAGTTCCCAGCCTCTTCATGGAGCCTCGTACAACAGAATGTCAACAACTTCAATATTTGGAACAAAATTATTCCAAACACAAAACTATAAACAAAAAGGAAAACCTAAGGTACGGTACCTACAAAAAGCTTTCACCTGTTGGATGTTTCCCCTTTCTTATTGCTTTTACAAATCAATGTCATGATCAACAACAAAATAAACAAAAAAGATCAAAATAAAACCAAAGTTAAATACCAAACTAAAAATTGATTTCTACAAAATAATGACAAATAAAAATACTTAACATAAAATAAATGATTGCCATTTAAAATAACTGACCTTATCCAACATAGGTCCAGCCAATTGGTGCTAGTAGTCTCACAATGAGTGGAATGGAGATCACCTGAGAGCAGTGAGTGTGTCTCAAGTGATTGTAGTGTAAATACTATATACTATATTCTTGCACAATAACTATATTGTTATTGTGCAAGAACGCACAATGAAATTTAAAAAAAATAGCAACTTTCAAAGGCAGTGAATGTAAATAAATAAGTAAATGACTATATTTAAATAAATATGAAAAAAAAATAATAGAAACAGAATGTTATGAAAATGATGATCAGGGTTTCGATGAATTTGCGGTGTTCAGGGCAACAACAGCTCTTGGGTAGAAATTGTTTGTTAGTCTGTTTGTTTTTGTCTTTATTGCCCTGAAACACCTCCCTGAGGGTAAGAGTTTGAAGAGGCGGTGGCCGGGGTGTGAGGGGGCCCTGATGATGCTGTGGGCTCTCCGGAGGCAGCAGGTCCTGTAGATCTCCTCTAGAGATGGAAGAGGGCAGCCAATCAGTCTCTGGGCAGTGTTTATGACCTTCTAGAGCTGCTTCCTCTTTGCCGCAGTACAGCTGGAGAACCACAGCGAGATGCCATGTATCAACACTGACTCCACAGAGCAGTGATAGAAGGACACCAAGTGCTCAGCTCTGAGGTTGTTCTTCCTGACAATCCTCAGGAAGTACAGTTTCTGCAGTGACTTCTTCAAGATTGAAGTGGAGTTTGCATTCCAGGTCAGATCTTCACTGATGTAGGTGCCCAGGAAATTTGGCACCATCTCCACCCTGTCCCCATTTATAATGATGGGCTGAATGTCTGGTTTACAAATCTGCCCTAGATCAGGCCCTCCTCACAAACTGAGTGACCATGAAAGAAAGAGACCAGTGAGAGAGGACACCAGGACACATATGGCTAAGTCTAAGGTTTATGGGAGAGTGGCAATGATAAAAATCACTGTTGAAGAAGGTATGTGGGAGACTCCATGGTCAAGTGGAAAAAAGTTCTTTGACCTTTTTGACTATTAGACAAGACGTTATGTTTGGCAGACACCAAACACTGTGCATCACTACTAACACACCATCCCCACACCATTGGTATGCTTTTCGCCAGCAGGCCCTGCAACGCTCTTAGAGGTAGCAGGTAAAATGAATGCAGCAATATATAAGAAAATCCAGGAGGAGAGCTTGTTTTCATCTGTAAGAGAACTACGGCTTCAGAGAACATTTGTTTTCTAGCAGGACAACGACCCGAAGCATTGAGCTGAAGCTAAACAGAGATGGTTTGAATCCCATGAAGAATTTGTGGCAGGACTTGAAAAGGGCTGTTCAGAGCTGATCCCTACACAACCTGACAGAGCTTGAAGAGTTTTGCAAGTAAGAATGTTTGGACGTTTATTTGGTGGAAAAATATTTGTGCCATGTAACTGTGAAGTTAAAGTCACAGGGAAACATCCTATGGTTTTGTAATTGTACTTTTTTTTTTTCAGTCATTCACAAATACAAAACAGTTACACCTCTTCAATTTCCTAAGAACTAGTACACAGTTTTGCCCCAATTGATCCAAAATAAATAGTGCAAAACACATTAACATACCAGTGTATGAAAAAAAATACCTTGTGTAAAATTCTTTGTGGAAAATAACATGACAGGCTGATTCAGCGTCAGTGAATATTCATCAAGACGAGTCTAAATGAGGCTCAGAAGTGTGTGTGGCCTCCAGGTGCCTGTATAACCTCCCGACAACACCTGGGCATGCTCCTGATGAGATGACGGATGTTCTCCTGAGGGATCTCTTCCCAGACCTGGATTAGAGCATCAGTTAGCTCCTGAACAGTCTGTGGGGCGACGTGCCGTTGGTGGATTGACCAAAACATGATGTCCCAGATGTGCTCAGTTGGATTCAGCTCTGGGGAACGGGCAGGCCAGTCCATAACATCAATGCCCTCATCATGCAGAAACTGCTGACACACTTCAGCCACATGAGGCCTAGCATTGTCATGCATAAGAAGGAACCCAGGGCCCACTGCACCAGCATATGGTCTCACAATGGGTCTGAGGGTCTCATCCCAGTACCTTATGGCAGTCAGGGCACCTCTGGCTAGCACATGGAGGGCTGTGCGGCCATCCAAAGAAATGTCTCCCCACACCATGACTGACCCACCACCAAACTGGTCATGCTGGAGGATGTTGCAGGCAGCATAACGTTCTCCACGGCGTCTCCAGACTCTGGCACGCCTGTAACATGTGCTCAGTGTGAACCTGCTTTCATCCGTGAAGAGCACAGGGCGCCAGTGGCAAAACTGCCAATTTTGGTGTACCCCAGCAAACGGCAATCGTCCTGAATGGTTTTTAGCTGTAAGCACAGGCCCTGTATGTGGACGTTGGACACTCATACCATCCTCTTGGAGTCTGTTTCTGATAGTTTGAGTAGAAACATGCACATTAGTGGCCTGCTGGAGGTCATTTTGTAGGGCCCTGGCAGTGGACCTCCTGTTGCTCCTCGCACAAAGGACGAGGTAGCGGCCCTGCTGCTGGGTTGTTGTCTTGCTAATTGCCTCTCATTTCCACCTGTTGTATGTTCCATTTGTGCAGCAACAGGTGAAAGTGATTCACAATAAGTTTTATAACCTAACTGGTGACATTGATTCTACAAAGGTGCGACTGATTTAGAGTTACATTGTTTTGTTTAGGTGTTCCCTTTATTTTTTTTGAGCAGTGTATATTTATTGAACTTTTTTGTTTTACACAAAGAACAAACTCTCAACTTGGGTTGGTTGGGAAGTATATTGTTCTTCAGTTATGTTTGTATCCATATTGTTTTCCCAATTATCTCTTATTGACAATGAGGAATCCTCCATTTCAAATATTGTTGTGTACAGCCATCAAACTGCCCCTTTCACCTCAGATGAAGTGTCAAGAATAGAGTAAAGCAGTGATTGTGGTGGTATTCAGGGAAACTGCGTAAAAATGATTCTTCATGACGTCTGACTTCTAAATATCTGAAAAAATGATGAGCAGGTAAAGAGAACTTTTCTCTGATCTGATCAAAAGACATGAAGATGCCATCTCTGTACATCATTTTGAATTTAAGAACTCCATTCTTCTCCCACAGTTTGAATATGTTATCCAGAAGAGAGGACAGAAAAGAATGGTTGGCTGTGACACGAGAATAAATCGACATAGAGGCTAGTCTATAATGTTTTCAAAACTACGACCAGATTTTAAGGGAGTGGCATACCATTGGATTCCGACAGGCCTGAGGTGAAAGTGGGGGAATAGAGGAGCATAAAAGAGCTGAGAGTGACAGGATGGCAGGAGCTAGATTCAATTTGTTACCAGCCTGGGAGGTGTTTGAGTGATGTGTTTCATCACCAGTACAATAAGCTTTTATATTGGCAGCCCAATAATAAACTTGAAAATTTGGTAAGGCCATCCCACCATCTTTTTTAGGTCTTTGCAAGTACAATTTCCTGATCCGAGGTGCCTTTTTGTTCCAAATAAAAGATTAAATCAGACTATCACAGTTTTAAAAAAATGTTCTTATAAGGAGTAAGG
Source organism: Anableps anableps (assembly GCA_014839685.1). Taxonomy (NCBI): domain Eukaryota; kingdom Metazoa; phylum Chordata; class Actinopteri; order Cyprinodontiformes; family Anablepidae; genus Anableps; species Anableps anableps. The sequence goes on from CM026069.1 coordinate 39,664,282, forward strand.
GGATACACTGAAACAAAAATAGGAAATTGGGAAGAATGTTCATTTTAATTATGCTGATTCACCTGGCTAAAGATAGCGGGAGTGTAGACCATTGGATGAGATCTTGCTGGGTACTCTCAATCAGCGGAGTAAAGTTAGCCTTAAAAAGTTGGGAATGAAACCTTAAAATGCACACCCCAAAATAATTAAAGATATTATTTGTCACTTTGAAAGGAAGGCAGCTAAGTGGGAGCTGAAGGGCAAACTTAGTGATAGGCAAAAGCTCGCTTTTATCAAGATTCAGTTTGTACCCTGAAAAATTACCAAAAACTTTAAGGATATTGAGAATATGTGGAATAGAAGTGAGAGGATCTGATCTATCCAAGAGAACATATGACGAGAATTTGTGTTCCTGGTTGTCTCTAAAGAGTCCTTTAACATCACTACACTGTCCCATAGTAGTGGCTAAGGGCTCCATCACTAGGGCAAAAAGTAATGGGGACAGGGGACAGCCCTGTTTGGTCCCTCGTTGGAGAGGGAAGTATGGTGAATAAATGTCATTGGTTCTGACAGAAGCCAATGGGGAAGTATACAATAATTTGAGCCAGGAGATGAAGGTATCCCCAAACCCAAATCGCTTAAGAACATAAAACAATTAATTCCATTCAACACGGTCAAAAGCTTTCTCGGCGTCCAGGGCTAGAAGTGCTTCTGGACCCCGAGAAGAAGATGATGTATAGAGTGTATTGAATACATGCCTGATGTTGAAAAATAGATGTCTGTTTTTAATCCCGTTTGATCGGGTGAAATAAGGGTGGGCAGGACAGACTTGAGATGAAGAGCTAGTACCTTAGCCAGTATCTTCACATCAAGATTAAGAAGGCTAAGTGGATGGTGGGAAGAACAGCTGCATGGATCTTTGCCTTTTTTTGAAGAAGAGATGTAGAAGCCTGGCACAGTGTTTGTGGGAGACATTGAGAATTTAGGCTGTCACTGAAGACATCCTTAAGCAAGGGGCATAATTTTCCTGAGAACTTCTTATAACAGGAAGCAGAAGAAGCCCTACAGGGTTGTTTTGATGCTACCGATTGGATTTCTCTTTGCAAGACACATGGAGAGGACATTAATGCCATGACTGAGTGTGTGACCGACTATATAAACTTCTGTGTGGATAACACCATCCCCACCAGAACCGTGAGATGCTTCCCTAATAACAAACCCTGGGTCACCAGTGAGTGAAAGGAACTGTTAAACAGGAAAAAAAGAGCTTTTAGGGAGCGAGACAGAGCGTTATTGAGGAGTACACAGAAGCAGCTCAAAGTCAAGATCAGAGACAGCAAGGAGGTGTTTAGGAAGAAGCTGGAGAGTAAACTGCAGAGGAACAATATCAGAGATGTGTGGTCTGGGATGAAGAAGATCACAGGCTTCAAGCAAAAGCAGAATCAGATAGGTGGAAGTCTGGACAGAGCAAATGAGCTGAACACATTCTTCAACAGGTTCAGTTCAGGAACAAGCTCACCATCCTCCCCTCCTGCCCCCAGCCAAGCAGACACCCCACCCTCCTTTGACCCACAGCTTTCCTGTCACACCTCAGATGTTTTATCCTCTACCTCAGTCATGGACTCCTCTGCTTCCACTAGTTTGTCTTCAACCAAATCAGGAGATGCTGCTGCTCCCTTTGCCTCCTCTCCCACTTTTCTGTTTCTAGAAGTCAGGTGAAGAGGCAGCTGGAGAGACTGAACCGGAACCAGGCTGCAGGTCCAGATGTTGTCAGCCCCAGAGTCCCGAAGGCCTGTGCAGAGCAGCTCTGTGGGATTCTGCAACACCTCTTCAACCTTAGCTTGACCCAAGAGAAGGTACCACTGTTGTGGAAGACATCCTGTCTGGTTCCAGTACCAAAGAAAACTCGCCCATCAGTCATCAACAACTGTAAACCCATTGCCCTGACATCCCACATCATGAAGGTCCTGGAGAGACTCCTGTTGGCCCACCTGAGTGAGCAAACCAGCACAGATCAGGACCCCCTGCAGTTTGCTTATCGCCGTGGAGTTGGAGTTGAAGACGCCATGATACACCTGCTTCAACAAACCCACCGTCACCTGGACAAAGCATGCAGCACTGTGAGGATCATGTTCTTTGATTTCTCCAGTGCATTTAACACAATTCAGCCTGATCTGCTTCGTCTAAAACTCCAGAAGAAACAGGTGGAGGCCTCAACAATTGCCTGGATCCATGACTACCTGAGAAACAGACCACAGTTTGTGAGACTGAAGGACTGTGTGTCTAACTAGGTGGTCAGCAGCACAGGAGCACCACAGGGGACTGTGCTCTCACCATTCCTTTTCACTCTGTACACTTCAGACTTCCAGCACAAGTCAGACTCCTGTCATCTACAGAAATACTCAGATGACTCTGCAGTTGTCGGGTGGATCAGAGATGGACAAGAAGCTGAGTACAGAGAGCTGGTGGACCGCTCTGTGGCATGATGTGGAAACAATCATCTCATCTTGAATGTGAACAAAACAAAGGAGACGATTATAGATTTCAGGAGAAACGGGGTCAGATCAAACCCTATTTCCATCATGGGAGAAGAAGTGGAGGTGGTTGAGAAATATAAATACCTTGGTGTTCATCTGGACAACAGACTGGACTGGAGACTCAACAGTGAAGCCGTCTACAAGACGGGACAGAGCCGACTGTACTTCTTGAGGACGATAAGACCCTTCAAGGTTTGCAGCAAGATGTTGCATGTCTTCTATAAGTCTGTTGTTGAGAGCGTCATCTCCTCTGCCATCATCTGTTGGGGCAGCAGCATCAGAGCCAGGGACCTAAAAAGGCTCAACAACCTGATAAAGAAGGCTGGTTCTGGTTCTGTTCTGGGGACGACTGTGGAACCTCTGGAGTTGATGATGCAAAGAAGGATTTTGCATGAAATCAAGAAAATTATGGACAACCCTGGTCACCCTCTTCATGAGACTGTCATTGGAAAACAGAGTCTGTTCAGTCAGAGGCTTCTTCAGACTGGTTGTAAAACGGACCGCTACAGGGGATCTTTCCTGCCTGCAGCCATCACCATCTATAACTCCTTGAATAAAATGAGTTATATCAACATTTAATTTCCCTTTGGGATCAATAAAGTATTTTTGAATTGAATTTGAATTGAATTAAGTTCACATTGAAACTGAGGCACTGAATAAAGTCCATATGTCAGGGGTGTTAAACTCATTTTCTTTTTGGGGCATATCAAGATATTTAATATTCTCAAAAGACAAGTTGTGCCAGAATGTATCCATAAAACCAATTAACAAACTGTAATTCTAAAATATTAATCAATAGCCACCTCTGCATTGGATAAGCACTTCTTAAAATTAAATAATATAGGACATCTTTTCACATTGATGTAATTTGGTAGTATGCAGATAAAAACTGCTTTGATTTGGTTCATAAAATAATATTTAAGCACACAACTGTTAACTGTTAACTTGAAGGTTCTATTTATGTTTTTTAAAAAAAAGCAACTGCAGGTTGGCCTTGAGTTTGACACATGTGCCATGTGATTGAAGGGGCTTGATTATGCTCTTCGTAACTTATCATCTAAGCATATGTTTTTGTGGACATAAAATGTTTGTTGTATCAACAGACTGGTTTGGTGTATGTGCTCATCTCCTCCTCTTAGGGTGTGATTGGCAGGCGCAGCTCTGGCTGGCATCAATTTGCCCTCATTAAAAAGGAGTATTTAGAGGAGTTGATTCCCTGAGATGGACGGACGCCAGATGGTTAACTGCTACTCGTGGTAACTGCTGAGTATCTAGTGTCTGCCTGTAAATTCCTTTGGTGAAACTTACCTCTTTTCTCCTACCTCCTTTCTCACAGATCAAGCCTCCTTGGAGATTCCTTCCTGGTCCACATGTTCCCATGGTCCCATGCTGATTCCTCTGCTCTGTGGTTCCTCCTTGGCGTCTTGTTCTCTGTCCATGTGTTGCTTCTTGATTCTTCTCATGAGAAGAATCCATCTGAGGCTCTTGCTCCGCGCTTGCCTGCCTGCCCACCCTCCAACATTCACAACTACCCTCTCGAGGAAAGTATCAGAATCAAACAAACTGAAGCAACCATCTTTGCCAACAATCAGTCAATCTCCGTGTCTGTGAATTGTGCACTTACCTCTCCCAGGATCAGCCTCCTCTTCACTAACACTAACCGACTAAAACTCTTCTGCCACAAATCTCAGTTTCTTCAAACAACCATTAATCTCTTACCTGTTTCCTCAGTGTGGTTCCAGCCCTGATCCGGATTTCCCTCCTCCTGCAGGACAAAACACCATCAGTCTCATTGTTCATCTTTGTCAATAAACTTTTTACTGTTTACCCCACTGTCCGTTATTGTTGCCTGCACTACAGTCAACTTAGAAATCATGACAATAGTGTGAACCTCACCATGAAAGTTTCCCACAGAATTCAAGAGATGGTTTAAAAGCAAAACAGTTTACCATGAGTTTATCATTACCCATCTGGTTTAAGACTATATTCTGCTGCATTGCCTGTATACACAAATGCTTGTACCATATATCAATTAAAGTGCTCTTCCACTGGCAGGTCTTAGTCTAACCAGTTGATGTGCAGTTCGGTTCTACCCCAGTTAAGAGCATCTCCATTACGCTCTGTTCCTCAGTGTTGTGGGTGTGCATATGGGAATGTGGGCGGGCTGTGAGTGTGCAGCAGTTGTGGACAACTCCCTGCTGATGTTTGCAGCAACACTCAGCAATCAGAAATTTGAGGTTGTGGTGTTGATGGACTCAAATAAACCCAAATATTTAATTTTATCTTGTAGAAATTCTTTGCTGGCCCAAATATGAGAAAAATTCAGATCAGCTGATTATTTCACTATATGTATAAATATATCTATATTCTGGCACTTTATTTTTTTAAACATGCAACTTTTTGGATTTAGGTAATGCAGTCAAAAGATGCAAACCAACAACCACACAGGAACTTCATTTAAAAATAAAAAATTAAAACAAAAATAAAATGTACATCACACTAAATATTATGCAGTTCTGGTGTTTCACACCATCGGTGCAAAACTGTAGCTCCAACACAACACTGACCAGAGCTCTCCGTTTCTTTCTCTATTGTTGCTCATTCTTCAGAGAAACTTGCTGCATGTCAGGCTGCAAAATCACGGTCATTCCGCTCCAAAACCTAACTCGTGTTCCTGGCACTGCTCCTGATTGAACTCACAATTACGCTCCTCCACACTGTGCAGCTCTCTGAGAGCAGATGACATGTCCACCAGTACCCTGCTATACCATATGAGAAATGTTGTTTGAAGTTTGTGGTGATGTAAATCACGGGCCAATCAATGAATACAGTCTGTCAATCAAATCGCTTCTGCGCAATACACAGCTCGGTGCAGCTTGTACTACCTCTGAAGTAAGTACGAAAAACTGAGAACAGCTGTGCAGAGCTGTGCTCAATTTGCTTGTGGAGATGAATCTGGCCAGGGCGGACTGAGGCAGAACCAGTTAGAGGCATTCTCGTGGAGAAGTGGCTTTAGTTAATTGCTAATCAATACATAAGTTAGAGAAATATATTGAAATAATGTACTGTACATCCTGCTATGGCCGTCGTGTGTGGGTGCGGCGGAGCGGGTGTCATTGGTCTCTGTGGTTGCATTGGGTTTCTTGGCCTTGTACCAGGGCAAGGTTTGCTTGTTTGCAGGATGGTCCCTGGTGGGTGGAGTGTGCTTGGGGTCTGATGGCTCTATTGATTCTGTGCTGTGGATTCAGGGGTGTTTGGCTGTGTTGGTTGTATGCCCTCCTTTGTGCAGTGTATTCTTGTTTTGGGTGTTACATTGGGGCAGCTGGTCGGTTCTTTTGTTGGGGTATGGTCATGCTCTCAGTCAACCACTGTGTGCTGTCTGTGGCTGCACATTTACTTCTGGCTGGTTCTTTTTCGTTGGGCTTTGGCAGCTTCTTTGGATTCTCCCAGCATTTCTCACACATTGTTTGCTTCTTGCCATCCTGTGAGTAAACTCGTCTGACCATCAGATCATCTCCATCTGGAACAAACAGTCTGCTGTTTACCAGCTGGGAGACACATCCAAACCTACACTCATCCAGAGAGGGGAAGGGCCTGAAGCTCAGCTCAACAAATATAAATGATAATAAATAATTAGCTAATCTAAACCGTTTTCCCTATGTTTAGGCCAGCACTTAATTTCTATAAGACAAAATAAAATATCTGGGTTTATCTGAGTCCATCAAAACCACAACCTTGAGGTTCTCCATTGCTGAGTTGCTGCAAAACACATTATCGTACCAACACCTACAGCTCCTGTGCACTTACAGCCTGCCCACACTCATGCCCACACTAGTGAGGTAACAGAGCATAATGGAGACACTCCCAACTGAAGTAGAACCGAACCAGCTGGGTGGGTGGGTATCTGGGGGGTGGGGTTTGGCACGGCTGGCATGTTTGGGTACCTCTGGGTTTATGGTATGGACTTGGTGGTGTAAGCAGTCTTTGGTCAGCATTCCTCTGCTGCTTCTTCCTGTGGCTCTGGTCCCTGGCCTGGAGCCAGCCTGCAGTTCGGTCAGCAGGGAAGTGGAGTGCATCTTGTGTCTAGCTTGGGTCAGCTCAGGTGTGGGTGTCGTAGACACACTCTTCAATAGGTTCAGTTCAGGACAGGGAGAAGCAGCATCTCCTGATTTGGTTAAAGACAAACTTGTAGAAGCAGAGGAGTCCATGACTGTTGTGGAAGATAAAAGATTTGAGAGGTGACAGCTGGGATGTTTGTTTGTCTGAGCGAGGAGAGGAGGATGATGAGCTTGTTCCTGAAATGAACCTATTGAAGAGTGTGTTCAGCTCATTTGCTCTGTCCAGACTTCAATTTATCCAATCCTTCCTGTACTTGAAGCCTGTGATCATCTTCATCCCGACCACACAACTCTGATATTGTTCTTCTGCAGTTTACTCTCCAGCTTCTTCCTGTACTTCTCTTTTCTGACTCTAGTTTTGACTTGAGTTGCTTCTGTTTACTTCTAAATAACTCCCTGTCTTGCTCTCTGAAGGCTCTTCTTTTGTTTAACAGTTCCTTCAGATTACTGGTGATCTAGGGTTTAGGAGAGTTTGGGTCAGCAGCAGCATCTGAAAGAGCTTGTTTTGTTGTGCTTGTTAGTTCTTAACACAGTCAGTATTTACATGTAGGCCAGTTAACAATTTAGTTTTTATGATATTATACTAGTGATGGTGATCTTAGTGCTTCAGTAACTTTATTTTATTAATTTAGCTACTTAAATATCCTCTGTATTAGTTAGGTAGTTAAATATTTCAGTGTTTATTAACTGACATAACACACTATGCAGTATGTTTAAACTCAGAAACAGCTAAAGCTCAAAAGAGCAAAAATGTTCATGTAAAACTGAATGATAAGGCTATTATTCATCATTAACCTATCTTCGCTTGCATATAATTTAGATGGAGTCAAATTAGGATTTGCCTGGAAATGCGATAAAAGTTTCATGAAGTTTAAAGAAACTGATTTGATGTATTTGTCTTTTATACATAAATATCCTCTTTATTTTTGACAAGTTGTCTTTTTATCGCATTCTTTTTTTTCCAAACATTTATCAGCAAACTCTTGTCAACATTAATTACCTTTATTTTTAATGTAGGCATGTTACCGATCAACTTGAAAAACTTTTTAGTAATGTACTTTATGGCCTTCGCTAATTTCTCATCCTTGAGGTTGTAATTATGATATGGCAAGAGTATGGTATGGGGCCATCCTAGTTGTACTTGAAAACAGTGAAGATAAATAGATTGTAGGGATGTCCCAATTACATTTTTTTGCCCCGAAGTCCAAATCTGAGTCCCTTTGATTTTGAGTATTGGCTGATACCAAGTCCCGATCCAATTTGAAAATACATTTTAAAAATGAAGAGCGAAGAAACAGATCCAGTTAGTCTCTTTTTTATTTTATCCACCCTATCATTTAACAGAACACTGAGGCTGTGTGAATAAATGCAAGTATTAATTTTGGTGCAACAGTTTCGGCAAAAATAAATAAATAAATAAAAATTATGCAACATGAATAACCATATCTACTGTAATCCAGAGTGGGATCACCGGCAGCTTTGAGCATGCGTGTTTCCATTGCAATGTGGAAACGGAATGGAGTGGATCTTCTCTCTGCTTTACCACAGGCTGCTGCACGATGAGCCTGCTGCCAGTCAGACTGACCGCCTTCAAGGCTTCAGAGGTGGGAGAGGCTCGGCTCACAGCAGCTCTCACTGCTCGCTGGAACTGCAATACTATCGGTGCTTTCCCGTTTTGTCGCCAAAGTCTCCAATAAACCAGTGTAAGTTTCTAGATTTGTCACCAGTCACTTTTTTGAAAGGTCGCCAGAGGGGTCTGAAAAGTTGCTGAGTATAGCAACAATGATGCTAAATTGGCAATAGTGCTGCCACTTCAAGCTGATGCCGTGTTCTGCTTCGCTTTACAGCCGTCACTGCTGCAAAGTGCCACTCATGTGTTGTTTCGAGACAAGTCTGAAACTGTACCACCACATAACAGTAGATACTCTTATTATTCCTATTTGGGATGAGAATAAATACATGTATATCCGATCCCTGATCAGCATGTAACGCCTTATTCCGATCAAGTCTGAAACCATGTGATCGGGCCTGATTTCCAATCACGTAATTGAATCGGGACATCCATAATAGATTGCATTTTTTACATTTTTTCCCCTGGTTTATGTTTGGTTTTACTGAACAGTAATTTGGCCATCATTTTACTGATTATCAAAATGTAGCTTTCTGTCACCTTGTTTTCTGGGAACTCTTCAAAACCTCAACAAATTGTATCAATCCTTCCTTACACCAGGTTGATCCACTATCCCCAGTGGAGCAGTGTGTAAGAGAAGAGACAGAAGAGCAAGTGAGAAAAACGGAAGAACAGGGAAAAGAGACAGAAGAGCAGGAGAGAGAGATTGAAGAACAATAGAGAGAGATGGAAGAGCAGGAGAGAGATAGCCAGGGCATAGACTATTTTGCTCGCCCTGAGCCCGCCATATTAAAAAGCACTCTTAGGTCATCACCCACAGCAGAACATCAGCAGTGCAGTCATGACAAGAGTGTTCACTTGTAAAGATGGTACTAGCAGGAAGTGGTTGACTTATTGCAAAGAATGACATTTATTGTTCTGCTTTGTGTGTCTGGCATTTGAAGGAGGACTAATACCAGTGCATTTATTACAGGCATGAGTGATTGGCAACATGTACATCTGCACACAGAGGAGCATGAAAAGAGCACTGCACACCAGACCTCTGTCGAAGCTTTTGTTTTAAGGTGCTCAAAACACAAGATCTGCAACTTGTTTCCTGGCAGTCATATGTCAGCTCATAGGGCACTAGTGAAAAACAACGGCAAGTTTTGGAGCGAATAATGGATGTGGTCAAAGTAGCCTACTTGGGAAGAGGGTAGGTGGATAATGAGGCAGCATATACTTTGGATAACACTATCAATCATGGTAACTTTTTGGAACTGATTGTGTTATTAGGAATATATGATATGCACCTTAAAGAACATTTGAATGACTGCTGAGAAAAGCAGGAAGTTGAATCAGTCCGACGGGAGGTGGGGGGGGATATGCAGGGTCTTAAGAACCCCCGAAAACGGTGCTTTCCCCACTTAATGCCCCCTCTCCAAAGCAGTGGTGATGATCATTGATTCAAATTTTTATGGCTTTGGTTCATTGTTTAGCTGATCCAAAGTTGGATCAAACCATAGCATTCATGCCTGTTCTGTGTGCTCTCATGTGAAGGTGCGAGGTTAGGGACGCACACCTGCCCCACCCTCCACAGCTCTGTCACCTCGGCGCAGATCGCGCACACCACCTTTCTCTCAAACTGGACAATTTGGATGATGTTCTTGGAGAGCAGGTTCACTGCAATTGATGTAATCTCTGTATTTGGACTCATTTCCGGAGAATCTTGCACCGAGGTAGATGTCAAGTAAAAAAGCCATACCACTTGCTTGTGCAAGATCAATGCAAACCCCAAATATGATTTAACATATAGTTGTGCTTTTAGAGGTGCAAATTGAGCACACCGTGAGAATGATATATCTTTGAAAACGAAGCATAATATGTGGTGTATGCATTTACACCACTCACACACTCACTTAATACATGTTTTGACAGCACATGGCTCTGTATCTGTTGCGCAACTTGATAAAGTGAATGTAAATGAACCACACCAGCAGTCAATCCCTGACAAGTGTTTTTAATCCAGAGTATTCCTTGCAAATTCTCCACTGGCTTGGATAAATAACAACCAGTCACAACCAGCAAATCAAAAATACTGCACCAAGCAGTAATTATTACTAAACACAGAACTTAATACAAGAAATATTAGAATTTTGTACCCTAAGTATAGTTAGCTAAGTATATAAATACTTATTGTTGTCAATTTTAGGTAACAGTTTTTTAAATTTATTTTACTTTTTACAGTAAAATTTAGTGTACTGGCCAATTTTACTTTTGACCAGGGCTCGCTCAAGATTTTATGGGGCCTTAAGCAGAATATGATTGAGGGCCCCCCTGTGCCTGTTAAGAAGATCACCACCACTAACAGCATTTTCAGTACAGATTTGCTGAAATATGGGAGAGGGGGCCAGGTTTAATTGGCTGAGCTTTAAAACAATCACTGATAATTTATAATTTGCTAGGATGTATTCGTGAACAAACCAAGCCCCAACACAAAGATTAAACTCATAGCATCAGATTTTAGCCATGATAACACAACAATCAAACTATTAAGATTATTTTTTGCACTTTTACAAAGTAAACTTTCCAGCTCATTTAAATCTTAAATTAAAATTTCCAAAAATTTAAGGGTCTTAATTTATCTGTGCTGAAACCGTTAAATCAGATTTAATAGCATTGTCATTCTCTATAAACAAATGTTAAAATTCTAGATCTGTGTTAAAATATAACCATTTATGGGGGGCTCCTGAAGGTCTATGGGGCCTTAATCAGCTGCTTAGTCCATTTATGCCTTAGGTCAGCTCTAAATGTGACCAGCATTACATTGCTTATTTTAAGACCAAGCCAATAGCTGATTACTTAATCAGGATTTAACTGAAGTGCAAAAAAAATATATGTATAGTAATTATTATTATTATTTGTGTTAGCTTTTTTTAAGACTCTATAGTTGTGTTTGAGTATAGTCAATAATGTCTTCCAATAACATATAATTACCTAATCATATTGTTAAATTTCCTTTCAGTGTTTGACATTTTTTAACACAAAAACACAATGGGCCGCTGGACTGCCCTAGCACCATATTACCGGGCTTAGAAAATTTTATGGGAGGAAATCCTGATTAAAAGCAGTTATAATGTTTTGTTATGATAAACATTTAGTAACATGCATTTCACAATATTTAGCCATTATAGTCTGGGATCAGAAAATCCACCATATCTATAATAGTATTTGTTGCATCAAAATTTTTTTGGACCCCCTTATAAAAACTCAAGACTCAAGACTCAAGTAAAAGGGGGGCCTTTTACTCCCATTCATAATTCTCTGGAGCCGCCACTGGTTCAGTGGATCAAGAGGTAGAGGATCTCTCATCACCTTACTTTTAAAAACAACCATTAACTCAGAGATTGATGCACTTGGGCACCTCATTCAAGAGAGCATCGCCAGTGACGTCCAGAAAGCTGGAATGTTTTCTGTTCAGCTGAACACAACTCAAGACATAACAGGGTATGATCAGTGTTCAGTAATCCTTAGGTATGTCACTGAGGCTGTACAGGTGAGGCTCATTACTATAATGAGGTGCAAAGCCTCCACAGGGTAGTACTTTGTGAACTTGCTCTCAGGAGTTTTAGAGCATCTGAATCTGGACAGGTCCATGTGCGTTGGGAATGCAACAGATGGGGCATCAAATATGTGGGGTCAGAACAAAGGCTTTTCAGCAATGATAACCTCTCGGTCTCCAACTCATGTATGTGTGATGCTTTGCACATGTACTTAATCTTGTGTTTGCTAATACAACACAAACTGTCATTCAAAGTGCATCACTCTTCAATCTATTAATGACAGCTGTGTTCATCAAGAAGTCCTATCAAAGGGTTAATTTGTGGGAGAAACAAACACAAGAAGAGACAAGACAGTCAGTCAGTCCAATTGGTGAGACACGGTGATGGGTCAAGCATAATGCTCTCCATAAAATCTTTGGAAATTTTGGAAAACCAGAGAATGGCAACTTCATTGATGTAGTGCTCATACTAAAAGCCATCAAACAGCAGGAAAAACAAAAGCCAGCAGTTCACGACAAAGCATGAGGCTTTAAAGAGTGTGTCTTGAAACATGAAACTGTGTTAACAGCAAGTCCTCTTATCCTCATCCTCATTGTATGGTGACTGCCATACAAGGGAGCCTTAAAAGCATTGCCAGGACTTCACAACTGTGAAGGCAGCAGCAGACACCATTTGTGAAATGGACAAGTGAAAAACTGAAGGAGAGGGAGGACAAGATTGACAAGAAGTGGAGGCTGCACTACCTGAGAAGAGAGCCAAGAAGAAAAAATGCAGGGCTGGAGAGATGGCCAAATATGAGATACACACATTGATATGGATAAAACTTATTACTGAGAGTTCAATATCTGGGCTGCAGAGAGGACACTTGTTCTGGAGGACACCATCTGTTGTTGACAAACACTGCCGATCTACCTCCTTTTCTTTTTCAACTCCTTTTTAAATTTCCGTCTGTCTCATATAGTCAGGAAATCTGGTAGAGACACATTGGAATCGGGGATGATGCTGCAGCCATGTCTCAGTAAAATACATAATACTGCACTCTCAGTATTCTGTCTGAGTCCTTATTCGGACTTGGAGTTCATCCAACTTGTTAGCCAGCCCATTATGATTGATGGAAGAGATGGTTTGAACTTCTTCCTCTCTTTCATCTTTGCTCCTACTCTGCCCCTTTTTCAACTCTAGGATTTGTGGTTTCAGATGGATGTTAGCCTCTGCAGTAGTGCCAAAACGATTCCCACAGTGTGTATTAAGCATATTAAGGTATATTTGCTGTCTGAACTATTAAACCACAGGAACACTGAGAACCACTGGAGCAGGAGCACTGAGGACCTCTGGAGCAGGAGCACTGAGGACCTCTGGAGCAGGAGCACTGAGGACCTCTGGAGCAGGAGCACTGAGGACCTCTGGAGCAGGAGCACTGAGGACCTCTGGAGCAGGAGCACAGAGGACTTCTGTCAGGAATCCATAAAGGAACCCCACAAGAAACTCTGGAGCAGAAATACTGGAGACCTCAGGGATGGGGCCACTAGGAGGAGCTGTCTTCGACACTTTCAGGCACCGTGGAGCAGGTGATGGCAGCATCAACAAGCATTGTGGAGCAGATGAAAGCGGCATCAGTAGGTGTAGCGGAGCAGGCGACAGCGGCATCAGCAGGCGCTGTGGAGCAGGTGACGGCGGCATCAATAGGCACTGTGGAGTAGGCTAGGGATGTGTCAGGATTGGGCTTAGCCAACCCTTGTGGAAAAAGTTTGGGGTATCGGAACCAGAGGCCAACAGTACGGCACGACGAGCAGAATCCCTGCTGGAAATCCCACCGTGGAGCCAAGAACCAAGCTGAGGACATGTCAGAGCAGGACCTACCCGACCCTCACGGAAGGAGTGTGGGGCGTTGAGAGCTTCCTGCACAGTACGCCATTTATTCCAGTGTCCTCTCCACTGAGAAGGTGTTCTGTTCTGGACTGGAGGATGAGAGCCGTCATAATGACGGGGAATAATTCCTGGAGGAGGGATTGCCAACCTTGAACCCCAGAATGGTGATCGCTGCTCCTCCTCCTCGCCCCAGCAAAAGCTCCTCTCAGCTTGCCGACAGAAGTATTCAAACAGGGTGCATTTCCACCCCAGTCACCTTGTCCTTCTGTTGGTTGGGTCATATCAGTGCTGTAGTATTCAAGACCGGTCTTGGTCTCGAGACCAGTATCAAGACCACTTTTTGATGGTCTCGGTCTCGTCTCGGACTTGACCGCATTTGTACTCAGTCTTATCTTGGTCTTGGACATTGAGCACTTGGGATTTTATTTCAAGACCAGTCAAGATCACAACTGTGGAAATATCACTAAATTGCAAGAATATTGTCCAATTTATTTATTAACGTCTTTGCTTTCATTGGATGCAAAACGTACTGATTCAAATCCAAGCAATAACATGACTCATTGCTAATTATGTGTTTTTGTTACCGCTGTCATCCATCCCCACCCCCTTTTACTTGCATGCAGCAAAGAAAGTGAGCTGTGGTTGTCTGGGAGCAGGAGAAGATGTCTACCAAATTGTCAGTAATAAAATTTGGCTACATAAATCATAAAGACTATATCTGTAAAACAGCATCCAGAAGAAAGCACACAGCGACATGTAAATTCTGCAGTGCTTCACTTTCAGAGATGGTGGAGATCATGTCCAACTTTTATCGTCACTTAGAAAGGAAGCACAAAGAAAGGTAAGTTGTATAAGTGATATTTAGAAAACTGTCTCTGCGCTGAATTATTATGCAGACTTGTTGACCGATGTGTCGCATATGTCCAACAATGCTGTGACCCTTGTCTCTGTGCCGATACACTCTGGTCTTGGTTCTTGACTTAGTCTCGGGTTAGGTGGTCTTGACCACAACACTAGGTCATACTGTTATGGTTTGAGGAGGTGAAGGACTGAAGCAGTAACAGAACATCAGCAGGTGCATTTGAGAAGAGTTCATATTTTAATGAACTGAAGATTCATCAAGAGAGACACAGGAACCAGCGATGACACAGATGGAGAATAACAGACGACCTGACAACAAGTGAACAGAAAACACAGACTTAAATACCATAGGCACCAACTGAAAACAGGTGAGTGCAATCAACAAACAGGTGTGGATCAGGACAAGAAGTGCGAGTAGTGGGACAGGGCCTTAGTGCATAACACAGGAGAAATGACACCAAACAGCGATTTTTCTGGATACTTTAAAAGACGCTTTAAAATGAAATCAGTCATTCCCACCCTGATGGTGGCAAGCTGCAGGATCATAGCCACAGCTGCTCTGGGGAAGTCTGACAGAAGCAAGGCTGCAATACACCAGCGCCTTTCTGACAACCCAAGGACACAACAATAGAGACAGATGGAGCCAGGGCTTGAACAGGGAACCCACTGATTACAGAACCAACTCCTACCACCATCACCACCATCATCCCAACACTCTCTCAAAGTTTTATCCACACACCATTACATGGGACTGCAAAACAACATGGTTAGAGTTGAATTACTAATGAGGCATATCAAAACTGAGAGAAAGTAAGCTGATGTTAGCTTAGCAACTCAGCAGACATCTCCCAGTGAAAACATCCTCAGCAAAACAATATGCACATTTACTGAAGCTGTATATGTCCTTAGATAAAAACATAGATGTTTCGTTGACTTCTGCTGTTCATTTAAACAATGCAACAATGCAGCTGCCATCTTGGTATGTGTACCCTTTCTCCTCAAACATGGCAGCCTGTAGCAATGGGCTGTCTGAAATCCATTCACAGTTTTCAACCAACTTTTAGGCAGTTTGATTTGTTATAAAAGCAGGCATGTTTCATATAGAAAACTAAGAACTGAGGATAGAAGAAAAACATGTATCCAGTTATCTCTGGCCTGTTTGAAATTACCTTATGAAAATTAATTTCCTGAATGTGACCAACTTCCCCACTGAGGGACAGGAAAGGTTATTGCTGTTGCATATATTCTCCATAAACAATTTTCTTACTGCATTATGTGGTTTCATTCATATTTTATGTACAAATGCTAAGTTATTCTGAATAATACAGTATATTATGTTATAAACATTGTATCTTTAGGGATTATATATGTCGTACATTCCAATAAACATGTCTATGTTTATAGAAGTGAAAATGAATGAAAAAAACCCAACAGTTTTACCAAAGTTTGTGATGACAAAAAATATCACATTCTGGTCATCAATTTCTTTTAAAATGTGTAAAGATGATCAGATCTATAACCCAGCGGAACATTGCTTTACATAAATCGAAGTGTTCCCCTGTACATTCTATTGCTAATGTTGAGACAGTCTTTGTAATACATGTCATATTTCTGGGCCAGTAGTGGTTTTTGCCCAAACACAACAATCTTTTACTTTTAACAGAATTGCATCCCACATTTTTAGAGCAGAGGGTAAACTGTCTTGAAAACTGAAAGGTTTTTAACAACAAGGAGAAAGTAATAATGAGAGAGACATTAGTTACATAAACTAAGTCATATTCTGGAACTGTTTGATTTATTTGAAAATCATCAGCCACCCCTTCTTAATACAGAAAGATCCAGAAATATACCTGAGAGAAAGCTGATAAATAATATCAGATCACACAGTCAGATTATTATCATCATGTTTAGCTTTGGTTTTTTACCTGTTAACTTAAACTGATTATAGCATCAGGGCAGTTGGCTGCAACACATGATGGATCAGAAGACTCTTAGATAAAACATTTAAGTTATAAAATGTGCTAGAAACAACTCTTCACCTGGAAAGTTGTTTTCTTTCATTGCAGTTACTGGAAGTAGCTCAAAATCTGACATCTGCACTTTGTGATGTCTTCATTTGCACTGATCTGGATAGTGGGGACAAGTCGCCATCCTGTGTCAGGGGACACAAGACTGGCATAAGCTTCATTCCTGTGGTATTTGCTGAATCAGGTTGTTGTAAAATTGTTGTTGTTTCGATGCGTATTTTTTTGTTTTCTATCTGAAAGCACAGCAAAACAAAATAAAACTAATTTGGAGCCTTTGTCTGCTGTTAAAAACTTCCACTGGGTGTCAGTGGAATATCTCTGCGAAATTTTCTAAATCAAAACTCTGTGCGAGTAGGAACAAAAATCTGTTTTTCTGACAAGCAAAATAGGATGTATACAGTAAATTGCAGTAAATAGATTTTTTTTGTGTTTTCAGACTGCAAAGATATTTTGTTCTTCTCACATTTTAGCTAATATTAAGCTGCAAGTCTATAATACAGTCATTTTAAATTTCTTTGAAATGTTTGTTCTTTGTTGTTTACCCTCCAGTCCTTCAAAGTCATACTGAACAGTGACATTTCATGTCCGTATAATCAGCATCATTCACTTATGAATATGTGTCCAGACGTTATGTGTAGCAGGCCTGTTGTCACTGAGCACACGGTGAGAACAATGGCAGGCCTAATGTAAAGATGGGCCTGCAAAGAGTTGGGTTTCAGGCCAATTGGGATCATGCGCCGTATGTGCAGTTTTGGCACATGTGCTAAATTAATCAGGGGCCCTTTAATGGTGGAAAAACCCTCCTGTGTGCAGTTGGAGAAGTGGCTTCACACCCAACCTCACAATCCCTGACTGCCCAAACCTGGGCTGTGTCTAAGTATGGATCTTTTGACTCAATAAACACCCGCTCTTTAAAAATTAGGATCAGCATCCCAGTACATACACCAAAGCACTATCAAACCACCACAAAGGTTCCTCATAATGATTAAATTGTATGATTATTCCAAATCTGCAGATTCCTGGCAGCTGACGCTTCCTCCTGATTGTAATTTATGTCGGAAGTCATTGCTGTCCAACAGTCTGCCACATCCAAAGCCCAGGAGAGGGACTGCTATGTGGATTGGACTTGTATCATCCCACCTGCTGCAGGTACTGGGCTCATCTTGCAGCATTTCTTAAATCTGCTCCTGTTTTTCTTTTTGTTGAGCCTATTTTGCTAACCTGACCTCTGTTGTTTAGGTTAACCTGTCATTAAGCTGCATATGAGTAAGGCTTGATGATCTTTATGATTTTTGTGCACTATTTGCTCAATGAGTCTCATGATTTGATGTATATTTGCTTGATGATTCTGATGATTTTAATATATATTTGTTTGATGATTTTGATGATTTTGCTGTATACCTGCTTGATGATTTTGATGCATACTTGACTGATGTTTTTACGAAGTAAAGCACTTTGAACTGCCTTGCTACTGAAATATGCGATACAAATAAACTTGACTTGAAAGAAATCTGACATCCTATAGACAAGGACTGATTAGGCTCTCTTTCGAATGATGATGGTGGTGGTGGAGTGTGTACTATTTGTGTGTGTGTGTGTGTGTGTGTGTGTGTGTGTGTGTGTGTACTTGTCTAGCTATCCTATTTAGAACCATTTCTGGCATATTTCCTGAAGACCAATGGGCCTTATGGGAACCAAAGCCCGGTTCTAATATGCTGGACACCCTTATTTTGGGTTTGGGGTTAGGTTTAGAGGTATTACCTGAATTAGGTTTTTGTTAAGGTTAGGATTAGTAATAGACTAGTACAAGCTAGGGCAAGGGAAAATGTCTGGGTTAGGTATAAATGCAGTTACTAAAAGGAATGGAAGTCAAAACAAAGTCCTAATATGGATAGAAATAAAATTGTGTGAAAACTCTAGAACTGCACCACACAAGTTGGCAGCACGTTGGAGTAGCTCTGTTACTTCATTGAGATTTTTTCTTTTTTTCAAAACTTCATTCCTGCTTTTCTTGGAAAAAATTGCCGTTTTTGGACAAAGGTTCCTTCTTGTCTTACATGCTGTGCAGCTGGATTGATTTTTTTCCAATATGTTTTGCTCTTATGATGCGTAACCATAGCAATAGGGTGGTTTATAACAGGGAGCAGCTGATTAACATTACAAAAGCAGAAATAATACAACAACTGAAGCCAGAAATCCCACAGGAGCTGAAAAGGAGGCGTCGTGGATGCAGAGCAGGAGCAGAGAGGAGAGAGAGAAGGAGGAAGTTCAAACCATCTCTGCCATCCATCATAATGGGCAACGTGAGGTCGTTAGCAAACAAGTTGGATGAACTTCAAGTGGTAATAAGGACCCAGCCAGAGTATACACAGTGCAGTATTATGTGTTTTACTGAGACATGGCTGCAGGATCAGATCCCCGACTCCAACGTCTCTCTGCTGGGCTTCCTGACTATACGGGCGGACAGAGATTTAAAGGAAGGGAGGTAGACTGGCAGTGCTTGTCAACAACCAATGGTGCCACCCAGGCCTCGTTACTGTGAAGTGTCGTCTCTGCAGTCCAGACATTGAACTACTGGCAGTAAGTTTTTGTCCAAATTATTTGCCAAGACAGTTCACCAGTGTTGTTTTGGTGGCTGTTTACGTTCCACCCTCAGCCGTTGCCGACAATGCATGTGATGTCATCAGTTCCACTGTTGCTAAGATACAGACACAACACCCCAATTCTTTTGTGGCAAATACAAGTTCCTTCACTCTCAGGAGCATCCTTCCACTGGTATAACTGAGCTCAATACTGTGAATGAAGCCCTTATGACTTAAATGTTTTTTGTTTAGCATTTCATTGCTAATCTCTTATAAACATGGGAATAGAATTAATAATTTATTAAATACATCATGGATTATGAAGAATGGCTGATTTCAACATAATACATTTGGTGTGTTGCTTCAGTGTGTAAGTTTGCGAAAACAAAACAAAACAGGTGGTGAGCCCATAGGAACGGGGAACCACGTTTCCTCTTTGGGATGTGCCAGGCTGGGCTCCATGGATGAAAGCCCGGCCACCAGATGCTCACCAGTGTGCCCCACCTCCAGGCCTGGCTCCAGAGTGGGGCCCCGGTGACCCACGTCCAGGCGACGGAACATTGATTCCTAAGTTTGCACTCTTCATAAGGGGTTTTTGGGCTGCGCTTTGTCAGATCGCTCACCTGTTTGCCTTGGGTGATCCTACCAGGGGCATAGACCCCCTGACAACATAGCTCCTAGGATCACTGAGACACTCAAACCCCACCACCACGGTAAGGTGGCAGCCCAAGGAGGGGCTAATCAAGTGTGTGAGCATCTAAAAAGTTATGACCTGTTTGAAGAGTTGTGAAAGTTACAAATGATATTCTCTTGGCCTCAGATAATGGACTTGTGTCTGTTCTGGTTTTGCTAGATCTCAGCGCATCTTTCATACTCTCGCTTAATACGTGTTCTGGCACACACTTAGTTCTGTGTCTGCTCTTGCTTAATGAAGTTAATGTAAATAAACCCCACCGGTAAACTACAGACAGGTCTTTTTCATCAGTCGAATTCATTGCAAATGGCTACTGCATTCCCTTGGATAAATAAAAATGATCAACCAGCAAATCAAAATATTGCACCAACCAACTAAACTCTACCAAGGCCTGCTGATTTAGGACTATTGCTGGGGTGGCTATCTGGTACAGTGTTCACACTTACTTACAAACACACACACACACACACACACACACACACACACACACACACACACACACACACAAACACATATCTATAACCCTCCAACCTACAGCCTCAAGCGTACCTGTCTACCCATGTCTTATGTTGTTTGTTTTGTTCTCTTGGGCTGGCTGTACCGGAATGTCATTTCCCCCTGGGGGACTAATAAAGTTGTTGAAGTTGTTGTTCTTCTTCTACATCTTCTTCTTCGTCATGGTGTGGAGTGGTTGTTGTGGACCCAAATGCAGAGAGGCAGAGGCAGCGAGTAGTTCTTTTGAATATTTAATAAAAATGATGAACAAAACACTTACAAAACCACAGAGAATGCAGGAAACTAGAACACAACAAAAAACAGGACTCCGGGGAGAAAAAACAGCTGAGTATGACAGGGAAGAAAATGGGTAAGTACAGGCTGACAACAGGAGCGTCCAGCAGTGACTGGTTGACAAGGAGGAGTTTAAATATAAGTGAATTGATTACTCGATAGAGAACCGGTGGTTGATAGTAACGGGCTGCAGCTGTGACAGGAGACCAGAGAGGTAGACTGAGGAGGGAGAGCGAGAATGGCAGCAGGGGGCAAAGGAGAGTAAAAAGGGGAGCAAGGAAAATGAATCTAGCAGTAATAGGGGATAACTACCATTAAACATAATCTAAAAATAACTAAGAGTAGACGGAACAGAACATGGCTGAGTAGCTAAACGAAATGAAACCAAATGAAACAACAGAACACTAAAAACAGCTGGACTAATCAGAAGGAAAAAACTAGAATGAGGGAATGAAAATAAATAAAAAATGTAAGGAACCATTCAAATAACAAAATAACTGAACTAACAGTGGGAAAATAAGAAATAAGTACAAAGAAATGACAGAAGCAAATATCCAAAAGATACAGGATATGACATTCTTCTTCTATTACTAAACAAAGAAAACTTAATGGAAGAAATACTTAAATTTTATACAGTAAGAATATTTATTGATACATACGAATACTTATCATTGTCCATTTTAGGTATTTTTTTTAAATTTTTTTTTATTTCACTTTTAAATGTGACCAGAGCTAGGCAAAGAGTTTCTGGGGCCTTAGGCAGAATATCAGTTATAGCCCCCCTCGTCCTGTTAAGAACATCTCCACCACTAATAGCATTTCAATACAGATGTGTTGGAATCTGAGAGAGGGGTACACATTTAATTGGCCAAGCTCAAAAGCAATCAGGAATAATTGGTTATTGTTTGCTAGGATGTATTATTGACGAAACTAAAGATTAAACACAAAGATTAAACTCATAGCATCAGATTGTAGCCATAGTAACACAACAATCAAAATATGAAGAGTATTCTTCTCACTTTTACAAAGTAAACTTGCCAACTCCTTTAAATCTTAAATTGAAATGTTAAACAAATTAAGGCTTTTAATTTATCTGTTCTGAAACCATTAAATCAAATTTAAAAGCATTGTCATTCTCAATAAACAAAGGCTAAAATTCAAGATCTGTGTTAAATTATAATCATTCATGGTGATCCCTGAAGGATTGGGTGGCCCTAAGCAGCTGCTTAGTTCACTTATGTCTTACCTACAGTGGTATTTCTTACACCAAGGGGACCCCCTTTTAAAAACTCTGGACCCCCCTTTGCCACTCCGCTCATAATTCTCTGGTGCTGCCACTGGTCTCATACCATACTGTCACGACATGGTGCCAATTTCAACAAATATGGAAAAAATATATGTTTGCAAAAGTTATATACTGTTGCTTAAAGATAAAAAAAAAAAAAATAATGAAGGTCAGCATGAACAAACTCTGGTTTGAACTGGTTAGCAAGTTTGTAGCACTTTTGACTGTAAATTATCTTGATGCTTCTCAGTATAATTTAATACTATTAAATTCCATCGCTTAAAGCATCATTTATTTATTTAAAAAACAATCTGGAACAAATATGGAAAGAATTGATTATATTAAAAAAAAATCAGCTCCACAAATGTTGACAGAAGGAATTGTTTTCGGGCCTAATGAAAAAGCTTTGGTTAAGGGATGTTGTGAGGTCTATGTAGCTGAAGCTCAGTAAATTAGAATATGCGTTCTGATCAGGCTCATCTGTCAGACTGAAAGTACCTTTCAAAAATAATAACATTTAACACATTTCTGTGTTAAAAATGTTTTTTTTTTTTGTTTTGTTTTGTTTTTTAATTGGACTGATGTAATTAATTAGGATGAAATTGGAATCTGTGTAACTGACTTTGAATCTGTCTGAATGAGTAGACTGAACAGGCTATATATTTGTAAACTGGATGCATTTTTTTTTCCTCGAGACAACATACGATAAGCAGCACTTGACTAATAAAAGGATTATTTTTAAGGGTAACCCTACAGAGGAAAATTCATCTTCATGCTTTAAACAGGACAGTTGTTGTGGGGACATGTGGCTGATGCTGTATGACTGAACTAGGGAACATTGCATCTTTATACTTCATTATGCTATCAAAACCTCTTGAGAACTAAAATCAAACGAAAGTAATTGTCCTTAATGGTGAGAAATCATATATATCCTATATATATGTAAAGTACACCACCCTATAGATCTGCTAGAGCAAGGGGATCAGTGACTATGAATCTTATTGATCAATTAGCTCATCAGATCTAGGTTTAACTCAGGAGGAGCAAGGGAAATGCTGTGTAGAACAAAACAAGTATTTATTACACATCCTGGCAATAACATGAACAGAACAAAATAA
The DNA here is from genome assembly GCA_014839685.1 of Anableps anableps. Taxonomy (NCBI): domain Eukaryota; kingdom Metazoa; phylum Chordata; class Actinopteri; order Cyprinodontiformes; family Anablepidae; genus Anableps; species Anableps anableps. The sequence goes on from CM026069.1 coordinate 39,687,313, forward strand.
TCAGTACTTTTTTTCTTACTGTAGTCCAGAGTCCATTCAGTCGTGTTCAGAGTTTTTCTTTTGCTTGTGATAAATGAATGTTGTCTTTTAGCTCAACAAAATATCACAACACAGCATTTAATGAATTTACAAAGTCTTTTTCAGCACTCCTAAATCATGTAAACAAAGTGGAATAAATAAACTCAACTGTCACTAAATACTTTTATCAGTATCAGTATTTTAAAGGAAAAAATGCAACATCAGTAGAATAGCTTTCATAAGTATTGCTAATTAACATATAAAACACTGCAAATAGAGAATATACATTCTTATCCATTAACAAATATCTCCGACTGATTTTTTTTTTTCTTCTTTTACATTGAAACTGTATTACAGGCTAAGTTTTATAACCATTAAAATAATAATAATAATTACTGTATATATATATATATATATATATATATATATATATATATATATATATATATATATATATATATATATATATATATATATATATATATATAGTAATTAAACTGTAGTTAAATTATCTTCGGGAATTCATAAACTGAGCTAATTTTGTTAAATAACTACATCTTAGTCAACATGTTTTTTTGTTTTTTTTTTGTTTTTTTAAATAAAACGAGTGTCAGAAAGCGGAAAGGACTGATAGAACTTTTGTTTCTTCCTTTCAGAAACATGATCAAGAATTCTTCACAGTCTCAATTCAGTGGTATACAAGTAAGGCTTTTGAGCTTGCATTGTTTTTGCTAAGCTCTTTTTCAGCAACAATGATCATTTTTTTATATTAAAAAAAATGCAGCTATTTCATATGTTAGTGATGCCGGAACTCAGTCATCATAACCATGTTCGTCCACCTTGGTTAAAGCACATAGGGGAAACAAACTGGCCGACTGACATCATGTCTCTGCATCTCTGACTACCTGCTCTATCAGCCATGACAGTTTTCATTTAAAAACGTGAACAAAAAAAAGAAACAAGCAGATTTTTCTGTTTTATCTGTTCATGTTGTCGTTTTCACGAAATAGCTTCTATTTTCTGGAATTATTTAATTATTAGTAGCATAGGAATAAAAAGAAAGAGATAAACTTTATCAAGCAAATAATTAGTCAAACCTTATAATTCTGACATGCCGAGGTGATGGTAGATGTTGCAGGGTTTTTTAGCGCAATTAAATATCCAAAAAGAAAAAGAAAAAAACACTGTAAATAAAATATGTTTTATTTTATTTCATCGTTCCTTGGTGTGGCATTCTAAGAGCTCTAATCCCAGCCAGTCACATGTGGCAGTCAGCAGAGTTTTTCTTTCAAGCTGACTCCCTCAGCAGTGTTTCTAAAATAAGGGACAGGCTGAGTGTTTGGTTGGAGGAGGACCACCATGTTGGGAAGGTTTGTGTGCTGACTCAGTCTAAAATTTAGGGACCTTTGAAGCAAGCTTTTTTTCCCCGATTTTTTTTCCTTATATATAGATTTAAATAAAAGGATTAAAACCGTTTTTGTCATATGTATATTGTCTGTAAGACATGTTTGCTTTAAAGTACATGATGTTGGCATTCTGGCGCCTTGCTGCAGGCGGCACCGCGACCCGCTGTCCTGCTGATCCAGCTCGGCTCACTTCCCTGCAGCCGCCGGGAGGTGAGCTCCAGAGATCTGGGGGAAGCATTTATGATTCACTGAGCTGCTGACTGCTTTGCACACAGTTTTTAATCTGATGTTAGAATAAACACGCCTTTCTGTTTCATTTAACTCTTCCGTTACCAGCTGGTTGAAAATGTGTTGCTATATTTTCATAACGTATTTGTTTTTCCGGTTGTTGTTTTTTTGTTTTATTTTTTTCGCTGCTTTTCTCAGATTGTTATTGTTGTTATAATGTTTGACAACTGCTGCATAAATAAAGCTGACCCGAGTTGTGTTGAAAATTGTGAGAATTGTGAAAGAGCATTTCTTCATCTAATCCACCGATTTCATCATCTGTTAAAACAAACACTCATATTCTTCATCTTGTGTTAAATGCTTAGTAAAATAAACCGGCCGGCTGATGACAAGCCTTCTCGATGCGCTTTGCAGCTGTCAGAACAAGTGCTGCTGATGGAAAACAAAAATGTGCATTTCTCCCAGTGACTGACTTCATTCTTATGGCCATTAAATGTCGCATTCTGAAACGTGCAGAGACTGGAGCCCCTAAAGAGGCAGCTTCTAGTGAGGTATGAAAATCCACAGCAGATTGTCCTTTCGCAAAATATTGACTCAGAAAATTCATAATAAACAAACTTATTTTCCGTCTGAATCATGCAACCATTTAAAAACCTATATGCTTTATTGTTAGAGTTACTACATTACAAAAATCAGCTCATTGCTTGTTTGAAAAAAAAAAAAAAATGTTTCCAGGCAAATAAATTATAACTAATAAACGAAGTTATTCACTGTCCTGAAGCACTGCTGAAGAAGCAAAGTGCAGCCTTGAAGCTTCCAGTTCACTTTTTATGAGCTGCCTGAGAGTTTGGATGGCTGTTAAAAAACGGTTCCAGGAACAAAATCAAGAACTTTAAATCGGTGGTCCGCTGGATTCTTCTTCCGTTCAGTCCAAAGCTGCGCTCCCTGCTTCCAGAGTTTTCCAGGTTCCAGTTCCAGGCGATCAGACATGAATAATCAGTTTGGGCCAGAATTTCATGATTTCACGTCCACCCAGGTTCTGACGTAGCGGTTTAGCGAATGAGTTGGAGCAAAGTAATGCTTGTTGATGAGAGTAAATTACAGAATAAGACATTATAAAGAGGACTTCTGAAGGGCAATAAATATTCAAATCCTAATTATTTAAATATTCTTCATGAACAAGTTTGTCCAGCATCCTCCATCCACTCCTGAGGATCCGCTTTGCTCGTGGTAAGAAATACGAAATAATAAGATCTGATTTACAAACACACTTCATTAGAACACAGCTTTACCGGAAGAAAAGCGGCTTTTTACTAACAGAAAGCGCAGAAAATCCTAAAATCTGTTAGGATTAGTCAGATTTTGTCTTTTTTTCTTTTTGTTGTTGTTGAAGTTGATACCATCTTATTCTCGGTTTTTGTTTTGTTTTGGGGGTTTGATTGTAAAATCTTGCTAAATAATATACGTTTTGTTTGTTGGACTACAGTTGGGCTCCACCCTGTGGTTGTAGGCCCATGCTCAGCCATATTTTCCAGTTTGGGCCGTAAACTGGGTGCAGTGGGATAACGATGATGTTTAGCCTTCTTTGGAGCACAACTCGAATCAGAGTGAAGCTCATCTGGATCCATCAGATCCTGTCGCTGCAGAACTGTCACCAAAGAACAGCAGTGAGTGCTGCTGTCCCGTTTCCAAGACAACCAGAAGTATGAGGCACTTCTTCTGCATTACTGCGCTTTTCACTGTGACAACTTTAAAAACACCCCAGAAAGCCGTCTGCGGCTGCGCAGATAAACGTTTATTGCTTTCCTTTCCTGAGAAAAGATGCCGCAGCTCAAGCTGCCCAACATGCGCAGAAAGCACGCGACACTTGCTTCACATGCGCCAGTTACTGCGACCAAGACTCCCTTGGAATAAGAAGGGTTCAACACCAAACCGGTTCCGTGCAATTCTAGATATGCTACTGTTTTTGGACCTGCGTTTCGATGAGGCAAGTTTGTTTACAGAGGATATTAAACATACCTTTCATTACGTTTCTGTATTAAAAACGTTTCCTTCCTATCAGTCTGATGTATTACTTTGTGTGTCTGATCTAACTGTAAATATTGTGGTGGCTGTCAGCAAAACATCCGTCTTTGTGGAATAATTCCATATAATGTGTTTCACTTAGTGAATCACGCAACTGAAATAAATGAACTTTTCAATAATGTTCAACTTTATTCTTATAAATGTATATAATATAGTTATCCCCAATATCTAACCTTGATTACTGCAGTAAACTCTAGCCCAAGGAGTCATTTAAAAACAATAGTTATATATATATATATATATATATATATATATATATATATATATATATATATATATATATATATATATATATATATATATATATCTCAACACAGCTTCAGTTTTGAGTCTTAGTATTTTTTTCCAGTTGCTTAGACTAATAAAAATAGAAAAGTTTGAAAACTTAGGTAACATGAGCGCTCACTAGGTTCCAACTACAAAAAATATCAACCAGCATTTTTTGAAACATACTCAGACCCCTTTCTATAAGCTGAAACAGTGTCGCAGATATATTATCCCACGCTGTAAACTGTTTCTAAGGCTTCTTGTTTCCTTCAGATCCTCCATTACAACCACTTCCTTCTCTTCCACTCCAGAGAGCACAGCTTATTTAAGTACTGCCTGCATAAAAGTAGAAGAGTGCTTGTTTCAGGTGCCTGCTTACTTTTTGCTGAGCGATTTATGAATCTGAGGGGATTACCAACCTATTACCAACAGGAAATCCTGTTCAAGTAAAACAGTGGATATTTTTCATTTCCATCTTCGAGGATGTCTCAGAGATGGAACCCATATAAACCTGACTGTGCTCCACTGCTGGCTGTACTCCAAACGCATCACCTTCTAATAACACATATGTTGTTTAGAATGAAAGAAAGAAAGTGTTACTGAAAATATATTTAATAATTAAACATAGCACAGTTACATAAAAGGAATGCAAAACAGATGAGTAAGAGTGGGTCCTTAGAAGGTGAAAACAGACCTACTGCAAAGGTTTGAGTTCCTTCCTGAGCAGCAGCAAGTTCATCATGAGGAAATGCAAAAAAAAACACAAAACAAAAAAACTCCACACGGCTGCTTCCTGGAGCAGATCAGGTCTGTGGAAGCGTTCTCGTCCAGGCACGCTGAGCGCCCCGGCGGTTCTGCAAGTCCAGCTGAATTGCTTCACTCTTCCTGCGTGTTGTCGAAGTGAGCGCTTGACCCTTCGGACTGATGGTCCGCATCGGCAGCAGCTCGTTCCCGCTCAGAGAGCTGCTCGCTGCTGGGGATGGAGTTCTTCTTCGGTCGGCCTTTTGGCTTGGTGGGGGACTCCAGGCCTCCGCCCTGTAGAACCTGCAGGCAGAAAATCAGGTTGACGTCTATGTAATGTTTGTAAGTAAATACGGCGGCCCAGGATCATTTGGAACTGTTGCCATTTCAACAATCCTTTATTTTGTCATTTTGACCAAATAGTACAGTTCTCTGGTATGTCCCGACCACAGAACACTGCTGGTACCACTGATATTTGAATTTAAAATATCAAGGTAAAACAGATTCCTGTGGTCAGCCCAACTGTTCGCCACAACGTCATCATCAGCGCACAACTTACAATTTTCTTCCATTTCATCCTCCTGTTCTGGTACCAGGTTTTCACTTGCAGCTGACTGAGACCCAGAGATTCAGCCAAATCTATTCTGCAAGGAATAAACACACATCGACGCATTTCAGTCTTTCCAATATTAACACAGAATTATCTTTAAAAAGTAAGAAATAATTCAAATGTTTTAAATAGTTTTTCTGTATTTCAGTTTAGAGAACTAAATGCTAAACCTGCATAGATTCCGTGTAACCATGCAGCAGCAGCTCAAGCACTGAGGCCTTCATATTTTCTTTTGACTTGATGGTTCTACAGTTTACATTTTACAACGAAAAACAACACATGAGGTCTAACAGTGTCCCTTCTTTTAAAATCAGCCGGACTAACTGCTGCAGGACACGTCAGATGTAAACACCTAAATATCTTCAGCCAGCATAGTTCAGTTAAATCAGTCAAACACAGAGGCAACTTCAGCGTTTCACTTTGAATTTCTTATCTGTGTTTCTACAAGTTACAGAGAAGTAATATGAAACAGTAGCAGATGCAGATTTAATAAAGCTAAAGCGAGCAATAAGACCTGCTAACACAGATGGCCATGAACTCGTTCACATGTTCCAAACACCCTGCAACTAATTCTGCTCTGTTTGGTCCAAATCAGAGAAAATTAGTCGGAATTTAGCAGAAAGCCTTTGTTTTCAGTAACAGGTAACATTTAGAAAAAACAACAACAATAGATTTCCAAGTTCTAGGTATTTTTATTACATGTCCATAATATGTTAAGTGTCTTCCTGTTTTTAAGGACGTGTAGTTGTTTCATGATTGAGGACTGAGGTGGGGCTGTATGCCAGTCTTGATGCTGTATGCCAGCTGAACTGATCCTGAGCCTGAACCTCACGCTTCAGTTCTTTGATGAAGAACTGAAAATATGTAAAACCATGGACAATGTTAATTAAGGGTGAGGTCTAAAAAATTAGGCTACATGTAAGTCATTTGTTTCTATCTATTTATTAAACATACTTTATCTAATAAAGACTGGACTTCCTGTAAACTGAGAGTTGCTGATTATTTTCTCTTATATGCTTTTTTTTTACTGCTAACTACTGCAAAGTAGAAAGGATGCGTTTGAAGAAGAGGAAAGGTTAACAGCACCGCTCCTGCCGACATGTTTATCTCCATGTCCAACTCAGCCTGGAGAACCGCTGGGCCGGTTTGACCCCAGCTGAAAGTGCGGAGGCCTCATTAAGGACTGCAGCGCTTTCTCTCTCCCTCGTCGCTGACACCAACATGAACATGAACTGAAATGTGAGCGTTAAAGCCTACCAGCTCGCGATGAAGGAGCAGGAGTAGACGCACCTGTCCGGGGTCGAGAGGTACTTCTGCTTCTCGAAGCGCTTCTCCAGGCCCATGAGCTGCAGCTCGGTGAACACGGTGCGGCTCCGGCGGCCCTTCTTGCTCTTCCCGCCGCCTTCGGCCCCGTGTTCCAGCTTCCCGCGCAGGTGCAGGTCCAGCGGCAGGTGGTGGCTGGCGGGGCCGACCTGCAGGCCCGGCGCGGCGGACAGCAGCGGGGAGCCGAGCGCGCAGGACAGCGGGGACAGGGGGAACTTGAGCAGGTTCGCCTGGTCGGCTTTTAGCACTGCGGCGGCGTGGAAAAACAAACATGGAGGTTGAGTTGAAAAAGTTGCTTCTTATTGGCAACTTTACGTTAACAGACGAGTTTCAGTGACCTCCGTGAAAGTGGAACTCAAACGGTCGTCCCCCGTCCCCGCTGACACGTAATGCTTCATAACGTATTAACAACACCAGCTGCGGCTGCGCCAGCTTTTAGGAGGCATTGCAAGTCTTTTTTTTTTCCCATACAGAAAGCCGAGAATTGAACATTAATCTGATTTGAATTAAGGCTAACAGATGTGAAAACGAAGCGCAGGGCCTCAGAAACATGGCAGATGGAATTAAACCCCTTCGGTCATATTATATTCTGCTGCACTTCTTCATAGCTTTGGTGTTTAGCAGACAATAGAAGCGCAGATAAACAAGTTAGGTCATAATAACAGCATCCCAGGTGGAGCTACACGGAGAAAATAAAGGATCAAAAACAAAGCTACAACTTTAACAGCCGTTATCACACATCGGGGTAATTCATATATATATATATATATATATATATATATATATATATATATATATATATATATATATATATATATATATATATATAAAGACTGAGGAATTGAATATTATTTCTTTGAAAAAGCCCTTAATTATTTTTACAATCATAACCAAAATGTGAGGCCATTATAACTAAATAAGTGGCTACTCTAATCACCATTTTACAAAACTGAAAAGTAATAATTAATTGCCTTTGCATTTTGCTCATTGAAGCCTTTTAAATGTATTTATTTATTGTATCTAATAAGTTTTTGAAAATCTGAGCGTTTTCTCTTCTTTGTTGACAAATTTGCAACTTGAGTTGACTGATAAAAATGCCGGATTCCAGGCAACAACAATCCAATTTCTATCTGAATAACATCACACATTTTTTAACTGAAAAATGTATGAATAAAAAACAGTGGGGGGGCAAAACCTCTTTTGGCTGCTGAAAAAGGCTAAACTCTGGAACACTGATTAAAAATCTGGTGTCAGCTCGGACGCGTGTGGCCAGAGGTCCGAGCCTGTGTTCTGCGGTGTTCTCCATCTCACCCAGCTGACTGTGAAAAGGCCGGGCAGACAGAAGAGCCTGCACCCCGAACTTGAGCAGCTCTCCAGCCGGGGCTGATGTTTTGTGCTCCGGGTGATCCGTCAGGATTTCCTCGATCATGAAACTCCTGTAGCGGTGAGTCCTGTGGTCCGGCTGGACGTCAGGGGGGTAGTAATGCGCGCCCAAGTCCAGCGGGTGCTGCATCCTTCGGACCGTGCGGTCGACACCAAGCGCGTACACGGATGATCGCTCCTTCAGAGGCCTGAGTCACAAGTCATTTTTCCTCCGCAGCATCGAGTCTGCAGCTCAGAGTTGCCGTCAGACTCAAGAGCAATCCAAACACAGGTAGGCTAATCTCCAAGGTCCTCTGATGGAAATTTAAGATCTTCGTTTTTCCAGATGCTTTTCCTGTGCGGAGGAATCTTACAGCCGGTGGTGATCACTTGGCCAGAGTCCGAGCATGTGCATGGCCTGTTGGTGTTCCTGCGGACCGCGGAGCCTGGCACCCTGGTAGTGAGGTGGGGAATAAGCCTTGTGGTGTTAAGAGTTCCGTCGTGGCTCCACCCCCCTCCCGGGGTTTGCCCGTGCAACTTTCTGTCTTTGTTGCAGCTAAACCTCCATGCAAAGGCACGCTTGTCCTTCATGGATTTATGCAAAACAGAGGTAAATAAGGACTGGGAGCAAAGACACTTCAAGCTGCTTCAAGCAGGACATCAGCCTGATTGTGGTGGTGAAGAGGCTGAGAATCGGGAAGCTGCTCCTGAAACGAGGAAATGATAAAAACTGCTTTTCAGTGTTGAGTTAGCCTCTTGTAGTGCAACTTTTAATAGATGCATATGTGGATTTGTTTCGCATACAACAATTAGACTTGGTTTTGCAGTTTTAAATAATAGAGGTTTAACAATCTGGCTCTGATTTCTCATTTATTTCCTCAACTGTATGCAAATTCCTTTGCCGTTTGTAGCCCGAGTACCTCCGCGACTTTTAGAAGAGCTCTGCGCTTCAATCATGACCCTAAAACCTTCAGAAGACTTGTAAATGATGGCAAGTTAAGAATCAGTGTTTTAGCTTTTTACAGTGTACTCCAAATGCAAAACATTATATCAAGGCTTGTAAGGAGGATATAATGCAGACTATTCTAAGTAGAAGACATTGAAGAATTTAGGCTAAACTTTGCAGACTCAGAAAGAGAAGATAAAATGAACCATTACAGAACTTACTGATATTTCTTGCAATTTTTCTTTAAAACATTTTGGTCACTAATTAAAGGTACTGATGTGATTCTAACACAAACAGGATGAGAAATGTCCTTGGAAATAAAATTAAAAAAAAATGAGAGTAATATTGGAAATAGTAAGACTTTTTCCTTTGTAGAAGTGTGTAAGCAAAACAAAATGTGCTTTCCTCTGTCTCCTCTGAAATATATCTTCCTCTGGTGGTTACCTTGATTACTGCAAGAATATTTTCTGGGGATGTTGTCTGTAATGCAGCCCTATGAAACAAACCACAAAAAAAGATTTTCTCACTAATCTGGATGATGGTCCACAGATAATATGTGACAGAAAGATGTTTGATTTGCACTTTGATTTCTAAAACATACCTCAAAAAATCCTGCGAGTACTGTACTTGTTTCAGAAATGATCATTATTATCAGGCGTAATAACTATTGATGTGATTTTGAGAAACATTGTAATGTGTTCTACAACCCAGAAGGGGCATCTCTTAATTGTAATAAAAATGTATATCTGCCGTTTACTTATACAGTAGTCTGATATAAACCACAGCCCAAAAATTTGAGAATAAGTTCAACTTTTAGCTCAAAAAAAAAAAAAAAAAACAAACAGCTTGAGTTCTATAGATTTTAAGAGTTTTGTTTTATTAATATTTTCAATTTCCTCAAATTAGCTTATTGGACACATTCAATCTTACTTCCAAACATTTGGCCTGTAGGATATATTTACCTTTTTTGTTTACAGCCTATTATTTATAGAATCTTCTAGTATTTTATTCGTTACAAAGTGGTATGTAGTTACTCTTACTTTTACACTCAACAATACTACCGTTGTGAAAAATAAATATGCTAAGTGTATTTAATCTTAGCATACTTGAGCATACTTGAAGCCAGACTAATCATCAGTATACTTCAAGTTTGTTAATGATTATTTAACTTAAAGCATGCTATTTTGGAACAACTAATTTTGTATTGAATATATTTTAGTTGTAATTAAGTTGTAGAAAATTACAGTTTGAAGTGTATTAAGAGTACTATTAAGAGCTAAATTGGAACAACTTCAAGTATACTTTGTACACTTAAAGTACATGGCTTTGTGTGTACTATTAACATGTTTGATTAGTAAAATTTAAGTGTACCATTTTTGTGACAGAATTACATTTACATTGTATTTTGAATGTCTTCCAAATTCATAAGCATATACATTTGCAATGTTAGTATTGTGATTATAGAATGCTCCATTATACTTATGGTTTATTACAATTAGTAAGTAAGTATACTTATCAGCTACTTATCAATGTCCTTTATTACTCTGCTAAGCTACTTTGTACATTATATGCTTCACTACACACTACAGTACAGCAGATGTATTAGGCTACCAGTATACTGATGGCAGAATTAAATAAGAGACTATTTAACACACTTTCCAAGTGAAAAAATACTTATATATTATATATAATATATTCACATCTTTCAAGAGTACACTACCAATATACTAACAGTACTGTACGAACAGTGAATATATTAGAAGTCTACTAACAATACACTTATAACGATTACCACAATAAAACTTAACACACTGGAAAAAATAGGTACATTTTCTAGGAACACATTATGAAAAATATTACACTGATGACTGAACATTGTTTTAATTCAACACCACAGTTTTCAAGTATTACTTAAGAACAAACTGACATTTCTCTAACAGTGCGGAACACAATGAAAGAACATTTTCGTTCCTTGAACCACAGCACTTTAAAGGAGCCTACATACTCCGTTTCTTGTTTTGCCTTAAGTGCTCATTATTACACTTGCGTCTGATGGCTGCTCGCACATCAGACTTTTATCTGAGGAAACTCCTGAAGAACAGCATCTGCAGAACAGAAAAGAGGTAAGGTCAACACTTTCTTCTGTTTTGACAAAATTAGACCATCTGGCATTGAGCAATACTATTCTTCGAAAGATTAGCAATGAGGAATTGTATCAGAATGGCTTGCCAATATTCCTACAGTACATAGCAAAACATTTATTGATTACTGATGGTTTGTAATGCTGCTACAATAAATAAATAAAATCACAAAAACTTTGTAAGTAGACTCAAAGTGATTTACCAGTTATGGCCTGCACTGTGGCAACGTCATGATGTCCTTTTGGTGGTCCCCCTTTCCCAGACTTCCCAGTCAAGGTGGACTGAGCAATGACCTCCTTTGAGAACACCAGCTCCTGAGCAAAAATAGTCATGCGAGAGCGGTTCAGACACAGGAAGGCCCTCTTTGAAGCTGTCTCTGCACTGTCAGCCAACTGGTACTGTAGGAAAGAGAAGGAGCAGAAAAGCGAGGAAAACAACTGACCAAATTAATATATAGTTAGGAGATCTTCATCTACCTATAACAAGATGAAACATTCAAATAACGTCAAAGCAATGTGCTTAAATGTTTCTTCCTTTAGAAAACATTGCTAGTAGTCTCTCACAAAATGAAACATAACATTAATAACGAAGTGATTTGATGACAAAAACTAACAGAACTAATGGATATAGACAGTAAAGCAAGACTAGAAAAACTGATGAACTTAGAACAATGAAAACTGACGAATAAACAAATGACCAAAGTAACACTTACTACAGAGAAGAGCAAAGTCAAGGGTAGGAAATGAACCCGGAAACAAATACAAAACACCCCCACCCAACCCAAACCCAAGACACATTATTACTGACTCATTTTATCGAGAACACTAAATGCAAAAAAATGCTACTTTGTAAAAATGTAGCATTCTAAACATCCACGTATAAACTATGGCTGTTAAGTAATAAACAGAGAAATTCATCCCTTAATCGTAAAATACCTCTTCTATTGCACTGTCTGCAGGACGACATGACATCACAGATGAAGGGCTGCCCCTGGCCGAGGGCATCAATGCCTTGACACACTCCACACACTCCTTCATTAAGTCAGTCATTTCCGCGAGGTCTAGGTGAATGCGATGATTATTAGAAAAACAAAATTTGGATTGTTTGATTTATGTTGAACTCTGTATATGTTGCACAGTACAAATGGATTCAATATAAAAGCTGGCCAGTAGTAGATGGATAATAGTACTTAAGTTTAGTACAGGGCAATCACACTTTATGTTCAACGACCCTGAATCATAGTTTAACTAAACACCTACCACAAAGTGATGCCATGAGTTCATCCACATTGGGTCCTATGCTGTGACCACTGTTTTCATCCATCAGCTGCTACAATCAAGAATGGAATACCAGGCATTTTGGTAAAATAGATTTGATTAGAATCACATTAAACCCAATAACTTGTCACTTACATGTTACCCTGACAGAGGACTGACATTTTGTAAGCTATTTTTCAACGTAACATCTTCAGCTGTATTGTAATACTGATTTAAAATGAAAATAATCTAAATTCTGTAAGAGCGACAACATTACATTGCAAAAAACAGGTGGGGTTGAATTGTGGCTTGAGTAAATCACTCATATGATTATGTGTCAATTATGTTATTTTAATAAATAAATTAACTTACCATTCTCTGTGTGGAGGATAAACCAAACTCTTGATCGGAGGGCGTTGTGGACTCCCTATTTATGTGGCATCATCAGAACTGATGAGATGATTGGGACTGGATGCCTGGGGTGACAAAACATGTCTGGGTACCTTTTTTGCATGCTTTGCCTGGATGTATATATGTTAAAAGGAGATTATAAAAATAGTTACCAATATCATAGAATCAATTGATGCAGGCACTAACTATAAACTGTGGTTTACCAGTTTGGAGAATTAAGGGGGACAAACTACATTAATAACAAACAATGACCAAATGCATGAAACAGGATTGGTAGTTTTACAAGGGCAACAAATTCTGTCCAATTATTTTCAAAGCAAGACATGTTCATTAGGCACTTTGTAGAGAGCTTTGAGCTAACTGTACTGTTTGATAACTAGGATCAATTGGAATGTATTTGTGATTGAATTGAAAACATTTTTTGTAAAGTGCCTCAAGACATTTATTGTGAATTAGCACTATATAAATAAACTTAATTGAGTAGTGCTGGAAACACACCTGATTTTACTGTTGTTAACAATGTGGCCAGCTGCTCAGGAAAAAAGCATGCCTTACACCATGGAGACGTTGCGGAGGTTCATCCTCAGAACTGGTGTGGTGATCTTGTGTGGCTAGTGCCCTCTTTTCTGAGACAGGGAAGTCTTTAGTTTTTGTAATACCTGGTCCCTGGCTGCCTCTTTAATCTTGGTATGCTTTGCTGGCAAAAATGTGCATAAAATAAAAACAATGTCAAACTATTTATAACAGCCTCACAATGTCATTAAGCTTAATTAAATCCAGCGTAAGTTTATGTAGAAAACTATATTAAAGAATTTAATCAGCATGCTCAGACAACAGATGATGGGAGTAGGGGAGCAGCAGCAGTTGCACACAGACCAGCACACAGAGCCTCCATTCAGTTGTGAGTAATATGAAGTTGAAGGATTGTTACAATAACAATAAAAAAGTAAGAGTAAAATGCCTATTTCTGAAACGGTGCATTATACATAAACAAACGTGGCTCCTTGCACCTTTCATGCAACTAAATTTTGAATGTTTCAACATATAGTATTGGAAAGTAAATTTCCTAAAGTACTTTACTCTGATTTTGAGGTACTTGTACTTAACTAGAACATTTTCATTTTTTTGCTACTTTATATTTCTACTCCACTACATTTCAGATGGAAATATTGTACTTTCAGGGTCACATTTCAGATGCCTATGAGATTTCAGCAGGTCCACCCAAAGGTGATTTTTCCTTACATCTTCCTTTCTATAAATGTTCAAGTCATCCAATATCTCACCAAAAACAATTACAGAAAAAAATAAAAACTAATAATTGCTTTTTTTCCTCTTTATTCTCCCAGTTACCCTAATTACCTCAAGACCCGAGGTGCTCACATATTTAAAACCGTATATAAAGTAAACAGCTGTGACACCTCTGACAAAGACAGAAGTAGTAACATTGAAACATGTCAGGTATGCCTGAAGAGCCATAAAAACCAACCGAGTGTCTAATAACAAAAGAAACTTTAAGACTTTATATAAAGTTGTTTAAACTAACGCATTCAGCAGCAACAAAGGTAATATGTGGCTTACACAGTGATACTTCAATGTTACAGAGATGATCAGTTTGTTTCACTGTATTATTATGGAAGTGTAGAGGGGTGAAAAAAAGTAGTTATAAGTAAATGAAAACCGCAATTAAGTGTAAAGAGAGAAAATAGGCACCCCAACTTTAGTTTTTCTTTTTCTATCCCTAATTTTTCTTGTAATAAGTCTTTTAGTGTTATTTCAGTTGATCGGCGCTATTCCACATCCAGCCGCTAGGGGGATGTGGAATAGTCGCATTGGTGGCATAGAGAAGGTTTATGGGCACACAGAAGAGTCTTTTCTGTGTTACAGGTCAGTTAATATGTATTTTCATATATATATATATATATATATATATATATATATATATATATATATATATATATATATATATATATATATATATATATATATATATATATAAACACAGCTTCAGTTTTGAGTCTTAGTATTTTTTTCCAGTTGCTTTTTTCTTTATTTTTTTTTTTTCTTTTAACAGTTGAAGAGACATTGAATCACGAGTCAACCAGTTTGTCACGTTATGTGGTCTATGATGAATATTTCGTAGAAAACGGGACATATTTCTGTATGCTAACTAATGCTAATGCTAGCAGACTTTGGACATGTGTGTTAAGCTAACTGAGACACAACTAAAAGACCGGTGAATTCACTTTGAACTTATTGTACGGTGCACTTTTTGGTTCTCACACCAAGTGACACTATTTTGGTCTCTATTTGTTGTAAATAGAGTTTATTGCAAAAACCAGAGACACTATATTGTTATGTGATTCATTGAGTAAGTAATGGCTGCCTGTGTGTGAAACTTAGTAGACACAGCATTAAAGGAGTAGTACACCTTTTCAGTTTTATAATAAGTTTTTTGTGTAAAAAGGCAAGCTGATATTGTTCTGCAAGAACAATGGATAAAGTTAAACGCTAAAATGCTTAAATATTAAAGTATATTTTATTTGGGCAGAGTAACAATAGTAAAAGCTTTTAAAAAGAGTTAAAAGAAATTCGTATTTTAGTTTGTTAGTTAAAAATACAAAAGGTCAGAGAAAAAGGGACAAGGTATTTGAATTAAAGTATTGATTTAAGAGCTGTGTAATATGGTTTAGAGAATTAAAAGCCACATGTGAAAAGATATTGTCATGTGATAAAATTCATCATGTTAAATGGAGCATGTTAAAATAATTCCTGTTTGGTTTAAAGGGATATGATGGCTATTTGTGGTTTACTGAATCTAAGGGCTATCTATTGCGGTTACTAAGTGATACCTGAAGTGTTTGATGTGAAGTATTGTATATTGAGTATGTTCACTTATGAGAAGAAGAATAAACCTTCCTCTTAAATGCTAACGGAAGCTCAATGTGTGTGTCTCATCTTTTCTGTGTCACAGCATCACACGTTGAGAGGACAAAAATCACATTATCCTCAGCCCATCCAAGGTTGCTGTGTCATAAATTTGGATGCTTGTCCGGGATAGCGCCTCCTGCTGGTTTGGTGCTATCCATCAAAGAACCATGGGATCCTGACTTCCTGTTCCATGAGCCGATGACCTAAGGGCAAGACTTCAGGTAACCAGAGATGGCCACTCTACGTGAGCTACAGTGGGAGATCCAACAGCTGCTTCACCAACTGATTAATGATGCCAGAAGAGACCTGCTTCACCAGTTAGCAGTATCATGCCAAGATGAGGTGGGAGAAGAGGTGCCAAGGGAGGATTCATCTGAGGTGGAACTCTTTGACTTCTTTGTTGACTTTCTGAGAAGTAAACGATTGAAGAGTGTGGAGGACCAAGGGATGTCTTGCCTGCTTGTGTTTTGTGACCTCACTGATGAATTGCAGCCATCCCAGGAAGCAGAGAATCAGCATCACTCAGTGGATGAAGAGGAAGTTGCATCAATTTTTGAGAATAAGCAGATTTAAGCAGCATCAAGTATCAAAAGTAACACAGTGTCAACACCAGTAGTTGCTGGTCAGCTTAACCAGGTTGGTAAAACTGACAGATGTTGCTGGGTTATCTATGTGGGTTACTCCCACATAGATAATTTCAGATGGTCAAATATCAGATTGTGATTCAGATGTGAGTTTTAAATGTTTGTGCAAGCAAATTGATGAAGGATTAAGTGAAGGTTTAGAACAGTTCTCAGAATAATTAAACTGGGTACATTCAAAGAAATGCTTATCACTAAAGATAGTCTGACTGTTGCTGAGCTGAAGCGTTTTCTCAGAGCAGATCTTAAAGATAAGAGCAGCACTGAATTATTCCAAAAACTGAGCAATGCAAGACAATATGATAAAGAAATCCCACAACAGTTTATGTATAGACTGATGGGGTTAAAACAGCATGTACTTTTTGCTTCTAAAGTAAGTACAGGTTTCTAATATGACAAGAAACTAGTTCAAGGAGTGTTCTTGCATTCACTGTACCAAGGGATACATGAAAAATATTCATACATCCGACAATATTTTAAACCCCACATTTCAGGTGAGAAAGTCACTGATGATTTTATCCTGGAGGCGATAACAAAGCCAGTAGGTGAAGACACAGAGAGACAAAATAGACTGGGTCAGACTCTCAAACCAAAAGCAGTCAGTGTCAGTACAGTGCAGATGGATAAGAAAAGTCAGAATGCAGTTCAGATGCAGGCAGAAGTCCAAGCTAATCATACTGCCATACAGGAGCTAACAGCACAGGTTTCATCACTAACCAAAAGTTTAGAGAAAGCGTTAACACCAATGGTTAGTACAGGGACTGAAAACACTCATACACCTTTTCCACTCCAGAAACAGCCAGCGAAGCCAGAAGTTAAACGAAGATGTCAGCAATGTGTCTCCCAAGGAAATAATAACTGCACCCACTGTTTTAAGTGTGGGAAAGAGGGACACAGAGTTATTGGCTGTCTGATAAAAAAAAAAAAAAAAAAAAAAAAAAAAAAAAAAACATCTTTCAGGAAACTGGGTGAGGTCACTTGGGCAGGACCACCAGTGACTGAAGAGAATCCACTAAAAAACTGCATCCTCAGAAGGACACTCCATCTTCCACCAAGCCCATCAGATTAAACAGTTTTACTAAGAAAAAACATGTTGCACAGCTGATTGGTGGTAGGTGCATTGTGACATGCCAACTAAATGGAGTTAAGCTGCAGATGTTATTGGACAGTGTCGCACAAGTGAGCATAGTAGTTCTCTACTATGCTCACTCATAGGTGCAGAAAGCTTTGCCAAATGTAACAGTCCAACCACTTGAAAGCAGTGTTGAAACTTTAGTTTCTGTGGTTTGCCACATGCAATTGCAGGAAGAATCAAAGAGTTCAGCAGTGAGTTGGAAAGAAGGGCCTTAATGTTCAAAATGGACAAATCTGCAAAGTGAAATGTCACATCAGAACTTTTCTGGGGGGAGGAGTAATGTTTGAACCAGACATAAAGTGCATCATGCCAGATGGGTTGGAGTTATTTCCTACTCTGGTTGACATGCCTGTTGGAGCTTGGAAAATGGTACGAATTCCAGTCCAGAATTCTACCAACCATGACATTTTCTTACCTCCAAGGACAGCTTTAGGATTCATTGAAGAAATAAATTGGGGCAAACCTTTAAACATTTCTCCATCGTCTCACAAACTAATCAATGGACAGAATAATCCACTCTTGTGCGCCATTCAGGTGAACTCATTGAATAATGGAAACTGCTCTAAAAAAAGAATCCATACACCTGTGCAATCACAAGAGAGTCAATTTAGATAATCTCTCTGAGCATGAACAGGATGTGATACACCAAATGTTGTATGAAGAATCAGATGTTTGCATGTGAAGCAGGAGATATTGGATGCATTCCTGGTTTACAGCTTCAGATCACCACAACAGATAACACCCCGTCCAAAAAAAATTATAATTATATCCATTCCCCGAGCATTCCCTGAGGTCAAGGATTATATTTCCAACCTTTTGGGGAGAGGGTGGATCAGAAAGTCAGTTTCAGCCTATTCCTCACCGTCTGCGTGCGAAAGAAAGACCACAGCCTACGTCTTTGTGTTTATGTCTGTAAGCTCAACCATAAAACCATTCCTGATCACCATCCACTGCCATGCATTCAGGATCTGTTGGACAGTCTTGGAGGAAATTCATGTTTCTCCATTTTGGATCAAGGAAGTGCATATCACCAAGGTTTTGTGAGTGAGGAGTCTTTACGAATGTATGCATGGAAGGTGTATTAGAAGGCATCAGAAATGAGTGCTGTGTTCCTTATTTGGATGATGTCCTCTGTTATTCAAAAATGTTTTAGGAACACGTGGACCATCTGAGACAAGTTTTCTGCAGAATGTGACAATATGGCATTAAACTTCATCCAGCCAAATGTGAGCTCTTCAAGAGACAAATTTGTTATCTTGGGCGAATGGTTTCAGGAGAAGGTGTTCAGATTGACCCAAAAGATTTGGAAGCTGTGATGGCTCTGAAAGAGAAGAAACCTAAAACAGTCTGAGATGTGTCAAATGAAGGGCTCGGAGCAGTTCTGTATCAGTGCCAAGGTAACAAGTTGGGTGTTATTGGATATGGATCCAGGACTTTATCACCTACTGAAAGGAACTATCACTTCCTCTCAGGCAAACTTGAGTTTCGAGCACTCAAGTGGGCCATTTGTGATAAGTTTCAGGACTATCTGAGTTCTGCAAGGTTAAATTCTGTAGGTCATAGGTGGGTTGGGGAGTCAGCCGACTTCCACTCTAATGTCAAATATAGACCAGGGAAAAGGAATGCTGATGCTGATATGTTGTCCACATACCCAGTAGGCCTTGAACAGTACATGAAAGATCACACAGAGACGGTGTCACCTGGGGTAGTTTCTGCAGTGTGGCAAGGCAACAAAGCAGCACAAAGCAATGTTGTTCCCTGGATTGCTGCATTACAACTCACTGATGAAAATAAAAAGGCTAAACTACCTGACGGAGTCATGACCATTCAGCCCGAAGACATCAGAGCAGCACAACAAGAAGATACAGCTATTAAAGAGATTGTATCATTAAAACAAAGAAACTGAAATCCAAATGAAAAGGATAAAAGAACCATGTTTAAAGAATCAAGGGGACTGTTGTACAAGTGGAACAAGTTAATCGTGGAAAACGGACTACTTTTTCAGAAAATGGAAGTCAACAGACAGCTGGTTCTCCTGCAACAACTCATACCACTAGTGTTAAAGAGCTTGCATGATGACATGGGCCATGTAGGTCCTGACAAGGTGATCCACCTTGCCTGAGAATGCTTTTACTGGCCAAACATGCAACAACACATTGAGGATTATCTGACAGAGAAATCTCAATGCATTAAACAAAAACATCCCAATGTACCACAGAGAGCTCTAATGGGACCTGTCACAACTAGTGCATCATTTGAGTTGGTCTCTACTGACTATTTGCATTTGGAGCCAAGCCAAAGGAGGGTACAAATATATTCTGGTTGTTGTTGACCAGTTCACTTGCTTTGCACAAGCTTACCCAACAAGAAACAAATCCAGAAAGACAGCAGCTGAAAAAATATTTAAAGATTTTATTCCTCATTTTGGGTACCCAGAGAAACTACATCATGATCAAGGACGTGAGTTCAAGAATAGCTTGTTCCAAAGGTTACAACAACTCTCAGGAATTGCTCAGTCATGCACCACACCTTATCATCTTCAGTGTAATCCAGTGGAGCGACTGAATCGCACTCTTCTCCTTACAAGAGGAGAAAAAGAGTGAATAGAAAGATCTTCTGCAGCAGATTGTGCATTCATATAATTGCACGAGGCACGAAGCAACAGGATATTCCATCCTTTTGTCAGTCCATTTTCTTTGTGCAAATCTAAAATAAAAATAAAATGAGAACACAACCAGACAGGCCTGGAGTCTGCCTGGTTGTGCTAGTTTTGTGCTAGTTTTCCTGGTACAAAATCTGGTG
Organism: Anableps anableps; assembly: GCA_014839685.1. Classification (NCBI taxonomy): domain Eukaryota; kingdom Metazoa; phylum Chordata; class Actinopteri; order Cyprinodontiformes; family Anablepidae; genus Anableps; species Anableps anableps. The sequence continues at coordinate 39,707,613 of CM026069.1, forward strand.
CAACTTACAGATTTTGTGCCAGGAAAACTAGTCTATCAACAGTGTCGGGTTTTAGGGATGCCCTTTGGCAAGTTGCAATGTTCCCACTGCAACTGAAAATCCTTTCAGAAGGTGAGCTGGTGGCAGGTGCACAAAGATATTTCTTGGCCAGGCAGCTCAGTGCTGGATAGGCAGCTTCATGTTCCTTCGACCATTTGAGAGGGTCCGCATCACTTTCTACACAAACTGAGAACAGGTAGCTAGAAAGTTCATTTTCTATTGCCTCCCTCTGAGTGAAAGCGGTGCTGGTAGTTGTGTTGTGCTGGAAGAAGCTGGCTAGTGATCTCTTCTTTTAAGCAGGTGTTGCCACTGATGCTTCCTCTTGGTCTGCATCTTCATGCACAGCTGGGGAAGATAGATCTGCCATGACACCTAAGCAGAGACTCCACCTCAAGAGATGACTTCATGTTTCAGTGCATCCATTTTCTCACTCGGGATATATTTGGCCCTGAAGCGTGGATCCATAAAAGAAGCAATGACCAACAGGTCACTGGTGGGTGGGTCTGCAAATTTGTTGTTGAGGTAATCTGCCATGCTTTTCTTGATGGATTTACAGAGCACACACTCCCTCTTTCCAGGTGCCAGAAGATTAGTGTTAAATAGGTGTAGCACAGGTCTGACTGTGCTACACCTATGTGACAGGCTCACATAGTCTTTGCCTGAAAGAGCATCAGTGAAATCCTGAAGCGGTTTCAGAGCTTTCTGAACTGCTTCAAGAACCTCTATATCCTGTCAGGTAGGAACAAGAGGCCTAGTTTTCATGTCAACAGAGAGCACTTTAGAAAGTGCTCTTTCCTGCTCCAGCAGCCTTGATCCCCAGCAAGTGGCTGTCTCTGTGATGAGCTGGTGACTTGGAAGACCTAGCTGCATTTGCACTTCAGCCAGTTCTCTTCTCTTCTTCCAGCTGTAGGAAAAGCTGCTGACAACCTGATGGGGGCATCATCCATACCATGTCCTGTAACACATGCATAAAAAATACACTTTTTTGCATAGGGAAGCAAATCTATCAAAGGCTAATTAACCTGTACCTTGTTTTAGTACATATTTAGAATATTAAACTACATTTGAAAACTATGTTATCACCTATAGATAATTTTATTTAAGATATCTTGGTAAGATCACCAGTAAATGAGTGGAGGAGATCTAACTTTTTTAATCTATTAATCTGACAGTCATCACGCTCTCTTCCCCTTTCAGAGTTACAACCCTCAGTTTAATACAAGCACAAGGTTTATGTTCGATAACAAAGTGTTCAGTTTGTGGTGTGGGTCAGCTTTCACCTATAAAATAGTCTTGTGGTTAATGTCCATATTTAGTTCTGAAAGTGGTTATTTTATGTTATTTAACATTTTGCTGGGCATTGCTGGCATATTTATTTATTTTAAATCAACTGGTTCAACATTATAATTTGCACTCACCAATAGCCAGATGAAGTCTGTACCCAAAACACTGCATCCTCTGCCATTTATTTTGCCGCACTACCTTCACCACATTAGCTCTGTTGTCAGTAGTTACAGCGACCAGTGCTGTCGGGTTGAGGTTCCAGCTTGTGAGGACATCCTGCAGGGCTTCAGCTATATGCTCTCCGATGTGGTCTTGGGGAAAGTAGCTGGTCTGGAGACACACACTTTTCAGTTCTCAGTCTTCAATGAAATGGATAGTCACACTCAAGTATGGCTATCAGGTCCTGCTGGACCACGTCGGTGGTCAGTGTGAAGTGAGACAATTTGGCGAGCTGGTTGACAAAACTCGCATCTATGGGATATTTTTCAAAAAGCATTAGTGGGGAGACAGGTAGGAGGTTGAGAATGCCAGAAGGAGCTGTCAGGTGTCTGTTGTAAAGGTAAATAGTCCAGATAAGTTTACAGCAAGGAGAGACCTTCAGAATTTTCTGGGAGTGTCTGTGGAGGAAATAACCAGGAGATTACAGAGAATAACACAGTCCATTCCAGTCTGGTTTGAATAGGGAGATATGGAATTTGGGACAGAGATGGACATTATCAAGCAGTTTCAGACGATTAACAGTGGGACTGATGATCCTCTCTATGTCATAGAAAAAGATAAATCTGGATGCAGAAAACCAGACGGAGCAAGTTAAGGTGATGGGATTCTCTTGCATTAATCAATATAGCAGTTCTGTTCATCAGTTCAGTATAAGACGAAGGTGGTGATTGACCAAATTCTTCTTCAAATTTAGATATAATGATGGACATTGGTAGCTGAAATGTCTTTTTCATTAGAAGGTAACAGGAGAGGTTGGTAACCAAGGTATGTTCTAAAAGGAGACAGACTAGTGGCAGAGGAGGTGTGAGTTGTGTGCATACAAGTACAAGAGCATGATATAACTTGTGCTTCAGCTCCTAGTCCATCTTCACCTGTCTACCCTTAAAGATGTTGTCGAGAAATGTGACTGATGGAATGTAAATTTCATGGGGCTGCACAGTGCCGCAGTTAGTAGCACTGTTGCCTTGCAGCAAGAACGTCCTGGACTCAAATCTGCAGTTTTGCATGTTCTTGCCTGATGACCACTGGAGATAGGCATCAGCTTCAAAGGCATCACTTCAAGGAAAAGTGTAATGGATGGAATGTAAATTTCACATTTCTCAGCTTTACATACAGTTTTCCAGAAGACATCTTGAGTTCTTGAGTTCAGTTCGTGTTCTTGAGGTGAGTTGAAGAAAAGGAGGATGTCACAAAGGCAACGAGGTTCAAGAAATCTCAGAGGTTGTCATTGATGAGGGCTTGAAATACTACAAGAGCACTGGTAACAAGATATTTGAAATTACCTTGTGGGGTTTTCTGTGCGTGATTTTCTATTCATTCCCCTGGCGAATACTAACAAAGTGGTAGGCTTTGTGGAGTAAAAGATTCTTCTGTGAACTGGTTCAAAAGGTTATCAGAGATAATGAATATTTCTTTTTTACTGTCACTTAATTAAGGCCATGGTAGTCAATGCAAAGTCATAAGGAACCCAATGTCTTGGTGACAAAGAAGTTCACATCCAAGGGCTAAGAAGAATGCAGAGGGATGCCTGATGGTAATGTTGGTTTCTCTTCTTGCCTAGGTTCAGCATCAACATCACATTTAGCCCTGGATCCTGTAATATTAAACCTGACACTCTTCCTCCCCAGACAAGGATAACTGGTCTCTGTATAAATTCAGTCAGGCAGCTGCAGCTCATCCTAGATACTGCTGTCAGAGTCCTTACCAACACCAGTAAAATAAATCATATTGCACTAGTTCCATAATCACTGCACTAACTCCCTGTTTAGCAAAGGATAAAATTGAAAAGCTTGTTGATTGTCTATAAGCCATGGGTTGATCTTGAGTTGAAATACATTTCAGTCTTGCTGGTCAAGTATGAACCATGGAGCCCACTGTTGTCATCAGAGACCTCTTCACTCTGAGTTCCTATGACCAGAAGTAAAGGGGAGGTAGTGTGGTATCTGAAAACGGGTTACATCTTTAAGTGTTAGTAACACATCCAAACTGAGACCCTTTTGTGCTTGGAGTGACCTATACATTCCACAGCTGCAGGATGCCATATATTAGATGTGTCTCAGCTAAGAGCCTGTTTGAAGGTTTCATGTACACAAGTGATGGTTAACACTCACTGTTATGGTGAGCCGGCTGGTCAACAGATGAGTTGTTTGTAGTCCTCCGTTTGACTTTGGAAGGGCCACAGACTGGGCTGGATGGAGGACTGGGTGAGTTTTTGTCGCATATGGGCAGACTAAGATATGTGTGTGGGTTTGTCTGCCATGTGGGATGTTTTAATGAACTCTGCCTAAATTTATGTCAAAGTAGTAAAAAGGGTAACTAATGAAAATGTAATGCAGCTTTAAAACGGTAAAATGAGCACTCAAGAGAAAAAAGGAAGTAACAGTACTGTGGGTTTACTGTGTTTTATTGAGAAAAATGGTTGATGAGAATAATGTTAAGAAATACTGACTTTGAAATAGTAGCAGTACATGAGTTAGGAGAGAAAATACTAGTGTTGAAGATACTGAGATAACAAAACAAGTACATGAGAAAATGAATTGTAATGAAGAGTTTTGTCTTAAGGGTTTCAGAAAATACCATGTCAATATCATCTATGAGCCAGTGTGTTCTGAAGAGTTCGAGCCTAATCTGTCACACGTAAATCACTCAGATTAGGTTGCGACTTGGCATTTTAATGTGTAAACCAAAGACAAAAAAAGTAAATTATAGTGAAAGTAGATTCAAGCTTGAATAATTTGGCCAATTGATTTTTACATGGATTATGTTGAAGTTTTGTTTTGACAAGAAGAAATGAAGAGATAATGACGTCTTTCAGAAAAAGGTGTGCACAGATGTTTAAGTACTTAAGAGAACAGTGAAACAGAGAAAACGGCATGTGACTGCAGTTTGCATCTTTTAATTGATTTCCTTGGGACCAAACTGCCAGGTACTCACTAAGGTCTGGACCTTCTGCATAACAGGTAAGCAGGAGCCTGTAAAATTCTGCTGCTGAACATTTTGAAGTGATTGCATTTGGTGAGTGTGTGGTGGTAAGGTTGACTTGGTCTAAATCTTTCCAGAAAATCGAAGGAAATATAGAGAACAGTAAAAAGCTAATGTTCCTTAGAAACCAATACTGTATGTTCTTGATTATGCTGATTTAATATTTCAAGTTTTGCCTGTTATACCTCACAGGCTGACAAAGGTATGTAGAGACACACACAAGTAGAGAACTCTTCTATTAAGAGGGGTTGGTGCAGTGTTGAAACAGCAAAAGTGGAGGAGCAGCTCAGAAGGAATGGCACAGAGGTGGTCTACAAAGGGGCTTTTCCCCAGATCTTGACATATATTTGTTTTGTTTGTGTTTAGAAAAAAAAGTGGGAGATGCATTGATGAATTAATAATTATTCAGACAATTTCAAAGTAAATGGGATAGATTTTTATTAAATAATTAATTTAACAGACCTGTTCAGAAAATTTTTAAAGGAAGTTTGGGTTGCCTATTTTGGAAGATTGATTAACTTTCTAAGATATAAAAAGGGGTCACTTAATTTAATGAAATTAATGAACTCCTACTCCTACTATAAATAATAATTGTATAATAATTGATGATGACATATTTAGGTGAATAACAAGTACTTTGTTATGAGTAACTGGTAACTATTATATGTGCTAAATTTTCAAAACAATCAGAAATTAAATAAGATTAAAGTTCCGTTTTTGCTATTGGGAAAATGCTTTGCCAGTTTTATAGAATATTCCTATTTTAATATTGGATAGTTAATAGATTAAAGAGGAGCTGAGTTTGCACTCTGTGGAGGCATGACGAACTGATCTCAGCAAAAGGACTCATTTTTTGTAACAGACTAACTGATCATTAAAGGGTGGGATTATTTGGCCATATCATATGAAAAATTGAGTTATTTTGTCTGTCATATTAACGGCAGTGACTTGAATGTGAAGCTGGCCAGGACTTGGTGAATCTGATGGCTCAGATATCACAGCCAGTCAACATGGAGAACCAAATTCATCAATGCGTCACTGAGAGACATGCACACCGCCTGCCTAGAGCAGAGCTGCATGCTGGGTCTGACATAGAACAGATCCTAGAGACAATGGTCTCCACTTTGTTGACTGTAGCTTGATTTCCGACTGCTTGTGCAGCAAATCTTCACAGGTACCTCTGCCAAAAGCAGACCGGACATAAATTTAGTTTAGCTTATTTGTAAAAACACAAATTAAAGGGACAGAACAATGCAGTAGCAGAACAATAAAGATAAGAGGCATCACATTGATGGAAGGTATCAAGAACAGAGACTGGTTCATTGCAACCAGACTGAAAATTCATTGGTCATTTTTCTTTATTTCTGTGCTACCACTGAGCGTCGTCTGAGATGTTATAATGTCTGATGTTGTTTTATTCATTCTGATAGATTGGAAACACTTATGCTAATTAAATAAAGATGGGGAAAAAACTTTTCACTGCCAGTATTTTCAATGCTGTTAACAGAAGGCCCTCTCTCCAAACACAGGACAATATCAACAATGACATCACTGCCCCAGCAAAGATTCTAGAAGGACAAGCACAAACCTAGCAGGCGAACAATATTCCAAAATAAACCGATAAGCAACCATCTACTCCCCACCCCCTCCTCGGCACCGCCCTCTCATCCCATCAACACCTGCTGGGAGCCAAGAGGAGGACCTGTGTTCTCCGGGCCAAGACAGTACTAGAACACAGAATAGCTCAGAAAAATCATCACCGGAACTGATATTTCTCAACTTCTGTGAGAAAATGGACTGCTAGGAACTTCACTCTTAAGTACCCAAAAAGCATGCTTTACTTCATCAGAGCCATCAGACTCTGTCCCATCAAAACAACCTCCACTCTGTATTTCTGAAGTCTGAGATGGGGTTCCAGGCATTAGTTATACACCTGTCCTCCAGAAAGTGTCTAGCCCCCTGGCGATAAGATACAGGAGCATCCCTATCAGAATTAATAATAGAGAAATAGCAAGGAAATCCAGTAGTCTAAAATCAAAGATCAGATTAATCTTCTGTCTTAAGGAACCTCAAACTGCAAAATTATCTACCCCCAAGACTTTTAAACTGGCTCTGCTGAATATAAGATCACTATCAGCAAAAGGACTTTTAGTTAATGACTTTATTACTGAGCATAATATTGATGTTATATTTCTTACAGAAACATGGTTGGATGACAACAATGAAACACCTGTACTCATTGAATCAGCACCTCCTAATTATATATTTTTAAGTACGAATAGAAAGAATAAGAAGGGCGGAGGGGTTGCTACAATATTTCATGATTCACTAAACTGTAAAAACTTTCCCTGCGAAATTTTTACTCTTTTGAGTATTTGGGAATTGAGGTAAAAGGCCACAAACAAACTGACACTAACTCTTTACAAACCCCTAAAATATGTGGCAATTTTTTTTCAATGACTAGTGAGCTGTTATCGATGATATGTATTGATTATGACTGTTTAATAATTACAGGAAATTTTAACATCCATGTTGACAACCCAACAGACAGAGAGGCAAAAAAGCTGAGTGATGTACTTCAAAACTTTGGTTTGACTCAGTATGTTAAACAGCCAACACATAATCAAGGACATACTCTGGATTTGAGTATCAGCAAGGGTGTAAATATCTCCAAGGTCTCCGTTATTGATGTTGCTCTGTCTGATCATTTTTCTATTGTTTTTCAAAGTACAATCTCTGTTGACTCTCTTAGTAAAACAGATATTATTACAAAGCGTTCTCTTACAGACAACACAGCTGAAACTTAATTAGATCTACTTATATATCTCACTTCCATGCTGTTAACCAGTTGATGAACTAGTATATAACTTCTGCTCTAAAATTACAGACATCTTTGATTTCAATGCGCCTGTTATAGTGAAGGTCGTATCTGGTAGGAAGAAATCTCAGTGGATAAATGCTCCACTTGTAAGAAACAATAGAGGCCTTGTCGAAGTGCTGAACGTAAATGGCGTCAAACTCAACTTCACGTTTACTGTGAAATCTATAAAGAAAGCCTGCGACGCTATCATTCATCACTTAAATATGCAAGGGAAGCGTTCTTTGTGGAAATCATAAACAAAAACAACAACAATGCTCTACCTTGTTTGCCACAGTTGACAGGTTGACAAACTCGCCTGTGACTGTAACACCTGAAATCCACTCTATCAGGGCCTGCAATGAACTTGCCAACTTTTGTACAGAAAAAATTTAAAAAAATTAAAGGGTTAATCTGCACATCCACACATAACCCAGTACCACTGCAATGCCCAATCATAACAAATGCAAAGAAAATGGCTGAATTTCACCAACTCAACTATGACAACTTAGAAGAAATTTTACTGTTGTCTTAATATCCTCCCTACAACCTTCCTTCAGAAAGTTCAGCCTGTCATTACATCTAATTCTTATTTATTAAAGTCATTGCATCATTATAACAGTAAACTCCTTCCTCTCATTCGGTGTTTTCCCCCAGGCTTTAAAAACAGCAGTTATCAAACCACTGTTAAAAAGAAACAATCTGGACAAATTGTCATGATTTGTGGTGGTTGTAGAGGACCCGAAATGCAGAGAGGCGGAGGCAGCCAGTAGTCCTTGATGATTTAATGGTAAATAACAAAAAAACATACAAAAACACCGAAGGACGCAGGAAGCCAAAGCAAAAACAAAAGCATGAATTCAGGGAGCAAAATCATGAGCACAACAGGGAAGAACTCAGTCAAGGAAACAGGTTGACAGCAGGAAGAATAACAAAAACCAAAAACTAAAGTCCCAAAAGTTCTTAAAGATCACAAAGGAGCCCTGGAAGGTGACAATGAACCCATGAGGAGAGTCTGGAGGTTGGCTGTTTGGCTAATGGAACCCACAGAGAGAGTCTGGAGGTCGGCTTTACGGCCGGTAAAATCCACAAAAAGCATCTGGAGATTGGTGGTGCAGCCAAAGGAGCCTGGGGACTGCAAGTCTGTGGCGATGGTGGGGCTTGGGGACCGTACATTTGTGGTGACGGTGGAGCTTGGGGGCTGCAGAACTGCAGCTGAACGGAGTCTCTGGAGGCCCTAAAGTCACCACAAAAGACCCTGAAGACAACCCACCAAGAGGCGCTGGGGACACACGGAGGGGCCCAGGAGACGAGGAATGCCCACGGAGGGGCCAACTCTGAGGAAGACCCACAGAGGGGCCCTGACTCTGAGGAAGACAGACAGAGGGGCCCTGACTATGAGGAAGACAGACAGAGAGGCCCTGACTTTGAGGAAGTGCCACGGAGGGGCCCTGACTATGAGGAAGACCCATGGAGGGGCCCTGACTCTGAGGAAGACCCACGAAGAAGCTCTGAAGACTGGGGGTGATAAGCAGGCTGTATGGCCTGGAACCATTGAGGTGGTCCTGCAGCCTGGAACTCACAAGGAGATTCTGCAGAGACCACTGGCTGTGCTGCAGGCGGAAAGACTACTGGTTCTGCTGTAGGCAGAGAGACTGAAGGTTCTCTGGCAACAGACTGAGAGACTGTTTGTGCTGTAGGAGAGGCTGCTGCAGCTGACTGAGGAGCTGAGGGCTGGATCTGAGAGACGACAAGGCGAAAATGAGTCCAAAACGTGATGAAGAAAAATTCAAAACAATATTCACTTAACAGTGATTGTGGCATGAACATGAGGCAAGATTCTGGCAAAACTCTTTCAGAAATATGATTTCAACCACAGCCTGTTTTCTGCTTGTTAATGACTGGTAATAGGGAAACGCTCCACAAGATGGCAGTAAAGGACCTGCTATTTGCTGGGTTAGTGGTAAAGCAAAGATCTGTTGTGGTGTTATAAAAGTGTTGTCCAAATTCAATTCAAATTCAAATTCAGTAATACTTTATTGATCCCAAAGGGAAATTAAATGTTGCTATAACTCATTTTATTCAAGGAGTTATAGATGGTGATGGCTGCAGCCAACCAAACTGAAGAAGCCTCTGACTGAAGAGATTCTGTTTTCCAATGACAGTCTCATGAAGAGGATGTCCAGGATTGTCCATAATTTTCTTGATTTATGCAAAATCCTTTGCATCATCAACTCCAGAGGTTCCACAGTCGTCCCCAGAACAGAACCAGCCTTCTTTATTGGGTTGTTGAGCCTTTTTAGGTCCCTGGCTCTGATGCTGCTGCCCCAAGAGATGATGGCAGAGGAGATGACGCTCTCAACAACAGACTTATAGAAGACATGAAGCATCTTACTGCAAACCTTTAAGGATCTTAGCTTCCTCAAGAAGTTCAGTCTGCTCTGTCTTTTCTTGTAGATGGCTTCACTGTTGAGTCTCCAGTCCAGTCTGTTGTCCAGATGAATACTGAGGTATTTATATTTCTCAACCACCTCCACTTCTTCTCCCATGATGAAAATAGGGTTTGATCTGACCCCGTTTCTCCTGAAATCTATAATCGTCTCCTTTGTTTTGTTCACATTCAAGATGAGATGATTGTTTCCACACCAGGCCACAAAGCGCTCCACCAGCTCTCTGTACTCAGCTTCTTGTCCATCTCTGATCCACCCGACAACTGCAGAGTCATCGGAGTATTTCTGTAGATGACGGGAGTCTGACTTGTGCTGGAAGTCTGAAGTTTCACAAACTGTGGTCTGTTTGTCTGGTAGTCATGGATCCAGGCGATTGTTGAGGCCTTCACCTGTGTCTTCTGGAGTTTCAGACGAAGCAAATCAGGCTGAATTGTATTAAATGCACTGGAGAAATCAAAGAACATGATCAAATCAAAGAACAGTGCTGCCTGCTTTGTCCAGGTGACAGTGGGTTTGTTGAAGCAGGTGTATCATGGCGTCTTCAACTCCAACTCCACAGTGATATGCAAACTGCAAGGGGTCCTGATATGTGCTGGTTTGCTTACTCAGGTGGGCCAACAGGAGTCTCTCCAGGACCTTCATAATGTGGGATATTAGGGCAATGGGTCTGTAGTCATTGATGACTTATGGGCGAGTGTTCTTTGGAACCGGATTCAGACAGGAAAGAGAGTGGTACCTTCTCTTGGGTCAAGCTAAGGTTGAAGAGGTGTTGCAGAATCCCACAGAGCTGCTCTGGACAGGCGTTCAGGCCTCCTTATTTTCTCTCCAGTAGGCTATTATTGATGCTGTAGAGCCAATCTATAACAGATGAGGCTCTATATATAACAGCAGCCATGCATAATCACAAAGTATAACTGGCATAATTGCAGACACTTAAAACAACAGAAGATACCAAATATATCTATTTTGTAATTTTTATGAAAGATTATTTCTTCTTTATTTTTTAGGATGTAAACAAAACATCTCGAAATCATGTTCTTCTTTTCAAAAATACTTGGATATACCTGGTATGGAAGTGGTCCTGAAGGTAGCATTTGTCAGCATTACATATTTTCAAACTTTTCTGGATTAATATTTCCATCTTAGAAAGGGCACTTGCATATAGGATCAGAGAAGATGGCTTTATTGCTGGAAGCAGTTTGGATGTTGTATTTATTTTTGATGTGAAGTATGCAGAGCAGATTTATTTAAAAGTGATCTGGAATACCAGTCTGCATCACCAGTATGCTCATTATTATTGTACCATCTGTCCCAAAGCCTCTGAGCAAGTAATTCCTTATCCAAAAACTGAAATAAAGATTGAAAAATGACAAAAATGAATGCTTCTCAGGCATTGTTTGCTTGCAGGAATGTCTGAATAATATAGTCATGAAAAAGTATACCCAATATCAGTTATGAAATTTTACATATGAATTCATACTAGAAATGTTTTGGGCTTTGTAAAATAAAATATCTATCCAGCTTCATGTATAAGTTGGTACATTCTCTCTTCTTACACAGGTGCGTATTAATACAATCCCAAGATGGTAGAAGACATCAGCAATAATCCTAGACAAGCAGTTGTTGCTGCTCATCAGGCTGGGGGAGGGTTATAAGGCCATCATAGTACAGGGAGAAAAAACAAAAGCTACATAATAAAGTTTTTTAGAAAAAGACTGTCAAATCATGTTAATTCATTCACTTCTGTCAAACTGCTCCAGGGCCGCTGTTGCTACAATGTAGTAGCTCGCCACCATCAGCGTGGGAATGTGTGCTTGAATGGGAGAATGTAGTGTGAAGCGCTTTGGAGTCCTCTGGACCAGATAAAGCACTATAGAAGTAAGGTGCATTTAAAAACAAGAGCTGACCAAAGTATTGTACAGCTGGTAGAATATGGAAAGAAAAATAATGACATCACAGACAGAAGAGACATCAGTTTAGACATGTTTAAAAGCCAAGGCATAAAAATTTCAGGTCAACTAAGACACTAATGAACGTAAGCTGAAAAAAGACTGAACATGCTTGATTTAAATTTGCAAAGTTCAACTGAATGAACCACAAGACTTCTGGAATTATGTCTTTTAGACAGATGAGACCAAAGTAGTAATAACTGACACAAAGAATTATTCCATAACAAGCAAAAATCAAACACAAAATATTAGCACAACCACATCACAACAATTAAAGCATAGTGGTGGAGGTGTTGATGAGATGGGCTTGTTTTTCTGTCACAGAACCTGGGCATCCTGCATTCACTGAGTCGACCATGACTCCTTTGGAAACCAAAGTGTTCAGATTCCTTCTATCTGGCAATTGAAGCTTGGTCCAGATTAGGTCATCAAGAGAAATTTCCCAAAAGCAGCAGCAGACAAAATGGAGGTGGAAGAACAGAATCAGCATGTTGCAAATGGTCCAGTAAAAGTTCTGACCTCAACCTGCTAATGGTGCGACCTTAAGAGAGCTGAGCAGAGATGAACCAATGTTGTAAAGCAGCGTGGGCCACAATTCCTCTAAATGATTGATGAAACTGACCAAGTCATACTGAAAATAACTTCAAGTTTCTCAGGCAAAAGGTTCTTCTGCAAGCTTCTGAACAAAGGACTGTACCTGTTTTGTTTTTTTCCCCCCACACACTTTCATCTTTGCCTAATAAATATTGACAGTGTCTAATATGTTGTGTTTTTATAAAATTGAAGATATATATATATATATATATATATATATATATATATATATATATATATATATATATATATATATATAAACTAAAAAAGATCAGATCATTTATATTTTGTACAGACATAAAACCCAAGCAGGTGTACTTTCTTTTACTATCACTGCATGAAAATAATAATAATGACTGTTGTAAAATGTAAAACCTGAGACTATCTGTGTGCTGTAGTAGAAACAGTCAAACAGTGAATAAACTTTATTCTGAGCAACTGAACAGATCTGAGACTGGGGTCACGTGATGCCTCTGGACCGTTATAGCCGTCAGGTTGCTAGGTAAGCTAGTTAGCTAGCTGTGCTTGACCAAATGATGTGGCTGGAAGGACGGAACGCTTTACAACCTGCCAGCGTTAACATAACAGCGGCTTCGGGGAGATGACGAGATTATGTCAGATACTGTAAAAACTTTCCCGCTCAAGGACGTCCAGAAAACGGTAATTGGGGCCTTTTTTAATCCACTTGGCTAGCTTGAGCCTTTGCATTTAAAGAAGAGTAAGCTAATTAGCTAACGCTAAGTCTTCAGCTTGCAGCATCAGCACCAGGACACAAACCGGGCTGTCGCAGGACTGTCATGAAGCTGTGTTCAAAAATGGACCCTGAGCAAAGAATGAGCGTCAGTTATCTGTAGGGCTTCTAACAACATGGCGTTGTCAGAAGCTGATAAAGACAGTACTGAGGGTCAGGACAGGTTTACTGCCTGTTCCACAGTGTTAGTCGGTGACAGGACGCTCATCAGTGGCTACCTCTGTGTTGTTCTGCATTGCTGTTTCCCAGCTGTCTCCAATTTCATTTATTTCAGGAGTTGAGTTCAAAAAGTGAAACTCATATTTTAAATTTTCTTTACAAACAGAGTGCTGTATTCCAAGGATTTATTTCTGTTGATGGGCATTATGGTTTTTAGCTAAAGGTACAGCATCTGCTCTCAGTCTGGGCTTCTTATACGTGAATTACTGCATCAATGCTGCGTGGCATGGAGGAGACCAGCCTGTGGTTCTGCTGAGGTGTTCAGGAAGCCCAGGATGTATTGTTGGCTCACATCAGGTTTTAGTACTTGGAAACAAGCACAGTCTATAAAATTTGTCAGCAAAGAGAAGCATGAAGGGCTCTAAAATGTCCTCGTAGCAGTTGCTCTGACTTTGGACTTGATGAAACCCAGCGGACCAACAGCAGCAGATGACATGGCGAACATGGGGAACTTCACGCTGGACCTCAGTCACGCAGCTTGGATTCTGTACCTCTCCACTTTTTCTCTTACGGGAAGCATTTTACCTGCCAGAGCTGGGAAATAAATTCTGGAGCAGTATCTCATTAAACTGAGAAACTTTTTCCTTATGAGTTTTATATCTAATTAAAGTTAAAAGATGTTGTCATTTAAACAAGAGAGGTTGTAACAGTAAAACATTAATGCCTCGCGGGATGTTTGTGTTGTTGAGAGGAAACAGTGTGTAGAAGGGGAGGCAGTGATAGTTTTAGACCAAATTTACAATGGGGGCCAGGATGGGGTCAGTGGTTTTTCACTGGGGGCACAGAATGAAAGTATGAAACAAAAAACCAGGGCAATATTTCATCGTTTAATATAAGTAAACCCAAGAGGCACCTGCAGGTCCAGAGCTACAGGTTGCAGAGCTCTGAGCTAGCAGATGAAAACTGTGATTCTGTGCAACATATTAATTTTTAGTTCATTGTTAAAGTAAAACTGTGAAGGCAAAAAATAAAATTGGACCAAGGGAGGGACCAAATAGTTAGCTTCTGTACCAGCACATATCATCATAAAAAATGTTTTAGTATTATCTCTTCAGTACAGGGGCCAGAACCAGCAATATACTGGCCCCTGTTGGCCCCTGTCCAGAACTGCCCATTGTGAGAGACACAGCAGAGACAACCATGAGAGAGAGAGTGAGTTCAGTTAACTGATCCAAAAACAGTCATGGTTTTGGACTGGGGGATTAAGCTGGAGTACCCACAGAGAACCTGCTCATGCTGGGGGAGAACTCCACACAGAAAGATCCCTGGGCTGGATTCAAACTAAGAGTCTTGTTGCTGTAAGGCAGCAGTCCAACTGCAGCCAGTGGAACAAAGTGAATATCTTAAATTGATCCATTGTAACGCTGAAGAAGCTGTGTTTTTTTTTTGTTTGTTTTTTTGGTATCTATTCCAGATTAGCAAAAAAAATCATTCAATAGAGAAATAACAGAAAATATAAACACACAAGTAGAGATGCTATATCCCAGTCTGAATTTTGAGCCTCATTTTGATCTCTGCCTTTTATTTAATTTCCCTTTGGGATAAATAAAATATTTTTGAATTTGAATTGAATTTGAATCTCTGCCTTTGGTGATGGTGATTTTAGTCGATGCAGATGTCTCCTGAAAAACTCTGTGATCCAAAAAAAGCAGCGTGAGTTGATGTTAGGTCACCTGTGTTGGAGGAGTCGCTGGCTGTAAAACACGACTTTACTAAACAAAACTAAAGTCAGAATGATGAGACATTTGAAACTGTCTTTAGGATCTAAAGCAAGCATTAGTAAAGCAAGTGTTGATGTGTATTCTCTAGAAAATGTAGACCCTTACCCAATCCAACATGTTTCATGACAAACTCGTGTTGAAACTCCAAAAGGACTCTGTTCAGCCTTCCTGTTATCCGCTTTAACCCTCAGCATTCTACTGATGTGTTGCTCTTGTGAGGTTAATGTCTGCTCTGCTCCCACAGAGCTGCTTCTGTTTGTTTTTTCACATTTCTGAGGTGAAAGTAGAGGTATTTGGGTAATACACCCCAAAGACAAAATAAACAGTCCTGGAAAAACAGGGATCAAAATGTAGTTACTGATTGGTAAGATACTTGGTTTGTACAAAGTTGGTTTGTTTCCAGGTGAAAACCAGCCTCACAGCAGATCAGGAACTGTTCCACGTTGTTGTGCAGGCTCTGTGCTCTGCCTAAGTCCTTTGTTGTCTGATCAGGGCTCCTCCAGACACACTGACATACATTAAACATGGTGGGAGAAACATCATCTCGTTGGCCATATTTCTTTATTAGCACTCAGAGGAAATGACTCTCACATCCCACACTCATTAGGAGCGTGGCAGGAAACTCTCAGCTTTCACACCATTAGTCCTCTCAGAGAACATGAGGGAGGCTATGGAAGAACAATAAATGAGAGCAGCGTCCTGGTTAACATGTTCCTTAGTAACAGCTGACTGAAAAAATTAATTCTGATCGCTGTTCTGACTAAGTTATGCATTTTTAATCTGCTGTATGAGCGTTACGTCAGTCATAAAGAGCAGCTTCATTCATGAACTGGTCATCAGGAGCTTCAGGTGAACAATGCCAAGTGGTGTCAGAACCCTGCTGGGCCGTCTTCTGTTCTCAGCCACTCTAAGATCAGCCCTCGGTGCCATATCAGTTTGGAAGGGGAAGTGTGGATTACATTTGTGAAAAAAAGTGAGGGAAAAACCCCACAGGCTCTAAGTTTACATGGTTTATTATTTATAGAGTGTAGGAGCGTAACTCTGGGCACAAGCAAGGATGTAAAGACAGCTGGATCTCAGGTTGGTAAAGATCGCTTTCAGTAGGAGTCTATTTCCTCTTCAGAAAGCAAAAGAAAATATTAAATGGTTAAAGAAACAAACAAAAAGCATGTTGTTGATGTGAGAGAAAACATAACCATCATCATCACTACACTTAGTGACATGAAAAAAGTATGTATCTGTCCATCCATCCATCCATCTATTTTTGGAAGCAGTCTTTAGCCCTTCTGTAGAAGTTGCTAGAACTAAAGGAGAATTCAGATTCAATTCAATTCAAAAATACTTTATTTATCCCAAAGGGAAATTAAATAACTGGGAATATCTTATAAAATAAGACCTGGGTGTGATGATGTTGAGGGTTAGGCTGTGTCTGATCTCATCTTGAACATGCCTTACTTGACTCATATTGCTTTAAATATTGACTGTTTATCTAATGTCCCAGCCACATTAAGCTGTATTTAACAGCAGAACAGCAGTCTGCAGACGGTGACTGAACACTGGTCTGAAGTGTCGGTGCTCAGCTCATATGTGGTTTCTTATGTTCTGCTTAGTTGGTTTGTTGCTGTTTAGCAGTTCATCATTTTGTGCTACAGTCAGTAGAGCCACTTTATGTGGTTAGATTATTTGTCACATAGATGGGTATTTCTCTCAAAATTCTGGAAATTGGTGGAGTTTTTTTCCAAGTGGATTCACTGTTTGATTGTTGCTAGTTTCTTCACCTCTGTCTCTCTGTTCAGCTTTTTTAAGCTCTCTCCAGGATCTTCTGCAGCGTTCTTTCTGCAGATTTGCATTCTCATGGCTGTTTAGCAAGGAACAGCAATTTTTCTAGTTATTGATTAGTTTTTTATTTTAAATATCTGAAATACTGGCAAACTAGTGATGTAACCTTTCCTGTTTCATCCTCAGTTTTCATCCCATGCTGTTGTTTACTTTTAAGCAGTTATTAGGCACAGTGGCAAAACCTTAAACTGCTGTTGCACAAGTTACTCAAGTTGTTCCTAGTTAAGCAAAGAGTTAGTGGTTTAGCTGATGGCATCATCCTAGCTTAGCTGGCTGTGAGAAGTTGAGCTGCCTTCATCCCCCAGATTCTGCAATTTTGGATTGGAGTTCTGTTGAATATTCAATATATAGATATATACGATATATATTAATGATTTATTGTACAGCCCTAACTGAAATAGACCTTTTAGGTCATATCCTTCAGTACTACCTTGAACAACATCTAAAGTTCTTGCCTTAGTTAAAGTCAGAGGTCATGATTCAATAATTAGAATTCAAATTCTAAAATACTTTATTGATCCCAAAAGGAAATTGAATGTTGATGTAACTCATTTAGTCAAGGAGTTATTATAAATGGTGATGTCTGTGGGCAGTATGTATGGGACAGATAATCTGTGTAGATGACAGGAGTCTGACTTGTGCTGGAAGTCTGAAGTGCACAGAGTGAAAAGGAATGGTGAGAGCACAGTCCCCTGTGGTGCTCCTGTGCTGCTGACCACCTGGTTAGACACACAGTACTTGAGTTCACAAACTGTGGTCTGTTTGTCAGGTAGTCATGGATCCAGGTGATTGTAGAGGCCTCCACCTGAGTCTTCTGGAGTTTCAGACGAAGCAGATCAGGCTGAATTGTGTTAAATGCACTGGAGAAATCAAAGAACATGATCCTCACAGTGCTGCCTGCTTTGTCCAGGTGACGGTGGGTTTGTTGAAGCAGGTGTATCATGGTGTCTTCAACTCCAACTCCACGGCAATAAGCAAACTGCAAGGGGTCTTGATATGTGCTGGTTTGCTCACTCAGGTGGGCCAACAGGAGTCTCTCCAGGACCTTCATGATGTGGGTTGTCAGGGCAACGGGTCTGTAGTCGTTGATGACTGATGGGTGAGTTTTCTTTGGTACCAGAACCAGACAGGATGTCTTCCACAACAGTGGTACCTTCTCTTGGGTCAAGCTAAGGTTGAAGAGGTGTTGCAGAATCCCACAGAGCTGCTCTGCACAGGCCTTCAGGACTCTGGGGCTGACACCATCTGGACCTGCAGCCTTGTTCTGGTTCAGTCTCTCCAGCTGCCTCTTCACCTGACTTCTAGAAACAGAAAAGTGGGAGAGGAGGCAAAGGGAGCAGCATCATCTCCTGATTTGGTTGAAGACAAACTAGTGGAAGC
Source organism: Anableps anableps (assembly GCA_014839685.1). Taxonomy (NCBI): domain Eukaryota; kingdom Metazoa; phylum Chordata; class Actinopteri; order Cyprinodontiformes; family Anablepidae; genus Anableps; species Anableps anableps. The sequence goes on from CM026069.1 coordinate 39,725,897, forward strand.
AGAAGAGTCCATGACTGAGGTAGAGGACAAACCATCTGAGGTGTGACAGGAAAGCTGTGGGTCAAAGGAGGGTGGGATGTCTGCTTGGCTGGGGGCAGGAGGGGAGGATGGTGAGCTTGTTCCTGAACTAAACCTGTTGAAGAATGTGTTCAGCTCATTTGCTCTGTCCAGACTTCCATCTATCTGATCCTCCTGCTGCTTGAACGCTGTGATCTCCTTCATCCCAGACCACACGTCTCTGATATTGTTCCTCTGCAGTTTACTCTCCAGCTTCTTCCTAAACACCTTCTTGCTGTCTCTGATCTTGACTCTGAGCTGCTTCTGTGTCCTCCTCAATATCTCTCTGTCTCGCTCCCTAAAGGCTCTTTTTTTCCTGTTTATCAGTTCCTTTAGCTCACTGGTGATCCAGGGTTTGTTATTAGGGAAGCATCTCACGGTTCTGGTGGGGATGGTGTTGTCCACACAGAAGTTTATATAGTTGGTCACACACTCAGTCATGGCATTAATGTCCTCCATGTGGCTTGCAGAGAGAAATCCAATCGGTAGCATCAAAACAACCCTGTAGGGCTTCTTCTGCTTCCTGTGACCACTTTCTCACTGTCTTTTTTTTGTTACAGGTCGTCTATATTTATATTCTGTGCAGAGAAAACAAGGTTGTGATCTGATTTACCCAGAGGAGGTCTTGCTTTGGAAATATATGAATCCTTGACATTTGTGTAAAACAAATCCAAAGTCTTGTTTTCTCTGGTAGAGCAGCTGACAAACTGTTCAAACGTTGGCAGCGCAGCAGAGAGAGAGGCGTGATTAAAATCACCAGATATTGCCACAAAAGAATTGGGGTGTTGTGTCTGTATCTTAGCAACAGTGGAACTGATGACATCACATGCATTGTCAGCAACGGCTGAGGGTGGAACGTAAACAGCCACCAAAACAACACTGGTGAACTGTCTTGGCAAATAATATGGACGAAAACTTACTGCCAGTAGTTCAATGTCTGGACTGCAGAGACGACACTTCACAGTAACGAGGCCTGGGTGGCACCATTGGTTGTTGACGAGCTCTGCCAGTCCACCTCCCTTCCTTTTCTTGTTACTCTTTAAATCTCTGTCCGCACGTATAGTCAGGAAGCCCAGCAGAGAGACGGAGTCTGGGATCTGATCCTGCAGCCATGTCTCAGTAAAACACATAATACTGCATTCCTGATACTCTTGTTGAGTCCTTGTCAGGACTTGAAGTTCATCCAACTTGTCAGCTAGCGATGTCACGTTGCCCATTATGATGGATGCCCATTATGAGAGATGGTTTGAACTTCCTCCTTGTCTCTCTCCTCTCTGCTCCTGCTCTGCATCCACGACGTCTCCTTTTCAGCTCCTGTGGGATTTCTGGCTTCAGTTGTCGTATTATTTCTGCTTTTGCCATGTTAGTCAGCTGCTCCCTGTTGTAAACCACCCTGTTGTTGCTATGGTTACACATCATAACAAAAGAGCAAAATATAAAAAAGTATTGGGAAAAATCAATCCAGCTGCACAGCATCCAGGACAAAAAGGAACGGTTGTCCAAAAGAGCAACTTTTTCCAAGAAAAGCAGGAATTAAATTTTGAAAAATGAAAAAAATCTCAATAAAAGTTACAGAGCTACTCCAACGTGCTGCCACCCTGAGCGCCGCAATTCTAGTCAAAGTTGATTTGATGCCTTATAGTTATTAGTTATCCTTTAATTTTAAATTGATTTGAATGTTAGAAATTAATTATTAATGATAATTTAAATGACTTATTTATCTGTAATTGATTAAAATGTTATAATTAAATTACTTTAAGTTGATTTACACTTAACTCTTTCAGTCCCTCAGTTTTTGTTTGATTTAAAATTGAACTTGGGATTGTTCTTCTTCTAGGGTTTTGTATAAAATATCAAATGTCAATTTTGAAGTTGTATCTCTATACATACTTCCCCCTCTTTTTTGCATAAACTAAAGGAATACTGTTATTGCATTTTAGGCAATGAAATGTTTATTTTCTTATTTGTAAAAAAAAAAAAAAAAAAAGATTTTCATCTTTTATTGTGTTTCTATTGTATTTAAAAGGCTTAAATAAAAAATCTGCCGAATGTGCCAAATTCTATTATATGATGAATTGATTAATCGTCAGAATAATCAATAGATAAATTAACTAAAATAATCATTAGTTGCAGCCCTAGAAGGCTTTAAAGTGGCCTAGTCAAAGTATGGACCAGAAGTCTGACTGAGATGCTGTGGTGTGACCTTTAGCAGGTCATTCAGGCTGGAAAACCCTCCAGTGTTGAACTAAAACAACTCTACAGAGCAGGCTGGGTCAGAGTTCCTCCTCAGTGATGGAAAAGACTCATCCCCAGTTCTATCAGTCACTTGATGGCAGTGTTTGACAGAACCAAGTCTGTTATTGGGTTGAAAAGGTGAATCCTTATTAACACAGACTCAGGTTGCTTTGAAGGAGGAGGTCATTCAGCCATTTGATTCAGGTGTGTTGGACCTGGGACACATCTAAAGGACCTTGAGGACTGGAGTTGAAAACCCCTGATCTAAAACATTTAAGGGTGACAAAGAAGTAGCAGCAGAAGAAGAAACCCGTAACAGGACATGCTTTACATGGTATGCATGCATCAGATGTAAAGATCAACACTAAAATCCAGAAATTTGTCAGACTTGGGTGAATTCCAATTCTAATTTATTCAACTATGCTGTACTTATATGGAAGCAAATGTGTCTCAATTCTCAAATTAAAATGGATTAATAGAAATGCTTTTTCATTTCAAAATAAACTTTGACTCATAAATAAAACTAAAAATAAATAATCCAAACTGCATTTTCATTTTCTTCTCCAAGACTGCTCAATTTGTAAATTAATTAAAATGATAAATAAAATAACGTTTAACATTTAATTTTCAAAATATGTCCCTGTAAAAAGTGACCAAAATTCATTTTGAAATGTCCAATTTGAAAATGAAAATGTATTAGCAGACATGCTTTTTCATTTCCAAGTCAAAGCTGCATTTTGTGACTCATAAATGAAATTGCTAACAGATCATCCAAACTGCGTTTTCATTTCGTCTCCAAGACGGCTCATTGTCTGACACAACTAAGGAGAAAACTAAGAGGAAACTGCTTTTTCGTTTTCATCCTCGCCTCAGCAAAAAGTGCTCCATAAATCAATTCGAATTCGCAATTCCAAGCGGCGCAGGAGAGTGACGTCAGAGGCAACTCTTCCTCTGCTCTGGAGCTGACGTTCGGCGCGGCCGCCATATTGAATGGGTTCCTCTCGCGTCTCCCGCTGCACTTTTTTTGTACTCAGGATAGCTTTATGCCCAACTAAAATCATCATAACTCCCCGAATTGTTACTCGATTTTCACACGGTTTGGTTTGTTAGAAACGGCAGAGATGTAGTTATGATACAGGACGCTGTCACACATTAATAAATTGTGCTTTTATACTGAAATACTTTGTTTTATGCTCCCCAGCTGCCTTGCTGCTGAAATGTGCAATACAAATAAGCTACCAAATACAGACTTATGATATAGCTAATTAATAAGTGTATAAATTTTCTATTTTAATAAAGAAGTTTGTTTATTTTAATTTATTTCACTCTCTCACACAATCAATCCTGAGCCTTGGGTACACACAGACAACAATAATTTCTGCTCTGACCACCTTCACTGTTCCCTCTGGGGGATCACCAGCCCACCATGACTGAAGCAGGTGGTACCCAGCACACCTCACAGGACAGGTTTTTGCACAATTTTTCTGACAATAAACCCTGAAATGTCGACCAGGGCATTGTCCTCAAGATCACTAAAGCAGGTGGGCAGGTAACTGTGGTGGGGATGGAAGCTCTTCCTCCTCCATTAAAGCAGAGTGGATGTGGCAACTGATAGGAACACAGTCTCATCTTGTGCTGCCATGTTGCCAGACCCACTTGGTGAGACACTTCAATGGACCATCAGACGGGGGAAAAGCCCTGGAACTGCCCCTTCAGAGGGATTTTTATTCCAGCCTCCTAAAAAAAGTTACACACATAGATTACAGAGATGTTTAATTAGGACAGTCAGAGCCATAAAAGACACATCTTCTGAGAGTAAGTAAGGAAACTATCCATTTTTCCCCACAGGTAGGCTATGAAGATAAGCACTGGTGTATGAAGAAGTCTATCACATCAAAACATACTGTAAACTAGGGATGCATAGCTATAAAAAAATAATTTGTACTGGAATTTGCCCACCCAGATGGGACCGATAACCAGTCTGTCCCACGGATTGGATATCGGTCTGTGGGACTGATATCCAGTCTGTGGATAACCCTTGGATCCCTATTTTGGACACTTTTTCTTTATTTATTTTTTTTCTAAGATCGTTCTTTCTTCAAAACTAGTGCAAATAGCACATAGAGGCTCAAACCTTGCTCATAAGTTCTGTTTGTTGTACAACATAGTATGTAAGCTGAATTGTTTTAAGTATTTTAACCAAAAACATGTTCTACACTTTCACAATGTATGTGGATGTGGAAGGAGAAGACGCAGAGAATCGCTCAGGAATCTGTAGGCTTTGGGACCCTGGAGGTGCAGTGTGAGGGCCAGCTCTCTCTGGTCCTCTGTTTATTCAGGGTCCTGCTTTGAAAAGAGGGCTATCTGAAGATCTGAAATTCAGATAATATAAAACTAGTTAGTTTCCTATAAACAATATAAAGTCTTACAAAGAGTTTAAACATAACATATTGTGATAGAAAATGTTACTATAAGGTAACACAGTATGACTATTAATCTGCTGGTCATGTGATATTATGTCTTTTTTCAGTGCTTATGAATTCTCACCAAATGAACCTATTTGGGTTCCACACATAAGGTTGGATGTTGTTTCCGTTTTGCTGCGTGGGAACCAGACTGTCTCTCCCTTGTTTTGGATCCCTTATCCCTGATTAAAAAAACCGTTATGTTGTCTGCTTGTTGTCAGAGCCACTCTGAGTCCACACAGAACTTAGTTGGAGCTTTAATCTGACCTGTTCATGAGTTTTTCATCTTGTGACTCTCATATCATGCGCATGGTTTTAAATAAACCTGACTGAGTGATTTTCACCTAACAGTGCTTGGCAAATCATTTATTTCCCACAACAATATATTCAAAGTTGTGTGATCAATTTATTTTACCTGAGTGGAAGTCAAGCCGTTCTTTCAGCTCCTCATTTAGAAGGTTCTTTCTCTTCAGATCCTCCAGAAGAATCTTTACGCTTCTCTTTGCTCTCCGTTCTCAGGGCTTTTCATTCAGCTTCTCCTGCCCTAGACTCTCCACTCCACCCAAAGCTTCAGAGTCTGGCATCGTGAACTGGGCAATGCATAGGAGTGGTCCTAGGGGAAAGGATGCAGATGTTTCCAGTGATGTTTATATCATGTTCATATCATACCACTCAGTTGTTTGATGCATAGTGCTGCATATGTGCAAGCACATGATCTTAACTTCATACCTGTAATATTACTGCAAGCACTGTGAGTATGAGAGAGAGAGAAAGGGTGTGTGTGTGTCAGTGATAGGGGGTGTGTATGTGTTCACAAATTAGTTTATTTACATTTAAAAAGTATGTGTGTCTTTCTAAAAATAGTTGGAGAAAGCAAGGAAGTGACTGTATTATGACCAGAGCCGTGATGCTCACAGCTGTTTGGGACAAATCAGATACTTACATCATTGGTTGAAGGTTTACTTTCAGGGAGATGCTTGGAAAGGACCACTGATCTTCAGCTTTCATTGAAGCTTCTGTTCCTTTTTGCTACAGGTTAAAATATAAAACACGACACTTAAAAACAACTTGGAAAGGTTTTAATATCCCACAGTTTATTGTAATACACGATACATCACTTACTGCTGAACATGCAAAAATATAAAAACAGGTTTAGCAAGGCGTGATATTAACTGTTGTTTTACATATAAATCATAGAAATTTCTGTTTGCATGAACAGTGTAAAAAAAAAAAAATAAATAATAAAATAATAATTAAACAACACACCCACCCTTTGGAGATGAGATGGGAAACTGAAGACAGATGGGTTCACATCATCGCTAAACCTGACAATCTGACCCATCCTGTCAAAGTCCTCTGGCTTGAGATGTTCACTACGGAGCTTAAAACGACTCTGTGGCAACAACCCCCCACCCCCTCTTATTAAAACTTTGCATTGCCTTCAAAGTCAGCAACAATGAGATAAAATTATAAATGGTCAAATAAGCAAAAATGTTGTTTAAACTTACTTGTGAAGGGTAATCTCACATGATTTACATTTAGTATTGCACCGGTTATTGCAACCGTTGTCTCCACAAAATACGGGGATAGGGTGAGGAAAGTGTTGTACATTCAACAATTTTGGGATTTCTTTTTAAAATGTATTAAAAAAAAAACCATCATTTGTTTTCCTTCTACCTTCCAGTTCTATGCTACTTTGTGTTGGTCTGCCTCATCACATCCCATTAAAACCCACTGAGGTCGGTGGTTGTTTTGCGCATCATTCAAGGGGTGTGAAGACACTGCACATCTACCCTGACACTGTGTTGTTTGCCCGTCTCACTGACTGCATCGAAGAGGAAATAGCTGGGAGAGGTCAAGGAAATGTTTGTAATAGTGTGGCTCAATTCTTAATGGATCACTGTGGTGTAGACAGGTGCTGAATTTCACTCATGCAACACTGATTATACAGAGCCCTGATGGGAGCTTTCACAGCTGTGTGGGAAACATCTGTTCCCTGAAGTCAAACTGACGTCTAAAAACCTTTCTGCTACACCTTTCATATTGGAACTGCTGAATTAGTTGTGTGAGTGAAGAAGTCGTGCTCTGCCGCCGTGCTACGGCAGGTGGATGTGCTTGCCTGAATTATTGATTAGAGCGGCATCAGCCTTGTAAAGGAGAATCAATTCCCATCATCACTCTGGAGCTGAAAGTCAGTGAAGAGGGGGTGAACCCAGCGAGAGCTCATGTCTGTGCTTTGCTGCAGGTGCAAATATCAGCTCAGCTTGGAGCTCAGGAGATGCGGCGTCAGAGTTAAATGTGAACAAAAATTTAGGCAGGTAGATTGCACATTTCATAGTAAGGCTTGTTGGTACGTCATGTGTTCCTAATGGCTCCACCCAGCTGTTCCCAGTGCTGCTGACTCCCGCAGGCCCCACCCAGCTGCTCCCAGTGCTCCTGTGGTCAGCCTGACACATGAGGTGCTTGCAATTTGTGTTTCTCCCTCTCCCCTGAGTTGTCCTGCCAGGCAACACTGCTCACAACTCAAATGTGTGAACACCCAGTAACTGTTTGCGTAATTGGCATAACCACAGCTGCTGCCTGTTTACTGCTTTGCTGTTCTGTTTTGTATTTTTCCACCTGCTGACACAATGTTTGTTCTCATCTTTCAGCTCCAGCCATGGCAGCAGGTGTCAGCATACTGACTGACCTGCCCCACTCCACCAGGGTTCCCCGTAGAGAGGAGGTCAGCGCAGAGATGGAGACGGGTAGGAAAAATCACCAACACATGCATACTCTGCTGCTTTTGCTTTACACAGGACCATAAACCTAGTCACTGTGCAGTGTTTTTCAGTGCACTGTCACTGTGCAGTGGATAAAAAGTCATCGCAACACGCAATGCCTTTTTATCCTGTTAAATTAGAGATTCTTTACAGGTTTGCTCTGACTGTGAGGCAGGGTCTCTGTATAACTCACAAATGTGACGTATCCTGTATAGTCTTGTAAGTAATACATCTTACTGAATGTTAGATGTGAGAAACAGAATGATTTATTTTAGATTTGCTGAAAAGGTGAGCCAGGGCCTCTGAGTTTCAAGTGTTTGTTTTGAGACGTGTGATGTGAATTAGCATTATATAAATAAAGTGAAATGAATGAAATTGAATTGTTAGATAGTCCTGTGATTGGAAGAATAGTAAAATGGGTTCTTGGTCAAAGTTTTTAGCAAGAGTTTTCTTTAAACTTTGAAAAGCTTTTAACAGTTTTAACTTTTACTGTGCAATGATCTCAACAATAGCACTGAGTTAGGTGGAAAATAATTGCAAATATAGAAAATAAAACTCAGTGTATGCTAACGCTGAACAATAGTATATTGTTTATTTTGTGCCATGACAATGTTTTGTGATGATGATCATGAACCCAAAATATTGCTGTATGACTGGCCTCAAGGTCCTCTACATTCTCCTGCAAGTCGTCCAGATCTTGAGGAAGCAAAGCAGCCTCAAACCATCATACTGCCACCACCATGTTTGACTGTCAGTATAATGTTATGTTTCTGAAATGTGTTAATTATTGATAAATGTGAGACGGGATCTTATATTATTTTTGCTCCACGGTGGTTTTGTCTTTGGAACTCTCCCTTTTGCCCCGTCTCTCTTTCGCTTTATTAAATCTTGACCTTAACTGAAACAGACAGGTCTCCAGTGCTTTAGACATTGTTCTGGGTTTTTCTAGGACCTCTGAAATTAATCATGGATATACTCTTGGAGAAACTTTGGTTGACCTCTGGCCTCTCCTGGGAAAGATTGAGGCTGACGCTTTGGTTCGCTGACATCCCAAAGTCTTAGAAATCCCTTTGTTACCCTTTCCAGACAAAGAGAGCTTTTTCCCCCCTCACAAATAAAATCATCATTCATTAAGGATGTTTGTTCACTGATGGAAAAAGGACCTGTATTCAGAATCCTAAGACTAAAAGTAGCTCCTAGTGACGTCATTTTAAGGTGATGCAGAGTAGACTAGGACCAGAAGACCTGAGTGGTCTGGAAGGTTGATACAGTGACAACAGGTCTTTAATGTATTTTGGTGCTAAGCCATTCAGTGATTTATAAACTACAGAAGTATTTTAAAGTTGTTTCTCTGAGCCAAAAGGAGCCAGTGTAAATACTTTAGAACTGTGGTGATGTGCTCTGTCTTCCTGGTTTTAGTGAGAACACGAGCAGCAGCATTTTGGATCAGCTGCAGCTGTCTGATTGACTTTTTTGGCAGACCTGTGAAGACACTGTTGCAATTATCAGTGCAACTGAAGATAAACACATGGATGAGTTTCTCTAGATCTTGTTGAGACATTAGTCCTTTAGTTCTTGAAATGTTCTTCAGGTGACAGAGAGCTGACTTTTTAATGGTTTTTATGTGTCTCTGAAGGTTCATATCTGAGTCCATCAATACACTCAGGTTTCAGGCCTGATCACTAGCTTCTAGCTGTAATAACTGAAGCTGCGTGCTGATTCTAGATCGTTCCTCTTCAGGTCCAAAGATAATAACTTAAGCTTGTTTCTTTTCAGCTGAAGATAGTTATGGCACATTTACTTATTGATTTGTTCTAAGCATCTGATCAGTGATTGGATGGGTTTAGAGTCACCTGGTGACATCGGAATGTAGAGCTGTGTATTATTTGCGTAGTTATAGTAACTAACCTTATTACTTGTTATAGTCTGAGCTAGTGGGAGCATGTAGATATTAAATAGCAGGGGTCCCAAGATTGAACTTTGGGGTACTCTACATGTGACCTCTGTCCACTCTAATGTCCCAACAAGAAACGCATCCATGCGTTTATCTTTACTTACACTGATTACTACAACCGTGTCTTCACAGGTCTGCCTAAAAAATCAGACAGCTGCAGCTGATCCAGAATGCCGCTGCCCTTGTTCTCACTAAAATCAGGAAAGTCGAGCACATTACCCCAGTTCTAAAGTTCTTCCACTCTCCCTGTAGCTCAGAGAATAGACTTTAAAATACACTGCTCAAAAAATAAAGGGAACACCTTAACCAAACAATGTAACTCCACATTAGTCACACCTTTGTGGAATCAATGTCACCAGTAAGGTAGTAACACTTATTGTGAATCAGTTTCACCTGCTGCTGTTCAAATGGAACATACAACAGGTGGAAATGAAACGCAATTAGCAAGACACCCCTATAAAAGAGTGATTCTGCAGGTGGTGACCACAGATCATTTCCCTGTTCTTGTGCTTTCTGGTTGAATTTTTCGTCACTTTTTCATTTTGTCAGTGCTGTCACGCATAGGGGCATAAGGCATCTTTTTTACAGCCCACTCAAGTAGTAGCTCAAGTAGTGCAGCTAATCCAAGATGGAACATCAATGCGAGCGGTGGCAAGAAGATATGCAGTATCTCTCAGTACAGTATCCAGAGCATGGAACATGTACCAGGAGATGGGCCAGTACACCAGGAGCCATGGATGGGGCCGTAGGAGGGCTACAACCCAGCAGCAGGGCCGCTACCTCGTCCTTTGTGCAAGGAGGAACAGGAGGTCCACTGTCAGTGCCCTACAAAATGATCTCCAGCAGGCCACTACTGTGCATGTTTCGACTCAGACTGTCAGAAACAGACTCTATGAGGGTGGTATGAGAGCCTGACATCCACATATAGGGCCTGTGCTTACAGCTCAACACCATGTATGATGGTTCACACTGAGCACATGTGACAGACGTGACAGAGTCTGGAGACACCATTGAGAATGTTATGCTGCCTGCAACATCCTCCGGCATGACTGGTTTTGGTGGTGGGTCAATCATAGTGTGGGGAAGCATTTCTCTGGATGGTTGCACAGCCCTCCATGTGCTAGCCAGAGGTGCCCTGACTGCCATAAGGTACCGGGATGAGATCCTCAGACCCATTGTGAGACCATATGCTGGTGCAGTGGGCCCTGGGTTCCTTCTTATGCATGACAATGCTGGACCTCATGTGGCTGAAGTGTGTCAGCAGTTCCTGCATGATGAGGGCATTGACGTTATGGACTGGCCTGCCTGTTCCCCAGAGCTGAATCCAACTGAGCACATCTGGGACATCATGTTTCGGTCAATCCACCAACGCCACGTTGCACTACAGGGTGTTCAGGAGCTAACTGATGCTCTGATCCAGGTCTGGGAAGAGATCCCTCAGGACATCCGTCGTCTCATCAGGAGCATGCCCAGGCGTTGTTGGGAGGTTATACAGGCATGTGGAGGCCACACACACTACTGAGCCTCATTTAGACTTGCCTTGATGAATATTCACTGAGGTTGAATCAGCCTGTCATGTGGTTTTCCACTTTCATATTGAGTATGAATCCAAATCCAGATCTCCATGGTGTAATAATTTTGATTTACATTGATAATGTTTGTGTTATTTTCTTCTCCTCAATTCCACTGTGTTATAAAGTTTTTCAATGAGAATATTTAATTAACTGAGATCTAGAATGTGTTATTGCAGTGTTCCCTTTAATTTCCCTATAATTTAATCAAGTCTAAAAACCCACCAGTTAGAGTTGCTTTTGACCCATAATAACAGAAACATTGACCAACATATTTGATGTGTAATGATGTTTTTAATGATGGCACTTGACAAAATGTAATGTTTGTTACTGGTTTCACAACTGGTGATTGTTTATCTTTATGATGTTTTTAAGTTTTCATGATGTAAAGCACTTTGAACTGCCTTGTTGCTGAAATGTGCTATACAATTAAACTTGACTTGATTTTGAGAATATGATCCCTGGTTTTTAATTTGTGACTGGTCTGCAATAAATAGGGACCCGTCTACCCAGTTGATTAATCACTCATTTCATCTGTTTAACAAAATAGTTTAGTGAGAGAGGAATCATCAGTCCGTCCATTTTCAATACCCGCTTGTCCTTGCAGGGTTGCAAGTGTCAGGTGCCTGTCTCCAGTGGTCATTGGGGCGAGAGGCGAGTTCTTCCTTGGAGAGGTCACCAATCTATGTCAGGAGGGAGGAATCAGAGCAAAGTAAAGTCTATAAACTATATCAGTTTTATTAGTGGGGTTTTTTTTAACAGTGGCTGATGGTGAGTGGGTCCTGCTGCTCCAGATGTTTTGCCTTTTTTACAAAAATAAGAAGGACTTCTCGCTCCCTTAGTTCCCAGATACCTCAGATCTGTGGTGTGCAAATTTGTGTGCCATTGATGACTGTCTGAATGGTTGCTATGGTGACTGCTTCAAATGCTGTACACGACCTGATCAGCAATAGGTTATGTACCCTACGCACAGAGCCGTATAGCCCTGCAGCCTTTGTTAGCCTTGAGAACCTGCAGTGCCTGAACTGAGGATAGCATTCCGTAAATGATGAAAATGATTGCCAGGAGGTTTAGGAACTGTGCCTTATTCTGCTAAAGGTCCTACAGAGAAAACCCAGCTCTGCTCAGGAGGACCTGTTCTCCTGTATGGTGGTTGCTGTTAGCTTCATCCAGCTTCAATTAGGAGATGGAACCATGATGTCAAATAAAACCCCCCTCATCCCAGTTGGAAGTTTAATCATATCTTTACACACTTTTGTTATTTTATTTTCCAGCCAATGCAAGAGTCCCCACTGCAAAGTATACCAAGATGGGGGAAACACTGAGACACGTTATCCCTGGTCACATGCAGTGCTCCATGGCCTGTGGAGGGAAAGCCTGTAAATATGAGAACCCTTCTCGCTGGAGTGATGAGGAACAAGCTATTAAAGGGCTCTATTCATCCTGGTATGTCAGCAAGTCTTTTTAAGCTCAAAGCTGAATGATCACTTTTTTTAATCGTCTTGTTCTGTCTGTAAAACATGTTCACGTCCTTTTGAATAGAACTCTTCATAAATTGTTTAATTTCCTATTTACAGGATTACTGACAACTTGCTAGCTATGGCAAGGCCTTCCTCTGAAATCATAGAGAAATATAATATAATCCAGCAGTTTCAAAGGTACAGTATTATTCTGGATCTTGCTTTTTAAAATTTGGTTATGTTTAGTATGTAAATTTCCATGATGTACCGTAAATAGTTCTTTCTTTGTTCTCAAACAGCACTGTCACATGTGTGGACTTCCTTTATCCTCTTGTCGTGTTTAATGCTGTTCTCAGGTGTGGTTTGAAGACTGTTATTAACCTGCAGAGACCTGGAGAGCATGCCAGCTGTGGCTACCCACTGGAGCAGGAGAGTGGTTTCACTTATCGACCTGAAACTTTCATGGAGGCAGGCAGTGAGTTCCATATCAAGCGGCATAAACACACTGGACTAGTGAAAACAAAGCTTGTACTGTCTGTAATTGTGATTGACATCATCCACTATGTAGACATTGAAAGACATCATCCTTCATACATGGTCAAACCTGTCATTTAATGTTAAATGACAGGGTGACCATTTAGCCAACTAAACATTTTGTACATTTGCAGAAAATCCGCCACAGGATGTTTCGTTCTAACCATGTGTCAGTTTGTACCTTCCACATGAGATTATCTCTCTCTCTCTCTCTCTCTCTCTCTCTCTCTCTCTCTCTCTCTCTCTCTCTCTCTCTCTCTCTCTCTCTCTTTCTCTCTCTCTCTGCATTTCACATTTATCTTCACAATTAATCTAGACATTCCACCAAGATAAATAAACTGATACACAGATGTCTTTGAAATTGTTTATGAGAACAAAATGGAAGGAGACAGGAGGGGAAATTGTAATGTATGGGTGCGTGTTAGTGAAGGGGCAAACTGGCTCAGAGCCTTTCACAATTGTCTTATGCTCTGTAATTAAAATAATTAGTTATTTTGAAGTTACAGTAGCTTAACCGCCAAATTTGCTCATCCATGTCTTTAAGTATGCTATTTGTGCTTAGGTGTGTTGTGCTGTTGGAGTCTGGTTTTGGCTATGAATAATTATAGTAATTGCTTAAGGCAATTATTAAGAAACTTGTAATTTAGAGTGAAATTACCAAGTCGGGGCACCACTCGCCTATCGAGAAAATAGCCAAAATAGTTCAGTCTCATTTATTATTTAGAAATACCTGCCTGATAAGGCCTAGGTTTTAAAATACATGATGGCATAAGTCCAGCACTGCCGTTACCTGAACGGCAATATACTACTTCTGTATGGTATAAAATACAGACAACTTCTCTCAAATATACAAGAGTTTATTCACAAAAAGGAATTCAACTTTAGTCAAATACTTTATTCAACTTGCTTATGCTGGTATCACACAACTAAAGCTGCTGGTAAAAAGATAAAATGATGATGAAACTAAAACTGCTAAAGGTAAAATATGAAAATAGAACCAATAAAATTATGCAATGATGTCACAGGTCAGTATGAAACCAGATTTATTTCATGAGGAATTTGGAGTGTGTTAATTAGTTTTAACTAATTCAGATTTGTTCACACCAAAATATACTGTGTATTCTTCATACAGCAACACTAGAAATATGTAATGAATAAAACATGAAAGAACCCATAGGATGATTGTGACAGAGCAGTTCTGTCCATCTCTCTAATAGAACACACACACACACACACACACACACACACACACACACACACACACACACACACACAGCGATGCACGTGTGTACACACCCATCCAACTACTTGTCCCTCTCCATATATGACAGTGACAGCCAGATCGCTTTATCACTTACCTTTCCCTCTTGTATTCCGTGGCGCAATCAAGGTTGCACACTTCGAGATGTTCGTAGAAATCGGTACTCATACATTCACATTTAAACATACACACAAGTTTGCACTCACCTATGTAGCGTTGTCCGGCCCGCCTGTGGAGGCTTGAGTAAAAGTGGGAGGAATGCTTCCATTTTTCCTATAAAGGAAGTGAGCATTCTTCTGCCAGCAAGTTTAATTATAAATTAATTTTAACTAAAGAAAAACAAGAGCTTTAGAATGAAACCAGGAAATGAATATTGATTGTTTTCTTGTGACATCAGTGTTTTGTTTTTCTATGTAGTAAAATAAATGATTAATTGTTGGCTGATCTGATTGTGGGGTAGAGCTTAAGGTTTATAAGAAGAGTTTCTGGTCCTGCTGGAGTCAGTCTGGCCTGCTTACAGAGGAGGTAACATTGATGTGCAGCACTAAGAGAAATATTGTGGAGATACACAAAGAGTTATAAATATTATCTATATATGTATATACACACATTTTGTCTCCATTTTTCCTCCTACTCTGCACTTTTGTTTTTGGGAGGTGTGTAAATAAAATCACAGCCATCAGACTTCAACGTGCCCTCCACGTTTTTTTTCGCCTTTTTTTGGAGTCAAGCTTATGGTGCCCTGGCCCACTACATGAGCTGCTAAAAAGAACCCACGAGAGATGGAGTCACGAGCGTTTCGGAGGAAAACCGTCTGCCTTCCAAAGCAGAGGACTGGACTGCGCTCCCACCAGCAAGCGAACCAAGCAGAGGCTTCAGCAGAAACAGCATGGGAAACTCAGCAGTCGACATCAGCAGATGAGAAGATGGAACAGCCACAGACTGAGCTCGGTGAGTCAGGGAATGAAATTATTTCCCTGCTGCAAAATTTCATAGCAGCATAGCAGAAAAAGGAGGACTCACTGATGCAGGTTCTTCAAGAAATGAAAAGATCTATTCAAGCAGCACAGCAACCTCCACTCCCAGCAGCAACACCGAGTGCAGCTTCAGCAAGTAGTCCAAGGTATCTTTTGCCAACTCCAGCCTCACGTTGACCCTCTGATTCAGAATCATCTTCTTCCTCACCCGCAAGGGAGTCCAGACAGAATAGATTACGACAAAGGTTTTCTTTGGAGAGTCATTTTGACCCAAAGATTTTCCCATATACAACTAGTGCGGATATAGATGATTACCTTATGTGGTTTGAACGCATCGCCAAAACTTGTAAATGGCCAGAGATTGAATGGGCATGCCGACTTATTCCATCGCTTTCTAGTAAGGTGCTAGCGGCCTACACAGCAATGGATGAAGAAAAACCCCACTGCTATACTGAATTGAAAGCAGCATTATTGGCAGCCAGCAAAGCTGGTTACACAGTTCCTTAATACACGGAAGGGAGGATCCTGCGCAAACTTCATCAGCAGGAGTCGCAGAGCCACATTACAGCATATCCAGCTAAAATCTACAACAGAGCAACCGGGACTTCTCAGGTAACCCCTCCCAGGACCCAAACCGCCATCAACCAGGTAAGAATTTTGATTGGTATTATTGCCAACAACCGGACCACAAAGCCTCTGTGTCCGGTACGCAAATCTAAGGTCACAGGTCCCTGTTATCCACCCCGGCTTGAAGAGGGGGTTATTGGAAATGAAAACATTAGTCAACACTATCAACAAATAACTGTTAATGGACAAACTGTGACTGCTATTTTGGACACTGGGAGCTTCATGTGCGTGTGTTGTACCAGTAGGCCATATAGGTTATGGAAGACAAGGGGACATTTTGTGTGTATGTGGTGACAAACATTCATACCTGAAAGCAGATTTAACTGTTGTTCTTGATGGAACAATCATATCTATTGACGTTTGGGGTTATTGAAAACCTGCCAGTAGATGTCATTTTTGGATGCGACTTACCTGTGCTTTTTGACTTGCTTAAAGAAAAACATTCCATTCAGATGGATTCTGATAAGGACATCAAAACACATGTTAATGTGAATGTTTCTTGTCCAGTGGTCACCAGAGCCCAGGCACAAGCCAGTGTCCAACCTTTACCAGACCTTGACAGTAGTCTGCGTGAGGGTGGCACAAAAAGGCCAAGAAAAACAACATATCACTTTCTTGTTGAAAGTGATGTGTTGTGTAACAGTGCCAATTGCGTTTTGAGAAACAGCCAAGGTTAAAAGAACCAGATAAAACAGATTCATTGTGGGACATACCAGAAAACATCTCTTTTTACAAGAGGAGGATGGAAGTTTGAAACCACTGTTTATCAAAGCTGAAAGAAAAGAAAATGGAATATGTGTGGGTGAACCAAGGTTTCTTGTTGAAAGTGATGTGTTGTGTAACATTGAGCGTGAGTGTAAACAATTGGTAATCCTTGCTAGATGTAGACCTCTCGTCGTGCATTTAGCACACATTGCAATGTGAGTCGTCATAAAACATATCTACGTACAAGTATGCACTTTTACTGGCCAACAATGTACACTGATATTCAGACTCTGTGCCACCTGCCCTATATGTCAAAAAATATCCACCAACCACAAATCTGACAGGGCATTGCTTCAACCCTTGCCAGACATTTCCACACCATTTCGCAGGATTGCCATGGACATTGTGGGCCCATTAATAAAAGGCAGTAGTGGCCATCAGTACATCTTGGTTGTGTCTGATTATGCAACGCGGTTTCTGAGGCTTTTCTGCTTCATACCATCTCTACACCTGTGATTTTTTGGGCTTTGATGCAGCTGTTTTCTAGGGTTGGGATCCCAGATGTAATCATAACTGCCCAAGGCACAAACTTTACCTCCAAGCTAATGCAACTCTTTTACAAACAGTTTGGTATTGCCCCAATAAAAACCACACCATACCACCCACAAACTGTTGGTCTTGTCGAAAGATTTAATCAGACGTTAAAAAGGATGCTCCAGAAGTTTGTGGATGACACTGGTAAGGACTGGAATCGTTGGCTGCCATTCCTCCTGTTTGCTTATAGAGAGGTTCCACAGGCATCCACTGGCTTTTCACCCTTTGAATTGCTCTATTGGTGGGATGTCCAGGGGCCTTTGGATTTGCTCCAGAAAATCTGGGAGGCATCACCTGCATGTAAAAACAATAAAGGGATCACCTAGTTTGTGCTGGGGATGCGGGAGCGACTTTCAAAGTACCAGGAAGGATCAGAACTTAACTCACGTGAGGCGCAGAAGAACCAAAAGGCCTGATATGACCAATATGTCTGTCATTGTGAGTTTCAACCTGGGCAGAAGGTTCTGTTGCCTCTTCCCACCTCCAGCAATAAACGTCTGGTGACCTATGTAAAGGCTACTGGCAGATTCCCCTTGAGAAGAGTTCCAGGCCTTACACAGGGACCATACAGAATCAACCGGAAGATGGGCCCTGTTACCTATGAGGGACACCATCTGGACAAGAAAAAGAGAGACCAAACTTACCACATCAACCTACTGAAAGAATGGAAAGAGTCACCATTTCACCACAGCATGAAAGCTCTGATGGTTCGGAGGGTCAGCCTAGAAGGTGGGGAGGACACAGAAACCGAAGGTCTGATGGCAACTGCTACTCCTAGATTAACACACCTGGCAGCAGAACAGGTCTTACAACTTCAGGACATATTCAAAGAAGTCTCCTCCCTTTATTCGCCTATTCCAGGCAAAACCACCCTGACTCAACATAACATATGGCTGAAGGACAAGACGTATTCGCCATCACCCTTACAGGGTCACCCAGCAACTGGTGGGGAAACTTGAAATTGAATTTAAAGAAATGTTGAGACTTGGAGTAATTGAGCCTTCTAGTTCAGAATGGTGCAGTCCAGTTGTCATTGCATTCAAGAAGGATGGTTCACTGCATGGAGCACTAGCCACCTTTCAGAGGCCGATGCACCAACTTCTCCAGGTTTGTGGTTATTAGCAATTCATGGTAAGAGCATGTCCAACATCTGTCCCTGGTCTTGGAGAAGATCCAGGAAGCAGGATTAACCCTCAACCCTTCAAAGTGCGAGTAGGCACAAAAAGAGGCACAGTACTTGGGCTGTTGTCTGGGAGAGGAGATTCAGTCTCAAGGGGATAAACTGGAAGCAATCAAGAACTGTCCTAGACCTCATATCAAAAATAAGCTTGAGCTTGATGACCATATGCATATGGCACCCAGGCCCACTACACGAGCTGCTAGAAAGAACCCATGACAATGATCTATAGTTATATCACAGTCCAGTATGAATATGAATGCTTAGACCAAGGATTGCATTGAAAGGTTTTGTCAGTGAGGACAATTGGCTCTAAATTAATTTAATTGGTTGAGACAAAAATAACAAACTTGGTATGTATTCCAAATACCATTTCACAATTCAAAGACAACACATTATTATTGTCTTTTAAATTTTGAATGAAATAGAAATCAACAAACCTTTTGAAAGATTGATTCTTAATCTATTTATCAGTTTCTGCATTGCTAATCTAATAGTTTGGAGGAGCTAAATGGCTGATCAAAAGCATGTTAAGACTCACAAAATGGTGTCTTAAACGGACCAAAATAATCTAATGTTTTGGTGTGTAAACAATTTCTTAAGTCCAAAACACCATAAATAACAATATGAGCATCAGAAGTTCGCTGCAGCTGACCATGCAGGTAGAAAAAGCTATGTTTTTGAATGCTGGAGCCCTGAAATGGCTTTAGCATCTAGAGCTACCTGTACCTTAGCTTGAAGGAACTGAACATTTTAGAACATTTTTAGGGCTGTTTTGTGTAACTTAGTGACACAACAGGGAAAGAAAATGCCCATTAAAGAGAGGAGCTCAACCTTACCGGACTGACTGTCTGTGATTAAAAACACTCCATGCACTGCTGGCATCCTTGGACGCATCCGGGACTGTGGCGTAGGATTAGTAGGATGCAGTCTTTGGTACACTGGACCAAGCTTCCTCACCTGCTTCTTCCTGCTGCTCTAGCCCCTGGCATGGGGCTGTCCTGCGGTCGCTGTCAGGCGGGTGAGGCAGTGCAGTGCACCTTGTTGTGGCTGTACTTGGCCTGGGGCGGTGGGTTGGCTCGGATGTGGGTTCCTGGATAGTGTGGGCACATGTTGTTTCGTCGGTGGCCTGGGGTTGCTGGCATGGCGGCCTCCCTGGTTTCCTGCCCCACTTGTCATTCCATTGGGGGGATGTTAGCCCTGCTGGTTGAGAGGTGCTGTGGAGAGGTTGCATACTTTTTCGGGTGTGGGGCCACTGATGTTTTTGGTTGGTTGAGTGGTGACAATGGGGCTAGGCTTGGTGATGGTTGTCACTGGGCTGACATTGCAGTGATGGGGACGAGGGTTCATTTATATGGTTGAGGGGGCATGGTGGAGACCTCCTGCGTGGGTGCCCCCCCCCCCCCGGGGATGGGAGATTTGTGGTGTCTATGTTTGGGGGTGGCCCTTTGGGGGGGGGATCCATGTCAGGGTTTGTGGGGGGGTCTGCAGGGTTGAGCTTGGGGTTTGCTGGGGGTATGGTGCTGTATCTCCCTGGGGCTGCTCTGGTTGGCTGGCTTGTGGACTCTTTCTGGTCCCTTCTCTGGATGGGGACAGGGCCGGTGTCTTGGCCCGGGTTGATCAGGTGGTGCCTGGCCCTTGTCCAGGCTGATGGGCTTCTCTGCTGCTAGAGTGTTGGCCACTCTGCTCTTCTCCACCCCAACAAGAAGGAACCATCTCCTGGGTCCGGGGACAGGTTGGCCCTCTGGGGGGACGTTACCTTGACCTGGGAGTATAGAGTGTGAATGGGGAGTGCGAGTGGGTGTATGACATCCATTTCTGTGTGTGTTTATGTTGGGCAAGTGGTTGTGCATGTCTGTATGTGAGCATGAGGGTGGGAATGTGTGATTGTGTTTGTGTCTGCCTGTTTATCTGTCAGGTTGGGTTTTGGGCTGCCCCATCCCCTGGATCATCTTGGGTCCCCCACTAAAAATGTGGAGCCTACTTACCTTCATCTCACTCCTCTCTGGTGGCTGGTGGCTCTTGGTGTCTGAGGCTGAGTGCTGGGGTATGTACCGGTATGTACTGGGTGCCCTGGCTCGGTCGGGCCTCTGCAGGGGGTGCCCTTGGGTCTATTTGTCTGTTGTCGGCCTTCTATCACCTGAAGGACATTTCCAGGATTAAAGGACTAATGTCTCAACAAGATCTAGAGAAACTCATCCATATGTTTATCTTTAGTCACATTGATTACGGCAATAGTGTCTTCACAAGTCTGCATAAAAAAAATCAGTCAGACAGCTGCAGCTGATCCAAAATGCTGCTGCTCGTGTCCTCACTAAGACGCGGAAAATAGAGCATATCACCCCAGTTCTAAAGTCCTTACACTGGCTCCCTGGAGCTCAAAGAATTGACTTTAAAATACTTCTGTTAGTTTATGAATCACTGAATGTCTTAGCACCAAAATACATTAAAGACCTGTTGTCACTGTATCAACCTTCCAGACCACTCAGGTCTTCTGGTCCTAGTCTACTCTGCATCACCAGAACCAGAACCAAACATGGAGAAGCAGCTTTCAGTTTTTATGCACCACTAATCTGGAACAAACTCCCAGAAAACTGCAAAACAGCTGAAACACTAAATTCCTTTAACTCAAGGCTGAAAACCCACCTGTTTAGAGCTGCCTTTGATTAGTAGTCTGGACCATAAATCTGCAAACAAATCTGGGTAAGATAAGCTCAGTTTTCAAAAAGGTGCAAGTTTGGGTGTAAATTAGTTAAATAAAGTAAGTGAATCATTGATCAATATTTTTGCCGATGATTTTTGATGATTTTCATGTGTATTTGCTAGATAATTTTGATGGTTTTGCTCAATAATTTTTGGTTTTGCTGTATACTTGATTGATGTTTTTATGATGTGAAGCACTTTGAACTGCCTTGCTGGTGAAATGTGCTATACAAATAAACTTGATTTGACTTGACTTAACTTTGCAGATCCGCTACACCTGAATCTGCTCTGGTGTAGCTGGTTGCTAGTGACGCCTGTGTGCTCATCACTGCAGCCCCTTTTGTATCGTAGCCGCTGGGAGGGTCACCCGGGGCTTTCCTCTGCTTCTCTCCGGGGAAGGGTCCGGTTGTCCTTGTGGGGGGGCCCCCAGGACTCCTTGCTTGGGGGGGCCGCTGGGTGTCTGTGACTCCAGTCTTCCTCGTGTCATCCTCATGTCTGGGGGGGCTGGTCTGTGGACCTCTACACCCACATTAAGTTTTCTCCATAAGAATGTTCATAGACACAAGCACACACACACACACACACACTGATGTTTTGATTCAGGTGTTTGTCAGACACACTCTCAGTTGGGCTGCGGTTGCCACTAAATACATCTTGTATTACTTTGTATTGTGTACTTTCCATTGAAGTTACAACTGTTATTAATATATATTCATATGTTGTTTGTTGTTGTGGATTTTTGGTTTTGTTTTTTTCTCTTTCTGCAAGTCTGGAGGGAGACTTCAAAAATGTTGACTTGTGTTATCTGTATACTTTTTTTTCCTCTACTCCTATCTCCTTTTTTCCCTTTAAACCTTTTCCCCACCTTGCTCTCTCCCCTTTCTCCTTTCTTTTTCTTCTTTGTGTCAGTCACAGTTTGAAATAAACCCAAAGCAATTTCTAATAAGGTTTCATATATATATATCAAATGGAACATCATGGGGTAATGCTCCGCTTGTGAAAGCAAATCTTGTGGGCCTTACCTTGACACTCAGACAATAATTCTGAGTGCTACACTGTCGAGCAGGACATACTAAAAAAAGGTTTAAAAAAAAAATCAAAAAACAAAAAAAACCCTTGGAATAAGGTTTCAACAGTCCAAACTCTATTGTTAGCTTTTAGCTGCAGCATTTGTGGCCTGTTCCATTCAGAACAGTTCGAAGTTTTAATGCAAAAACACTATAAAAATACACAAAACATTCAAATTGATCATCCTAAGCCATTATTATTGCCTGGGCACCACACCTACTATGAATCTCGTTCTGATGGACGAGATTAACTTAGCCATTCAGTTGGCTAAGTTTGTGTCAGGAATGAGAAGCTAGCTGCTGTGGCTAGCAGCTTGCAGTGTGTTCAATTGGATGTTTCTGCTTTGCCTTAAGGCACCTGACATACTTCATCCAAAGTGCTGAAATTGGTTCTCATTGACATCAACGCGTGACGAAAATTGTGTCGTTTTCCCGAACTTGATGCCAGGCCCGGCTTGAACTATTTCGACAGGGCTCTGTGCAAAGTGTTGTCTGATTGGTCAGAAGTTTGTTGCTGTGTTTTATGCAGAAGTGCGCTCAGACAGCAGTACTGACATTTCTCTTCAACTGGTCTGCTTCCACTATTCGGTTTTCATATCTGTAGGAGACGTAAATATTTTTGAGGAATGTTTATCTGACGCAGTGAGGAATTATGTACATTTGTACAATTCTTCACAAAATAACTAATATAATAATAAGACTGGCTAATAGTTAATAACTCCTGGATGGAAATTGTAACGCTGTTGTCCACAGAGGAAGCCGTCTCTACAAAAGTGTGGCACTCTCTGTGAATGTTTCGTAAAAGCAAAACAGAGAATGCAGAGAGGGAGGGGGAGCCAGGGCTGGTAGGGGCATGATGTATACTGAAGCGGGAGGGGTGCCCCCCAGGTGGTCTGCACCATTGTATGAAAGTTGTGTGCGAATACAAAAGTTTTACAAACCAGTGACTGTTATGGAGAAACCTTATCGACTGTTCTGCTTTGGATTCAGTATGTTGGGGCCTTTAAAAACGCATTCCATGAGGCCTTCTATGGACTGTTCTTGAGCTAATCTAGTGACCACACAAAGTTTGGAGGTCTGTAGCTATTCAGTCTGCTAATTCCAGCCATCGACTACCATGATTTCCAAATACTGGCACCAGGGATGGAACAACCCTTATCCTTATCAGTCAAACTCTGGTATATGAACTGCAGTGTTGGAATATTGGTTTATTTTCCGTAATTGTCTCAATAAAGTAGCAGTATAGAGTTGGGGCAATATTGCCAATTAACATGCTAATTTGCACTGACATATTGTCTGTTCACCTCTTCCTGGGTAAAACATAATACAAATAAAAAACAAACAGTAAAATAGGTCAATTTATAACTGTCGAAAATGACAGGAACAGGAGTAGGATATGATCAGATCACGAGGCACATAATGAGCCAGTCTTCATTTTGTTGTTTGACTTTCTTTCTTTCAGTCTATTACTACAACTTTGGATGGAAAGACTATGGTGTAGCATCTTTGACAACAATACTTGATATGGTGAAAGTTATGTCGTTTGCTGTTCAAGAAGGAAAAATAGCAGTCCACTGCCATGCTGGTCTCGGAAGAACAGGTTTGTACATCAGCCTTTTTGAGAATTGCTAAGACCCTCAGTTTTTCTTCTAAAAATATAGTTTTCTGTTTGAATTTGCTCTCATTCAGGTGTGTTATTCGCATGTTATTTGGTTTTCACCACCCGGATGAACGGTGATCAAGCCATCCTGTTTGTACGAGCCAAAAGACCCAACTCCATCCAGACTAGAGGCCAGCTGCTGTGTGTCAGGGAGTTTGCCCAGTTCCTGGTTCCTCTGCGAAGTGTGTTTTCATGCGCAGAACCCAAAGCAAGTGCTGTCACCTTGTCCCAGTACCTTACCCGGCAACGTCACCTACTGCACGGCTACGAGGCTCGGGAGATGAAGAATGTGCCAAAGATTGTCCAGCTGGTGTGCAGGCTTCTGCTGGACATTGCAGCCAACAGACAGGTGGTGATTGAAGAGGAGTGGCTGGAGATCCCTGACCTCACCGCTGAGGTGGAGAAGACCGTGTCCCAGCAGGCCCTCCAGCAGCTTGGGAAGGAAATGATGGGGAAAGGGATTCCTGTCCTACCTTGTTCATCACATATGCTTAGCCCACCAGCACAACTGACCAGACCCTTAGGTGATCAACCCCTCGCAAGTGATAATGAGCTGGACCCACTGTGGAGACAGCAGAACTTGGGAAGTCCTCAGAGATCTCTGTCTAACAACAGAAGTCTCAGTGACTCTTTGCTTCACAAACATGGACTGTGCCAGGACCACATAGAAAATCTTAGTAGACCAATCAGCTGCTTGATGAGACTTTCCTTGTCTCACAGCAACCTTAAGACCTGTAACCAGTACAGCTGTTGTTACCTCTGTACACAAGACATAAACTCTCACACAGGAGCAAAACAAGACCTGGCCATGTGTGTTTTACATAAGCGGCATCACCGTTCAAGTTCCCATTTGTCAGAGCTTGGAAAGAAATCCTACTTTGATTCCACACTGCCTCCTTTACCACTCCAGAACAGCTTAGTAGCCAGTGTGGAATGTGTGGATGGAGGAGCTGACCAAGGAGATGCCCCAGAAGCCCCTCGCATCAGCCTCCAACCTGAGCTCTCCCCAGAGAGCAGACGCCTGATGGTGGCCAAAGCTCTGGCCATGGACCTGACTGACAAGGACAAGGAGGTCTCTTCCAAGGTTTTAATGTGGCAGGTAACTTTTTATATTCTACCCCCCTGCAAATGACCGTCCTGCATTTGGCAGGCTCAGCAAAACCTTTAATAACAACCTTTAATAACAACTAACTCAAGATTTGTCTTGGTGGAGTGTCTGAGAAAATAAACTGGCAGCAGTTCCTTCAGAGTTCAGTCAGTCAGCCCCCCTGTGTTTCAGTAAATTGATCCTCAGTATTTGTTATGGCTTACAGACAGAGCTAAACTCCAGAGAGGGAACTTGGGAGAGGCTATGTAATGAAAGTGACCCTGTGGTCCTCTCCAGTCTGATGTGGTCATGGCTGGAGCAGCTCAAGGATCCAGTCATCAGCCATGAGGATGTGCAGTCCCTTAGTGAGAAGAATGTCAACCCACCAAATGCCCTCAACTCTCTGGAAAAGGTAGCTATCTGTCTGAGGCTCCAGTGCTCACAAAATCTTTCAAACAGCCTAATTAAAATTTGCTTTCATCCTTAGTGTCATGAAACATGTTTTCACTCTGCCTAAACCTCAAACTCTTTCACTCAATTTTCCCATTCTGTCAACAGCCTATCAGTCTGGGTTGAAAACTGTTGTAGAACCAACTTTAAGTAGATGACAGTATACTATGGAAAAACTAAAGGAGATCTTATGATTTTTACTGACACAAAAAAGTAATTTTCTTCAGTGTGGCTGGTTTTCACATTGCTGGAGATGCATGTTGGCCCACTCTTCTGTAGTGCTTCTGAGGGTTGTATTCATTTAGCACAGGGCACCCTGCTAGCTGGTGTTGGGAATCAAAATTCGCATCAATGTTTGGCTTATGTAATAATTAATAATTATTATTAATGAAATTAAAGTTTCTTTAGTTGAATCTGGGGCACCATCCAAAAGCTGGAACCATAAGTCAAACTTGTCAGTCTCTCATGAAAGAATGAATTCAGAACCACAGCAGAAGAAACTTTTCACACAAGGAAAGATAACTGACCCGCTTATTTCTAATTTAGTCTGAGAATTTATTAACAAAATAGCTCAACTTTATAGCTGAATTATCCCATTAATAATCTCCTTCTCCTACTGACATGCAATCTAGCTTCTGATGGAAAAGACAAAAGGAATATATATATATATATATATATATATATATATATATATATATATATATATATATATATATATATATATATTTATGTGTGTGTGTGTGTGTATACTGAATGATAAAATGGGAATCAGATCAGAGGAAGAGGGATGCAAATCACTTCAGACAGCTTGCAGCATTACAACATCAAGAGCATACAAGCAACTCTTCGAGAAGCATTAAACAGCATACGAAAAGAAGCTTTAACTACCTTATCCAGCCCAGACAAAAATAAAACTAACCTTATTTGTGAGGTGATCAGGCTTTATGTCCGGAGACGGATCCAAGAGAAGGTTCAATAGCTGGAACAGCTGGATAGCTCTGTGGAAAGAGCCACGAGTCAACATGAGCAGAGGCTTCTTCCAAGGGCTTCTGCTGGACATGGTGGAGGCCTTCCTAGGTCTCAGCTTTGGCCGATGTATGAATTTTAGACTGCCGGTTGCACTTACAGCTACTCTTTAAAAATTCTCCAGGTTACACTTTAAATGGTATTAAAAGTCCTTTCTCCATCCAGCCGAATATTATGGAGTCAGTTTCTTATCCTTTCACCTATGGGTTTATAGTGGGGGTCAGGTTTTTTTTTTTAATCTGTTCAGCTCTTAGTTTTATTGCAGGGGGAGAGTTTTGGAAGTCATGTCTGCAGCACAAAGAATGCTGGGGAAGGTGGTCTGATCAGTTCGTCTAGGTCAGTGGAACTCCAACACTGGAAACAATCAGCATAAACAACACATCATGCCCTTTGTCAACCATGGTGGTGGATAGGTGTAGAGTTGGACTTTATCGATCCCACAGTGGGGTAATTCACTTGTTATGGCAGCATACATAGAAGAATAAAGTTCCAATCTGGTCACAAATGCAGCCTAATTTTTTAATAGTGCACATTTAAAAAATCAGAGGTTGCCCTTGCACAACCAGTCGTGCAAGGGCACAAAAAAGTCCTGATACTGAAAGTTTTCCTGAGATTCAGCAAGACACACATTTGGCCCATATTGTGCTCTACACCAATCAGCGTTAGTGAAGGGCAGGACCTCCCCTCCAATTGGTCATTGTTTAGCTATTAATGTACGTTTGTGTGCTACAGTCAGTCAGAGGTGAGCAGGCTAGGCTAGTCAGATAGTGCATACAGAGCAGATGAGGATAGAAAATATAGAAAAGAGCCGTCCGAAAATCATTCCCAATGTTCTGACACAGAGCCATCAAGCTCCCAGGTTATGGCATGAATTTTGTGCCACCAGGTTGAGCGCGCAGTGAGTCTGATCTGGGCGCTCACATCTACGTGAATGAACAGTAATTAGATTTGTGTGCATTTAAATCTCACAAATGCTTGCTCAATAGTACTCTGGCACACACTCAACTGTCAACAACTCTTGCTCAGCCTGCTCTCTGCGCTCGCTACTTTAGTTGTATGTAAGTGACCCAAACCCCCAGCCAATCACAGACAAGTCTTTTTAATCCAATCAGAGTATTTCTAGAAAATACTACACTGGAATGAAAAACAACCAATCATAACCAGCAAATCAAAATAATGCACCAGAAGGCCAAAATTATGAAACAAAATAGGAGTAGAAAATATAATAAAATGAGAAATTAAATTGTATACTGGAAGATTATTTAGTTTAGCATACAAATATCCTTAGGCTGCATACTTTGTGCAGTTTAGGTAATACTTCTACATTTCTTAAGTGACTATGTGACATTGTGACATATGAAAATGCTTTTTTCTCATTTTGAGGAGTTTATTTCTTCCACTTCCTAAATGGAAACGCAAAACTATTCTTGCGTTTTTGTTAAGACCTATATCCAAAATATATATTTCATAATTTTACTGTCGGTTTTTGGAGGAAGACCCAGATGAAAACACAGCTAGACATTCTTCCTCTGAAGACTATTTGTCTCTCATATTTACACCATTTCCATCTTTTTAAATCGCTCTTTCCAAAATTTCACCTACAGAACTCTTCATTTGTTGAAATAAAGATATGGGAAAACAAAAGAAGAGCTGTGATTTTAAGTCTTGGTGAACAAAAACCAAACATTCATACTTAAAGTTTCCCCTTTAATATGACACTGTTAAAGTTTTGAATCAACTCAGATGGGCTGATAATGCAAATTACACTGGCTCTTAAAATTGCCTTCACTGACATGAAAATTCACAATCTGACTTCAAAACTATAAAATGTGAAAATATTAAAAGAAAATAGATAAAACATGGTCCTTTGTGAAAATACAAGGAGACTATTATGTAAAATCTGAAAATATAGAAATAGTTGAAAGATGAGAGAAAAATAGTCTTCAGATTTCATCTGAATCTCCAAAAATCTACAGTGAAATTAAGAAATATAGTCCCTTAAGAAAGATACTAGTAAAGTTTGAATTGCTTAATTAAATATTCTCAGGTTACAAAACAAGTGTTTATTTTATTATGTTTTCCTCTTCCCTTTTTTTTAAAAATAATTTTGATCGTTTGGTTGTTTTTCATTCCAGCTAGTGCAGTATTTCCTAGTAATAATTTGATTGGATTAAAAAAAACTTGTCTGTGATTGGCTGGTGGTTTGGTTCATTTACATACAACTAAAGTGGCGAGGGCAGAGAAACAGAGCTGAGTGCGAGCAGAGAAAGAGCGAAACAAAGCCGCATGTGAGCAGAGAGCAGGCTGAGCGAGAGTTGTCGAGTGTTGAGTGCGTGCCAGAGCACTATTGAGCGAACATTTGTGAGATTTAAATGCACAAGAATCTAATTATTGATCGTTCATGTCGATGTGTGCGCCCAGATCAGACTCACTGCACATGCAGATTGGTCACTGCGCGCTCAACCTGGTCGCACAAAACTCACGTCATACCAGGTTGAGTCGAGCCCTGGTTCAAAGACAGCGTCAGATAATGAGCCGCATACCACTGACTCTTACTGTGAAGAGTGGCGTACCAAGGTAGTTATCCCCAACAGAATTAGTTTCTCCTGCGCCGGGAGCTCACACTGTGCAAGAAGCACAGCTCCAGCTGACTGCGCCTTCGTTCTGACCAACTAGACATGGAAGTAGTGATGCTCTCCAGGACAAACCAATAACATTTACTGAATAAGATATGGATAATCATGTCTGTGTAAACTCAATCCATATAAATCTTTACGCTCAATATAGGTTGTTCTCAAGAACTCAACAGCTCTGGGTTTGTTTCAAGATTTCCTACAAAAGTCCGATTGGCTCTGATTGTTTCATGTCCCAAAAGATCTGTCTGCTGGAAACAGGAATCCATCTTTCTGAGTTCATAACAGAAAACAACAATTCATCCTGAAAAACACATTTTTGTAACTAGATAGACCACATTAACTGATCATATGAAACACATTCCAAAATGTAATAAAAATTAAAACTGGATACAGTTATGCTCAAAATAGGGTTGCCACCTTTCAGAAATGAAAATAAGGGACACCCACCATGGACTCTCAGGCCCGAGTCACCTGACTCTTATGGGGTGGGGTGGCACGGCGCAGCAGTGGTATACTTTTTTTTATGGTGATGGTTTTTGGAAAGAAGTGATCAAGAAAGCAATCTTTAATACACATATGTGGGTTAGAGTACCCAAAAGTTGTACTCCAGTAAGAGTAGTACTACTTCAACACAATTTTACTCAATAGAAGTAAAAAAAGTAACCATCCAAAAAAATTACTTAGCTTTAGTTAAGCAAGAGTTAAAAAAAGTATTTGGTGAAAAGGCTTCTCAAGTACTGAGTAACTGATCGTAACACCTGATTGAATATTTTAAAATTATGTCATTAGACAGACAAAAATATGAAGCCATGTGCAAATTCTGGTATTTTAAAGACTAAAATGGAAAAAAAATTATACAAATAAAGGATTAGGGGTAGGGGCTGGTTGTAGTCCAAATTTACCAGGGGGGTGCGTGTTTTTTTTTTTTTTTGTTTTTTTTTACTGGGGCACTTAATAAAAGAATGAAACAAACAAACAAACAAAAAAAAAAAAAATAAACCAAACAAGCCAATATTTCATTGTTTAATATATTAAGTGAGCCAAAGAGCCATCTGCAGGTTGCAGACCCCTGTGATCCTGTCTCAATATCGCTGATGCTAAAAGTGAAACGCCTTAATTTTTAATTAATTGTTAAAGTAAAACTGTGAAGGAAAAAAATGAAATCAATCTGGGGGACCCATTAGCTACAGTTTCTGTGCCACTGAATATTATCATAAGAAATGTATTTAGTATTATCTGTAGCATCCAGTCAATATTGAGAAGGCCTGTGGTTGCACATAAGCCAACCCCTCCCTCTTCTTACTTAACCCATCGGACTGACTTATGACCAGCTCTCCACCTAACGGGTCCGGAAAATTGCCAAACCTGTAGGGTATTACCCTGCACAAAGATTTCTGGGATAATCTGTTTAAGCTGGTGTCGAGTAAAACTTGTCTAGCCTCTCACTACCTCCTGTTCCAGATGTCATACCCCTTTTCAGTTCATGAAGTGACCAACCGAGTAGCCTAGCAGCAGCCTGACTCCATGAACCACACCTGTTAACGGTAGCTTTTCCTCTAAAGCAACGTGCACTTGTCACCAACTAGATACATTTTAGTAACTCGGCCTGAGTTCCAGGGGTATTGTTATAAATTTCACCTAAAGTAACCATTAAAAACCTCCCAACTTTACTAGAACCATGTACTGTAGCATATTTTACATCCACTAGAGAACTCTACTTGTAAGATGACTCAATTAATTTGAATGTCCACAACTTCTCTAGAATTTTCCATGCTTTATTTTAGTATACTTTGGCAGGGTTAAGTATCAGCAGAAATCTAAACAAAATCATTATCATTAATCATGCAAAAACCTAATCGACTTCTCTTCACTAACTGATACCAAACATCTAAGAGAGAGAGGCTTTTTGGGGAGCAACTCAATTTCATACCCCAGATGGAACAATCCTCATGACCCCTTGAAGTCCTTGGGTGGAAGGGTGCCTTTACTAGACGACGTCCTATGTACCGATGTTCCTCTTGTACGACCTTATATTCAGCATTCTTTTGCTGCTAATTTTGCTGCTGTGTCGGCTTGTTTTGTGGTAAGCTGTGAAGCTGAGGATCGTTGGCTGTGTTTTGATGCTGCGGTTGAGCCGTATATAGACGGGGCATAGTCATGCTCTTAGAGTCCATGTAAATGGGTTCTTTCACGCTCTAGATCAAAATCCCCATCAACACCACTTATTCTTTCCATGCTTATTCTTACAATGTCATGAGTACTGCTTCACATGCATTGATCTTTCTCCTTATGTCAGATGATGGTGCCATTTGGTTTCTCATTTCATTTCTGAATAGAGCTTAAGTACATCATCTCTCTTTTGATCTATTATGTCTGCAAGCTCTTGACATCTCTGTGTCTGTGATATCTGCCTTTAAACTTTCTCTCGTTTTGGATACCTGTGTTTTCCATTGTTCATAAAGAGTTAGTCCTTTTTCCCTTTTACCCATTTCTTCCTTTTGATATGTTGCCATCTTTTCTGTTTGTATTTTAACTCTTTCAGAATGTATTGGAAAATCTTAGAGCCTTATCTTGAAGCACATTTAAATTTTGTTCTTTGCATGTGAATGAACCGTTAATGTCTTGTGTGTCCCCACTTTCATCTTGAGGTGGCACTTTTAATCTTGAATTTCTTGAAAATTTGCAAACTATTCATTTGTGACTGTTTGACTCACTGGTGGAGGCTGTGGATCTTACATTTCGAGCCCCTTTTCTGACCAATTTCTGCCCTCTGCTTGACAACGCAGGTATTGCTGCACAACCTTGAGAATATGATGTGCAGCATGAGGCGGCGGTCAAGCTCTTACTGTAGTCAATTTTGAGAAGGCCTGATGGTTAAATGATGATGTAATAAAGCCATCCATATCATCAACCAATGTAAGAGCTAGACAAGAACAAATAACAATAGTTACAATCATTTTCACCATTCGTTATTATGCATAGCTCATTACATTAGTACAATTCTTTTCACTGATACAGGCAATCACAGATTTTATCCATAAACATTTCAAGTTTCTCAAAATAATTCAATCCTAGTTACTAACCTTGTTCCCTTATTGACTGAAGCTAAAATTTAGTTACTTTGTATCCTTTTTTCAGTTTTTTTTTTCTTTTTTTTTTTTTTTTTTTTACGTGTCCTATTTGGGAGTGTGGCTCTCAAAATTGTCGTCTGAATGTCAAGGTAAGGCCCAACAGATTTTCTTCCACAAGCGGAGCATTATAGCTTTCGCCATGATGTTTCCCTTGGTATATATATATGAAACTTTATTCAAAATTGCTTTGGGTTTATTTCAAATGTAATGGACACAAAGACCAAAAAAAGGGGAAAGAAAAGAGAGAAAGATGGAGGAAAGGTGTAACGAGAAAAAAGGAGATAGAAGTAGAGGAGATAAAACAAGTCATCACCCTTGAAGTCTGCCTCTAGACCTGCAGAAAGAGGCCTCGCTGGCAACCTGCTATGCTGGAGCAGATCCGGCCATGGACAAAGAGACCCAAGCCCTGAGGGCACACCACCCCCTAGCAGAGGCCCGACCGAGCCAAGGCACCCAGGCCCTGGCAAACAGGCACCGGGGTGAGCCGACACTTCCCCCGGCACCCAGCCCCAGACACCAACGCACCGGCAGGCAGAGTCACCAGCCACTGTAGGGGAGTGTGACAGGAGGAAATAGGCCCCACATTTTTAGTGGGGGGCCCAAGATGGTCCAGGAGAGGGAGCAGCCTTGAACCCAACCTGACAGATAAAAAGCCACACACAAACACAATCACACACATACAGTGCTCACATACAGACATTCACACCCACTTGCATTTCCCATTCACACTCTATACTCCCAAGTCCAGGTAACATCCCCCCCAAAGGGGCAACCTGTCCCCGGACCCAGGAAATGGTCCTGTTCTTTCAGGGGTGGAGAAGGGAGACAGCCCAACCCTCTGCAGCTGCAGCAGAGTAGCCCATCAGCCAGGACAAGAGCCAGGCACCACCCGAACAACCCAGACCCCACCCAGAGACGGGCCAGGAAGAGTCCACATAATCTCAACAAGCCACGCAACCTGAACAATCCCTTGGCGAAACAGCCCCACTCCACTGTGCAATGGTGTGTGTGCCCATTCAATGCAGGTGCACACACTACTCCACAGATAAACACACTGTAGGATCACCACGTGGCATGGAGCCCCACGGGCCCCCCCAACACACCACCACACCCATCACACCACCGTGAGAAGCATGCCGACGCAGCAAACCATGGAGCCCCTCCGATGGACCACTCCCCCCGCCAGCAGAATGCCCTCCCTGATGGGAGAGCACCTGCTATGAGATGGCAAAACATCTCCCAACCAGCTTAGGCTTAGGGCACCCCAAGGTCCACCAATGCACCGAGGGCCACCAGGCCAGGGCCAGACATTGGTGCACACACTGACCCAAAACCCCAGCAACATACCCACCAAGACCTAAGCCTACCAGGCCCAACCGGTACCCTAGCCCAGGGCGACTCACCCCCAGAACCCCGAGTCCCAGAGCCCACCCCAAACACACCCAGGAGAGGCCCAGTCACCAGGTCAGTAACCCATGTATGTCGGTGCAGATCACCTAGAAGCCCACATGCAGCCAGCTGAAGTCATCACCCAGAACCACCAAGGCCCCCTCCCAGGTGGGACATCTAATCTAATGATCTAATGTGGAGGCAGAGGCTGTCTCAAGACTGATGTGATCCAACAAAAGGTCTCTATAATGGTTAATACTAAGAGTATTTTTACTCTTAGTATTAGAGGATGGAATTTTACATTTAGGACACTTTGGTAAGTCCTCATATATCTGGTGCCAGAACCTCTGAACAGGTGGACAGAACCAAAATGTGTGGATGTAATTGTCAGGTATATTGCCTGTGCACTGCGAGCAAGTGCTACATGATGCAAAACCCATCCTGAACATCCGTTGACCACCATAGCGTACTCTGTGAAGGATTTTGTATTGTATCAATTGTAAATTAGGGTTTTTCATCATTTTAAAAGTTCTTAGACATACCTGGGACCAGAGGTTTTTGTCGAAGTTGACTGACAAATCCATCTCTCCTTTCACAATGGGAAGAGAAATTGATTCATCTATGTTAGACAGTATCCTGTAAATTTTTGATAGTAATTTAGGAGGGTTAAGATTAAGAAACCCTTATATCCTTGATGGTGTTTCCAACATAGCTTTATTGCACTTAAATTTATTTTTTATTATAGATTTACTTTGTTGATATTCCAAAAATTTAGTCTTGTCAATGCCATATTGTATTATTAATCTGTTAAATGGGATCAAGTTTACCTCCTCATATGTGTTCCAGGTATTTGATTCCTTTACACCTCCAACCTGGGAAGTTTATCATATTATTTTGTTGTAGGATGTCCGGGTTGTTCCAGATAGGTATTCGTTTGCATGGGATTAGTGAAGACTATCATTTTAACAAACTGTCATGCTGTCAGAGAGGAGCTAACATTGATGCTTTTAAAGCATACCTGTCGTTTTATGTTTGAGCTAATGAATGGAAGGTCTGAAATCATTATATTATTGTATAGTCTCTGTTCTACGTCTAACCAGGATTCATCAAGGGCGTTATGTTTTAACCATCTTGAGATATATTGTAGTGTACTGGCTAAGAAGTAATGATAAAAGTTGGGCAGCTCTAGTCCTCCGTTATCTTTGGTCTTCTGTAGTGTTTTTAAGCTAATATGTGGAGGTTTATCTTTCCAAAGAAATTTAGAGATAAAGGAGTCCAGGAATCTAAACCAATCAAATGATGGTTTATGTGGAATCATTGAGAATAAGTAGTTCATTCTTGGCAAAACCATCGTTGTTATTGAAGCTACCCTTCCCATGAGAGATATGAGTACATCTGCCTGTGGTGTTTTAAGCTGGTTAAAAATTCCAAATCTTTTCTGTTGTGTACTGGTTCCATTGACATTCCATGTGGCAAACCTTATCGTGCCCATAGTTGTGCGTGTGTAGCTAAAGTCGAACAACGCATGTCACCATAGAGACGGAAGGACCCAAATAAAATCATAGTTAGTGCTTGGAGTTGCCAAGTTAAAAGTTCAGATGCAGTGATATAGGAAAGGGAAAGTTATAAGAAAATTGAGAAGGTGCTGGGTGTGAGAGGAGATGAAAGATATAAGGTTGTCTTGTGAAATATTTGTCTTTGTGGTTGTGTGTGCTTTGCATAAATGTTTGTTGGGTGATCAAAAAAAAAGAGCAAGAGAGTAATGCGGTAGCAGAAAATGGAAAAGGAAAAGAAAGGAAAAAACAAAAGAATACCCGTGGCCCTGCCCACCTCCAGCAGTGTAAGCATTCTACTGAGCCGTGCTTTACATTTGATTACAATTACCAGTGAATTTACCTCTTATCGAACCAGTTACATGTTTTAGACTAACCTGATGTTGCTCCTAATAAAGCCATGGAGTCACCTCGCGATCCCTGTACAGCTGACCATTACCATAGAGTTTATCTACAGCCACCGTAGCTCTGGTGCCCTCAGTAATGTATTCCTTCCTAATTGGGAATAATACGCCCCTCCGATCGAGGATTTCCTTAGGAAATTAATTGTTAACGCTGCAATCTGTTCCACGCAGCGCTCTGCCCTGACTCCTGACCTGCTCTTTTTGCTTATAGTGCTCAAGTTTAGCTACAGCTGGCCAAGGCCAATTTATGTTGGCCTCGGCCATTTATATTATATTGGCTAATACTATATATTGAATAAATCATCCTTCAAGCTCAACATCCTAAACAATCAATCAAACCACAATGGTCTAATAAACGCACAACTGAAAACTTAATCGATCATCACAATGTTCCACCAAGAATTGTGACTGATACCTGGGTCTTCTGCAGTCTGACTTGTCTGCAGTGTTGCTCTCTTGATCCATTCTGTCTGATATCAGACAGCACCGTGCACCAATGAAAACACTCGCTGAGTCTAACACATCTTAAAAAACGGCCTTGTATTCATCTCCACTGACGCTGTTCAGCCTGGGATGTGTCTTCCCACTGACGTCTGTATGTTTGCAAGTGTCTACGTAGTGGAGAACGTTGTGGAGCACCGGGTGAACATTTTAAAAATACATGGGTGTTGAGAACAGCGGGGTGTGTGACAGCGGCCACATAGGCAGCACCAGTCCGTAGTGAGCTGGGGGGGGGGTCCTGTGTAGATCCTGCCACGACAATTTTGCTGGCCTTAAAATTTCCTGTGTTTTATTTTGTTCATTATTGCTCCATTTAGTGTTGATGTGTGTGACAGACGTGTGATTTGGACATTCATGAAAATACGGAACAAATCAAGTTCCATATCGGTTTAATATGGAATGCAAAATTTAACTACCAAATAAAGGACGATTCCATATTTTACAAAATGGGTGGCATCCCTGGCCCACATGGATTCATTACTCCGGCAGATCTAGATTTAAAGGGATTCAATCAAGAAGTAGGTAGGAAAGGAGACAAAACATAAGTGTAAAAAAAAAAACATTTTTTGTTTACATGGTTTTAAAATGGCATGTTAAAAATCTTTTATTCTCTTCTCAATATTTAATGGGAAAAGTTTTACTGATCTTGAAGAATTCAAACCCATTTTATTACTGCTGACCAGCTTTTTGTATGTTTCACAGTCATTCAGTCTGGAAGTCCTCTGTACCATCACCATAATCTCATGATGCCTGCATGATTCTCTCTCAGATTGAAGACGGGACTTATTCTTGATCTTTAGTTTAACAAGCCCTTCTTATAATGACTCACTACTCCTGATATTTTGTTGGTGTTTGCTCTTTATACAGTGACGTTACAGGAGGGATCAGATTCTGTCAAGATGATTCTACCTCAGTTTGTTTCCCCAGTTCAAATAATGAACACAGTGTCCCACATTCTTGATTTTTCAAAGTAAAACATCTCTACTTTTACATCTCGTTGGTTGCAATTGAGGTTCAGCCAGTGGGATTCGCTCATCCTGTGCATGCTCCTGACACAGGGAAACAAATGCCATCTGGGATATGATTCTGGCAATAGTGCATTTGTGACCGGTTCTAATACATCTCTAATTGAAACGCTGCTAAAGCATGATGCATCTACAAAACACATAACATGCCACAATAAATGCACTGCCTGGGTGTCTCCTCTCCCCGCTGCCATTCAGCAGCAGGCAGCAACAGGCAGATCGTCAAAGGAGGCCAAGAGGATGATCCAGGTTAACGTTGCCTGCAGTGTTGCACAAGAACATCTTCCCTTCACTAAATTCCAGTCCAAAATTCTTCCAAAGAAAAATGGCTTGAACGTAATGAAATGTTCAGTACAAGATGTTTCGCCCCTAAATTATTTGCACTTATAATTTAGATTTTGTTATATTTCATTTTTCTTTTTTTTTTTTTTAAGTTTAGATTTCAGCTCATTAAAGCTTTAAAGACTTTTTCAGTAAGTTACCTGTCTTGTACAATTCTGCTTCAAATAAAGAGCTTTGTTCAGTGGATTGATTAATTATTCAATATTCAGTATAGTCAACATTACCTATATGGACTGTTATTTAAAAAAACATGAATGTATAAAATGCAATGAGGTTGAAAATTTGTGTGCAAAAAGTTAGTCCAGAGCCCTGTAAGTGCTGGTTTGGGCTGGTTTTGCAGCCACAGGACCTGGCGCCTTGCAGTCAGTGAGTGTCCATGAACTCCTCTGTAAAGCAAGGTAAGGTGCCCTGCAAAAGTATTCGCACCCCTTGAATCATTCACATTTCACAACCACAAACGTTTGTGCGTGTTTTACAGGGGTTTTGGTGACACACCAACACAAAGTAGTGGATAGTTGTGAAGCGGAAGAAAAATCTTAAAAACTGTGGAATGCATTGGTCATGCTCACTGGGTCAGTGTTTTGTAGAAACAGTTGTCGTAGCAGTTACAGCAACAAGTCTTTTTGGGGCTGTTTGTTTGCACATCTGAAATAATGAAAATATACCATGTTTCATTATTAATAATAATAGTTAAATATTCACTTGTATTGGTCTGCTGCATGTTTCACAAATTGTTTGGGCAAAAGATGTCTGTGTGGGACAGATTAATGCAGCCGGACTGCTCTTTATGCAGTTAGACCAAAATGAAAAACACCATAACTAATTTTAAGTATTGTGCGATGTTATTGAACAAACAAAACTGACCATTAACAGCCACCAGAGAGCAGAAAATCATCACAGAGCCAATGAGACATTGAAGGAAAAACAAATTTTTAAAAACTGTCCTGTGTGCTCCTTATCCACGAGAGTTTTTTTTGTTTTGTTTTTTCTCCCTCAAAGTTGCCCAACAGGCTCAGTTTGAGGCACATTCATGTTGTAATGAATCATTATGGGATCACCTTGGTTTGCAATGTTTGGGTCAAGTAAGTAATATCCCTTGACTCCAATCTGTCACAGAAAGATTGGACTGAATATTGGGCTGGATTCCCACAGAGTTAAAGAGGACATGGGAAGTACTTATTTAAATAAAATGTATTATTATTTAATATTACTATTATAGTTATAACGCCATGGTTTTCAACTTATATTTCATGTCTACTCCACTGTCCAACACTCTCCATGATGACAGCCAGTAGCACAGGGCAGTCTGCACCACTTTTGCATCTGTAATCGATTCCACACACAACATGCCTACTAATTGCACATGCAGTTTTTATTTATTTATTTTTGCACAACCAATTTAATGCTCTTTATTTGGAATCTTATAAGATCAGGACCATAATGTTGGTCTTCATGATGCCTCTTCTCTAATGTTCTCAGGCAGGTGAGAAACAGAACAGCTGCATATACCAGATTACGTTCTGTTAACCGAAAGCTGCCATCTGCCATTTGGATTTTATTTGATGTTACCATTCTCAGTAAAGGTGAAGTTTTATTTGTAAAAAACTGTGAAAACCAGGTGTTGATGCTGACAATTGTCCCTTGATGTTATTGCTGATGAAGGATGTTTTACACGCCTCCTTTCATATGGAGGACTTTTGGAATACAGTGGAATGTTTCGTGGTTTTATTTTCTCAGCTTTAAGACCCCATATATACCAGATGGTTTTAATGGTGCACTCACATGTAAATATTTAGACTTGATGTGAGAACGCATGCTTTCTTCCTAGTGTCACTGATTATGCTGTTATTTAATTTGATTCTATCACATGTCCTCCTTCCTAACGCCAGGGTCACAGGCTCACGCTGCTGTGCGTCCTGGACTGTGCCGCTCATCTCCTGCCTGTGCCTGAAGATGTCCTGATGTGTTTCCTTAACCAGACAATCAAAGTGTTCACCAAGGTAAGTGCAGACGCTATGTATAGCCAACATTTGAAAATGTGCACTCTTAAGGCATTTTTTTTGTTCTCTCCAGACGGATCCAGCCTCAGACAAGAATGAGTCAGTGTACCAAACACTGAAAGCAATTCTGACTCCCATTCTTTATGAGCTGCATTACAAAGCTGTGAAGATGACTGAAGACTCTTGATCAGCTTCAACGCTGTTACATCTGACAGGATTTCAAGTCACAAACAGGGTTCACCCTCAACTGGGGGCATTACTACTCCTAAAGCCAGCTCCTTCCACCATATATTTTGGAGGTCTGCCAGTCTATGTAGTTTGAAGCTTTTTCACTGAGGGGTTTTAGAATTTTCTGAATGGACAATAACGACTGCCATTGCTAATGTTAATGTGCCACTGTGCTCAGCTTGAAACATCTGTCTGTTACTTATTTTACTCTAAGGGACTGCATGCTTGTAGTGTTTGACTTTTATGTGGCAGGAGGAAGACAAAGAAAAGCTTTATTTCTGCTAACAAGTAATGATATTTAAATCTGTCACAAACCTAAAGATGTTTTACACTATACAAATACTATACTATGACTTATTTATTCAAATCTTTATTTCAAACACAAGTATAGTTTAGCTAGAGTTTAGCAAATTGTACTTGATATAGAATATCAAGGCAGATGAGAAACGTTGGCTTTGTTTTGGTAATTCATATTGAACTGGCCACTGTGCTTTAGTTAATCTGTGCAACTGGATGTCCTTAATGTTATTTACAACATAAAACCTCTCAGTCTAATGTTCTGCTGTTGCAGAACTACCTTTCTCAGCTGGACCCTTTACCATCATCTGTTTTGTTTGTGTGTGTGTGTGTGTGTGTGTGTGTGTGTGTGTGTGTGTGTGTGTGTGTGTGTGTTTAGAGGGGACGAGCTGTGATAAATCAGAATACTGCCTCTCACCTCATGTGTCTCATGTATGGATCTAATGTTGCTTTGACCTGCTAGGAGGCTGACTGTGGGACACTGATGGAACATCTGGCAAATTTTACTGTGGCGATTTTTCAGTGACCACTAATTTTGTATTCATTCTAAAGGTTGCTTCATAAAGAAATAAATGCCTGACTTCCAAGTTGTGTGGACTGATTATTCCCAAGCGTTAGCTGGGTTTATTAATCAGCTGAAAAGTAAAAAGAAAACAAAGTGAGCTGTTGCACAATCATTTATCCATTGTCTGTGCCATAGTACCAGAGGTCTTCAAATCCAGGCCTTGAGGGCCAGTGTCCATGACCGTTTAGATGTGTCCCTGGTCCCTGTATCAAATGGCT
The DNA here is from genome assembly GCA_014839685.1 of Anableps anableps. NCBI lineage: Eukaryota > Metazoa > Chordata > Actinopteri > Cyprinodontiformes > Anablepidae > Anableps > Anableps anableps. The sequence continues at coordinate 39,766,558 of CM026069.1, forward strand.
GAATTACCTCCTTAGAATGCAGCCAAGTTCTCCAGAGTCCTGCTAATGGCCTCATTATTTGACTCTGGTGTGCTGAAGCAGAGATGCATCTAAAAGGTGTAGGACACCGGCCCTCGAGACCTGGATTTGAAGACCCCTGGTCTATACCCACTTGTCCATGTAAGATCACAGGGGGGATGGTGTCTATCTCCAGCTGTCATTGGGGGGCAGGGGGGGGGGACCCTGGACAGGTTGCTAGTCAATGTGATAAACACTGAACAAAAATATAAACGCAACACTTTTGTTTTTGCTCCCATTTTTCATGAGCTGAACTCAAAGATCTAAAACATTTTCTATGTACACAAAATAACTATTTCAAATATTGTTCACAAATCTGTCCAAATCTGTGACAGAGAGCACTTCTCCTTTGCAGAGATAATCCATCTCACCTCGCAGGTGTGGCATGTCAAGATGCTGATTAGACAGCGTGATTATTGCACAGGTGGGCCTTAGGCTGGTCACAATATCCTTCCAGCAGGATAATGCACCCTGCCACTAAGGAAATATGGTTAAATAGTTTGGAGCATTGACTTGGCCCCCATATTAAAATATATCAGTCTAACCAAGCATCTGTAGGATCTACTGGACAAACATGTCCAATCCATGTAGCCCCTTCCCAGCCTCCAGGACTGAAATGATCTGTTGCTAACATCTTGGTGCCACAGTACACCTTCAGAGGTCTAGTAGAGTCCAAGCCTTGACAAGTCAGGTCTGTTCTGACACAAAAAGAGGGGCCAACATACAATCAGACGCATGGTCATAATGTTCAGGGTGTCTGCACATCCTTAAAAAGTCTTAAATTCATGTATCTAACATTAAGGCCTTAAAATTTCTTAAATTCATAAAACAACATCCAAGTTGGCCAACAGGTCTTAAATATTGTCGTGACAGGACTATTTTATTTCATATTCTGTGTGTATTTTTTTTTTTCTCTCTGGACTTTTCTGACAGGCAAAAGTTTGAGTCGCGCACAGATGTCATCATTGCGTTCTGTTACTCAAGACAGTTGAGGCCATAGACATTTGACATTAACACATATATAATGTCTATGGTTGAGGCTACTGGTAACTAGCTGCTAATGTACCCTTGTTAGCTAGCTATGACAGAGACACTCAAAAGTCATCGCCACTCAGAGTGAAACCCAACACGGGATGCGACAGCAACAAAAGTTGAATCTATTTTTTCACATTTTTTTTTGTCTTTATGTGGAAGAATACACAAACAATAATAAAAAAAAAAAAACATGTTTGTGTTGCATCATTTGTTGTTCCATTTTTTTTTTAAATGAACTAAATTACATGGCGGGAGGGGTCATGTGCAGTCTTTTGGAATCTATATCTAAGGGTGTTGAGAAAGAATGGGGCAACATAAACCCAAGCAGAGTGCATATAGAATCAATGGCTAAAAACAAAGACCTCATCCTCATCACAAATGCAATAATAAAAAGTCGGATCTGACAGGTTTTACATATTCAGTCCATTTACTCCAAACTGAATAAAATGCATCTATTTGCACCTTGAGTGAATAGGACAGTTTTACCGGTATGAATATATCATGTGCTGCGTCAATCCAGTCATCAGTGCTGGGTGGTTTTTAACCACTTTTTGTTGTTTATGTTATTTTTTATCATGTGTATTCCAGTGGTGTAGTCAGGTCTCCTAGATATATGATCTCCCACTTAAAGGGAATGTTTGAGGTAAATATATTCTTAATATGTTTATGTAATTTGATCCAGTAATCTTGAATAACTTCACAACTCCAGAAAATATGATAGCGATTGGCTTTTGTGGTACCACAGAGTCTCCAACAAGCCTCTCCTGAGCCCTGATATTGTTTTTGTGCTGGTGGCACGAAAAACCTCATAACGTTCTTCCATTCGAATTCTCACCATGAAATCCACTGTATTTGAGATATTATTTCCCAATTTTCTACAGGTATTTTCACATTCACTTTTTTCCACTTCTTCTTAATGCAATCTGTGTTTTCTTGTTTAGATAGTTGCCTTGTGATTATTTTAGTGCATGGTTTTCTTCAAAAATTGAGAAAAACACTTTGACAAATTCAAAACCCCTACTGACATGTACCTCTCTCAGATTCTGATTATAGTATTGTCTAATTTGCAGGTACATATAGAAGTCCTCCTTTTCCAGACCATGTTTATTTCTCAGACTCAAAGCTCTGGAATGCCCCCTTATGAGTAATTGAGGAATAGGTGAATAACCTCTTTGAGATCAGTTTTTTTTAAAGCCTACATCATTCTTGTTGGGTATAAAGTCTGAGTCATAAGCACATCATCTCAAAATTTGATTTGTGTCACCTAATTTGCATAGTTTAGTGGTCTCGTGCCATGACTTTTGTAAGACTTCTTGCATTGGGTAATCTGAGATGGCCAATTGGGTCTGTAATTTTTTTATCCAAAAGTATGGCTGTTATTGGAATGTCTTTTACACTTGTGCCTCCTATATCTTTCCAACCTGGTGAGATGATTGGTGAGCACAGGCAGGCTAGTGGTCTAAGCTGGGCACCAAACTAATATTCTTGAATGCAAAGGAAGTCCATTCCTCCCTTTTCTTTACTTAGCTGTAGAGTTTTGTATCTAACTCTGGGTTTTTTCCCCTGCCATAAAAACCTAGATATTAATCTATCCCAATCTGAAAAATATTTCTGGGGTACTTCAACTGGGTGACATTGGAAAAAGTGTAGTAAACAAGGGAGAATTTTCATTTTGGTAGACATAATTCTGGAACTAAAGGTCAGAAAGGGAACCTCATTCCACCTCTGTATGTCTGATTTTATTCTCACATTTAGAGGACAATAGTTTTCTCGTATCCATTGACTAAGGTGTTTTATGAACAGAGCAAAGAGGAGTGGCGACACACAGCACCCTGTCTTGTGCCTCTCCTCAAATTAAATGGTTTAGTGAGATCACCACTGATTTTAGTTCTGGCTGTAGGTCTGTCATAAAGTGCTGCAATCATTTCAATTACATTAGTGTGAAAACCAAACATTGTCAAAACTTTGTACAGGAAAGACCATCTTACACAGTGGAATGCCTTTTCAGTGTCTAGGCTGACTAGAAGTAGTTCCAGTTTTATTTGTGTGGCTTGGCTCACAACGTGCAGTATCCTCCTGATATTATCCTGCGCCTGTCTTTGTCTTATAAAACCTGACTGGTTCTTGTAAATTAGTCCTGGTAAAAAGAGTTCTAATCTTTTAGCGGGTGAACAATTTATAGTCAGTATTTAATATACTAATTGGACAGTAATTCCCACACTCCATTCTGTCCTTCGTTTCCTTAGGAATAATGGAAGTTATAGCTTCCCTCCACGATAAGGGGATTATTCTGTGTTCCAGTATCCAGTGAAATGTTTTTAAAAGAATGGGACCTAATTGATCTGTCATTCATTTGTACCATTCTGGGGGAAAACTGTCAGATCCAGGTACTTTCCCTCCTGTTAACCTTCCAATAGCTGTGTATAATTCCTCTTTTGTTATTTTAGAACATAAATTCTTAATTTGATTTTGGGTGACCTGTGGCAGGTGTATTGATAATAAAAAGCATGGATTTCCAGATTATTATCCACTTGAGCTTGCATGTATAGCTCTCTATAATTGTCTTCAATTTTTGAATGTTCCCCAGGTCTGTTTCTATTGCTTTTGTTGATTGTTTTTTTATTTTATGAGTTGTTCTTTCTGCTTGCTGTTTTTGTAGCCTATATGACAAAAGCTTCATAGATTTCCACCCTGTCTGGTAATTTTGCTGTTTTGTGATTACTAGCTTTTACTGGTATTTCTAATGTGTTGACCATATCTATTTCTTTTTTAAGTGTGTAATCTTTGCTCTTGTGCCACCCTTTAGGGTTTCTGAATGCTCTCTTTCCAGTTTCTCTAACTCTTCCTCCAATGTCTTCAGTTTTTGCTGTCATATTCTTTTTTTGTAGGAAGAGATTGATGTAATTCTACCTCTAATCACCGGCCTTTAGAGCATCCCATGTATTGCAGAATTAACCTTATCACTGTCATTGTTTTCCAAATATAGTTCAAATTCACTCTTTAATTTTTCCCTAATACTTAAATTATTGAAGATATTTGAATTAAGTCTCCAGCAGCTAGAATTAATTTTGTCGTCCAACTGGATTATCATAGAGACAGGGTTGTGGTCTGAAATAGTAGCAGTCTGAAAGATATGTTGCGTTTTTGTAATCTGTGCAGGTCATTTTTGAACATGAAAAAATAATCGATACAAGAGTGAAGTTTGTGTGTATATGAGTAGTGTGTATAGGTTTTTTCTGATGGATTCACTTCCCTCCAAATGTCAACTATTCCTAGTTCATTCATTAACGTATTAAGTTTAATGTGAATGTGAATGTTTTAGACTTTGAATTCATTGTTAGTAGAGTCCAGCCTTGGAGTCCAGCCTTGACAGATATCGAAATTCCCACCACATATTACAGTTCCCTGGCTTTTTGTTGTCATAATTATCTTGTGGTTTTTCCAGTTGAAGCCCTTCCTCCACCAGGCTGTACAAAGTATTGTTTCTTTGGTTTTAAAGCCTAAAAACTTGACAATTATGAAGCGCGGCAGAGTACTCTCTGGTGGCTTTGGTCCCACTGAATGATGCGCTCTTTCAGTTAGCAGATCAGGCTCACCCTCTGCTTGCCCCGGAACGTCACAAAGCAAACCATCCACAAACACAATCATTGTCAGCGAGTACTTCTCTGCCTCCTCAGGTATGCCGTAGATCCATACATTCTCACGTCTCAAACAGCTTTCCACGTCCTTCTGCCCCTCCTCCATCCTCTGGTGTAACTTTAGCATTTTTGTTATGACCTCCTCGATAGTTTGAATTTTCATACAACTCTTCCTTCTACTTTCTCCATCCTGGCATTTATTTTGACAATCTCCTCTTTAATGGCCTCGAGCTGTCCGTTGATTTCTTGCCGAAAACCTTCTATTTCTTGCTGTATCACATCCAGGTCCGACATTTCTCCACTTCAGGTTAGCTTGCCTGAAGTCTCTGCTACTTGTGAGCTTTAGCTGCTTTGCAGGCTTGCTCAGTTTGCTACGTGCTTCAGCAGGTTGATTCTTAGTCGATATTTTGGTAGAAATGTGACACCCTTCCTATATTATCTCAGTGAGTTTGTTTATTTCTCGCTTAATATAAGAGTATTTTAGCAATTTCTCAGATTCTGTCGAGAGCACTCCACTTACGCTGCCATCTTGTGGGTGGTCCGACTGGAAGTCAAAAGTTGAACATTTTGTAATCTTCTTGTGTCGTATCACAAGCCCATGTGTGCACATCTATGTGTACGAGTGCAAAACTTCACATACACGATTGTCATCGGTTGCTTGGTTGGAGGAGGTCAGGTGATTGTCACCTCATCATTGAATGGAAAGGGAGCGATGTTGCCTTCCGTGTGTCTAGGCCATTACACACAAATTTAACCCCAGTTGGCTGGACAACATTCGTTTTCACTACTGCCTCAGTTTTGTTGCCAACTGACATGAGGCTAGGTGCATTCTGTGCAAAAAAAACTCCAAAACTTTTAGGCTTGGCACTTTGAGGGTTAAGACTGTAGAGAGTCAAATGGAGTGTGAGAAGAGGAAGAATAAACAGCCTTTATTGTCCCACATAGGGGAAATTCAGGTCAAACAGCAGCAACAGATATAAAGTTTCACACAAACAATTAAAAAAAACCCAATATTATTATTATTATTATTATTATTATTATTATTATTATTATTATTATTATTAATAATAATAATAATAATAATAATATACTGTAGAAGACTAGCAGAAAATACTGTACAGTTATTAGAAATAGGCATATCAGACTCACGTTCCTAGGGCTACTCCTCCACAGTCTCAATGTCCAAACCCTGGATGTTCACCGGTGATGTCTGTATGGACTTCATGCAAACATCGATCACCATCTCCTTTGTCTTGCTGATGTTGATGTGAAGCTTGTTGACCTTACACCATCTCCTTGTATTTCAGGTCATTCCCATCAGATACATAGCCTATGTTTGAAGACCGAGGTGTAGAGAGAGGAAAGGAAAGAGGAGAGAATTGTTCCCTGAGGTGTACCAGTACTGCAGACTACCACATCAGACACACAGTCATGAAGCCTTACATACTGTGTTCTGTTGGTGATATAGTTGATGGTCCAGGCACCCAGCTGACGGTCCACACGAGCTAGGTCGAGCTTCCCCTTCAACAGGGTTGGTTGAATGGTTGAATTCTCATAATGCTCCCAGGGTTGTCCAGGTGAGAGAGGGATCTGTGCAGCAGGTAAATGACAGCGTCATCTACCCTAATACCCCAATGATATGCAAACGGCAGGGGGTCCAGTTCACAGTCCATAGTCATCTTGAGGTGGTTCAGCATGATCCTCTCCAGGGTCTTCATCAGATGAGAGGTCAAGGCAACTGACCTAAAGTAATTTGGCTCCCTCAGGTTTGAAGCCTTGGGAACTGGGACCACGCAGGAGGTTTTCCACAAGATGAGTACCCTCTCCAGGCACAGGCTCAAGTTGAAGATGTGCAGCAGGACATCACAGAGCTGGTCTGCACAGTCCTAGAGCAGACTGGAGCTGATTTGATCAGGGTCATCTGCCTTCCTTGTTTTGATCTTTCTTAGCTCCCTCTTCCCCTGATCAGTTGCAATGTGAAAATAGGGTTGTGGGAGGTCAGAATTGTCAGAGGAGAGGGGGGCAGGTGCAGTGTCTTTTCCCTTTCTCATAACCCACTTTCCTGTCACTTTACTGTCAAATAAATCCTTCATTGTGTGACATAATGATCAATAAAATTTCTTCTCATAGTGAACACAACAATGTGTAAAGTGGTGTGTATGAATACTTGTATGTAAGTGCAACTGTTAATGAAAAACAATAGATTTTCTCCAGAAGGTGGCAGCACTGTGGCTGTGAGGTGAGGAAGTGGGCAGAAGCAGGGACTCAAGAAGCAGTTGGACAGTGGAGGAGCATTTTTCCATGACAGTCAGTCAGGTGGGTGGACAGAATTATTTAAACATGGAACATTTAGGTTCATAGTAGTTTCTAGTTGGAATTATGCTCTGATATTGACCTTGATAAAAAAAAACGTGGGTCTTCTTCTGGCCGGAAGAGCGGCTCCGGTACTTTAATGCGAGCTTTTCTGTTCTGGACACCCATGCTGGACGGAGATGCTAGCAGTAAGTGTTAGCTAGCAGGTAATTATGAGTTGGTTAGCGGGGTTCGGCTGAGAATGTGGCGCTGCTGTAACTGCGGGTTATACCTCTGGACTATATGCTTCACTTTGAAGGTTTTCTATAACAGATAGGGACTCTTTCAGTAATAATTGTGGCTCGTTTCCTCTGTCACCATGGCTGATGGTTGGGTTAGCTTGCTAGCTTCCTTCGCCGTTGTAGGAGGGATTCAGGTTGGAAGGTGGAGAAGCTGCTGGGTGTTCCGAGGAAGTACGAGGCGGTTAGAGGAGCCTCCTTCTTCCTAACGGACATTAATTATACGAGTTAAAGGAGGAAAAACGGAACATTGCAATTAAAACATCAGTCCCACAGTGGGAATTGTGGTAAAAGTTAGTTTTTCAGAAACGTGTACACGAAAAAGTACTTTTTTTTTTTTTTAACTCCACATAAGCATTATCTTTTCAGGAATAATGTTGAATGATGCTGATATAGAAGAAAACGTTCAATAATTTGTCTGTTAATCATCATTCTCGGTGTTTTTCTGTTTAGTGATAGGCTTTTCCCCCAGCCATGTCTGAGCTGTAATATTCTAGGCAGGGCTTCACAATATTAGGAAATCATGCCAACATTGTTGGATATTGCAATGATACTGAGTTAGATATGGGCAAATCCACATGTTTCTCACTGCTTCCTGTCTTAACTGTTATGATGATGATTCTTCTAACACCTGAGACGTCCAGCATCTGCTGCAGTGATGGTCCATCCAACAGGCTGATTACATTATGTAACATTATGGAATATAATAAGTGGAAATTACATTGCAAACATCCCTTTTTGGCATTATTGTTGCACACAGTGGAAATATATTTATGAGATATGGTCCAGTCCTACCAGAGGTTGCGCTGGACTTTTTCATTGTCTGTTATTTTGACTTACAGGGTTTTAAAAAATCCAATCATAATCTAGTTTTATCCATTAACTTTTTAAAAAGATGATGTTAACGTATTCACTTTCATTTAATTTTTGTTTGGTTTAAATAATATTCAGTCCAAGCAAGCTGAATAGATAATCCACATGGTGCCATCGCAGATGAATACAGGTAACTCTTTCTCCACAGTGACAGAAACCACTGACTGTTGCTACATCAACTATATATAAACAGTGAAATCAAACAATTGCACTGAGTTAGGAACCATTTACCTGCTGTGGCCTGAACTTTCTCCCGGTCCACATGGATCAGAATTGCGTGTTTGTGCAAAACCAAATGTCTCGAGGTGTTAATGTTGCTCTGGAGGCTGAATCCGTGCTCTGGCGCCACGCCAAATGACAGACAGCCTTCAGATTTTTCTGTCGCCATTTAAAAAAGACAGTCAAAGATGGAAAATAGTCAGTTAGCGCAACTCCTGAGTCTTACTTACATGCAGTTACTGGAGGACCTCGTCAAAGAGACACTGTCACAGTAGGTGTGTTTAACAGTGTTTAACATATTCCTCTACAAACTCAGACACTTGTTCAAGGAGTCTGTGGGCCACAGAATGACATGCAGGGTTTCTACAGTCTTGAAAAGTCTGGAATTTGCTTTTGTCAAGTCTCGATAACTATGGTAAAACATAAAAAATGTTCAGGTTAATTCCTCATTCTGTTAGTTGAATGTTAAAATGGGAATTTATGAAAATAATGATTTATTTACATGCATTTAAATAGAAATGTCATCATGTTTGATTTATTGCATCAGATGTTTACTTTTCTTACCAATTTTAACTCACTGATTGGTTTAGTTATTGATGCCAAACAATTTAAAAAGTCATTTCACTACTTTGTAGGCATTTAAACCCTCTGAGATCAGCGCTTTAACCAGACAATAAACGGGGTCTGGTTTAAGACCCAAACAATCTCTGGTTCTCCTAGTTCCTGAACTTTACAAATATGAGATGTGTTTTAAAGAGTCTGTGTGTGTAACGTAGGGAAACTCAGTCCTGACTGGACGAGTCGACACATTTTAGAATAGAGCTGATCTAAGTTGGTGCAACATCTGGAAGAACGTCTCTAACCTTTAAGATATGTCAGAAAAGGTGGGGCCCTCTGATTTCTGGAATGAGGAAAATGTGGAATTGCAGAATTTAGCAAAGGGAGTGGAATTCACTTGAAAACATGGAATCATGTAGGATTTGTTCATCTTGCTGTGAGTGAAGCTGGGTGATAGTTTCTGTTGCTGCAGCGGCTTTCTGTAGGTTCTGTCACCGCTTTAGGCTTAGGCTCAGTTGTCTTCTCAACACACACACACACACACACAGCACAGGTACAATCATGCAAAGATTATGGATCCAGCCGGGCTGTCAGAGGGGGGCTACTCCCCCTCATCATCCATACCTGATGTTTGCTTGGTGGGGTGTGTTAGGGATGATGATAACTATGGGATCATTTCAGTTTCCCTTTGGTTCTAGGAATGTTCTGTCAGCGGTGTAGACATAAACAAGCATTTGCTAGTGGAAGAGGTTGCAGATTGAAGCCTTTTTCTCCAGTTAGCCTCACTGTTCAGAGGTTTTCTTCTGGTTCCACAGCTGTTCAGTCCCAAATCCATTTCCTTTCACTATTAAACACAACCCTGAGTTCTACTGTTGTTTTTCATGATGATTCAGGATTTTATTTTATTTTTTTTTGTGACCATATCTTGTCCTCAAAGATGACGGTTCCCCACTGTCCCTCCAGGTTTAATGATGCGTTGGACAATTCTGTACCCAATATTAGTGGTTTCTGCATCTCCTTAGATGTTTCCTTTGCTTGATGAATGTGGGTGATCTGACCCTTCTTCAACAGATCAACATCTTTTCCATGACCACAAGATGTTTCTGTCTACAAGGTTGTTTAAGAAATGAGAAGCTGCTCATCACAGCATCAGCTGTGGGTAAACAACTTGTTGGCAGCTGAAAGATGATCATCCATGCAGTAATTATCCAATATTTGGTTCCTACCTCAGTTTATTCCAGGCAGTATATATCAACAATGCTTAAAGTGACTAAGTATTTAGGTGTGTTTTGTTATTGGATTGTTCCTGCTTTGCATGCCAATGATAAAATAATACTTGACAAACAGACCACAGTTTGTGAGGCTGAAGGACTGTGTGTGTAGCCAGCTGGTCAGCAGCACAGGAGCACCACAGGGGACTGTACTCTCACCATTCCTTTTCACTCTGAACACTTCAGACTTCCAGCACAAGTCAGACTCCTGTCATCAACAGAAATACTCAGATGACTCTGCAGTTGTCGGGTGGATCAGAGATGGACAAGAAGCTGAGTACAGAGAGCTGGTGGACCGCTTTGTGTCATGGTGTGGAAACAATCATCTCATCTTGAATGTGAACAAAACAAAGGAGATGATTGTAGATTTCAGGAGAAACAGGGTCAGATCAAACCCTATTTCCATCATGGGAGAAGAAGTGGAGGTGGTTGAGGAATATAAATACCTCGGTGTTTATCTGGACAAGAGACTGGACTGGAGACTCAACAGTGAAGCATCTACAAGAAAAGACAGAGTAGACTGGACTTCTTGAAGAAGCTAAGATCCTTCAAGGTTTGCAGCAAGATGTTGCAGATCTTCTATAAGTCTGTTGTTGAGAGCCTCATCTCCTCTGCCATCATCTGTTGGGGCAGCAGCATCAGAGCCAGGGACCTAAAAAGGCTCAACAACCTGATAAAGAAGCTGGTTCTGGTTCTGTTCTGGGGACGACTGTGGAACCTCTGGAGTTGATGATGCAAAGAAGGATTTTGCATGAAATCAATAAAATTATGGACAATCCTGAACATCCTCTTCATGAGACTGTCATTGGAAAACAGAATCTCTTCAGTCAGAGGCTTCTTCAGTTTGGTTGTAAAACAGACTGCTACAGGAGATCTTTCCTGCCTGCAGCCATCACCATCTATAATAACTCCTTGACTAAATGAGTTACATCAACATTTAATTTCCCTTTGGGATAAATAAAGTGTTTTTGAATTGAATTTGAATTAGTCAGTTGAATGAGTGACTTGCGACAGTAGATGCTTTGTGCACAGAATCATCATATAATGTGTGATATTTAGTCATATTTTTTAGCACAGGAGTTCTTATAAAATAACTACAATCATAAAGGGTTATCTAACATTTTACTAGTGTGCCCTCTAGTGGTGTAAATTGTGATCACAGATATATTTCTGCAGTGAGGAGGCGGCGTTGAGTGTTCCTGAACCCTACAGTGGACCTCAGCGATACACTTGGTGTTCTGACTTCATTTCTCTGCTTTCCGTCTGTTTCTGCAGGATTGCTGCTCTCCCAGCTCATCTGGGATCAGTTTGGGGGATGTTTTTGGACTTCCAGCATGAAACGAAGCAGCATCTTTGTCAGCACAGTGGGATGAGGTAGTAGGTTGTATAGTTTTAGGGTCATACCCGCACTGGGAGATAACTATTCAACCTGCTGTCTTTCTCAAGGTGCTGCACCTCCATCTGAGCTGTGAAAGAGTTGCTGCTCATCTCAACTGGACCCAGATGCTGCTTTTCTCATCAGATTGTTGTTCAGCTGCTCCCTCAGTGTGAGGTAGTAGATTGTATAGTTTTAGGGTTGTGATTGTTGCCCTGTTTAGGAGATAACTATACAACCTACTGCCTTCCCTGAAGAGTGGGAAACCATCCCTCTGGCAGGGCACGTTTAGACCTTCAGCAGCACCATGGATCAGAACTTCAGTGTCACAGAAACTGTTTCCAAACTTATGGAGAAGTTGTTCTACGATGTTATGTAGTGTGACCTATAATTAGATGCTGTGTTTTATCAGTCTGAAGTGTGACGACCTGGCTCAGAGGCCACAACAAAGCAGGAGACCACCATGTAGAAGAATTTTCTAAAGTCCATATTTATTCAAAACAACCTAAGGTTAAAATCAAAGTTTCGAATATGGAGTGTTAAATCAGTGGTGTCTGGTGTGCATGAGTGGACAATGAACACACACACACACACACACACATATAAAGTGCTGTAAGGTGCAATCAGAAATACAGAAAGCAAAAGGCAGCAGCAGACCTGTGGAGGAGAGCAGTGACAAGTTAGTTTGCAGTCATGGTTTAAACAACTGAAGGCTTTACCAGGTGTCCCAGGTTAGCAGTTAATGCAACATGTTAAAGGCAATCTAGTCACAAGGATCCTGCAGGGGTTGGAACACCAGCTCAGTGCGGAACAGACAGAAGTCATTGCTTGTATCCCAGCAATGCAGCTTTCCTGATCTTCAGCCACACGGGATACGGGGGGAGAGCTAAACCTGCTCGCTGCCCTCGAACAGAAAACTGACTGCATCTAACCTGCTGAAAGCTTTGATCTTCAGAAGGCTCATGGTGTCTGGAAGGAGCAGTCACTCAACAGCTGATGTAGCAGTAAAAATAAAGTCATCTTGAAAAAACCCCCAGCATCAGATTTGAGAATGTTTTCTGATCTCATGACTGGTACCAACCTGAAAACAGAAACGCTGCCTGGGTAGACGTCTGTGGTGATACCGAGCCGGGCAGCGTAATCCCGTAACAACAGCTCTGCGTTTCAGACAGCAAATCCTTTTAAACCTAAATTCAGCTTTAAAGACTGCATAAACTGGCCTGAGAGTCACTGTTCAGCGCTTCGTTTGGACCACGTCAGCTCAAGTTCTCACCAGATCAATGGCTGCCTCTCTGAGGAACTCAACAATGTAAATATCTGCTTATTGATCTGTGGAGCACTGATGCTTCTGGACCTGAGCTCCTCTAACCTGTGACCTGGGAAGACATCAGTGCTCTTGTCGCTCTGGGGTCCCAGGCCCAGAGCAGCATCGTGTCTCTGCTGCTCAGCTCTGGGATAGCCTGAATGAAAACCTGAGAGGTGCAGAAACTGGTGGTTTCTTTAAATCAGGACAAAAAAATTGGACTGCAGCTCTGCTGGAAAGGCAAAAGCTGGGTTTATCAATAGGGAGCAGTTTATCTGCGTTAATGAGTGCTTTACTGCTTCTTCATGCTTTCATGTGACCATTCTTTAAACAATTTGGATTAATATACTTTTTAGAAATAAACCTGTCATCTGTTACAGCTGTGTGTGTGTGTATATATATATATATATATATATATATATATATATATATATATATATATATAGATATATATAGATATATATAGATTTTTTTTTTTTTTTTTTTTTTTTTTTTTTTCACCCTTGGCATTCAGACAATTATTCCAGTTGTGCACTGCCAGACAGCACATGTTAACAGGTGTGTTTTTGCGCCTGTACTTTTAAATGTGACCAGTAGGTAGCGGCATTTCTCTTCTACCCTCACTGGATTTGATGGGTCAGGAGTGTTAGGCCCCATCTTGCAAATTAGCAATCCGTGTATCAGTTAATGTAAACCCTGATCATTGGTTTATTTTACGGTTCACTTAAAAGTCAAGAAGTATTTCAGCAGAATGTTTTTAAGACACCTCAGTCTGAAACTGTTTAAACCTTTAAATGACGCGTCTATCAGTAGAACGGTGGTTCCCTGAAAAGTAATCAGACTTTCCAGCTCCGAAACAAAGATCACAGGTTTTGTACAAATAGTTAAAAATCAGTGAGAAGCACATGTTTTATTGAAGGCAGGGCAACCAGAACGTTCCATAGACAGTAAATGTATCGATAGTTGGTTCAATAGTTTCCCAGCAATTGTTCTCACTTGTTGGTGAGCAGAAGGTTGAGGCATGGTCTCAGTGAAAGCATCACATTTTACACTTGTTTAACTGAACATAAAGTGTTTATTAATATCTCAGTGCTGACAGAGCTTCAATATTCCTGAGCTCACATTCCTTAATAAAGTGTTGAGAACCAGTCCACTAATCAAAGTATTCCCATTACACCTCCGGACTTGCATACGTTTTGATGGGATTTTATGTCACAGACCAACACAAAGTACTGATATGTGTTTCTCAACATTATGTAGAATAAAAACAACTGAATAGTGTGGTGTGCAGTTGTATTCAGTCTCCTTTATTGCCCTAAAATAAAAGTCAGTGCAATCAAAGGAGTTTATGGGTGAAAATGTTTTTGCACTTTGACGTTTTTGGCTGGATGTTTAGGTGAGCTGTCCTCCTGGAAGGTCTTCTGCAGCGTCGAACAGCTTTTCTTCCTGGATTGCTCTGAATTTAGTTCCACCCATCTTCCCACCAACTTTGACCAGCTTCCTTGTTCCTGCTTAAGACAAGCAAACCAACAGCATGATACTACCACTCCCATGTTTTTACCACGGCTATGGGTTCAGGGTGATGTGTGGTGCTAGTTTTCTACTGTACATAACGTTTTACATGAAGGCCAAATAGCTCTGTTTTGTCTCTAATCAGAACACATTCTTCTACATGGCTTGTGGGAAACGGGAATCAGACCTTCTGGATTTCTTTTAGCAGCTTTCATCTTGTCACTTTTCCAAAGCCATATTTGTTGAGTGCATGACTAATTGTCCTTTCAACAGATTCTCTAACCTGAGATGTGGATTCCTGTAGTTGCTTGTGGCTGCTTCCTCTGATTAGTGCTATCCTTGCCCGGCCTGTGAGTCCAGGTGGACGTCCACGTCCTGCAGGTCTGCAGGTGCTCCATCGTCTCCATGTTCCGATGATGATCGGAGCTCTGGGAGATGATTGGAGCTTGAGATGTTGTTGTAGAACCTGACCTGTCTGGTTGCTGGGTTCCTTGGTCTCCATGGTGCTGCTTGTTCTCTGATGTTCTCTACAGGAACCTCTGAGGCCATTACACAACAGCTGGATTTCATTCATGGGCACCAGAGTTCAGAGGGCTGAATACTGAAGCGCGCCATGCTTTTCGAATGTTGATTAGTAAAAAAATGTTAAAAACCATGTGTCATTTTCCTTCTGCTACTTTGTGTTGGTCTGTCACATAAAGTTGACTGAACAAATGGTTGTAATGTGACAAAGACGTGTTTAAAGCATTGAACACATGAAGTTAATGATAGAATAGCAATCTCTAGCTAATTCCTCCATATATATGTTTTGCTCTTCCTGTACTCAGTGGAGGCAGACACTTTTCTTTTTCTTTCTCCCGCACCCTCCTAGTTTTTTTTGCAATCTCAAACTATCCTGTCAAGGATAAAGTGTGAAATATAATTTTTTTTCTCTCCACTTACCTAATGTGGTCCTTCTTTTCTCATCTAATGGAAGGACAGCGCCTCTCTGTGACGGATGCAGCCTCAGATGCCTGTCTACCCATGTCTTATGTTTGTTTTTTGTTCTCTTGGGTGGATCTCTCAACATGAACCCACTGAGCACAAAGCGAACAGGTGGGCTTAAGAGAGCTGCACACTCGCACATGAACACCTCTTCTCTCACAAGGTGTGCTGCAGGAAGTGGCCTTTTTTTCCACTTAAGCACCTGGCCCTCAAAATGTCTGTGGATGTCACTGATCTAACTTATCTAATCAGCTGATCTTTGATGTATGGAAGCTTGAATATTTAAACTAACAGAATCCTACACTAATTATACTGACTCCTTCAATAAATTAGAATATTATATTAGTTTAGGAATTTTATCACTAAGCAAAACATAAATTAATTACATACAGATAGATGTTTGAAAGCTTTTATTTCTGTTAATTGTGATGGTTTTTTGCATAAAGTAAATGCAAACATATTTAAAAATAAAATATTACATCAGATCAATAAGAAAACTATTTTTAAAAACAGAACTGTGGACTTAATGAAAAGTATGTGTAATACCTGCTTAAAGGTTGTCATTTTCTAAAGGTATTTTTAATCTGGCAAACGAGACTCATCGGATGTATATTCTAATATTGTAATATATTGAATATGACTGTATCATCCATCCATCTATTTATACCTACCTAACCTTGCAGGGTCAGGACCTTTTTGCTGCAAGGCAGCAGTGCTATATTATATTATATTATATTATATTATATTATATTATATTATATTATATTATATTATATTATATTATATTGGTTTTGGTGTGCCACAGTGTGGCCACCTTTTGCTAAACTTTCCCGAGTCGGCCCTGGTTGGGACGCTTGGTGAAACGGGGGCTGATGCAGGAACTGCGCTCCGCGGCCTTGGCGCTTCCAGCCCGGCTGCGCGTCTCTGTGGCGCCTCGGGTCAGAAGCGCGTGGGGCTGTACGGCTGTGAGCGCGCGCGGTTCGGGGGCAGATCCTCAGCAGAACACGCCCTGATAGAAAAGGTAGACCCACGCAGAGTGAGGCACAGACAGACGTGAACGTTCATCTGCATCACACAGCGAGCGGCCGGAATCAGCCGTCCCAATGCCCCCTCCGCAGGCTCCCATAACCGGACTCCCACCGAATCAGATCGGCACAGGCCTGCTGCCACTCGCCGTGGATTTATTGTGGACCGACGGCTCGGAACACCTGGACATCCTGAAGGAGGTATCTGCAGCGGCAGAGGATTAATCCCACCATGAGCAGGAAGACCCGGCGCTGGATTTTCCATTTTTTCCTCTGCCTTGGAGTAGTTTATCTGAGAATCGGGTGAGTTCCAGATGTCCTGTGGCCTGGTTGTAATGATCTGCCTGGTACAGACAGTGGGTTGGGGTCAGGACCAGCGGGGTGTGCAGCACCTGCTGGACGCATGTTTACCTGCATCTCCCCCCCATCACAGGGGTCTGTCGTCGGTGGTCGCGCTGGGAGCCAGCATCATCTGTAACAAGATCCCGGGCCTGGCCCCCCGCCAGAGGACGATCTGCCAGAGCCGACCCGACGCCATCATCGTGGTCGGAGAGGGGGTCCAGACAGGCATCAACGAGTGCCAGTTCCAGTTCCGACACGGCCGCTGGAACTGCTCGGCCCTGGGGGAGAGGACTGTGTTTGGAAAAGAGCTCAAAGTGGGTAGGTAGCTGGGAAACATCTGCCTCCCCAGGCTGGGCTGGTGTTTTCCCCGCATGGAATGAGGAATTATCGTCCCACATCTGAAAAACGTTTCTGTTCACATGAACATGACATGATGCAACAGAACAACATAAAGTTCCAGAAATGCATGAATAAAAAGAATCACTGTGATTGCACTAATATGTTTTGTTCTACATTAATAAGCTGGCGGTGTCTCTCAGCAGAAATAAGAATAAAACATGATGCAGAGAGGTAAATTTTCCAAATTTGGTCCAGAGGAAACATTCCTGGGAGGCGCTCGACCCGCTGACCTCTGGACAAATGTCTGCAAGTCTGAAGCTGAGGCTGGCTGCGTCTGCTCTGTGGGGAAGTGAGCTTCGTATCTGCTGGTGTCTGTGGGATAAAGCTGGAGGCGATGCTTCGCTGCAGACAGCGGAGCAGAAACATTCCCCAGCTGTCTGGTCCTTTAACGTCCCTCCTGTCGTCTGGATGGACGGTCCAGCGATCCGGTGTCATTCTGCTCCTTAAGGATGTTCGATCCTTTATTTCAGCAATTCTGCCTCTTGCTGCATTAGCTCGGGATTTAATTGGGATAAATGCAGCTCCAAACTCTGCACCACTAACAGCTTCGGGGTTTTAATAGCTTAATTTGATGCACTAAAAAAAAAAAAAAAAAAAAAACCCACACAGACCTGCGTACCTTTTATCCTTGCTAAGCTGAACCTCCTCCATGTATGTTCATAAAATGCCGCCTCCCCTCCCCTAAAAACTTCAAGTTCAGGCAAGTACTTTGTTCTAGGTTTACAAATTTCCCTCCAGGTTTTGCTGCTTTGGCAATGCAACTTTAAACATCAAATAGTTCAGGAAGAAGCTCCATTAGTGTTTCTAACATCACGTTTAAGGAGATGAGTCCCAACATTTCTATGTTGCAGAGAACATATTTTAGCTGCATGTAGTCGGGGATTTAGGGCTGGGAGCGTTGCTCAGGTCCAGCCGCCCTGCAGAGTGTGAATCCATTGTTTTGTGTTACTGGACTGGAACACTGATGGCTGACAGAATATATAAATTTGGGATTGTTGTTGGCAGTCATGCAGCAGTGGGTAGTATTTTGGCATTAGGGTGAGGATCATTCCCACTGACAACTTAACTCCTTAAACTGGCTTCTTATTTTGTGAACTGTTGAAGCCAACTATCTGACACACCTAGATCTGAGCTCTAACTGGAGCAGGACACTGCAGTGTTTGGGGACATCTCCTGGGACATGCTCAGGAGAAATCTGTGTGAAGAAGTTTTGGGATTAAATCCAACATCTTTATCGACTGTTCCTGGTTATGGTCCAAGTTCGCTCCACCAGGAGTTATCTCCAATTTAATTAATAAAAACTACAGTTGGCCTGAAGTGGTCAGATTTATAGGCTGGAAATCTCTCCATGCATGTCTTTTAGATTCACCTCCGCAGGGTGGAGACCAGCATGACAGCTGGCAGGGAAAGGGCCAGAAGTCATGCTAAACCCTATGGCTTAAAAATGCATAGATTTACCATGCAGGGACAGAGTGGCATGTTTGATTGTCAACAACTCAAGTTGATCAAGTATAACTTCCACGTTTCCCTACAAACACTTTCTTTTATTAATGATTTTCTCATATTCAAAATGCTCCATTCACTTTCCACATGATTTGAGATCTTCATTCTGAAGTTTATCTGCTTAAACAGAGCTTGATTAATGAATTGGACTTGGCTTGCCTCATACATTTCATAATCAGTTCTGAAGCAGTTATGCCAGGTATGTAAGGAGGCTTGACAGGGCCTGAAAGGGTGGATCCTGTTGTGTGCAATTGTTGTCCAAACTGCTTTTTTTCTGTCCCTGCAGGCAGTAAGGAGGCTGCATTTACCTACGCCATCATAGCAGCCGGGGTGGCCCATGCAGTCACTGCGGCCTGCACCCAGGGTACCCTAAGCGGCTGTGGCTGCGACAAGGAGAAGCAGGGTTTCAACAACCACGAAGAAGGCTGGAAATGGGGCGGCTGCTCTGCAGACATCCACTATGGCCTGGGATTTTCTAAAGTGTTCGTAGACGCACGGGAGATCAAGCAGAATGCCAGGACGCTCATGAATTTGCATAACAATGAAGTGGGCCGAAAGGTATGTTTGTGTAAAAGATTTCCATGACCTGACATTAAATCAGGTTCTCAGTGAACCTTTCCTGCTTTCCTTTTGCTTCAGAGGATTTTACTCACTGTTCAGAAGCATGCTCAAAGCAATTCATTACACTCCTGTGTGTTTTGCACCATGGGTCATTATTCATCATTACAGACCCATCCAGTAAATTACGATATTAATGAAATGTCCATTTATTTCAGTAGCTCCATCCCCAAGTGAAACACATTATATAGATTTATTAGACAAAGTCTGATGTTTTAACAGCTTTATGTCTCTTAATCATGATGATTTTCTGCTGACAGCTGATGAAAACATGACATTTAAAATTAGAATATTACATTATATGAATTAAAAAAATCTATTTCTAAAAACAGAAGTGTGGACTTAAAGGGGTGGTGACATCACTGTATAAAGTATTTCATGCAGTTGATATTGCTGCATATGTCAGTTATCCAAAGAATTTCATTAAAAATAAATACCGTTTTTGTAGGGCTTGTTTCGGCGGCCAGATTTCCCTCCTCAGTAAAAGGGTTGGGTACGACAATGATATGTGGCTCTACCTGGTTGACTTCACTCTGAGTGGCTCCAACCATATTTGGGAACCTCTTCAGTAAAATGCGCTGAACATCGTCTCAAACTGAGGTTATAATTGCGTGGTGCTTCCCCATGAATGAACTTCAGCCACTCTTCTCTGATTCTCTCATCCTTTGGGAGTACAGTGGAAACTTCCATCTGTTTTTGACCCTCGGACAGAACAGCTCTGCTTTTTAGTAGCCATCCTCTTCTCAAGTGGAGAAGCCAGACACGCTAGCACGACTTGGCCCTTAAATTAGCCGGTATATCACCTGGGGGGAGGGCGGAGGAGGGGAGGGGAGGTTGAGGGCTGTTTGCTTGATAGTGTGCTCCAATTGGAGAATATGAATTACACAGAAAGATAAACTGTTGTCTGATTCGTCCGTTTTTGAGCAAAGAAACAAAGCTGAGCGTCTATGAGCAGGGCTTTTGATACCAACTCTTGACATTCACACGGCCTCATCAGAGCACAACAGATCATATTATTCCCCCAAAACCACAGAAAAATGACATTTGTTGTCATGACCCCTTTAATGAAGAGTAGGTTTAATACCAGCTTAAAGGTTATTTTCAAAATGTACTTTTAATCTGATGAATGAGACTCATCAGGACATATTTTCTAATTTATTGAATATGACTGTAGATGATAAATAGCATTTGTGCAACAGATTATTGACACATAAGAGGACATAAATCCTACCACCATGTGTGATTCCATCTGCTTTTTCAGTATGAAATGCAGTTTTGGTGGTGTCTGTACGTACAGATTTTCAGCAACCCCCTAATGAGATGATATTCTTAGAAATGAGCTATGAGCTGGTGAACATCTACATGTCCAGGTTAGAACATCTAGGAGGAGCACGCCTGTAATTGTTTCATTGTCGAAAAGTATATCAAGGAATAAACTGCTTTTATTAAAGTATAAAATGATAAAAGCTTGATCTGACGACTGCCCTAATCTAAGTATGAAATTTAAAATCCTTGTCTGGTTTAACCTCAATAACAGAGATCGTTTCAGTTGTGCTACCAAAAACCATGACAATACTTTTACCTTTATTGGGTTTTAGGAAGTTGAGAGGCATCAGGCCTTTATATCATGTATTTCATTTGTTAGTGATGTCCAAAGTCTGAGCCTCAAGGGCCTGTGTCTTCCATGTTTTAGATGTTACCCTGGGTCAACACACCTGAATCAGATGATTGGTTTATTACTAGGGTTCTGGAGAACATGAAAACATGTCGAGGAGGTAACTCAGCCATTTCAATCAGCTGTTGGAACAGGGAACATTTAAAACTTGCAGGACGCAGGCCCTAATATATATATATATATATATATATATATATATATATATATATATATATATATATATATATATATATATATATATATAATTTCTGCGAGGGCAGAAATTTTGTTTGACTGACTGGTCAGATAAAACCCTAAGGTATACTTTTATGCTTAAAACATTTTGAAACTTTTTGTGACAAACTCAGAATATTATGAAAACGCTAAGTTTCTGCCCTTGCCTTCTCTGTTTCCCACTGCTGGTGGCGCAATGCATTGTGGGATATGTTGCTGGCCCAAGTCCGCAGAAGGATGGATCGTTAATTAATTGGATGAAATAAGAACGTATCTGGGTTCTTTTTAGAGTACTTGTTTTGATGCGTACTTAGGATTGGAACAGTATTTGGGCCACTGCCGATGAAGAATCAAAAGCACACGAATACACACCTACAGAGAAGTATGCATGTTTTGAACCACATTACTCATAATTCCTCAAGGCCAGTCCGATTTTCATTCCATATATTCAGAGATTCATTCAATATATTCAAACTTTCATTCCATATATTCAGACTTAGGAGAAGGGGCTTTAGTGGAGCTTGTGCTTCACTTGGTGTAGGTCAGCGCTTAAATTATTTGAACTTTGACTGCTCGGTGCTCCTGCAGATACTCACGCAGTCAGTAGAGACAGAGTAACTATCAGACTGCTTTAGACCAATGAAACAACTCCAGTTGCAGACATCTTGGAGGAGTTCACTTGAACAGTGTTTTAAAAACATCCGTTTTCATGAGACAGTTACTGACATAGAAAATTGTAGATTTTCCACTGAAGTCGGCTTTAGTCTGTGGACCATAACAATGACCTTCCTTCTGGAACATGTGTTATAGAACAAGACATGTGAAGTGTGTCAGGCCAGAGTACGTATCTGATACAAAAGTAATCTAAATAATACAGTTTTCATTGCCATTTAAGTGAAGGGTATGTTATTTATTTTTATGGTGTCTTGACTTTTTCTTAGTAGTGTACACATGGCCCAGGATTTAAAATGCTGTTCAGTTTAACTCCCATTAAATTTGTCATCCTTTTTCATAGCCAAAGGCAAGATTAATATTTTTTAGTATAATCTAACAGCCAGTTAACATTTCAGCCTACTGTCCAGATATCAGTAAACAACTTTTAATCCTGCTCTAAATAAAAGGTGACATGTCACTGGGCCCACACCATTAGGAAATACAGTCCTCAACAGTTACTAAATATAATATTCCAGAAATGGAAAACTATAAAGATCAGCAAAAATGTCATGTTGCAGCAGATACTGTATGATTCTCCTAGTCTGAGATAGCTTGACTGATTGGGAGAAAGTCTGGCTTGTGTGAAAGCATCTTCTATATCTTTGCATAATTTAATGTGTGAATGAGAAACTCATTGTAAGACCGAAAGAAACATGAAGCATTTCATGAAGAAATTTCTTCCTGGTTTATTTCACTTTACAAATAACAACGACACATTATTCCCTATGAAAGGTTTTCTAGTTATAATGATGTTTTCATTCATAGTGATGTACATTTATGAGGTCTATGTCCTCTAATGTTTTCATACACGTACTGTCCAGTTTGGGGATGTTGCTGTGGTCAGCCTTATGCAGGATTAGGGAACAGATACTCAAGAATCACGGTGGAAAAAAACCCATTCAGAAGTCATTCAGAAAACAAGTCAAGAATGGATGGTGTTAGATAAAAAGCACCCTGAGATTGTCTCAAGACCCTAATTGGGCAAGCATTCACTAGGCTTAATGTTAACCAGAATACAGGAAGCCAGTTGACAGATCAATAGATACTGGCCACACAAGCAAGCAGTCAACGGCAAAAGCAAATGAGACACATCCTGTGATGCACATTAAAGGTTTAACTCAAAAACTTGCTTTCCATCATTGTCATATTTAGACATAAACTTTGGTCCCAGTGTAAGGCTGATGGATGATAACCTGTTTGGGTTTCAGTATTTATCCTTCTCGGGGGGGGTCTGACCTGTCACGTCTGCTGCTTAACACCTTATTACATCTAGAGTACCCTGCCACCACTTCCACTATCTCATCCAAGAAAAGCTATACTGATGACCTGGATTCTCCATGTCTCCATGGTACAGCTTTCCTCAACAGTCTGTATTTCTATCCGATGCACAGCTTCATATCGCAGTGCTCTTTATTGCGCGCCACATCCAAGCTGAGCAGATTGTAGAGCAGAGGTGGGAGTGAAGCAGAATGAAGAGCTGCTGTTGCACACATAATAAGACACAAGCAAGCATATTTCAGAGCTCTTTGCAGCAGGTTCTAGTGCAGCTAAGGGGAAAAGCAGATCGCCATTTACACACTCAATGCTGTGAAATACACAGATAGCAGTTTCATGGACTTCATCTATGGAGAGATTTTTCAGCTGCAGAACAAACAGAACAAAAGTAAGAAAAATCAGAAAGAAACAGAGACTCCTCTAAGAGAGCTTCGATTAATAACAATATTTGTTCATCAGTACCACTGTTTTTAATCCTTAACTGAGTTTTAATCTAGTTTGTCATATTCAGAATATTTCAATTCAATACTTGAATGTTAATGTTTACATTAAATGCCTCCTTAGCACTGCTGAGCAGGGATGTATCCAGGAAGTTTTGAAAAAGGGCTAAATGGGGACCAATGGTAATCTTGGGGTGTCACACCAAAATAAAAATCCAGGCGGGAATCAGGGCTGGAATACATTAGGAAATACTTTTTTACTCTTACTTGAGTAATTTCTTGGATGGATACTTCTAATTTTTATTTGAGTAAAAATATGTAGATATATGTTGTATAATCACTACAGGTTTGGTTTTCCTAAGAAAGATTAACTGGGAGGAGCTTATTAAAACCAGAAAAAGTGAAAAGCTTGCAAAACTTTTTCCACATCAAGCTGAATAATTGTTTTGGATGAGCAGACTGTAACACTGCTGTTCAAAGTAAATCATTCTTGAAGCAGGACTGATGTAACATGCTGAACATAGGATTGTGCATTTCTCACTTGTTTGTTGCTTTAGTATTTATCATTTTTCAAGTTTTTCTTTAGTTCAAAGCAATATTGTTACATGCTTTTTACATGCTAAACACATATAAAATAATACTTTGTAATGTTTTTTTCTGTCAACAACAGTAAAACAGTTTTGATGATTCGTCCCGCATCTCTCTCTCCCAACTGCGACAAAGCAGTGCGCACTCATCATGCCTGTGCACATCACTTTGGA
The DNA here is from genome assembly GCA_014839685.1 of Anableps anableps. NCBI lineage: Eukaryota > Metazoa > Chordata > Actinopteri > Cyprinodontiformes > Anablepidae > Anableps > Anableps anableps. The sequence goes on from CM026069.1 coordinate 39,790,939, forward strand.
GCGGAGGGTGACGAGAGAGAGAGAGCTCGAGACAAGCGTCGTGCAAGCATCATTCCATTGTCTCTTCTTTTTCCCCAACTCCTGTTGCCTTTTTGAGGCTGTGTTGAGCGTGCTATGCGCGTGGGTGGAACCACGGCACAGGCTCCGACTTCTGACCAGCTCTTTTTGCTTATAGTGCTCAAATTTTGATACAATTGGTCGAGGCCGGATTGGAATGTTGGGAGTTTCAGCTGTCGTTGGAGAAATTCTCAGACCGTGGCTTCACCATTCTCCTTTGCCTGTTGAAGGATGCGGGAGAAGACAATGTTTTTGACATTATCCCTCAATGTTTGATTGTCAGCGACGACCAAAGCTACTTGTTCTTGGCTGAAGTCCAGAACACCCCCAATCCTTGAAATTCCTTGTGGAGAACTTCTCCAAGGGGAAGTCAGGCAACCAGGCTGGTAAGCTTTTGTCGATAGAGTCCTGGACATTAGTGTAGTTTTTCTTTGGAAAGACAGGGGAAGTGCTGGCTGAACACTCTGAACATGTATTTTGATGATGTTGGATTATTGTGATTAGGGATGGGAACTGAGAACTGTTTTTTGTAGAGAACTGCTTCTCAGTAGTTCAATTCATGGGAATTCTCTTGTCGGTTCCATTAATGTGAGATGTATTTGCATGACATGCTCCATAGTTTGATTTAGTACATATCCAAGATGGTGTCGTGGCAGAAGTGCTCCAAAGTATAGTTACATTTCTCTAAAAAAGACGATACTAGGGCCAGTTGCAACAGGTGCAGACCTTTAATTATAATAAAAGGATGAAATAACGCTAACATCCTCAAACAGTTGACCACACAGCAGGCAACTGATTGGCACAAATGTAAAGTGCTTGATAAGTTGCTTAACGGCAGCGATGACTCTTAATGGGGGTTTTTCGAGCACAGCGTCTTCTGCCATCAATGTTTCAGGTAACGTTAAACTCCTCCAGGTCCTCAGGTCCTAGTTATTGGATTAATGTTAGCGCCAAACTGTATTCATATTAGCATTTACAGTCATGTTTAATAAATTAGAATATGAGTTCCAATGAGGCTCGTTTGTCAGATTAAACGAACCTTTTGAAAATAACCTTTAAGCAGATGGTAAACATATTTTTCATTAGACCCACATTTCTGCATTAAGAACATTTTTTATTGTTCAGATGTAATTTTAAATATTTTAATCTTACATATTGTGTTTTCATTAGCTGTAAGCAAGAAATCATCATCATTAGCAGAAATAAGTTAAATTAAGTTTATTTGTAAAGCACATTTCAGCAGCAAGGCAGTTCAAAGTGCTTCACATCATAAATACATCAATGAAGTATGCAGCAAAATCATCAAAAACATCAAAATCATCGAGCAAAATGATCAAAATCATTAAGCAAGTACATATGAAAATCATCAGGAAAATATCAATGCATCAAAATGGAGCTTAGACGTAAATTCAATCTGGCAGACTCTCTTCAGCCTCGCCTGCATCATCCATTCTTCATGTCATGCACCTTAGCTGCAACAGATCATCATCAGTCCGTGCCTCGTTGTAGCCAATCATTGTGCAAGTTCCCCTTTTTTCAGCCCCTCCATCCATGGCTCCATCTGCTCTTCAGCAAAGCTACAACCCACCTCCATCCCTTCTCCACCCTCATCCTCTCGACTCCTTCCGGCTTTCCTCCTCTCTTCGGCCTCCACCACCAGTGTCTGGGCCCCGGGTGGAAAGACATCTGTAATCCTAGTCTTAGGATGTTCATCCAAGCTTGTAGCAATTCTCAACATCCACGTCTTCTGCCGGGGTCTGACGCCAAAGAACTTTTACTTATTCATGTTAAATAAAACTTTCCAATTGCTACTTTCTCTCTGTGTGAGTCTCTCCAGGTTGAAATCATAGGGATCATCAAGCAAATATCTTCAAGCAAATATAGTTCAAAAACACTGATCAATTATCCACTTACTTTATTTAACTGATATACACTCAAACTTCCCAAATTAAGGCACATTCAACACAATCATCTCCACCTTTTCTCTCATTGTTTTATATATTGAGGAGTCTGGAGGAGGAGGCACTTCTGAGACCTTTTGACGTTCCGGAACCCATTTTACCGTACAGAGGCACGTCTGCCTGCTAGCTTTCTCCTTTAAAGTGTAAAAATCGCTAAAACCACCCACAGAGCCCTCACTTTGTTCCGCTAATTTAATCTCTCTGTACTCCTTACAGTGTGACTGGCCTCAGGTGATGTCTTTCTCCACCATTTCTGTAATTTAATTAATTATTAGGAGATGATGTTTAATGTATAATAAAATATTTTATTTAGAGCAGCTTCTCACCCAGATTTGTTTGCAGATTTATGGTCCAGACTACTAATCAAAGGCAGCTCTAAACAGGTGGGTTTTTAGCCTTGATTTAAAGGAATTTTGTGTTTTGGCTGTTTTGCAGTTTTCTGGGAGTTTGTTCCAGATTAGTGGTGCATAAAAACTGAAAGCTGCTTCTCCATGTTTGGTTCTGGTTGTGGGGATGCAGAGTAGACCAGAACCAGAAGACCTGAGTGGTCTGGAAGGTTGATACAGCAACAACAGGTACTTAATGTATTTTGGTGCTAAACTGTTTAGTGATTTATAAACTAACAGAAGTATTTTAAAATCTGTTCTCTGAGCTACAGGGAGGCAGTGGAAGGATTTTAGAACTGGGGTGATGTGCTCTATTTTCCTGGTTTTAGTGAGAACATGAGCAGCAGCGTTTCGGATCAGCTGCAGTCCGACTTTGTAATGGACTTTATGTGTCTCAGAAGGTTCAGGTCCGAGTCCATTTCTACACCCAGATTTCAGGCCTGATCACTAATTTCTAGCTGTAATAACTGAAGCTGCGCGCTGACTTTAGATCGTTTCTCTTTAGGTCCAAAGATGATTAAATTTTGTTTCTGTTCAGCTGGAGAATGTTTTGGCACCTCCACGCACTTTGTTCTAAACATATGTTCAGTGCTTGGATGGGTTCAAAGTCACCTGTTGACATCGTAATGTAGAGCTGTGTATCATCTGTGCAGTTATGGTAACTAATCTTTTTACTTGTTATAATCTGAACTAATGGGAGCATGTAGATATTAAATAGGAGTGGTCCCAGGATTGAACCTTGTGGTACTCCAAATGTGACTTTTGTCCGCGCCGATGGGAAGCTGCCTATTGATACAAAGAAATCACTGTTCTTTAGGTAGGATTTGAACCAATTGAGTACTGTACCAGAGAGTCCAACCCTGCTCTCTAGTCGCTTCAATAATATATCCTGGTCAACAGTGTCAATTCTTTGTTGAATTAATCTATATAATGTGTTTAACTTGTGAGCTGAGTTACTGAAATACATGAACTTTTAAATAATATTCTAATTTAATGAATGACTGTAGTTGATGAGGACAGCCAGAGTGAGGATGGTTCAGAGGTGAGCTGTCGCACACTATCTACCGCTTTTATTGAGGCAGGGAAGAGTAAAATGACAGAGGCCAAAACAAATAACGATACATAACATCTGAGAGTGTTTTCCACAGCTGGAGACACCGTAAGTCTTGAAAGATCCTTCCTGAAAAGACAAACATGTGTCTGTACAAGAACTGGTGATGTGCAAAGTGTTGCATTTCATGTTAAAATGTTCATTGAACAGTGGGATTATTTTTTTAAGACAGCTTTAATTTTGTTTAAATCGAATACAATGTGGTGCATATTTTAAATTAAAGACTTTGATGAGTTTATGTCCTAACTCAATGAGAATCGATTAGAGAATCGATAAGTGAGATCGATAATGGAATCCGTATCAATAAATTCTTTTCAGTTCCCATCCCTAATTGTCATTTCCCCATTATGATGTTGTCAAAACACTCGTCCTCCAGGCTCTTTCCTTGTCCAGATTGTTTTATGGGGAAATATGAGAGTGTGGTTATTATTTTAAACATTTCTGTGTTTGGCTTGAATTTATTGGCTTGTTTTACCTGAAATGGTCCCAATTTTTTTTTGCTAACCAGTAGCCTGCCATATTGCTTACGCACAACTGTATCTATCTATCTATCTATCTATCTATCTATCTATCTATCTATCTATCTATCTATCTATCTATCTATCTATCTATCTATCTATCTATCTATCATACATACATACATGCACACACACACACACACACATTATATATATATATATATATATATATATATATATATATATATATATATATATATATATATATATATATATATATATATATATGTAGATAGCGCAACACCAGAACTGTGGGGATACTGAGTCCTTTGTATTACATGGGGGAAAAAAAAAAACCTGATGTGCTAATCCTTATGATTCGGATTAGTTTAGCTTCCCAACTTCACATTTAACTTCTGTTGTTTCTGTTTATGTGATCTTCTTGGTTGGCGTTCCACCAGAGCAATACCTGTGAAATTATTTTGTTTTCTCTAAATTGTGTGTGTTTAAATGAAGCTTCATGCTTGAGGTCTGACATTAATCGCAGTGTAATACTCTGTCATTCTCATAGTATGTACATACTATACTTACACCTCTGTATTTATCGTAGCAAACCTTTCATATTTAATTGGAGATGATGTAAGTGTTTCAAGTATTTCTCCCTTTCTTGAGAAGAATAAACAGCAGCTTACACAAGTTCTGTTAGGCAAACAGTGGCAGCTTCAATTGGATTTCACTTCAGTGAGCTCCATTATTTCAATGTTTGCCAGGTCTCCAGGGGAGACAACTGCGTCTCAGGCTTTTGACAATTACCCCAAGAGACTCCAGAAAGTCTGAGGCCACATCAGAGTAGAATAATTAAAAAGCAGGGTGAGGTTTTTCTAATGCCAGCCAGGGTTCCCACTCAGTGAGAAGGAAACATGCTAAGCTCATGTCATTCAGCCCAAGAAACACAGAGAATGTTCCTGCAGTTCTGGCTGACATTTTGAAAGGTTCCTCTCCAACACCATGAAAAGACCTTTATCTACTTCCTATAAAGGTCCTCATGTGTTAACAAACCAAAGTGTTTTCAGTCACCATGGTACCCTTTAAATTAAGTTGGAAGAGACATTTTGTGGTCTTGTATCATGCCTTTCAGTTCTTGTTATCCATGGAAAGATTGGTTAATTATATAACTCTTCATAAATTTACAGTTTAAAAAACCCCAAATGGAAGAAACAAATGTAACTTACCACAGGAGAGAGGAACTATGACTTAAAGCAAGTTAAATGATTGTTGAAAACATGTGAGTTGGGGTTCAGGCATTGTTAAAGGTGGACTGATGTGCAGAAAATCTCAGCAGTACATGTGGTCAAAGTAACATTTCATTGCCATGTAGAGAGAAGTTAAACCTCAGTATCCTGACAGACACAGAGAGAGTTCAGGCGGGAATATCAGAACATACTGAGAGATGATGGAAGCTGTCTGTCAGTAAACATTCTCCCTTGTGGACCAACACAGCTCTATTGTGTAACTGGGTGTTACATGGACTATAATATCACAGAAAAACAAAAATGTTTATGTTTTTAATTGTTCCACCACCCTTCCTATACTAAAACAGATTATTTTTTCTTCTCTATTTACCCTTCTCATCCCAGAGATGTTCACAAGTAATTTTTTTCCAAGTCAGTCAGTTGAACCCATATGCACTGTGCTGTTTGCTATCATGACAGCTATTCATTAGCATACACTAACTCAGAAAAAGGACATTAATAATTTACTCAAACCATATTCAGCAAGTTACTTTCAACCCTTACTCCATAAGCTTAATAAGATTGTTGACAAAGCTCAAGAGGCGTCTGAGGAGAGTCCTGAGTTTTCAAAGTATGTGTCTAAGTCAAAGGTGAAGTTCTTCTTTTGGTCACTTAAAGCTGCAGTATGTAACTTTTATAAATAATATTTTTCTACATATTTGTTGAAACTGTCACTGTTTTGTGACAGAATGGTATAAGACAGATAATCTATAAAAAAAATCAAGCTCCTCTGCCTTATCCCAGTGCTATCTAGAAACAATTAATCAGAGCCAGGAGGCGGGTCTTTGCGCTGCCGATCACCGTCTGAGTGGCGCTGCTCATACCCCCACATCCCTCCCCCTTGCTCTCTGCTGTGCAGCAGCAAGCAGAGACTGTTGTGAATGCTAAGGCTAGTTAGCATGGCCAATGATGACGACGGATAAACAGTTTTCCTGGAACGGTAAGTTGTTTCTCCACCATTATCACATTTAGCAGTGAGTAAATGAAGTTGACTGACAGCACTAAGACCTTCCTCCTGGCTCTGATTGGTTGTTTTAGATCAGGAGCGGTGCAAAGTTACATACTGCAGTTTAAGAACGTCTAAAGTCCAAGTTGCAGATGCGAGTCATTATCTCTGCCTCACTGGCATAAGAGAAAAAGTTTGAAGTTCCAGAAATGCTTGCCAAACTGAATATGTTTAACAACTTGTTCATGCATGTGTGTACACTAGGGGTTGGCAGTATGGCCTCAAGATTAAATCACAATATGTATAGAAAATTTCTAATGATAAAGTGCTGCAAGTTGGAGCAGTTGCTAGAACCGTTGGTTGGATGGATGGATGGATATTTTTCTTCCCAAAAAAATGAATCCTATCTGTGTGATCTATGTTAAACCTATGATCATCTGCAATCAGGCTTATCAAAATACTAAAATTTCAAACTTGATACCAGCACGTAGAAAAATACTCAGTGTTATGTTACTGTAGAAAACCTTTTTTGAAGCCAAAGGGTTCTCCTAATAAAGAGCAGGGAATATTATCATTTACTGTATGAAAATATTTTCATTGCTTTAATAAGAGAAAAACTGTTAAGTAGAAGGCAGTTTGGCCATCATTTAGAAAAAATCTTAAACTTGATTGTTAGCTCTCTGTATTGAAAAAACTAGACAAGTTAACTTTATGTGTTTTCTTTATTGAACTATCCACATTTGATTCAGCTGGGAAGTTCTATTATTTTTATTATTGCTTATTTTTTAAATTTGATCTGTTCTATTTGTCATGGTTGGTGGTGGAGTGATGAGTGGACCCAAACGCAGCAGGCAAAGGTGTCGAGTAGACTGATGAATATGTAATGAAAAATGATTTATGAAAATTTACAAAAACCACAGGGAGCCAGAGCAGACCAAAAACAGAGAAACAAGATGTGAAGACAGCAGGGTATAATGAGAGGAACCAGCGAAGAGTGAGAGCAGGAGCGGTATTTAAATACTGTGAGAGTGAATACTGGAACAATAGATGGGCTGATTGGCTAACAGGTTGGAGATGTGAGGGGAGAGAGAGAGAGAGAGAGAGAGAGAGAGAAACTATGGCACAGGGGGCAAGTGAGAGTAAACAACAGAGGAACTAGGAAAATAAATTTAACAGTAAAAAAGAATAACTAAACACATGGAATAAATAAACATAATTAAACTAAAAATAACTAAGAAATACTGAACTAATGAAAACAGAAACATGGCTGATCTAATCAAAGAATAAGAGTCTAAGAACACAGAACAACAAATAATAAAAACTATAAACCCAGAAACACCCAAAACAACCCAGGACATTATCTTCAATTTCCCTGTTAGTTTACAGGCAAATACACTGAAAATTTCTCACTGAAGGACAAATAAACGATTACTATAATCTAAAATAGATTTTTTTTTTCAGTGTAACGAAGTATATGTGCTAGCATTGGGCATCCTTCTGCATTTTGGCTTTTCCTGTTCATCTGTCCCATAGGATAAAGTAACTCCAAACATACTAAACTAAAGAGTCACAAAAGGCTTTCCTCTGGATGTACTTTTCATGTTAGCAGAGTTTTCAACTTCCAGCAATATCTTGCTGTTTTATTCTCAGCCATGAATGTTCAGGTGAGCCTCTGTGGTGAAGGGAGGGGCTGAATGTTCGTGTTATTGCTGTCTAAAGAAGGGTGACAACTTGAGGAGATGGAAATGGGTCAGTTTATATTAATTCTGATGCAAATTAGTATGTTTGAATAGACCTTTAAGAGGGACCGAGCTTCCAAGAAAAAACAGGGCCTGATTAAGGTCTGATGATGCTGACTAAAATCCAAAAGAAAAAAACCGTTGCTTCCTGCAGCAACTGCAGACAGCTCACAATCTGAAAGAGAAAAAAAAATACACTTTGAAAAGGAAACTGAAGAACCCTTTGATACTTCTACAGTCTTTTCAAATTCTCACACATTCAGCATGTGAATGTGTGTGTGAATGGGTGAATGATTGAATGTAGTGTGAAGCGGTTCGGGGTCCTCTGGACTAGATAAAGCGCTGTACAAATACAGGCCATTTACCATTTTTAAGACAACAGTTCACATGTTGATATTTGTTCTTTGAGTGTGTCTGGAAGCAAACTCTGTCTTCTTAAAGAACAACACAGACTCACTTATTAGCCATGGGATGACATACAGTACTGTAGCAGCTCTGAGATTTCTGGAATGCTAACATTTACTCTAAATGCCTGAAAACTTTTGTCTCACCTTGTTGAATATTTGTTTCAAAATGTGTTTCAAATCTGGCTTTTAGGCAGACCGTGTGAAAGTTGCTCCAAGATAACTTTGGAATAACAGCAAAAGCAAAGAAACAAACAAACAAAAAAACTGTTTAAAGATTTTAGATTCTACTCACCGAGTGAAATTATTGACTGCTAGTTATTTTTAAATTCATTTTCTTTCTTGTGACTTTTTCCTCTGAGTTTTAGGTCCTTGAGAAGGGAATTCGTCTGGAGTGCAAGTGCCATGGTGTTTCTGGATCCTGCACTACTAAGACATGCTGGATGACGCTCCCTAAGTTCAGGCAGCTGGGATACATCCTGAAAGACAGGTATAACCAAGCGGTACATGTGGAGCCTGTTCGTGCCAGCCGCAACAAGCGTCCCACCTTCCTCAAGATCAAGAAACCCCACTCCTACCACAAGCCAAAAGACACGGAGCTCGTCTTCATTGAACGGTCGCCTAACTATTGCGAGGCCGACCAGCTTACTGGTAGCATGGGAACACAGGGGCGCCTGTGCAATAAAACTGCTCTGCAACCCAACAGCTGCGACCTGATGTGCTGTGATCGTGGATACAACACTCACCAGTACTCACATGTTTGGCAGTGCAACTGCAAATTCCTGTGGTGTTGCTACGTCAAGTGTAACACCTGCAGCGAGAGGACAGAGGTGTACACCTGTAAATAAGGATATTTATTAGATGCCTATTAGAGCACGCGCCTAGACTGAGTTGCGTGTGTGTGTGTGTGTGTGTGTGTGTGTGTGTGTGTGTGTGTGTGACAGAGAGAGAGTGCTTTTTCATAAGAAAAACAGGAGTCCTTGAGTGTCTTTGCATTATGACAATTCCAACTGGCCCGTTCTACTTCTGTTGATTATGATGATGCCATTGGATGTTGAATTCAGCTTGTAGGATCACAAGTGTTGCGTTAATCTTTCAAGTTAAGAGCTATTTCATACTGCAGACTACTTTTCTGCAGTCCATGAACGCCTATAGGTACAGTGTGAGTCATGTCAAACTTTATTCGCTTTTCATTTTATAGAATAATAATTTATTGACTGAGAAAACTACTGATCACACTGAAAATACACTGATCACTACATTTCAAAGCAGATGGTGTGGATGCAAAATTTAAAAATAACAAGTGCACTTAAAAGCAAAAGGTTTTTCCGACTTTTTCATTTTCTACGTGACAGCTCAAACAGTGGGGCTAAAAAATGAAATGAATCCAAGTGAGTCAAAGTGAACAATCCTGCAGCCTTTTTTATAGTGAGCCTACAAAAAGAACTAACCATGTGCTTGCTGTGATGGTATTGCTTTCAGCTTTCTGACCTTACTGCACTAATTCTCACCAGAATATGGGAGCAGTGATGTTGCCTACATCTTCACAATTCATTTCTAAACCCATGAGAAGGTAACATATCCCCTAGCTCTTGTTTTTAATAGGCACCATTAACATCTCAGGATAAGAACCACTAATGTGTAACCTTTCAAAATACATAAATCTACTCCTAACTTTGTCAAAAATAAGGAAATTCAAGTAATAAAGAGGGTAGAAAAGTGACATGACTGTAGAAAATATTGCATAGGATGAAACCTCAAATTCATGATCCATGACCTGAAGATCTGCAGACTAATGGGACTTTTAGACTCTGTCCACGCAGGAAAGTTTTTTTTCTAAAGTGGTTTGTCAATTTCAAAAGCACACACATCGACACAGGTCCGTTTCCAGAAATTTTTTCATCCACACAGAAACACAGAGAACCACCCTAAACACTATTATTACTCCCCCAGACCAGTAAGTGGCGCTAAACATGGAGTATAGGACATGACCTGTCTCACCCAAAATGCTCTCCTTATTTCCCGTCTAGTTCTCCTCCATGGCATGTCAGGCATCCTTCTCTTTTCAGTCAAGTAGTACAGCCTACAGAGGCTTTCTTAAAGTTGATTAATGGGGTTCTGCAGCAGCTGCAGCACAACCACCAACACGTGATCCCCCATCGTTGTGGATATGTATGACGTGTTTGGGGTTATAGGACAGATTAGTTGTTGGTCTAATATATTAATGTTTTTACAACAGGCATTTTTGTTGTCCACATGTGCCCAAGGGAAAGATTTTTGATCTGGAATTAATTTCCAAAAAAACACATCTAGGGTTCCTAGAACATAGTTTCAGTGTGGGTTTAGGGCAAAAACAATTAAAAACCTTTCCATTTTAGAAAATATTCTCGAGTGGAATGGGACCTTAACTGACACTGGTCCTGCTTTTTGAATCCTATTGAACTGTTCACTGGGATCTCTAGACAAAAGATGTGGAGCTGTTCCAACCTAGTTAAATGTTGGAGGTCAATGAGGACGCAGAGTTCCTTTACAAGCCCTACACTGCCCTCTGTATCATAGTGTTTCATCACAATCTTGTCTTGCTTAAAAAGGCTGTATTTAATTCTCCCCTCACTAAGCGGGTTAATGGAATCAAGACATACAGAGATTTTTTTTAAAGTTATGGTTTCAAATCTACAAACATGTTGTGGCAAATCATATCTATGGTTTAAAGTCCTTTTAGTGAGATGCTAGAGAAAGTTCTGGAGTGACTGTAGTATTCTTCAGTTTAATGGAGCAATTAGTAATGCAGTGTAGCAGTAGCAGTTATGGGTTAAAGAAGCACCACACATTACGGGTAAGGCAACGCTGACTTAAAACTAGAGTAGACAAGCTATGAGGTTTTAGCTTATAGCCTGACTCATTAACTAGCTAACATCAGCCTGTTATACTTCCAGTATTGCTCTACAAAGATCAGAACAAAGAAGCAGCAACATTCTATGCCTTAAGCTTGTGAAATTTGCCAGTAAACCGTTACTAGTGGCAATATTTTCCTCAAGATTATAATATGGTGAGAATCTCACACCACTCCAGGTCTACCCTCCTTTCCTGTTTTAGACATCATGTCACCAACATGTATCAAGACCTTTACTTGGTAGTACCCCAGCTGACCCATGATTATTGACCTGCATTGTGAAAATGGTATGTCTTGAGCTGTGGATCAACATGTGTTTCTACTGAAAAGTCTTTCTTAAGATTGAGTTTTCTTTTAAATGTGCTGCAAGGTGTCTGGTTATGTTTTAAGTTATGGTGTTTGTGACTGAACTGCCATATTAACTCTTCAAGCTAACATCATGCAGGAATTGTAAGACATAAACATTCTATAAAGTTGGTTGACATAATATATTTTATAAGAAATTATTTTTATATAGATTGTCCATTTATTTTTAATTTTTTGTATCTCTTTGTTGTTGTTCTCTTGCTTAGCTGTTCCCTAAGCATTTCATGCTGTGCTTTAAAAGAACCTAAACAATGGGGCAAGTTTTTACAGGCCTGGTGAGGACTTTTTTAAAAAGTAACTTTCTGTAAAACGGTTAAAAGTAGCTCATGTTTGAACCTAAGTAAATAGCTTGGATAAGCTAATTTTCTCTGCTTGGATGATAAGGAAAACCTTTGGACTGTCCCACTTAGCTAATGGCTGGACAAATAAAGGTCCAGACCAAAGTGGATCACTGTTACCTTTGGGTTAGATTCATGGCACCTAAACTGCGATACTAGTACCATTTGTTGAAACTGGGTTCCCCTTAGTGGTAGTCAAAGAGGAATTTGATGTCAATAGTTTACAAGGTAACCAAATACAATATACAATATAAAGCTAATTAACTCAAACAGCCATGAAACAACACTGAGCTTAGCTTCAAACAGCCTTCATTAAAAAGGGAAATGCAGTGAAGAAGCTGAAGTGGATCAAGAGGTACCGGTGTTCCCTTATAATGCTTTCCATTTACCTCTAAAGTTGGAAGTTGGAGCTGAGAATAATTTCAAACTTTACGAAACCATGTGGTAGTTGTAAGTTTTGTACTCAATGACCAGGCTAATTACTATTAGTAATACAAGCTAATAGCTAATATCTCAATACCAGGTTTGAGGTCTATTTTCTCATCTAAGGATATCTCAAAACTGTTTTTAGTCACAAATTATTAGCAGTTTTAAAAAATGACAACTTTCCTCACTTGCTTTCTCCCTTTACTACTGCTGGTTGCACAGTGCATCGTGGGATACCTCAGTTCGCAGAAGGCTGCATTGAAACATCCTCAAAAAAAATGGGTGAAGCAAAGCACACTTAAGCACTTGGAGCATACTCACTTTGGTACATACAGAGGATTGGAACAGTTCTTAGGGAATGCTGATGACAAAAACAAGAGTATGGTGGAACCTCGCCTATTCGCAATTCAGTATTCGCAGATTTTTCTCTTGAACGTAACTCCATGTTCATGCCAGTCACTTGTTCACAGATTTTTTTTCGTAGTTCATGTCTAAAATATTCGAAAGAAAGTACAGCTTTTGGGAAGCTGACGCCCACCATGGTGCGACTTGACATGCTATTGGCTGGCATTGTAGCCAATCCGGGAGCGCCATTTATATTCCTTGGCGCTAATTGCCCCAAAGAGCAGAGATCAGGAATAATTTAGATATTAGCTTCTGTGATAGTCCCAAGATGGTTTCCACTGTGCATATTAATGTGTCTCAAGTGTTCATGCATTTCAGCTAACACCTCCAAATACCGGGGGTCCATTGTACACATGTACAGACAACAGCTCGTGTCTCGTAAATATTAGGCTGCAAGGATAATATATGTTTAGTAAAGATTTAGATGCCACAATTGCAAATACAGTTTATTATTACTGCATCTATCTCTATGTTTTAAACTCATGGCAGCCATTTTGAAATTTTGTGAACCGGAACATAGTGGGCATTTCTGGAGACAGAAATTATAGCAAAAGTAAGGGAGCAAAAGCTGTACAGTGCAATAACACTCTACATTTCATAAATATTACACTAAAATCATCCTCCCACAATGCTGAGAAGATTGCAGGCTCTCTTATTCCACTTGTAACCTATTTCAGTGTGGTTCCACTACAATATATTTCTACAGTTGGAGACATTCTCATTCTCTGATGCTATCAGACCAAACTCCTCTTGTTTTAGGTCAGTTAGAATTACAAATAATTATTTCTATTTGCCAAATTCCACAATAATAAGAGATTAAATATATCAGATATTTATTTGTCAATGTCTTCAAAATCAAAAGTTTACATACATTTATTTAGTATTTGGTAACATTGCCTTTGAACTTTATGACTTGGCTCAAACATTTTGGGTTTCCTTCCACAAGCTTCTCCCAGTAGTTTGCTGGAGTTACTGGTCCATTTCTCCTGACAGCACTGGTGGAACTGAGTCATTTCTGTAGCCCGTCTTGCTCATATACCCCTTTTCATATCAGTCCACAAATTCTCTATAGGATTGGAATCAGGGCGTTGTGATGGACACACCAAAACACTGACTTTGTTGTCCTGGACACATTTCACTGTGGATATTGACTCTGTCTGACCAGCTTCAGCAGCATCTTCACAAGATCTTTGACGTTTTTTCTGGTGTTGATTGGCACATTTTGGACCAAAATACGTTCATCTTTGGAACACCGAACCTGTCTCCTTCCTGAACGGAATGATGGTTGGGCATTCCCATCGTGTCACTTGTTACATCTAATTGTTTGAACAGATGAATGCAGCACCTTCAAGCATCTGTAAATGGTTCCCAAGGATGAACCGGACTGGTGCAGCTCCACTATTCTCTCCCTGATATCTTGGCTGATTTCTTTTGACTTTCCAATTGTGTCAAACCACAAATCAGTGTGTTCCAGGTGTGGCCTTAAGATACATCCACAGGTGAGCCTCCAATTAAGTTAAAGCTGCAGTATCTAACTTTTATAAAAAAAAAAAACAAAAAAACCAAAAACGTTTTTCTACATATTTGTTGAAACTGTCACTATGTCGTGACAGAATAGTATGAGACAGATAATCTGTGAAAAAAAATCGAGCTCCTCTGCCTTCTCCCAGTGCTGTCTAGAAACAACCAATCAGAGCCAGGAGGCGGGTCTTTGCGCTGTCAATCACCGTCTGAGCGGGCTCCTCATCCCCCCCTTGCTTTCTGCTGCGCTGCAGCGAGCAGAGACTGTTGTGAATACTCAGGCGAGCGAGCATGACCACCGATGACGACGGATAAATGGTTTTACTGGAACAGTAAATTGTTTCTCCGCCATTAGTACATCTAGCAGCAGGTAAATGAAGTTGACTGACAGCGCTAAGACCCTCCTCCTGGCTCTGATTGGTTGTTTTAGGTCGGGAGCGCTGCAAAGTTACATATTGTAGCTTTAACTGTGTTAAAGTTAACCTATCAGAAGTTTCCAAAGCCATGACATCATCATCTGGGCTTTCCCCCAGATATAGTAATCATTCTGTATGTAAACTTCGGATTTTGAATACACTGATTAATAAATATCTGACATATTCTTCCTGCCATCATTGTTGAATTTAGCAAATAGAAATTTTTTTGGTTATTCTAACTGACCTAAAATGAGAAGTTTAGTGTGATTTAGCTTCAGACGGTGAGGAAAAAAAGATGCATGTGACTTCTTTTCAGTGTATTTAAACTTCTGGTTTCAATTGCATAACAATAGGGTTCAATTGCTGTTTTTAACACTGCTCTGGTATTCCTTCAGACAGCCCACATACATTTAACTTATTCTTTTTTCCAGTGTTTCACATGGGAAGGTCATTGTTGCAGATTGTGAAATATCAATCAATGTGGAAAACTATCTATTGCATATGTGATGGTGGTTTGCAGGTTCATAAAATAGTTTTCAGGAACCTCTGAAACCTTTCAGATCAGATAAGTTTTCTACTTGGACCTCTAGTTCACTCATTGGGACAGCTGAGACTTGTTTCCATATTTCCAAGCTTTGTGGGTTCAACTTGGTGTCTAGTGATGGTAGGATACACACATTGCTTGCAAAACATAGCCTTCATATTTCACGACAGTCTGTTCTAAAAATCAGTTTTCCTGAAGAAAAAAAAAACAACTCTGGAGGTAGCTGAAGACACTCTTTTTAAATCAAGCCAGGGTGTGCTGCAGGGCATGCTTTTCAACAGATATAATTTACTTTAACCCATATTACTTTAAAGACTTGTTATTGTTAGAGGGAGCCTTTGATAATCCCACTGATGGTTAATTTATCATTAAAAACTATAATTAACTTATTAAACAGAGACCAATATTTTTCAGTAAGAGAAACAGTGGATTCCTCCTTCAGATCTTCTTATGCTAAACAGTAAAATCAACTGGAGTTCGATATTGGTGCATATGAAAATGTTTAGGGATTTACTGTGTTTAATTAAACAGAGGAAGTGGAAAGATGACAGGAAATGATGGTGATGATAACAAAAAGACTTAAAAGCTTTACAGCTGATGTCTGATGTCCTAACTTATGGTACCAACTTGATGTCTTGTTCTTCTGTATTTTGGCTGGTACTCTGTCCAGGTCATGGTTTCATCGGAACCACTGGACAAACTTGAGTATTCTGAAAGTTTCGTCTGGATGCTAAACTCTGTGGACACCGAAACCATCCACTGACCTTCAGTGTTGAAGTTGAATATTTTACCATAACAGCAGTGGCGATTCTAGACCAAATTTACCAGGGGGGGCCATAGTTTTTTCATGGGGGCACAAAACAAAAGAATGAAACAAAAACAGGGCAATATTTTATCATTTAATATCTTAAGTGAGCCACAGAATAAAAGAGATTTGGAGCTGCAGGTTCCAGACCCTGCAGATGAAAACAATCCTGTTTCAACAGTTGTTGGCCACTCCTATGAAAATGTTCTGGTTCCTTCACTGGTAACAGCTTAAGTTTTAATTCATTGTTAAAGTAAAACTGTGACAGTAAAAAATGAAATTGTTCTAATGGACCAATTAGTTATGGTTTCTGTGGCAGCGTATATCATCATAAAAAAAAAACAACAAACCCCCCCCCCCCTGATTTAGCATTATAACTTCAGTACAGGGCAGGGGTGGAGTAGGGCAACTTTTCAGCCCAGGAGCCTAATAGTCAAGACCAGCACGTTAGGCAAAAATGAAGCATATAATATAATCTTTTTTATTGCGGTAGGGTTAAAAAAATCATAAATATTAAATAAACTGAAAATTTTAATGTTTGAAAACACAAACAAAAACTTATTTAATTTTAACACTAGATTCTACAGCATCAGTAAGTGCCTAAGAAGTGCACTAATTTCTGCAAACTTGTTATTTTGTCATAGTCAGTTGACATTAGAAGTTCTTTGTAGACGACCATAAATGCCTCCAAATGCTCCTGATTGAGTCTGCTGGGACTGTCACTTGAAACAGGTGCAAATGTCAAACACATATCTAGATTATAGGTCATGAGCTTGCGGATGGACCAAAAAAATCTAAATGTTTAGTCTCATCTACAGCAGCCTCTTCTTACCCCTGTCCCTGTGGTATATCCTGGGCTACTGTCATCTCACAGGGCACTGTTTCTCTTTCCCTTCTCTCAGCATCTGGTTCACCAATTATGAAATAATATGCAGATGGAGAAATAAATGCCAGAGAACAAACAGCATCTTTGTTATCTTAACCCAAGTATTCAACACAACAAACTATGTAGTCCTGAAAAACAACTTCCTCTGGTTTATTAACCACTCCACTCAGCTGTGCTTGTTCTCTCCCTAATTTTGGTTTCATCAATATTTTCCGCCTGACTTTGCTACTAAGATGCTACAAAAAGCATGCCATGATGGGGTCATTTTACTGCACTTATCATATATTAGATTTACTTACATTATATATTTTAAATACATTAAAATTAATTTCATGAGCAATCACCAACTTATATAATTCATATTTAGTTTAGGCAATTGTTTACTTACTTGTGATAACATATCACAACTTTTAAAGTGACATTAGCGAAATTTCTTATGCTAGTTTTAGTTAAATTATCAACTAGACCCAAGCTTATATCTCCATTACCAGCTGCCTCTTCTGTCTTTCTTCTTGAAAAAATGTCAGTGAGCTTTGTACATTTGGCAGCATCCTCCACTAATGCCTTTCTTTTCTTTAACCTGGCCTTTTCAGCCCCAACTGATCTCTTCTTATCCATCTTTACTCTGCAGTCAGAAGATTTGCCTGCTTCTCCACTCCGCCTAGGCTTTTGGTAGATATGCGCTGGGAGTAGACTCAACTAACTGTGAGCTTTACAGGGATGTTTTTTCCCAAAATATGGTAGCTTCCAAACTCCTGGTGCCGTCTCTTAAAGGGAAGAGAAAATAACACTGCTAAGATACATATTCTACCGTCATTTTTTTCGCCAACACCAACCGGCCCAGGAATGAAATGGCCTACCGAGAATCCTCCAGATAACCCACTCTGCCCTTGAGACTGGCTGGGACCAGTTCTATAACGGTACTGGCCCCTATAGAACTGGTCCTGGCCCCTGTTGGCTCCTGTATTGAACCGCCCATGTATAAAGCAATCAAAAGTACCTAAAGTGAAACTTGGACAGTCAGTTTTTAAAGCACATCCAGATCCTGAAGTTGATTGTACAAACAGAAAGTGACTTCAGTCTAGGGGTTTGAATTCAGTGACTGTAACATTCATGCAGCATTTTTTAAAAGTTTTTGTAAACTTGCTCGTCCTTAGGTTTTGTTTCCTGATGTTTTCCCAGCTGCTGTAGTTCTCTTTATTCAGAGCTATTTGTTAAACCGTAACACTGAAAAACATACTGGTTGACTATTCTTTGTTGTGTTTAATAAATGTCTCTGAATTAATACAAGCTGTTTATTGTGTTTGGTTGCCATAGTTCAAGCTTTATTTCTTTATAAGGACAGAAAGGAGAGAATTGTTTGGTTCAGAGCGGTGGTGCAGGATCGAGGTCGTCAAAGAAGTCTTGCTCTTCAACAAACAGTGGGAGTGTGGAACAGCCAGCTGATGGATTACCCTGACATCTGCTCCATTCACTCCTCAGTAACGTTGCTACAACAACCGCAGTCTGCTCCTCAAAAATGCTCCTCATCTCATCATGAGACCAGATGCCTGGTCTCATGATGAGATGAGACCTAGGCATTTGCCTATTTGCAAAATGGTTAGCCTGCAAAAACCAGATGCAATTTGGATGCTATGTGTTTTGTGGAAATGACAAAAAAGGAAAAGGTGGGGAGGGGGCTTTTTACAACTGCTAGGGGATGATGCCCAACATGATTTCAACCTGAGTGATAAAATAGGACTTAAGACCCAGAATATTTGACCAAAAAACATTCCTTAGCAAAACTTTGACTCAGTAGAGTGACACTTTGAGAAGGCATCTGGCCAAAAAGATTTGGTAGACTAACACAAAGCTTTGTCACTAGCTCCACAGTATTATCTCCCACAGAGCTGGCTTGTGACAGTCAGAACAAAAAGAATACCAGCACAGTGTGTAAATATGAAAAACATGCTAAATTTATGAGTAATGGGAAAATGTAATTCATTGTCTCAGTGGAGCTTTATTGTAGCTTTTACAGTACCTTACAAAGGAATTTATATCCCTTGAAGTTTATCATACTTTGGCAAAATTCAAATTCAGACATGATGTCGGTCCTATCTCCACCTCTGCTTTGGCCCCAATCTGTAATTATCATCTTTACCTCCTTCGTTTTTGGACTCTTCATTTTGTATATGGACAAGAAAAGGTATTGAATGCTTTTATGATTTTTTTTTTTAGAGATAATGTTTCTGAGCTTTAGGGATTTGTCTTCTTTGTATGATTAACTAGTGATTGGAAGGTCGGCTCTTTTTAGAGAGCTGGGCTTTATGGCATGACTCCCAAACGGCTCTTAATTTATCATCTGCAGCCTCATATTTTAGCTTAACTTGGCAAATATGAATATTTTGTATAATAAATCCTTTTGTGTTTCCTATGAGAAGCCTTGTACTTGCCTAATTTTATGTATATGTTCTGTTATGAAAGCAGGCATTCTTACAATTGTATACAGTGGCTTGCAAAAGTATTCATACCCCTTAAACTTTTCCATATTTTGCCATATTACAACCACAAACATAAACATATTTCATTGGAATTTTATGTGAAAGACCAACACAAAGTGGTATACAGTTGTGAATTGGAAAGAAAAATATACATGATTCAAACATTTTTTTACAAATAAAAAGCTGTAAAGTGTGGTGTGCAAAAGTATTCAGCCCCCCTGAGTCAATACTTTGTGGAACCACGTTTTGCTGCAGTTCCAGCTGCCAGTCTTTTAGGGTCTGTCTCCACCAGCTTTGCTCATCTAGTGACTGGAATTATTTGCCCATTCTTTTTTGCAAAACACCTCAAGCTCAGTGATGGAGATGCGTTTGTGAACCACAGTTTTCAGATCTGGCCACAGATTCTCCATTGGGTTTAGGCCTGAACTTTGACTGGGCCATTTTAACACATGGATATGTTTTGTTGTAGACCATTCCATTGTAGCTCTGGCTTTATGTTTAGGGCGGCCGTCCTGCTGGAAGGTGAAGCTCCGCCCTAGTCTCAAGTCTTCTACAGACTCCAACAGGTTTTCTTCTAAGATTGCCCTGTATTTGGCTCCATCCATCTTCCCATCAACTCTGACCATCTTCCCTGTCCCTGCTAAAGAGCAGAACCCCCAGTGAATAATGCTGCCACCATCATATTTCAACCTGGAGAGACTCACACAAAGACATAGCAGCAATTAGTTTTATTGACATGAATCAATAAAGTTTTTGGCGCTCAGACCCGAGCAGAAGATGAATACGCTGTGAACTGCAATGAACATGGATGGGCATCTTAGGATTAGGGATGTCTTCCCCTCAAAAGAGGGTGTCGAGGCCAAGCTTGCTGACAAATGTTAGCAAGGAATACTGAAGAGCTTAATAGGGGTTTATAGGGAAGGATGTAAAGGGGGTAAAGAGTGAAAATGAAGAGCCTGCAAAGGCATCGGGTCATTGCCTGTAAAGATGATGATGATGAGTGACTTAATGGCTGAGGGATGGTCACAATGAGCGCCTGCCAAAGTGCAGAGATGAGCACCTGCCGAGGTGTCGAGAGGGTACGGACTGGGTGTGCTGGCCGAGGCGTTGAGGGTATTGACGTGGATCGGTTTTCCTGAAGAGAAGAAAAAGTTAGAGATGTAGATGGCCAACCATCACCAGTCATTTGTTAAATGTGCTTACCTAAGAGCTGAGAGAGTGATGAGCATGCTGAAAATGCTGGGGAAGACCAGCGGCCAAGCTGCTGAAGGGAAACCAAGGAGTTCCTTGAATGACGGCAGATGTGGTTGCCCTCATCCTGAAAGAGTGACCTGAGAAATGGTTAGGGGAACTGAGGCATGAAGCTAAAATTTCTGTTTTTTATTTTTTTAATGTTTTTTTAAGAATCAGACTGGAGTGACTTCAGGAGTGAGGAACAGAGGTTTCAGGGGAAGCTGAGCTTGTGGCATTTAAGAGAAGATTTGAGCGTAGTATTGAAAACACTGAAAGGGCCGACTAAACAGACAATGGAGATGTTGCATACGCCTTTTCCTTCTGAATGATTGAGAGATGGATTGAAGTGATGGGATGAAACTTACGATCTGAAAGGCAAGGCCTCTGGATGGATTGAATACAAAGTTTGGGGGTGTAAATTCACCTAATCTGAGAAACTCATGGAAGATTTTAAAAAAAAAGAAAAAAAAAAAAAGCACTTGACGAAGGAGGAATGAGGGCCAAAGCGATGAGCAGAGCACAGAGTTTTGAGAATGGAGAGAGTGATCGGTTTTCTGCTATCAGGCTGGATAAAGTGGTGTTTGAGATTCTTTTAAGAAGAAGCATTGAAAGGAGTCTTGATGTGCTATGTGGATGACAACAACTGAAGAAATAAATGCCTGTTATTAAGCTACGGATGAAAGGGAGCTAAAGTGGCATAGATTGAAGCAATAAGTGATGAAGGCTAGGACCTTTGAGATCTACACAGGATTCAGTGAAACAGAGCCATGCAAAGGTATGGGCTTTCAGGTTGAAAGGTGAGACTTGATTTATATAGAATTTAGTTGATTGGAGAAATGTCAAAGTGAAAGGGTGATCGGCCTGGCACCAGGGCCTCCAGAGGAACTGAAGTAGGGAGTGTGAAGCTGAAGGGGCACAAGTGGCAAAAACCTGTAATTTAAAGCAGGTCAGAGCAACAGCGAGGATGTTAGAATGACTGGCAGCGTGACGTGCAGGGATGAAAAAGTTGTTAGTGACTGACTGCCAGGTGCTGTGACGTAGAACAGGCATAATGGACTTGGAAGAGGGGCAGACTTTATTAATGGCTTGGTGGAGTCAGCATGTAGGGCATTAATGCACAGTAGTTTCAAATGGAGGCCCCAGAGGCAACAAGCTATGGCGATAGGAACAATCTCAAAAATGTGGAGGGCTCTGACTGCAGGAATCAAGGGGGCCATTTATCAGTAGACCATCTGCCCTAAACCCCCCGCCAAAAATCTGAGGACGGAGCAATTTCCGAGAACACTGAAGTAAATAGCGGAGTGCACCATGTAATCGAAAGGAAGATTCCACTCCAAACCCTGAGCAGATTGGACCAAATGAAAGGTCGGAATGACAGGCTTTATCAAGGTGACCTAAACTAGCAGAGAACAGAATTTGCCTGATCGAGCAGCCTGGAGATCAGAGAATGACCTTAGGGGACAATGCACTTGGCGAAAATACGATGGCCTAGCAGAGGTGAGAGTTAGTATTTAGAAAAGATTAAAAAGATTGCATGTGTGACTGAGAAATATCGTGTATGTGGAACAGTTTGTCAGCCCAGTAAAGCGACCATGAATTCAATGAATTCAATGTCTGAGGTAAAGTCCAGGGACTCCGATTGCTTGGCTCGATAATAGGGCTGGGTGATACGACTGAATAATGTATCACGATGTAAGTGTTTCATATGAGTTGATATCAATGATTATTGATTAGTTTTTTGTTTTAAATACCTGAAATACTGCCAAACTGCTGACTTGATCTTTTTCTGTTTTACATACAATTTTCTCTCGAGCTGTTGTACTCATTTTCTCCTTTGACTCCACACCATTTTAATTTTAAGCTGTTAAGAGGCACATGTGCAAACCTGAAACTGCTGCTGTACAAGTTACTCAACAGGTTGTTGCTAGCTTATCAATGATTGATTATGTTAGTTGATGCCACCCACCTGGCTTAGCTGGCCGAAAGAGGCTGAGCGGATAAAGCCTTTCTTCTACCTACATCCCCCAGATGCTGTGCGGTTCTGGATTGGAGTTCAGTAAAATTATTGAATATTATTCATATTGATTACGTGTCTATTGTGATATACATTGTTACTGATTTATGTCCAGCCCTACTTGATAAGCTGAAAATCATCAAGCAGATGAAACAAAGTTTGGTTATGTTCAGGAGAATCTAGCAGAGGTCTTTGGACAGCATGTTGAACGAGGTGAGGCCACATCTGCACCCAAAGGTCAGCACGCTTCATATGAAACCTGAAATTCTATTGGGTCCTAATGGGTTTTACTGAGAAGGATGAACTGACAAGAAACAGATGATGACCTGGAGAACCATGCCACTCACCCAGCGATATAAGCGAAATGGAGAGTCAAACTCATTTTATTTTGGGCCACTAGAAGCTCTTGAACGTCCTCAAAGGACCAGTTGGGGCAGAATATGATGAAAAGTTACCCATTAACAACTGTTAAATTATAAAAAGAGAGCTGACTCTAGATTTGAGGAGTTTCTTAAAATATGGAAAACCTTTTACCATAATGTAATTTGGCACTAAGTAAGCACAACTGATCTCTGGAGACTGGCCAGATCTGGCACGCCATAGCCATAGCCATAGCCATAGCCTCCTGAGTTTGACACAGTGCCATAATAGGATCTTGGAGTGGATCCTGAATGAACTTGTTAGAATGCATGACCTTGAAGTTCTGCCAAATTAGGGAGGGTAGGGTGGGATAAATATGAAGATGAATAATGCTTGTGTATTTTTGCACTGCAAAGATGAAGGATGAATGAGTCGTGAGCAAGTACATCTTACCTAGAAATGACCCAGAGCAGGTGTTGGCAGGAGTGAATGCTGATGGGAGGAGCTAAAAGCAGGCTGAGAAGTGGGTCGTGCGAAGTGCCACCAGGTGCAGACGTGGCATGGCTGGTGGTGATGAGCTCCTGAAGCGAAGTGAAGAGATGATATGGAGCGATACAGCGTGTCCATAGAAAAGATGAATGGAGAGGGGAAGTGATGAACGTCAGCGGTAGGAGGGAGAGACGATGAATGGTGGACTGAAGAGGGGCACCAGCCCCAGAATTGAACAACAGCGCTGGATAACTGCAGCCGGGATGCAGCTATGAGCCAGAGAAGAAGGTTTTCTTTTTCTCAGAGGGTTTTTCTCTCAGAGGTTAACATGTGGTGAATTTGCAAGGGATACCTGTAGCCTGAGATTTTGCTGAAATTAATGGACATCTCCCGGATATATGATGTACCAAAGAAAGCTCACCCATCAGTCATCAACGACTGCAGATTCCTTGGCCTGACATCCCACTTCTTGAAGGTCCTGGAGAGACTCCTGTTGGCCCACCTGAGTTGGAGTTGAAGATGCCATCATACACCTGCTTCAACAAACCCACTGTCATCTGGACAAAGCAGGCAGCACTGTGAGGATCATGTTCTTTGATTTCTCCAGTGCATATAATACAATTCAGCCTGATCTGCTTCATCTGAAACTCCAGAAGACTCAGGTGGAGGCCTCTACAATTGCCTGGATCCATGACTATCTGACAAACAGACCACAGTTTGTGAGACTGAAGGACTGTGTGTCTAACTAGGTGGTCAGCAGCACAGGAGCACCACAGGGGACTGTACTCTCACCATTCCTTTTCACTCTGTACACTTCAGACTTCCAGCACAAGTCAGACTCCTGTCATCAACTGAAATACTCCGATGACTCTGCAGTTGTCGGGTGGATCAGAGATGGTCAAGAAGCTGAGTACAGAGAGCTGGTGGACCCTTTTGTGGCATGGTGTGGAAACAATCATCTTATCTTGAATGTGAACAAAGGAGATGATTTTTCTAGAGACCCTCCCCCCCAGCGCTTGAAATTCTAAGTGGAGGATCATCTCATCTTGAATGTGAACAAAACAAACGAGATGATTATAGATTTCAGGAGAAACAGGCTCAGCTCAAACCCTGTTTCCATCATGGGAGAAGAAGTGGAGGGGGTTGAGGAATATAAATACCTCGGTGTTCATCTAGACAACAGACTGGACTGGAGACTCAACAATGAAGCCATCTACAAGAAAGGACACCGCAGACTGTATTTCTTGAGGAAGCTAAGATCCTTCAAGGTTTGCAGCAAGATGTTGCATGTCTTCTATCAGTCTGTTGTTGAGAGCATCATCTCCTCTGCCGTCATCTGTTGGGGCAGCAGCATCAGAGCCAGGGACCTAAAAAGGCTCAACAACCTGATAAAGAAGGCTGGTTCTGTTCTGGGGACGACTGTGGAACCTCTGGAGATGATGATGCAAAGAAGGATTTTGCATAAAATCAAGAAAATTATGGAAAACCCTAAACATCCTCTTCATGAGACTGTCATTAGAAAACAAGAGTCTCTTCAGTCAGAAGCTTCTTCAGTTTAGTTGTAAAATGGACCGCTACATGAGATCTTTCCTGCCCACAGCCATCACCATCTATAATAACTCCTTGACTAAATGAGTTACATCAACATTTAATTTCCCTTTGGGATAAATAAAGTATTTTTGAATTGTGAACTGAATTGAATTAATGCGCTGCATATAGCGTAATATATGCTCACATTGTCTGTTCAAGATGGCAGGCGTTAAGAAGAAGTATAGGCACTGGACATGAGAAGAAACCCTTAAATTGATTGATATTTTAGGTGAACCAAGGTACCAGTACCAAAGGCAATTTGAATAAATGGTGTACAACTACACTATCTGGGAAAACATTTACAATGACCTTATGACCTGGTGCCCATCTGTCTGTGATTTTGGAGACTGGATGAAGTGCAAAGAAAGATTGGACTACCTTTGACAGAGGTACCATAATTGCTTCAAACATAACCAAAACAGGGGTGCTGACCGCATTACATGTCCTTATAATGAAGAACTGGACACTGTCCTTGGTAAGATAACACCAATCAAACTTTTCCTTCTTTTCCTTTTCCTTGTGAGTTAGAGGAGCATGCAATAACATGACAATAGTCACTTTAGCAACAAGAGTCAGTCGTACCACTAACGTTAATGCTATGCTGCTATAACCACGTGTCACAGTAAATTATCAGAATTGACAATACTTTTATGCTAATTATTATTAACAATTTTTTTATGTGCTTTACAGGTTGCCAACCTATGAACAACTCGGGAGAAAACAAGATGGACAATGCAGGTAATTCAGATGATGAAGAATCAGACTGTAGTAAGTAGTTGTCACTCACTGGCCTGGCTTGTGCACAGGATACTGAAAGGCCTGTTAATGTAAATTTTGACAGTATTTTTAACCTGAACATTATTAGTCAGCTAATTAGAGACAATATTTGTAAACCATTATGGTCTGCACCTGCTATGTTTTCTTCATTTTATCAGGTTCATCTGAGACCACTCAGATCCATAACACCTCAGGGGAAAATGATGCAGACTCATCCTCCAAATCACCATCGCTCCAAAACCAGAAACCTGCCAAACCCATGCCACAAGGTTCCATGTCAGTAACACTTTAACAGGTAAAACAAATGCACATGGTTACTGAGTTGTTGGTTATATATAGCAGCAGAAATGGCCACATATGTGGAGCTTTGGGCTGCTCCACTTTGCAGATTCCTATTTCACCAACTAAATTTAATTTGCATTTTTCACAGAAAATAAAAAAGGTGAAAACTTCACATGTGGGGGTATAACTTCTTTATGGTGCTTAAAATGATTTTTTTTTTATCTCAAAAATACGACCTTTAGACCTTGAGTAAAGTTTTAGCTATGCAGGAATCCATCTGCATAGCTAAATTACAATAAGCTTATTATAAGATAATTGTAATAAGCTTTTACAATAAAACCACACTTTAAAAATCCACCACCTTTTTATACTTTTTACATAATGTACAGATATTATCGAGACATTTATCCCTAAAATATACATTTACAGTTTGCCATTAGAATTTTTTTTTTTTTAAACCAAACTGAAATGTAATGTTTTCACTGTCATACTGGAGGAGGAGCAGTGTGCACACTGTCATAATTTATTTGCTTATGTTCTTAGTCTTTTGTCCTCTCTGGAAAGAGACTTACCCTCTGTGTTTTGCTCCCCAGGTAACTCCTGATGAGACTTTGGCTTCTGTTCCAGCTCTATCACCTGGCACCTGAAAGAAACCTGCAAATTTTTAGCAAACCTTCTGGTAATCTTCAACTGGCAGTCCTTGGTTCCTCTTTCCCTTGTCTTAAGATTAAACCCTGTCTGCCTTCTACCATGTTACATGGTTTCTCCTTACACCTAACCATCGAGATTCATCCATGAACCTCCTATTCTCCCAGACCACCTCTGAACCCTCCCTGGCAGATATCATCAACCTACTAAGTAAGCATGTCTGGAAATATTCCCATAGATACCCATTTCAGCAAATTCACCATCTCCTGTGTTCTCTCCAGAGCTCCAGCCACAGCTTGGTTCCAGAAACCATACCCCTCCGGCTCACAGACCTTTTCCCTACCATAATCCAATTCTCACTTGTAAGTAAATCTTAACTTTTCATTTGCCTTCTGAGAGTGACTCTGCATGTGAGTTGGACATATCGCTAAAACCATGACAGAAGTGATTGTGGACAATGGCTTGCGTTGTTGTTGTCTTTATAGCAATCCCTCATACTGAGCATGCATGTTGTGACAACGGAGAGGAAAAACTCCCCTTTAACAAGAAGAACCCTCCAGACAGCACAGGGTTATGGGAAGTACTGTTATTTCTTCACACTCAATGCCATATGTCACAAGGTCTAAAATATGATGACAAGAGTGGGTAGGACTGTGAATTCTTTGAGTAAAGGCAATTGAGTCTAAGATAGCATTAAAGGCTAAATTTAGGGTATCACCCTCAGTGTCAACATGAATGCTCAAGTCCCCCCACTATAATCTTATCAGTATTTAACACTAAATCAGATAAAATCTGAGCAATGATCTAAAAATTAAGAGTAAGGTCCTGGTGGACAATACAAAAAACAAGTGGTTTTAGTGCTTTGCAGTTAAGATGAGGAAAACCAAGATGTTCAAAAGAACTGTAGTGACGAATAAATCTGAAAAAAAAAGAAAAAAGCTGCTACTCCTGCACCTCTCCCTGTACTTCGAGAAATGTGAAAATTCAAATTAGAAGGGGTTGACTTTATTTTATTTAAAAATAACCCTCGATACTAACATAATTAAGAAGACGGAAGCTGATGAGAAGAGAGCAGAGGAGAACAAGGCGTTGATGCTGTAGATGATTCAATACTTCAGGCCCCGTCCCACCATTTACCTGATGTGGCTCCTTCCCATTACTATCCTTTTACCCCACCTCCTCACTGCCAATCAGCTGAGAGCAGGGACTTTCCCTCTTCAGCCCCTGGACCCCCTCCACCAGCAGCATATTAAGTGCACCGTGACCCACCACCACTCTAAATTGTAGTAATTAAATTTGACGACTTAAAATTAAGCCGTGAAATTCTCAACACATTTCCAACAAATACACCTGTCAACATGCAACTTGTCTGGTTGCCAGGAGAGCTGAAAGCTGCTGTGTCCGTGTGTGCCACCATGGTAATTCAGTGTATGAGCTCATCGTGCTCGTATACATGTATACGTTCACAACTCAAGTGGGCACTGAAGGCTGCTCTTGCTGCTCCCTCTGGGAATGGCTTCATCATATTGCTTGTCAGACAGAATGTAGAATCTGCTACAATCAGGCCAGGTATGTCGACCCCCCCCCCCGATGTTCCTGCTGAGAGAAGGGGGAAGGTGCCCTCCTCTAATTTTGGAGCACAGATAGGAACACTCAAACAACTAGGCATCATGGTACTTCCCAAGCCAACCAACATCAAAGTCAAGGAAGTGGTAATTGTGGTCGACAAGTCCTTGAATGATAACACTGTATCATCTTTTTTAGTTGTAGTAGTCTGTGGGATAGCTTGCAGGGGCAATGATGGGAATGTGCGTTACATCCAAAGCACCTGCACTTACTGGGAATTGTTTCCTCAAATCCACTGAAGATGGCTTGGACTTCAGCAATAGTTTTTTGCCTCTTTACGTAGTACCACACACCTCCCAAAATATGGTGCAGGCAGTAGTTGTTCCAATGCCACACAGGTTAGCAACATTACTGAATTCAACATTACTAGCCAGCTTGTAAATGGTAATCGCAACCCCCTTCTGAGCAGGTACCGGGTTGACCATAATGGTTGTTTGTGGCTTTATGTGTGGGTTTGGCAAGGGCGCAAAGAACAATAAAAGCTTCTTTAAGCATTGTAAAATTTTGGAGCACCTCAGTTTTCCAAAAGGAAGCAAAATCCAAAATGTTTTCAATGCAGCCTTGACAAAAGCAAATAAAAAATCCACCCAGAAAATAAGCCTAATTATGTATCGGATCCTGCCCCTTTCTATCCAAATCACAGAGCTGCCTATTCGGATTGGATTAGTATTACAGGACCTCAGAGCTTATCAAAATATAGTGGATAATTTGAAACTCCACTATTACAACGATCCTCCAGAAAGCCATGACCCAGAAGGACCTGACCTATGCAGATCTTCTGCCCGGGCAGAGGATCTGCATTTTCCCTGACTTCACCACCGAGATCTCAAACTGCAGAGCCGCATTTAATGGAGTCAGAGCACTGCTCTGGGACAAACCAGGAATTCGGTATGGCCTTTTATAGTCAGCAAAGCTGAGAGTCACTTTCAAAGGGACAGAAATGATCAAGGAGGCCCAGAAGTTCGCAGAGCTCCACTTTTGCACCAGCAGAGAAGGTATAGATGCAGAGGTGGAGTGATTGGAATCTGGTAGTATTCAAGCCTTGACAGTACTGTGATGTTTAAACAAAGTTTTGTATTTCTGTCTAGATTAAATAAGTAGTTGCTTTAAATGTAATGGACAGTCTGGGGTGGACTGATGCTAATCTTTGAAAATATCAGGCATATAAACTGCTTATTTGTAGATACTATTTCTTAGCTGTTCATATGTTAGTTTGATCCTTGAATTATATATTTTCGCAGGGCGAGGTTTAACTTCTAACTAGGAGTTCATAGTAAGGGAACTTGGTAGTTGACGAGGTGGATGTGGTTGTGACTTTTAGTTCCCCCCCCCCGATAACTTCCAGAGAGGTCACGCCTTACTTGGCAGGTTTCTTAGCATAGGCAAGACAGTAAGCATTTTGTTTGTAGGGTTGGGACTTATATATGATGTATAACCATTTTTAATCACATTTGTGGGGGATTCTGTATTCTTTTCCATTCTAATCTGAGTTATGTAGGCTGATTCAGCACAAACACAGAAAGGCAGACAAGTTACTATGGTCACATGAAATGTTAAAGATTGAACAGCCCAGGGGTAAGGTACTGGCACATCTAAAGTTACTGTTCAGTGATGTAATTTTTCTTCAAGAAACCCACCTTAAGAATGAGCATATAAAACTGAGAGGCACATGGACAGTGCAAGCTTATCATTCTATTTGTGCAGTTAGCGCTACTGGCATGTCTGCATTACTCAAAGGTACAGTTTTACTCATAAGTCAACCATATCTGATAGTGAAAGCAGATATCTAATATTAGTTGGAGTTGTATTCCGTAACCATTACTTTGGTTAATATATACGGCCCTACCATGTACTCTATTCAACAAACATGTCTTAGCCCAAATCCCTGACATTTCATAGACCAACCTAATCATAGGAGGGGACCTGAACCTTGTGTTAGATCCATTCCTAGATCGCTGGTCTTCACGTAGAGCCGGTGCCTCTAATGCCAGTATCTTCCGGAAGGAATATTTTTAAAAAACTCTAATCTGTTTGCTAGCTAGATCTTTAACCCACAGGGGAGGGCCTACTCATTTCACTCAAATGTTCACAATGTGTAAACATGAATTGATTACTTAAAAATGCATGGAAAATTATTGCCTTATATCAGTAAAATATCACTGTCTATCAGACCACACTCCATTTCTTTATCTTTAAATTTAGATAATCTGAACCAAACTGCAAAGACATGGAAATTAGAGCCACAACTGCTGAAAGAGCCAGAATTTTGTACATTTATCAAAGGACTTTTTTTAAAATTTTTAAATTTTTTAAATTTTTTTTATTTTTATTTTATTTATTTATTTTTTATTAATCTTCCTGGAACATCTTTATCAATACTACGGGAAACTTTGAACACTTATTTGAGGGGAGGTATTATATCCTTCCAAGCAGTGAGAAAAGGAACCGAGCAGAACTAGTGAACTTAAAGCAACAAATTGGGTTTCTAGACAAGGACAATGTCACACCCCTCTACAGAAACCCATTAAATTCTTTTAAGATGAAAGTATAATCAATTGTCAGTTCAAATCATTAGGACTTTTATGTGACAGAAATATTTTGAATTTGGGGAAAAGCTTAAGTTAATTGGCAAGGAACATAAGGAAAATGACTGTACAATTAACAAGGTGAAAGTAGAAAATGGGGAAATTTTAACTTTGCAAAAAGATAATCATAGATTTAAACAGTTTTACAAATATTGTACTCCTCCAGAGCTGCAAGAGAGCTAACTATACAGTTTTAGACAGCTGTAGTCTTCCAATTTTAAACCAACAAGACAAGGACTTAATGTAAAACTCTCAATCTCAGACATACAGACCACTATTAAATCGTTAAGTGGGAAAACAGCTTGTCTGGATGGATATACTGGTGAATTCTATGAAGAATTCAGTAATCTATTACTGTATTCGTTAAAAATGTACACTCAAACAAATTTAGATTACATCTTGCCTCCTACTATGAGGGAAGCCATTAACACTAATACTAACAAAGGATAAAGATCCTGATGAAGTAGGCAACCACAGAGCAATATCACTAATCTATGATCAAAAGATGCTGGCCAAAACTAGACTAAGCTTATTAATTGAGAAAACAATCCACCCCAATCAGATGGCTTTATACCAAACAGGCACCCCTTTAATCTGCAAAGTCTCGGTAAGGCGTCTTCAATGTGATTTAATCAAATGGAGGTGACCTATTAGCTGTCCTCTCTCTTGATGCAGAAAAGGCATTCAATCAAATAGAATGGCCCTACCTCTTTGTGACCCTGAGAAAACATGATCTTGGTGAACATTTTGAGAAATGGTAAAAATCCTCTACCACCAACCCTGTGCTAGGATTGTCACAAATAAGATGCTCTCTCCCACATCTCACTAAAACAGAGGCAACAGACAGGGCGGCTCTCTATCACCCTTACTCCTTGCTTTGGCCCGAGAGCCACTCGCACAATCAATTCAAACCAACCCCCTTAAACAGGGATACAATACAATAAAAAACAACAAAATTTCGCTATATGCTGGTGACATCCTTTAGTTCATAATCAATCTACAGTGTACTATATCAACCATTTTCAGACACAATCTCAAGTTATTGGTTATAGGATCAACTGGTCTAAGAGTGAACTGATGCAAATTAAACTCTAACTGCATTTCCATTACAAAGGTGCACCAATCTGTCGGGGTTTTCCCCCCCTCCTTGTGGCTCTGTCATCCATTTTGATGCAGGACCAGAGTGGGACTCATTTTCAGTCCTGCAGTTTCATGCCTCAGACCAGCCCACTTCAGAACCTATTAAGTATAAATCTTACATGTTCATAGTGCATTGTTCTGTAAAGCCTTGTAATTCAGTGTATTTTTCTAAAGTATTTCCAATTCAGTGTAGGTAAGTCAAGTATAACTCATTTCAGCAACAAGGCAGTTCAAAGTGCTTTATATCATAAAAAACATTAACACATTAAACGGTCACTGGTTGTGAAACCAGTAACAAACATTACATTTTCTCAAGTGCCATCATTTAGGAAAAACAAAACAAACATCAGATATGTTGGTCAATATTTCTATTATGGGTCAAATGCAATGCTTAACAGATGGGTTCTTAGCCTTGATTTAAAGGATCTCAGTGTTTTGCAGTTTTCTGTAAATTTGTTCCAGATTTGTGGTGCATAGAAGCTGAATGCTGCTGCTTCATGTTTGGTTCTAGGTATGCAGAGTAGACCAACCTAGGGGGAAACACCAGTGTGGAGTTTGCCTCAACTCTAGACTGAGGTAAAATTTGTATAGAGGAAAAAAAAAAACCTGTAATGCCTTCAGAACCCCTCACCAACAAATTTTGCTACACTTCGAGATTCCAAAAGAGTGGAGGTATGTTTTATGTATTTAGAACTTGTTGAGTCCCGTTGTAAATTCTGTGGGCCATATTTTCCAGACATTCTGTCACTATTAGTGGCTGTGAAGACCATTATTTCTGAGAAGATGACTGAGCGCTCAACCTGTGAAAGTGAATATGAGGCCAATGCTGCTCTACAATCATCTCAACTCAAATCTCCCAAACCAGCATTAGTAAATACATTTTTGTAATGATCAATTACAAACATTGCTTTCTGTCACGTTTTTTAATTTCTGTCTTTCCTTCTTACAAATAAAGTGCAATTAAGGAATGATGCCTCCACCAGAGTGTCTTGTCTACCCATTGTTGGGAGGCTCCAAATGCAAATTTCCTAGTGTGCTAGGCCTGTTCAGCATTGATGTCCTACTGAAGTCCAACAAAACAGATGGATGAACAGTTTGTATATTGTCTTAGATATAAAGCATTTTTTTCTATCTAGTTAAGAATACATCAAACATTCTATCAGCATTACAATGGATCCCCTTTAATAGTGTTAAAATTCCCAGCACCAATTCACCTTTCATAGACAGATGCTCAGCTAAAGCAAAATACAGTTGCTCTCACTGACCACAATGCTTCCTGGAAAACAAAGTAGATGCAGTAGTAAAACTTCCTCTCTCTGAAAGCTAATTGGAGAACTTTTCTAACTGCTTCTTGGTTCTTTCAAGTCAACTCTGATTTCATTTGCGTGATTATTGGTATTCCTCTAGGGAGTGAGTACAAGGCATACAATTAAAAATATTACTAGTATTGGGACCGACATAATCTTTCCTCTTGCAATAATCAGAGGTTAACATTGTGGATGTCTTTCTTGTTTTTAATCTTTCACAGATGCAGTTGTTCAGCAATGCTCAGGGACGAAGATTCCTGATTTAAGAACTTCCATAAACAAAAGAGCTGCGAATTAAGGCACCAGGACAAGAAAGTCAATGGAAAACTGAAGGATGTCCCAGACTGCAGAGCAGGCCTTGATAACATCATTTGGCATGATGCTTGTTTTATTTCCACTGAGGGAAGGTTCCATTTGTTGTACTGAAGACTTTTTTTTTTTTTTTTTTAAATAGTTTATAGTTGATTCCATCTTTTGAATGACATAAATATACCATGTTCAAAAAATATCTTTTTAGCTTGGATGACATAACTGATCTCACTGTTTCCCATTTGCTGAACACATTATGTACATGACTTTAATTCTCTTTGTTCAGGTCAATGTCCCTTTAGCTGCTTCTTTGAAATAAGCATTCAGTTAACGTGAACATATTGCTGTATTTTCCAATACATTATATTTTAAAATATGATATATGTACATAATGACTAATGTGTGTTACATATGTATAAAATTTAATTTAGATCAGTACATTTTTAAACAGTTAAGATACATTCCCATATAAAGCTATATACTCTAGAACTGGGGATTGCAAAGAATTTAAATTTATTGATTCCATTATCAATTTGATTCTCCTTGAGTTAGGAAATAAGTTCTTTAATTCAAAATATGCACTATTTTTGTATTTGTTTCAAACAAAATTAAAGCTGGCTTTTAAAAAAAAAAAAAAAAAAAAAAAAAAAAAGGTCCCTCTGTAAAATGAACATTTTTAACACAAAATGCAACTTTTTGCACATGAATAGTTTTTGTTTTGTGCATGTTTTCTTTTTCAGGAAGGATCTTTCAAGACTTTAAGGTTGTTTTTAAAAGGTGCTTTTAATGTGAGAAATGAGACTCATCAGAACCCATATTCTAATTCATTGAACATGACTGTAAATATTAATGAGATGAAGATTATTCATACAATAGGACACTATTAATACAATAACCGGATGTGGAGGAGTTTATCTGGGATATTCATGCCAGGAGATGCAGTGTGCATCGAGTCACCAGCGTCTCTGAGCAATGTATCAAACAGCCAATCGGTTGCATGCTGTGTGGTCAACTGTTTGAAGATGTTGGTATTTCATCCTTTTATTGTGATTAAAGCTCTGCACGTCGCAACCGGCCCCTGTCTTTTTGTGAAATGTAACCAGATTTTGGAGCGCTTCTGCTATGACGCTGTCTTGGATATTTTCTAAATCAAAATACGGAGGGTGAACAATACCTCATGCAAATACGTTACATGTTACTGGAACCGACAAGCAGAATCATTAACCAGACAGGTTAATGATTCCAAGGAATTGAACTACCAAGAATACATTGAGGTATACTGTCTCATATAATTTAACATATATTCACAATGCTTCTTCCAATATATCTAACAATATATTAAATGGTATATATTTGCTGAATATATGAAATGGCAATTGCGGTATTTTCCCATATATTGCAATATATCACTTAAATATATGTAGTATATTGCATGTTATATAGCAATACATTGCTATATTTCACAATATATGAATATACATGAAATATATTGTCACATATATTTAGAAATATAATTTTGTTGCATTAAGGTTATGGCTCTTTGAAGGGAACTGAATCTTCAGGATCATTTCACTTTAAAGAGCTGCTCAAAAGATCCACTTCTGAACATTCACATTTTTCTAAGAACAAGCCATTTTATCCCTAATACAGTTTTTATGAGTGAAATTCACAAAAAGTAGAATCATCTGTATTAAGTAAAATTAATATTTGTTGAATTGCTGAAAATACTGAAGTAGAGGATAAACCATCTGAGGTGTGACAGGAAAGCTGTGGGTCAAAGGAGGGTGGGATGTCTGCTTGGCTGGGGGCAGGAGGGGAGGATGGTGAGCTTGTTCCTGAACTGAACCTGTTGAAGAATGTGTTCAGCTCATTTGCTCTGTCCAGACTTCCATCTATCTGATCCTCCTGCTGCTTGAACGCTGTGATCTCCTTCATCCCAGACCACACATCTCTGATATTGTTCCTCTGCAGTTTACTCTCCAGCTTCTTCCTAAACACCTTCTTGCTGTCTCTCATCTTGACTCTGAGCTGCTTCTGTGTCCTCCTCAATATCTCTCTGTCTCGCTCCCTAAAGGCTCCTTTTTCCTGTTCAACAGTTCCTTTAGCTCACTGGTGATCCAGGGTTTGTTATTAGGGAAGCATCTCACGGTTCTGGTGGGGATGGTGTGTGTGTGTCGGTCACACACTCAGTCATGGCATTAATATCCTCTCCATGTGGCTTGCAGAGAGAAATCCAATCGGTAGCATCAAAACAACCCTGTAGGGCTTCTTCTGCTTCCTGTGACCACTTTCTCACTGTCTTTTTTTTGTTACAGGTTGTCTATATTTATATTCTGTGCAGAGAAAACAAGGTTGTGATCTGATTTACCCAGAGGAGGTCTTGCTTTGGAAATATATGAATCCTTGACATTTGTGTAAAACAAATCCAAAGTCTTGTTTTCTCTGGTAGAGCAGCTGACAAACTGTTCAAACGTTGGCAGCGCAGCAGAGAGAGAGGCGTGATTAAAATCACCAGATATTGCCACAAAAGAATTGGGGTGTTGTGTCTGTATCTTAGCAACAGTGGAACTGATGACATCACATGCATTGTCAGCAACAGCTGAGGGTGGAACGTAAACAGCCACCAAAACAATACTGGTGAACTGTCTTGGCAAATAATATGGACGAAAACTTACTGCCAATAGTTCAATGTCTGGACTGCTGAGACGACACTTCACAGTAATGAGGCCTGGGTGGCACCATTGGTTGTTGACGAGCTCTGCCAATCCACCTCTTTTCCTTTTCCTGCTACTCTTTAAATCTCAATCTGCTCGTATAGTCAGGAAGCCCAGCAGAGAGACGGAGTCTGGGATCTGATCCTGCAGCCATGTCTCAGTAAAACACATAATAATGCATTCCCGATACTCTTGCTGAGTCCTTGTCAGGGCTTGAAGTTCATCCAACTTGTCAGCTAGTGATGTCACGTTGCCCATTATGATGGATGCCCATTATGAGAGATGGTTTGAACTTCCTCCTTGTCTCTCTCCTCTCTGCTCCTGCTCTGCATCCACGACGTCTCCTGTTCAGCTCCTGTGGGATTTCTGGCTTCAGTTGTCGTATTATTTCTGCTTTTGCCATGTTAGTCAGCTGCTCCCTGTTGTAAACCACCCTGTTGTTGCTATGGTTACACATCATAACAAAAGAGCAAAATATAAAAAATTTTTTGGTAAAAAAAAAAAAAAAAAAAAAAAAAAAAAATTCAATCCAGCACGGCATCCAAAACAAGATGGAATGGTTGTCCAAAAAAAGCAATTTTTCTAAGAAAAGCAGGAATGAAATTTTGAAAAAAAGAGAAAAAATCTCAATGAATGTTACAGAGCTACTCCAGCATGCTGCCACCCTGAGTAGCACAATTCTTTCAGCAAGGCTGGTACCCCATTGCTCCTCTAATCCCAGCAGTAGTCTCAATGCGTTTTTGTGTTGACTAAAGACATTCCATGTTGTCAACTACCAGCAGTGCCAAATGAAGTCCCAGAACAGTGTTGCCTTTTTGAAATCTTTCTAAAAGACCATTTGCCTTAACATTGCTGGATGTCACATGTTCTAAGCTTGAGAAGACAGAATCATATTGACTTAGAGCAGCAGTAATAGCTTTACCACCGACTGTCTACTGGGTAGGACATGGTGGTCTAAGGGAGAGACCCCAGTGTACAGGCACCAAGATGGGGGGCAATAAGTATGCCCACTCCTGCTCAGCACCTCTCAGCAGGGGCAACTCCAGAGTGAAACAGTGTCCAACCCCTTTCAAGGAGACTGGTTCCAGAGCCGTGTATTGAGGTGAGTCCAACTATTTCTAGTCGGAACCTCTTAGTCTCGCACACCAGCTCAGGCTCCTTCCCCATCAGAGAGATGACATTCTGCATACTGAGAGCTAGCTTCTGTCGCTGAGGATCCAAGGTCCCTGCCTTCAGCCACCACCCACCCCACATTGCACCTGACCCCTTTGGCCCCTTCCACAGGTGGTGAGCCCATGGGAAGGGGAACCCATGTCCCCACCTTTGGAGCCCGGGATGGCTCCACAGGTGAAAGCTTGACCACCAGGCGCTTGCCAGCATGCCCTGGCTTCACAGTGGGGTCCTGGTGAACCGCGTCTGAGCCAGGGAACATTGATTCCATTGGTGGCAATCAAAAGGGATCAAAAATCAAATATTTATAAAATCCTCTGTGAGCTCATTTGATTTTGATATTTGTTTTGTCACATCTTCACAGCATTTCTGATGGATGGCTGAAATATTTTAGATGGCTGAAAGATAAGGTTTCCGCAGTATAACTTAGGCAAGTAAAGATCAAATGTCTCCAAATTCACATGGATATTTGTGTGTGATGTTAGGAATGACCCAAAGCACAAAATGGTTACCTGTCCTATGGATAGGTAAGAGTGGTCTTTTATTGTGGCCAGCCTAAGGCACACCTGTGCAATAATCATGCTGTCTAATCAGCATCTTGATATGCCACACCTGTGAGGTGGAATGGATTATCTCTGCAAATGAGAAGTGCTCACTATCACAGATTTGGACAGATTTGTGAACATATTTGAGAGAAATGGTTATTTTGTGTATATAGAAAATGTTTTAGATCTTTTAGCTGATGAAAAGTGGGAGCAAAAACAAAAGTGTTGCATTTATATACTGCTCAAAAAATAAAGGAAACAATGAAGGGATTGAAAAGAATGATTAAAAAATAATTGTTTGAAAGGGGTCACATTGGCTCACAGTGAAAAGGTAGTGAAAGGTACGTATTGTGTACTAGTAAATCTCAAAAAATTAAAGTATTGTACAAAATTGCAATATTTCTTGCTATTCATCTCAGAAACTGAAATGGTCATGTTATAGAGATTCATAATACATAAGGTAAAATATTTAAAGCTTTTCATTTAAAAAATTTTAATGGTTATGGCTTACAGGTAAAAAACTCTCAAAATTCAGTGTCTCAGAAAAGTAGAAAATCACAGACCAATCAAAAAACGATGGGTTTTTTTTTTTTTTTTTTTGTAAATCTGCAGTTTGAACAGTTTGAACATATAATATATACTTTGTGGTACATATTTTGTTGTTGATTGTAACATGTTTATATTGATTTAAAAACAAAAAGCTGGAATTGCCTTTTAGCCATCTGCCAAATCGGAGGCCTCAATCAGAAACCAACTTAAGCTCGATGCTTGATATCATGTTGGATTACAGTAAACTGTTAAAAGAACACGTCAATGCATTTAATGTATGATGCTTACAGATATTGTATGTCAACCATTTTTCTTGATAAGGTTTCCTTTAAAGAAGAAAGTATGAGTTTTGGGTGACCTGCCTAGGCATGCTAGTTGCCAGCCTATCCAAGACTAATGCCAGCAAATCCAATGCTAATACTAGCCTATCCGTGCTAATGGCCAGCAGAGGAAGAAGGCAACCCACTGGGTGACCAGCTTAGCCATGCTCGTCACAAGCCTCTCCAAAGCAAACGCAAATGAGTAGCATCCTTTTCATTTGTCACCACTCAATTACCAGTGTCAGCTTATGATTAATGAGATCAGTAGCTGGCTTCAGAATAGATTTAGCTTCCTGTGACAAGGAAGTAGCTTTCCGCTGGGTACGCAATAGTCTTAATTTTGGTGCTGAAACCTCGCCATAGAATTGAGCAAGGATGTAATGTAAACCCACATGCCACACATATTCTTTGTTCTCAAAGAAATATGCACTCATTCTTAGTGCGGGCTCAATGTGAACCTCTAAAAGTGTGACCATATATACACTGCTCACAAAATTAAAGGGAACACTAAAATAACACATCCTAGATCTCAATTTATTAAATATTCTTATTGAAAAACTTTATCAGCAACAGTGGAATTGATTGAGAAGAAAACACAAAAATTATCAATGTAAATCAAAATTATTACACCATGGAAATTTGGATTTGGATTCATACTCAATATGAAAGTGGAAAATAACATGACAGGTTTATTCAATGTCAGTGAATATTCCTCAAGACAAGTCTAAATGAGGCTCAGTTGTGTGTGTGGCCTCCATATGCCTGTATAACCTCCCGACAATGCCTGGGCATGCTCCTGATGAGACGGCGGATGTTCTCCTGAGGGATCTCTTCCCAGACCTGGATTAGAGCATTAGTTAGCTCCTGAACAGTCTGTGGTGCGACGTGGCGTCGGTGGATTGACCGAAACATGATGTCCCAGATGTGCTTAATTGGATTCAGATCTGGGGAACAGGCAGGCCAGTCCATAACATCAATGCCCTCATCATGCAGGAACTGCTGACACACTTCAGCCACATGAGGCCTAGCATTGTCATGCATAAGAAGGAACCCAGGGCCCACTGCACCAGCATATGGTCTCACAATGGGTCTGAGGATCTCATCCCGGTACCTTATGGCAGTCAGGGTACCTTTGGGAAGCACATGGAGGGCTGTGCGGCCATCCAAAGAAATGCCTCCCCACACTATGATTGACCCACCACCAAACCGGTCATGCTGGAGGATGTTGCAGGCAGGATAACATTTTCCACAGTGTCTCCAGACTCTGGCACATCTGTCACATGTGCTCGGTGTGAACCTCCTCTTTTATAGGGGTTGTCTTGCTAATTGCCTCTCATTTCCACATGTTGTATGTTCCATTTGCACAGCAGCAGGTGAAATTGTTTCACAACAAGTGTTACTACCTAACTGGTAACATTGATTCCACAAAGGTGTGACTGATTTGGAGTTACATTGTTTTGTTTAGGTGTTCCCTTTATTTTTGTATGTGCACTGTTGAGACTTTGGTGAAGGTCTCACTGGAAGCCCTCTGATGAGTATTACTACACTGAAAAAGTTGGCCTAGTGCATTCCCCCACCCAAAAAAAACGATCCCAGTGAGGGTATAACTATTGGTTCAAGTGTCCCTCTTGTATGCCCATGTACATCACAGTAGTTGTGGAAGAGATCTTCTGATTGTGTTCATCTGCTGAATTGTTGAGTTGTTCCTGTCCATTGGCTGAAGTGTTACTCATGTGACCATCTGTGTTGATGTCATCATTATGATTAACATTCTACAGATTGATAACGATTGAATAATTTAACTCCATTTGTATCAAGTCTAGTCACCAAATCATAAACAGAGAAGGTGCATACTTTCCTTTTCACACAACTTAAAAGTGCTTTAGACATCAATTGATGGCAATGTTATGGGAGAAAAATAAATTGGGTATATGGCATATGCTTCCTGACTTTCAATATATTGAACCATTACTACATACAGGTCTCTGCCATATGACTGTGATGGTGCAAGGGGATTGATAATGGCTGCCATATGTAGCTACGCTGGTTGATTCACTCAGTAATGGACTGCCTGCAACAATGTGCAAAGACAATGCTTTACCCCATCTGATTTTCCAAATCCAAGTCAAGGCCAAGCTGCTGCTTATAAAAACATTATGGAGCACAATGCTGCCAATCAAGGCCATGAAACAAGTGGAGCACCACTGCAGTTAACCTCCCAGCTGTCTAGTAAAAGATTTGTACAACACTTATCTGTCCAACAGACTCCATCCGTAGTCGGTTCTGAATATCCTACAATATCGGAAGACTTCATAACGTATCTTGCCCACAACCACCTAATCACTTCAGGTCTGGTTGCATATGACAAGCCAATTAACTTTTGGGCCTGGAAGGCATCATTCAAGACTGCAATAGGTGGCCTGGACCTAACCGCCCCAGAGGAACTCGACCTTCTGACCAGATACTTTGGAAAATCTTCAGCAGAACAAGTAAAAAAAAAAAAAAAAAAAAAAAAAAAAAAAAAAAAAAAGACTGTCAACATCAGGAGCTTTTCCATTGGTCTGCGCATGGCCTGGGAGCACCTTGATGAATCACATGGTTCTCCAGAGGCTGTCGAGCAAGCTCTATTTCACAAGCTGGAGAACTGTCCCAAGCTCACATAAAAAGAGCCACTGAAATTACGAGATCTATTATCAGAGACTTTAGCCTCCAAAGAGGATGGCTATATCACTGGTCTGACATACTGAGACACTTTGAGAGGGATTAAGCCTATCATTGAAAAGCTGCCATACAACATTCAAGAGAAATGGCTCTACTATGGGACAAAGTAAAAAAATGAACACATGGTTAGCTTTCCACCTTTCTCTGCTCTGGTACACTTTATCAGCATGGAAGCAAAGGCTCACTCAGACCCAAGTTACAATCACTTTATGTAGACCATGATGGAACAAAAGAGCAAATGGGAGAGGCCTTCAAAGACTTCAGTCTATGTCCAGAAGACAGAGCTTTCAGGATCTGTCAAGCCCAAAGACAACAAAGACCAAACTGATACAAACAAATACTGTCCACTTCACAAAAACCGGCATCCCTTGAGAAAATGCAGAGGTTTTCATGAAAATAACATAGAAGAATAAACAGCTCCTGAAAGAGCACTACACTTGCTTTCATTGTTGCTCCTCCACAGAACACCTCGCAAAAAACTGTACTGCTGAAATAAAGTGTACTGAGTGTGAGAGCACTGCTCATGAGTCAGAGCTTCACCCCAGCACTCTTACTTGGAAAACTAAATTGTCCATTCCCCCTTCAAAGTATAGCGGGGAGGGAGACACATCAGAAAACCAGGATGTCAAGTCAACCTGCACCCAAGTATGTGGGGAAGTGCCAGAACATGCGCAAAGATTTGCCTTGTCAGTGTGTTCCCAAATGGATGTCGAGAAGATTCCAAAAGGATGTATGCCATACTGGACGATCAGTACAATCGATCCCTCGCACGATTGGAGTTCTTTGAAATCTTCCAGATTGCTGGGGGCTCCTACTCTTTCATACTCAGGACTTGTCCAGGGAAAACAGAAAAAACGGGGTGGAGAACAAATGGCTTCACTGTAGAGCCAACAGATGGAAAATTAAGCATTCCTCTACCAACTCTTCTCCTGCGCAACAAAATCCCTGATGTATTACATGAGATCCCCACTCCAGATGCTCCATACCACCAAGCCCACCTGAGAAACATTGTACACAAAATCCCGACTCTAGACCCAGATGCCAAGATACTTCTTCTGCTGGGCAGACATTTTACGAGTGGACAAGGTCAGACTGCAGATAAATGGCTCAGAAGACGCACCATTTGCACAAAGTCTTGATATTGGATATGTAATTGTTGGTGATGTATGTCTTGGAGGTGCACACAAATCATTGGAAGTAAAAAACTGCTTGACATTCTTAGATAATCAAAAAAATATTCAGTCCAGCAATTCAAAAACCAGAGCCAAGCAAGCAGGTGTGAGGCACTGGAGGGAGAGAGCCTGGGACAGATTGTATTTGCATGGACTCCTGATGATCACAAACTCGCCCCATCAATGGAAGCTCTTGAATTCCTGAAAATCATGGAAGCTGAGTGCTATCAAGACAGCTCTAAAAGTTGAGTTGCACCTTTACCATTCAGGTCACCCAGACAATGGCTGCCTAACAACAGAAAACAGGCTTGTAGTCTTCTCTCACTCAAACGTTCAATGGAAAAATGGCCACAGATGAAAACTGACTTCTTGGAATACATGGAGAAAATGGTTAAGACAGCACATGCAGAAATTGCTCCATCTTTACATCCTGGACAAGAGTGCTGGTATTTACCACTGTTTGGAGTATATCATCCCAAGAAGCCAGAGAAGATCCGTGTAGTATTTGACAGCAGTGCATCATATGAAGGTGTGTCGCTCAGTGATGTTATGCTAACTGGCCCTGACCTTAATATTATCCTGCTGGGTGTTCTCATAAGGTTCAGGAAGGAACAAGTTGCAATCACTGCTGACATTGAGCACGTGTTCCACTGCTTCATCGTGAAGCAGGATCACCAAAACTACCTCCGCTTCCTGTGGTATGAGAACAATGTCCTCAACTGCCCCATAATAGACTAACGAATGTGTGTTCATCTTTGTGGGAATGGCCCTTCCCCTGCTGTTGCTGTGTATGGGTTGCGATGACCAGCTAGAGAAGAACAACCTAACTATGGCAGTGATGCTCGAAGGTTTGTTGAATGTGACTTCTATGTTGATGATGCTCTAAAATCCTTTGCAACTGAAGAAGAAGCAATCAGTGTTCTCAGCACAACACAAAAGATGCTAGCAGTCTCAAATCTTAGGCTGCACAAACTAGCATCAAATCGAAATAAAGTCATAGAGGCATTTTCAAAGGACCGCTCCAAGGACATCAACAACATTAATCTTTGTGTTGAAGGTCCACTCATCCAGCGCAGCCTTGGATTGTGTTGGGATATGCGTGCAGACACCTTCACATTTGACATCAAAGATGATCAGAAACCATACACTCGCCGAGGTGTGCTCTCAACAGTGAACAGCCTCTACGATCCTCTAGGATTTCTTCTTATTATTATTATTACACCTATTATTTTCCATGGCAGACTGATACTTAGAGAGCTCACAACTCAGGCAGAGGATTGGGGCTCACCTCTCCCCAAAGATATGGAGCTCAAGTGGACCAAATGGAAATAGTCATTGTGGGATCTGGAGAGCCTCCTGATACCACATCCCTATACCTCATTTTCCACTGTTGGTGCAATGAAAAGAGAACTTTGATGTATCTGCGAAGATATAAAGCAATAGCAGCTGTGGCCTACATTAAAGTGACAAATCATCAAGGGCAGACTGAAGTTGGATTCATCTTTGGGAAGGCAAAGTTAGCTCCCAACCCTGGTCTAACTATTCCAAAACTGCTCAAGACTGCTATTCTGCTCAGCTGTGCTCGCTGTTGAAATTGCAGAGATAATAGTCACACAGATCGACATGACATTCGACAGCATCATCTATTACACAGATAGCAAGGTCAGATTGGGCTACCTTCACAACCAAGAAAGAAGATTTTATGTCTATGTACATAACAGGGTCCAATGTATCTGCCAGTCACCATGTCTCAGCAAGTGGAAGTATATCCTAACACACTTAAACCCGGCAGATATTGGGTTGAGGACTGTGACAGCAGCCCTACTAAGCAGCACAACATGGCTTGAGGGTCCAGCCTTTCTTTGTGATGCATCAAAGAGCACATCTGAGCTTGAAGAACAGTATGAGCTTATTGACCCTGACATCGACTCTGAAGTGTGCCCACAAGTGATTGTGGCACTCACTTGTGTTATTGATGATGTGGTTC
Organism: Anableps anableps; assembly: GCA_014839685.1. Lineage (NCBI taxonomy): Eukaryota > Metazoa > Chordata > Actinopteri > Cyprinodontiformes > Anablepidae > Anableps > Anableps anableps. The sequence goes on from CM026069.1 coordinate 39,835,911, forward strand.
ATCTAAAAACGTTTTGAACGCTTTTCTAAGCCCAGACACTTGACTGAAGGTGTCATTCGAGTTGCAGGATTTTGCCAAGTAGGTGGGAAACGCTGAATCAGGAGCCTGCTTTTCAAATGTGTCACCTGTAGAAAGCTGAAAAGGAAAAGACAGAATACCAGCAATGGTAGTCTACCTCTTGAATGACAACAGGCTGTTCCTCCCTTCACATACGTAGGTGTTTGATGTTTTTGCGACCACAGGACATTGTTTCTTGATGTACAAGAGGAGGAGCTCTGAATTGCAAGAGATGGGCTGTGATGTTCTCATACATGTGCTCAAGAGTAGATACACAGAATAACAGGGAAGTCCCAAGTGTTATTCCCCCAATTTCCCCTTCAGTTGCCTTTAATATTTAATAGTTTTACGGTTAAGTTATTTAAAATACCCAGTTTTTGTAGTTACTCTTACATTGTCGACTCTCATAACTGGATTGCTTCAAATTCAAGGACTATGGGATTTTTAATTCTTACTTTTGACTTTACTCTTTGCCGTATTTTTTCTACTTCCAAGCTGAACAAAAGCAAGATGCCTCTGGTTAAAACCGGGGACATTTGCAGGATTATACAGACTTCAATCGATAGAACTGAGGACCTCTCAACTGGAGGTAAATATCAAGATCAATGCAGGTTCTGGAAATGAAACAACTGTACCTCAAAACAACAAACAGCTTCCAAGCATTTCAGCAAGCAAATCATTGAGCATTCTCGTAACTAAGCCGAAAAATAAATCTCATCGTTTGGATCTGATTAGACGTCTAAAGGGACGGACCCCTCACCTAGATGATACAGTGTGGCCAACATTGAGTGAAAACATCCCCTCATCAACACCATCACAAAAGAAATGACAACAAGCAACTGAAACTGACCTGATTTCCCCTTCCTTGACTCTGGTACCATGGACTAATCAGCCAGCTCAAGCCATAACACATCCCGTCATGTCTCCAGCTGGAAACTCACTATGACGGACACTTCTCCTCCAAACATCAACAAGAGGTATGAGACAAGACCAAACATAACCACTTCCTAAAGTGACCCAGAAACCAAAATTAATGCCAAAAGTTCTTATTGTCAGGGATGGGACAATTAATGGAATCTATTGCTTCTGTGACACAAAAGAACAAAGGTATCTGCTTCCCAAAATGACACAGTGTCTGATATAACAGAGAAAATATTCTCATTAACCACTGAGCAGCCAAACATTGACAATCTAATGATACACATTGGAGCTAATGATCTGGCCAAGCAAAAATCAGAAATTCTGAAAAATGACTTTAATCATCTTCTAAGCACAATCGGAAATCTGAAAATTAAGGTGTTTATAAGTGGACCACTACCAAAAGCTGGATGTGGAGATAAGAATTACAGCAGACTGCTTATGAATGGCTTATTAGAGAATGATCTGGCAGGTCATCAACTTTATTGACAATCACAAGATTTTCTGGGAGCACTATCATCTCTTCAGACAAGATGGAGTCGGCATAAATCAAAATGGGGAAAAAAATTTCACTGCCAATATTTTCAATGCTGCTAACAACAGATGGTCCTTTCTCCAAACACAGGACAATGTGAACAATGACATCACTGTCCCAGCAAAGACTGTTGAAGGACAAGCACAAAGCCAGTAGGCGCACACTGTTCTAAAACAAACCGATAAGCAAACTGTCTCCCAGAACACCAGCTCCCTTAGCCTCCCTCCACTCCACAACAGTTACTGGGAGCCAAGACTGCTTGTCTTTCAAGGCCAGGAAAGCTCAGAAGTCACCTGGGATGATGTTTCTTAATTTTAGTGAGAAAATGTACCAACATGTATTGCGAGGTATTTCTCTCCTGAGCACCAAAAAAATCATGCTATATTTTAAGAGAACCACCTGGGTCTGGTCCTTCAGGACCACCTCCACTCTGCATATCTGAAGTCTGAAACAGGAGACAGACATTAGCCTTACACCTGTCTTCCTCCAGAATGTGTCTGGCTCCCTGACAGTGTGATGCAGGAGAACACCTGTCTGGATCACTAAAAGAAAATTAACAGCAAAATTAAAAGCAATGGCCTAAATTCAAATCTCAGATTAATCCCTTGTCAAAAGTAACCTCAAATTGAAGAATTAACTGCCACCTAGTCAATTAGAACTAAATCTGCTAAATATAAGGTCATTATCAGCAAAAGGCCTTCTGGTTCAGGAATTCTTAATTTTACTTCACTTTTTGCCCTATTTTTCTACCTCCAACATAAGCAAGAGCAAGATGCCTCTGGTCAATACTGGGGACATTATTATACAAAGACTTCAATCAACAGAACTCAGGGTTTCTCGACTGGGGGTTAATGTCGAGATCAATGCAGGTTCTGGAAATGAAACAACACTTCCGATGCATCAAAACAACAAACAGCCTCCAAGCACTTCAAGAAGATGCTCACCCACCTGGGACCGTTTTGGAGCTAAGCTGAAAAATAAATCTCATCATTTGGATCTGACAAGACCTCTAATGGGATGGACCCTAGATGACACAGCATGGTCAGCATTGAGCCGAAACATTCCCTCATCAACACCAGCAGCACCAAAGAAAAGACAATAAGCAACTGACATGATTCCACCTTCCTTAACTCAGGTACCAAGGACAAATCTGCCAGCTCGAGCCATAAACACATCCTGTCATGTCTCCAGCTAGAAACTCACTAAACGCCACTGGAATTCCACTGAAAAACAGATTTGCTGCTCTGCAGCAGGAGCCTATGACGAACACCTCTCCTCCAAACATCAACAAGAGGTATAAGACAAGACCAATACAAATACCTCCTAAGTGACCCAGAAACAAAATTAATGCCAAAAGTTCTTATTGTCGGGGATTCAGCCATGAATGGATTCATTATCTTTGTAGCGCAAAGAGAACAAAGGTAATCCGCTTCCAAAATGACACTGGTATCGGATGTAACAGAGAAAATACTCCCATTACCACTGATCAGCCGAGCACTGAGAATCTAATCATTCACATCGGAGATAATGATATGTCCAAGCAAAAATCTAAATTCTGAAAAAGGACTTAAGTTATCTTCAAAGCACAGTTGGAAATCTGAAAATGAACTGGTGTGTCTTAATGAGGGGACCAATATGGAAAGCTGGACGTGGAGATGAGAAATACAGCAGACTGTTTATGATTAATAGATGGCTTATTAAAAAATGCTCCTCCAAATCCGTGAACTTTATTGACAATCACAAGATTTTCTGGGAGCGCCATCATCTCTTCAGACAAGATGGAGTCAGCCTGAATAAAGATGGGGAATAAAAATTTTTCACTTCCAATATTTTCAATGCTGTTGACAACAGAAGGTCATCTCCCCAAACACAGGACAATGTAAACAATGACATCACAGCCCCAGCAAAGATTGTAGAAGGACAAGTACAAACCCAGCAGGCGCACAATATTCCAAAACAAACTGATAAGCAGCCATCTACTCCAGCTGGAAATGGAGCTGAGAGGGGAGGAAGCCCTCCCTCCCTTGGCATCCCTTTACCCCCTACCCTATTGGAAGCCAAGTGGAGGACCCATCTTCTTAGGGCCAAGACAGTACTGGAACACAGAATAGCTTGGAAAATTCATCACCAGAAACTGACGTTTCTCACTTCAGTGAGAAAATGGACCACCAGGCACTGCTAGGAACTTCCCTTTTAAGTTCCCAAAAAGCATGCTTTTTGGGTTTAGAACCCCCAGATTCTGGCCCATCACAACAATATCAACCCATTTCTGAAGTCTGAGATGGGCATCCAGACATTCGCAAACCTGGACCTCTCCCGAAAGTGTTTGGCCCCAGCCGATAAGATACAGGAGCATCCTGTCAGAATTATGAATAGAGAAATAGCAAGGAAATGCAGTGGTTCTAAAATCAAATATCAGATTAATCCCCTGTAAAACTCACGCTGTCGAATTATCCACCCCCTAAGACCACTTAAACTGGCTCTGCTAAATATAAGCTCACTTTCAGCAAAAGGACTTTTAGTTAATGACTTCATTACTGAGCATAATATTGATGTTATGGTTCTTTCAGAAACATGTACACCTGTACTAACTGAATCAGCACTCCCTTATTACAATTTTTTAAGTGAGAATAGAAAGAATAAGAAGGGCAGAGGGGTTGCTACAATATTTCATGATTCACTAAACTGTAAAAAGCTTTCCCTGGGCAATTTTGACTCTTGAATATTTGGGAACTGGGGTAAAAACACGCTGTAGATCTGATTATCAGCAAGGGAATAAATATCTCCAAGGTCTCTGTAATTGATGTTGCTTTGTCTGATCATTTTTCTGTTGCTTTTGAAAGTAAAATCTCTTTTGACTCACTTAGTATAACAGATATCATTACAAAATGTTCTCTTACAGACAACATAGCTGAAACTTTGAATCAGATCTACACCTATATCTCACTTCCATGCAGTAAACTGGTAGATGAACTGGTATCTAACTTGTGCTCTAAAATTTCAGACATAATTGATTTCATTGCGCCTGTTAAAATGAAAATTGTGTCTGCTAGGAAGAAATCTCCGTGGATAAATGCTCCACTTGTAAGAAGCCTTTGTCGAAGGGCTGAGTGTAAATGGCGTAAAACTCAACTTCATGTTAACTATGAAATCTACAAAGAAAGGCTGCGAAGGTATCACTTAACCCAAAAAATGCAAGGGAAAAGTTTTTTGCGGAAATCAAGCAAAAACGTCAACAATGCTCGTGCCTTGTTTGCCACAGTTGACAGGTTGACAAACCCTCCTGTGATTTTACCACCTGAACTCCCACTCTAACCAGGGCCTGCAATGAATTTGCCAACTTTTTTTTTTTTAACAGAGAAAATAAAAAAATAGAGGGTTAATCTGCACATTCACACCAAATCCAATAACAATGCTAGTCCAATCCTAACAAATGCAGACAAAATGGCCACATTTCAACTACTCAACTATAAAGTTAGAGGAAATTATAAATCAATTAAACTTCTCCTCCAAGCTGTCTGATAGCCTACGACAACCTTTCCTTAAAAAGTTTGGCCTGTCATTGTATCTCACCTGATTCAATAGTAAACTCATCCCTCTCATCAGGTGTTTGTCCCCAGGCTCTAAAAACAACAGTTATCAAACCACTGTTAAAAAAGAACAATTTGGATAAATCACTATTGCAGAATTACAGGCCAATCTCTAACCTTCAATTCATCAGTAAAATTATTGAAAAAGCTGTGTTTCAACAGTTAAACAGCTTCTTAACAATGACCAACCGCTTTGATGTCTTTCAGTCTGGTTTCTGTGCTCACCACAGCACTGAGACTACCCTCGTCGTAGTGTTTCATGATATCCACACAAATACAGACTGTGGAAGAACCACAGTGTTGGTCCTGTTGGACCTCAGCGAAGCATTTGACACTGTTGACCATGATATATTATTAAAGCGACTGGAGAACTGGGTTGGACTCTGGTACAGTACTTAACTGGTTCAAATCCTACCTAAAGAACAGGGATTTCTTTGTGTCAATAGGCAACTTCTCACTGGAGCGGACAAAAGTCACATGTGGAGTACCCCAAGGTTCAATCCTGGGACCCCTCCTATTTAATATCTACATGGTCCAAATAGCTCAGATTATAACAAGTAAGATCAGTTACCACAACTACGCAGATGATACATAGCTCTATATCACGATCCCATCAGGTGACTCCGAACCCATCCAAGCACTGAACAGATGCTTAGAACAAATCAATGTGTGGATGTGCCAAAACTTTCTCCAGCTGAACAGAAACAAAACTGAAGTTATCTTTGGACCCAAATAGGAACGACCTAGAGTCAGCACACAACTTCAGTTATTACAGATAGAAACTAGTAATCAGGCCCGAAATCTGGTGTAGTGATCGACTCAGACCTGAACCTACAGAGACACATAAAAACAGTTACAAAATCGGCTTTCTATCACCTGAAGAATATTTCCTTGATCAAAGGACTAATGTCTTAACAAGATATAGAGAAATTCATCCATGTTTATCTTTAGTTGCTCTGATTACTGCTACAGTGTCTTCACAGGTCTGCCTAAACTAAAAAAAAAACAACAACAAAAAAAACCAGATAGCTGCAGCTCATCCAGAAAACTGCTGCTCGTGTTCTCACTAAAACCAGGAAAATAGAGCACATCACCCCAGTTCTAAATTTCTTACACTGGCTTCCTGTAGCTCAGAGAATAGATTTTAAAATACTTCTGCTAGTTTATAAGTCACTGAACGCCTTAGCACCAAAATACATTAAAAACCTGTTATTGCTTTGATTAGTTTTGTGTGGCTGGAAAAGTATTTTATGTGGAAAACGTTGTGCCCTTCCTATTAATGTTTCCCAATGGTATACTGGACCGTAGTTACTTCTATCATAGTGGTCCATGTCTAGTTAATCATGCAATCGCAGCACCAATCCTGGTCAGGATCAGGCAGCGTAGATACTCAGGTGAGTCAGGAGGATTCCCAGACAGATTGCTTCATTCATAGACCAGTCAGGGTAGTGAAAAAAAAAAATTCATGACTCTTGTAGCACATTTCTACCAAAAGTCTTGGCAGAGTGGAGAAGTGGGTGAAGCTGCTGCCTAACGAGTAAAAATGGATCGGAACAGATCAGGTGGGGCTGAAAAAACTAGGTCAAAGAAAGAAAGCCATTCGTAGAGGATACTGTCAAATGTGTGAAGCTCACTGACAAAGAAACAGCTGGTGATGGGAGGTATAATGTTAAGTCTAATTGATAATTTACCTAAAACATGAAGCTAATGTCACTTTGTCAATTGTGATATGCTACCAATTAATGCCTTGGCATTAATTTTTCCATCTCCATATTATTTTATAATTTTATAGAGGCTAAGAGGAAGGAAAGGAAAGAAAAGAGACAGTGCCAGAACCTTTTTACTTGATACCAATGGTGAACAAGAAACCACCTTGTGTGATAATCTTGCTGACTGGGCAGTCAGATTTCACAAACATGTTTCTCTCTTCGGTCTCTCATTCTTCGGCAGATCAGGATGTTGATCAGAATTTCGAAGAATTTTCAAGAATCTTGCTGAAGACAGATTCCACCTACGCTTCAAAAATCATGAACATTGCTGCTGGTTCACACTATTTATATTACACTATTCAAATGTTTGCTTTAATAGATATGATTAAAGTAATGACTACTTCTTATATACAATTTCAGATAACGACTTGAAAGCAAGATAGTTAAGGAGCCAAGTGTCATTTCATTTCTAAGTGTCCTCTAAATGGAGATGGAAGGAGAAGGCCAGGACAGTAGGGATAAAGGAAAAAGCGAGCTTTTGTATGGCAGTAGTACTTTTAGCTGCAAATAAAGAGAATTTGTTTCTTAAATTGGATCTCTTCGTGTTGCTTCAATGTGATAAGGAGATTTTAAGAAGACCTGCCTTTTCATTAGTATGCACAGCTTTTTAAATAGGATGCTTGTTTATCACATATGAACTCCGATTCTGAGAGTGAGGAAGGCCACAGATCCTGAAAAAAATCTCCCCAAGACTACCAGCTCAACACAGCCACATCTTTTGCCACCTACATGTTCAGCACCTTCACTATCTTATCCAACTTTGATGATACCACCAAACTCTCAGTGGCCTGTGGCCGCATGCAATCTATCCAGTAGCTCCAGCAAGCCACTCCCCTCAATTGGAAACTCCTCTATCAGGTAAATTTGACCAACATGTTACAAAGTGAGGACATTTGGAGTATGTATCATCATATTTTTAATTACAGATGTAAGGCATTTTTGAATTTTGTTTGTTGATGACATGACAGCATGAATAAGAGATTTATTTGCAAATGGAGGTTAGGGTTTTTGTGGGGGGGGTCTTGTTTTGTCTGTTTTAGATGTTCCTCTGCATTTAATTCAGGCATGCTGAAGCACAAACACCTCCAAAAAAAGCAGGACAGTGAGTCCTGTAGACCAGAGTTAAAGACCCCCAGTCTACATTGTTTACTTTGTCCACATTACTGGGTATTTTTTTTATCATTCTTAGCAGATTATAACCTTCACTTAAAGCAATGCTTTAACAACCCACATTGAATCAGTTATTTCATCTCTTGTTTACCCAGATCAAACAGGATTCATTAAAGGCAGACACTCTTCAAATTATACATGTAGACTTTTCAACCTCATACATCTATCCCACCAAAGTGACTATAAAACAATCCTCCTCCCTCTTGACGCAGAAAAAGCATTTGACAAAGTAAACTGAACATTTCTCATAAAAACACTGCAAAAATTTGGTTTTGGACAGTCATTTATTCAATGGATCAAAACATTTTACATTAAACCTAAAGCAGCAGTTAAAACAAACAAACTAATCTCAACAAATTTTACACTTCACAGAGGTACTAGACAAGGATGCCCACTATCACTTTCACTATTTGCACTATTCTGTGAACCATTAGAAGCAGCTACCTGTCAAAACATTAACATTGATAGAATTCATCCTAATAAAATAACATAAAGTCAGATTATATGCAGATGATGTACTCCTGTTCCTACAAAAGCCAAACAAATCAGTTAAAGAACTAATCCAAGTCATTAATAAATACTCCAAAATCTTAGACTACACAATCAACTGGAACAAATCTACCACATTAACAATAAATGGAGATATTGATCTTCACACATCACAGATCCCTCATCTACCACTATCTACCAACAAGATCACAGACCTTGGCATACAATTCTCTACCAAGCTGTCAGAGTTGTTCCACCTCAATTTCACTCCTCTATTGAAAACAATAAAAGATGATTTAAAGCGATGGTTGACAATACCCCTTTCAATTATAGGATGCATTAACGCTATTAAGATGATGATGTTACCAAAACTCAACTACTTATTCACCATGATCCCTACACAACCCACAGCAGCTTTTTTCACCACTCTGGACACAATTACGACATCATTTCACTGGAAAAATAAAAAACCCAGAATAAAACTAATAATATTGCAACAGTCAAAACTTCAAGGTGGCCTAGAAGCACCAAAAACTCTGACAGCTTGGTGGAAGATCAATAAAATAAAAAAAAACAAACAAACAAAAAAAAACAACTATATTCTTACCCATAACTCAAACGCCCATATAGAATAATCCAGATTTTACTGAAAATAAATCACCATTGTCTGGCAATAAATGGAAGGAAAAAGGCATCACATACTGCCACCACATCTTCATCGAGCATAACTTCTGAACATTTCAATAGCTTATTGACAAGTACATTGATAGGAAACAATCTCATCAATTTAATCAATTAAAACAATCCATCAAAACAAAAATAGACAATAACACTCACCTAGGACAACCATTACTACTAGACAGCATCAATAAAACTGCAAAGTCACCAAAAATACTCTCAAATCTATATAAACTAACATCTTCAAACAACAATGCACCTTAAATTCCAACCAATAAATGGGAAAAATACCTCAACATCCATATAGATAATCAATTTTAGAACAGTGTCTGCCGTAACATTTTCACCATGTCCAACAACACCAACATACAGTTAATATAATATAAAATAATCCATAAAACACACCTCACACAGCACAGGACAAACATGGACAAACATGCACATCATGGGACTAACTGGATCAGACATTTCCACACACTGTACACAACCAATGACCACTTCCACGCAGTCCGGCTTTGTCCACCAAAACAAAGCTTCTGGAATGAAATAATCACCAAACTTTCTCAAACCTTTGGCTACAACATCCTACTATCCCCCTCCATCTGTTTAGTTGGCAGTCTAGAAGAATTGAATACAAACTTCAAACAGATCCAAACACCCCTGCTTGTGGCCCTGACTATTGCCAAGAAAACAATACTGCTCAAACTGGAAAACAGGAAAAAGATCAGTACATCACAGTGGCTTGATTTTCTCACACCACAGATATCAATGGAACAACATTCAGCAATAGAAAAAAAGCAATTAGAATAGTCTAATAAAACATACTCCATAATTCTAAATGCCATCTCAATGCCAGTGAATAAATACCATATAAAGACCAGGGAAAGAAGGGGCGTGGGGGAGAAAAAATAAGATTGCAAAACATGTTCTTAAGTTATTGTTAATTTATTTACTCATTTACTCTTTGTTTTAGCTTGTTTTTTCTATTTTCTCTTCTCTCCTTCCCATTCTTCCTCAAAATATCTGTATGACCAATGATTAATTGAAAAAAGAATATTAGAATATAAAAGGGGGGAAAAAGTAAGAAGAATTATAATTAGAAAATAGTTGCCAAGAAGAAAAGGGAAAAAAATATCTTAACCCACATGTGTAAAACAGTAAAACAATTCCATTTTAGTTGTGACACCACTTGGTAACTTGATTATGTTCTGTGTTTTGTCTTTGTCTCAAATGTATCCATTTTTATTTTTTTTACTTCTTCTTTTGTTCTTTTTTGTTGTTTGCTCTTTTTGTTTATCTAATTTGTTATTTTGTAGATCAATGCCTCTGTTTGCTACTTTGTAATGTTTGTTTGGTATGCACTAATTGGTGAATTAAAAAAAGACAACAAGAACAATCAATATGTACTATATTAATCCTTGACGTTTGAAGCATCTCTAGTTGGTGCCACCTGTTGATTGGTTTTCATGACATTCTGTGTGTAAAGTGTGAAATGCAGTTATGTTCTTGATGACACCAGTGTTTCTGTTGTCTTGTCTCTTACATGACCCTTATTTCATGATCACATATTTTTCTATAATGCACATTTCCTAAATGAAAAAAACCTTTTGTATGTCTGTTTTTTTAGGGGCTGTATGGAAGAACCAAGGGTCAGATACAGAAATCCACGCTGTGGTGGGAGATTGGCTGGAACATTCTGAGGGTCCCAGAGACAAGTCCACCAGAACACCAGCTGTGGAACATTGCAGCACCAATAAAGTCTTGAAACAAAACATTTTTTGGAAGACCTTTTAATGCTGCTGCTTTTTTTTATGTGTGTCTATGTCTCTTTCGATAGACCTTTTTACTCCCACTCTGTGGATCCTTAGCAGAGGTGGGTCGTTACTAATTACTTTTACTCAAATGCTTGAGTAATCTTTTGGGAGAAAAAAAGTACTTTTATGAGTAGTTTTACTACACTACTTTTTACTTTTACATGAGTAATAATATGACAATGAAGTATCAGTACTCTTACTTGAGTAGAATTTCTGGATATTCCACATACTGAGTAACTTCACTAAATGAAGAATAATCATATTTTAGCTAAAAATCACCAGCTACTGACACAGCTATAGTTTATGTTAAAGTGAGAATTCTTGTTTGAACACAAGCTATGTTGATCTAATGTTAGTTTCTACCTGCTGGGCCTGCTGAGACATTTAAAGTGAAAAATATACAGTAAACACTGTATATTGTCAGAGGTTTAATATTGAAAAAAATATCTGGAAAAATGTTTCTTCTGGTTTAATTTGTTGTTTTGTAATTGTTTTTTATTCTTATTCATTTCTTTCGTCTTTAAAATACCAAACTTTGCACATAACTTTACTTTTTGCCTGTTTCATGACATTCTTAAATATTAAATCAGATGTTCTGATCAGTTACTCAGCACTTGAGTAGTTTTTTTTTTACCAAATACTTTTTTATTCTTGAGTAATTTCTTCTTACTAATTACTTTCACTTGAGTAAAAATATGTTGAGGTCATGCTACTCTTACTTGAGGACAATTGTTGGGTACTTTACCCATCCAAAACAATGGATGTTTTCAAATGCTGATGTTTTGCTTGAATTTTTTTATTCTGCATGTTATATTCCATTTAACCCATTGTATCAAAATTGATGCTCTTACATTTTTCTAATGAAAGTTTCACTGATGTATAATCACACATGTATATATGAATGAAGTGGTCTTTTTTAATAATTGTTACTTTTTCTGTAGTAGTCTTTAATGTCATTAATACAGATAATTTTGATATTTGGCAAAAGTTGTCAGCAAATGTCAATATGAAACTTCATTAAACATTCAGTAAAAATTCGCAGTATGTTGGCTAAATTTTTGCTGAACCTCTGCAGGCAACGTTTGTTGAGCGTTTGTCTGCAACAGTTTACTGAATGTTAATGGCGAACGTTGTCTGAATGTTGAATGATAGCTGGGTTGCTGTGTGTCCAAGGGTTTTGTTCTATAACAGTTGAAAAGGAGACATCGTGGATGCAGAGCAGGAGCAAAGAGGAGAGAGACTAGGAGGAAGTTAAAACCATCTCTACCATCATAATTGGCAACGTGACATCGTTAGCTAACAAGTTGGATGAACTTCAAGCCCTGACAAGGACTCAGGAAGAGTATCAGAAATGCAGTATTATGTGTTTTACTGAGACATGGCTGCAGGATCAGATCCCAGACTCCAATGTCTCTCTGCCGGGCTTCCTTACTATATGGGCGGACAGAGAATTGAAGAGTGGCAGGAAACAGAAGGGAGGCAGTGCTTGTCAACAACCAATGGTGCCACCCAGGCCTCATTACTGTGAAGTGTCGTCTCTGCAGTCCAGACATTGAACTACTGGCAGTAAGTTTTCGTCCATATTATTTGCCAAGACAGTTCACCAGTGTTGTTTTGGTGGCTGTTTACGTTCCACCCTCAGCCGTTGCTGACAATGCATGTGATGTCATCAGTTCCACTGTTGCTAAGATACAGACACAACACCCCAATTCTTTTGAGGCAATATCTGGTGATTTTAATCACGCCTCTCTCTCTGCTACACTGCCAACGTTTGAACAGTTTGTCAGCTGCTCTACTAGAGAAAACAAGACTTTGTTTTACACAAATGTCAAAGATTCATATATTTCCAAAGCAAGACCTCCTCTGGGTAAATCAGATCACAACCTTGTTTTTCTCTGCTCAGAATATAAACCCCTTGTCCAGAGACTACCTGTAACAAAAGGACTATGAGAAAGTGGTCACAGGAAGCAGAAGAAGCCCTACAGGGTTGTTTTGATGCTACTGATTGGATTTCTCTTTGCCAGCCATGGAGAGGATATTAATGCCATGACTGAGTGTGTGACCGACTATATAAACTTCTGTGTGGACAACACCATCCCCACCAGAACCGTGAGATGCTTCCCTAATAACAAACCCTGGATCACCAGTGAGCTAAAGGAACTGATAAACAGGAAAAAAAGAGCCTTTGAGGAGCGAGAGAGAGAGTTATTGAGGAGTACACAGAAGCAGCTCAAAGTCAAGATCAGAGACAGGAAGGAGGTGTATAGGAGGAAGCTGGAAAGTAAACTGCAAAGGAACAGTATCAGAGATGTGCGGTCTGGGATGAAGAAGATCACAGGCTTCAAGCAAAAACAGAATCAGATAGGTGGAAGTCTGGACAGAGCTAATGAGCTTAACACATTGTTCAACAGGTTCAGTTCAGGAACAAGCTCACCATCCTCCCCCTCCTACCCCCAGCTAAATAGACATCCCACTCTCCATCGACCCACAGCTTTCCTGTCACACCTCAGATGTGATCTTCCACCTCAGTCATGGACTCTTCTGCTTCCACAAGTTTGTCCTCAACCAAATCAGTAGATGCTGTTGCTTACTTTGGCTCCCCCTCCCACTTTTCTGTTTCTAGAAGTCAGATGAAGAGGCAGCAGGAAAGACTAAACTAGAGCAAAGCTGCAGATGGTGTCAGCCCCAGAGTCCTGAAGGCCTGTGCAGAGCAGCTCTGTGGGATTCTGCAACACCTCTTCAACCTTAGCCTGACCCAAGAGAAGGTACCACTGTTGTGGAAGACATACTGTTTGGATCCGGTACCAAAGAAAACTCACCCATCAATCATCAACGACTGCAGACCCATTGCCCTGACATCCCACATCATGAAGGTCCTGGAGAGACTCCTGTTGGCCCACCTGAGTAAGCAAACCAGGACAAACCCACTGTCATCTCTACAAAGAAGTCAGCACTGTGAGGATCATGTTCTTTGATTTCTCCAGTGCATTTGATACAATTCAGCCTGATCTGCTTCGTCTGAAACTCCAGAAGACAGAGGTGGAGACCTCTACAATTCCCTGGATCCATGACTACCTGACAAACAGACCACAGTTTGTGAGACTCAAGGACTGTGTGTCTAACCAGCTGGTCAGCAGCACAGGAGCACCACAGGGGACTGTACTCTCACCATTCCTTTTCACTCTGTACACTTCAGACTTCCAGCACAAGTCAGACTCCTGTCATCTACAAAAATACTCAGATGACTCTCCAGTGGTTGGTTGTATCAGAGATGGACAAGAAGCTGAGAACAGAGAGCTGGTGGACCGCTTTGTGGCCTGGTGTGGAAACAATCATCTCATCTGGAATGTGAACAAAACTAAGGAGATGATTGTAGATTTCAGGAGAAACAGAGTTAGATCAAACCCTATTTCCATCATGGGAGAAGAAGTGGAGGTGGTTGAGGAATATAAATACCTCGATGTTCATCTCGACAACAGACTGGAGACTCAACAGTGAAGCCATCTACAAGAAAGGACAGAGCCGACTGTATTTCTTGAGGAAGCTAAGATCCTTCAAGGTTTGTCGCAAGATGTTGCAGATCTTATATTAGTCTGTTGTTGAGAGCGTCATCTCCTCTGCCATCATCTGTTGGGGCAGCAGCATCAGAGCTAGAAACCTAAAAAGGCTCAACAACCTGATAAAGAAGGCGAGTTTTGTTCTGGGGACGACTGTGGAACCTCTGGAGATGATGATGTAAAGAAGGATTTTGCATAAAATTAAGAAAATTATTGACAACCCTGACCATCCTCTTTATGAGACTGTCATTGGAAAACAGAGTCTCTTCAGTCAGAGGCTTTTTCAGACTCATTGTAAAACGGACCGCTACAGGAGATCTTTCCTGCCCACAGCCATCAGTCTATTATAACTGGTTAATTAAATGAGTTACATCAACGTTTAATTTCTCTTTGGGATGAATAAAGCATTTTTGAATTGAGCTTTTTAGTTTCACAAACATCAGTTCATCTGTTTTTCTTTTGCATTCTACTCTGTCTTTTCAAACCACTAGTTGGTTGTGACAGATGGCCTCTTGTACTGAGCCAGGTTCTACTGGAGGTCTCTTCCTGTTAAAGGGGAGTTTTTCCTCTCCATTGTCACTAAATTCATGCTCGGTATGAGGGATTGCTTTAAAGTCAATGAAAGAATGCCATGCAGTCGCTACATACTCAACTAGCAGTGAATGCTGCAAGTCAATGACTTGATGCTCTGCTGCATTTCCTTAGAAACTTTTTGACCTACTTTGAATAATTAACTGACCTTACTGTTCTGTTTGATAGCTAGGATCAATTGGAATGTATGTATGATTGATTTTTTTACATTATTACTCAAAGAACACACCTTTTTTTGCAGAGGTTATGTAAAGGGTTGTCATTATACTAAAATTTTAAACATCAGACTGAAAGACATACTTGATGCTCTAAACTAACAGGTGTCAAACTCCAGTCCTGAAGGGCTGCTGTCATGCAACTTTTAGAGGTGTCTATGCTTCAACACACCTGAATCAAATAATTAGGTCATTAGCAGGACCCTGGAAAGCTTGTCTATATACTGAGGAGCTAATCAATCATTAGATTCTTGTGTATTGGACCAGTGACAAATCTTAAAAATGCTGGACACTGGCCCTCAAGCACTGGATTTTGACACCCCTGCTTTATACAGTGTTCTATATCAGACAACCTTTTTTTGAAAGCTCAGGCTTCTTTCGATTAAAAGCAGGAAATATTATAAATAAAAACATAACATCTTTATGATATTATTTAGGCTACAACCAATAAGCAGAAAAAATGTACCAAACATGATTTAGTTGCTTCACTGGATTGCAAAGCTTGATAGTTTCACCACTTAAGCTGTTTAATATACTCAGTTTTTATAGTTACTCTTACATTGTCTACCCTCATAATACTTCAGATTTAAGGACTGTGGATTTTTAATTTTACTTTACTTCTTTGCCTGAGTTTTTCTACCTCCAAGTTAAAAGCATGACCAAGATGCCTCAGGTTGACACCGGGGACATTAGTAGTATTATACAAAGACTTCAATCAATACAACCGAGGGTTTCTTGACTGGAGGTAAATGTTGAGATTAACGCAGTTTCTAGAAAAGAAACAACTCTAACGAAGCCTCAAAAAACAAACCAAAAAACAAACAGCCTCCGAGCACTTCACCCACCTGAAACGGTCTTGGAGCTAAGCCGAAAAATAAGTCTCATCATTTGGATCTGACTAGACATCTAAAGGGACAGACCCCTCACCTAGATGATACAGTGTGGCCAGCAATGAGTGGAAACATCCTCTCATCAACACTAGCATCAAAGAAAAGACAACAAGCAACTGAAATGATTCCCCCTTCCTTGACGCTGGTACCAAGGACTAATCAGCCAGCTCAAGCCATAACACATCCTGTCATGTCTCCAGCTGGAAACCCACTAAACCCCGCCGGAATTCCACTGAAAAACAGGTTTGCTTCTCAGCAGCAGGAGCCTATGATGGACACCTCTCCTCCAAACATCAACAGAGGTATGAGACAAGACCAAACACAACCACTTCCTAAAGTGACCCAGAACCAAAATTAATGCCAGAAGTTGTTATTGTCAGGGATGCAGCAATAAATTAAATTTATCGTCTTTGGAGGACAAAAAGAATCAAGGTAATCGCCTTCCAAAATGACACTGTCAAATGTAACAGAGAAAATACTCCCATTAACCACTGATCAGGTGAGCAGTGGGAATCTAATCATCCACATTGGAGCTAATGATCAGGCGCACAATGTTCAAAAGAAAAAAACGATAAACAGCCAGAATACCAGATGGAAATGGAGCTGAGAGGGGAGGGAGCACTGCCACCCATCCTCCTCCTCGGCACCATCCTCCATCCCATCAAAACCTACTGGGAGCCAAGACTGCTTATCAGAGGACCTGTCTTCTCAGGGCCAAGACAGTACTGGAACACAGAATAGCTCAGAAAATTCGTTATCAGAATGGATGTTTCTGAACTCATGGAAAAAATGGACTGCCAGGTATTGGTAGGAATTTCCCTCTTGAGAACCCAAACAGCATGCTTCATTCATCAAACCACTGGATTATAGCCCAGCAAAAACAACAATGACTCTGTATTTCTGAAGTCTAAGACAGGGACCCAGACATTAGTTCTCCACTCCTCCTCCTCCAAGAAAGTGTCTTGGCCTCTGCTCATAAGATACAGGAGCATCCCTTCAGAATTAATAATAGAGAAATAGCATGGAGATGCAGTGGTTTTAAAATCCAATCTCAGATTAATCCCCTGTCTTCAACAACCTCAAACTGCAGAATGATCTACCCCCAGACACAAAACCAGCTCTGCTAAATATAAGATCACTATCAGCAAGAGGACTTTTAGTTAATGACTTCATTACTGAGAATAATATTGATATGTTTCTTGCAGAAACATGGTTGGATGAGAACAATGAAACCACCACACCTGTACTAATTGATCAGCACCACCTAATTACAATTTCTTAATTGATAGTAGAAAGAATATGAGGTGCAGAGGGGTTGCTACAGTATTTCATGATTCACTAAACTGTAAAAGAGTCTTCCTTGGCGAATTTACTCTTTTGAATATTTGGGAATAAAAGGCCACAAATGAACTCTGACACTCTTTACAAAAACCCCAAAATATGTGGCAAATTTTTTCCAATGAGTTTACACAAGCTGCTATATATCATATGCATTGATTATGACTGTTTAATAATTATGGGAGACTTTAACATCCATGTTGGCAACCCAGTAGACAGAGAGGCTAAGAACCTGAATAATGTACTTCAAAACTTTGGTATGACTCAACATGTTAAACAGCCAACACACAATCGAAGACACGCTCTTGATCTGATTTTCAGCAAGGATGTAAATATCTCCAAGGTGTCTGAATTTGATGTCACTGATCATTTTCTGTTGCTTTTGAAAGTACAATCTCTGACACACTTAGTAAAACAGATATTGCTACAAAACATTCTTTTATAGACAACACAGCTGAAACATTTAATCAAATCTACTCCCCAATCCCAATTCTATTGTGTACCTCAGTAGATGAGTTAGTGGATCATTTCCATTCTAAGATTTCAGACATCATTGATTTGATTGCTCCTGTTAAAGTGAAGGTCGTGTCTGGTATGAATAAATCTCTGTGGATAAATGCTCCACTTGTAAGAAAATCATAAACAAAACATCAAACAGTGCTCTGCCCCTGTTTGCCACAGTTGACAAACTGACAAACTTGCCTGTGACTGTAACACCTGAACTCCACTCTACCAGAGCCTGCAATAATTTGCCAATTTTTTCACAGAGAAAAAAAAAAAAATAGAGGGCTAATCTGCATATCCACACTAAATCCAGTCACAATGCTATGCCCAAACATGACAAATGCAGAGAAAAATGGCTGAAGTTCAACCAACTCAATCATGAAAACCTTAAAGAAAATTATAAACAATTAAGCTCATCCTCCAGCTGTCTTGATAATCCTACTACAACCTTCCTTAAGAAAGTTCTGCCTGTTATTGCATCTGACCTGATTCAAATAGTAAACTCCCCCTCTTATCAAATATTTTGCTCTAGGCTTTAAAAACAGCAGTTATCAAACTACTGTTTAAAAAATAACAGTCCAGATAAATCACTATTGCAGAATTACAGGCCAATTTCTAACCTTCCATTCATCAACAAAATTATTGAAAAAGCTCCGTTTCAACAATTAAATAGCTTTTTAACAATGACAAACTGCTTTGACGTCTTTCAGTCTGGTTTCTGCGCTGACTGAAACTGCCCTCGTTAAAGTGTTCAATGATATCCACATAAATACAGACTGTGGAAGAACCACAGTGTTGGTTCTGTTGGACCTCAGTGCAGCATTGGACACAGTTGACCAGGATATATTATTGAAGCAACTGAAGAGCTGGGTTGGACTCTCTGGTACAATACTTAATTAGTTCAAATCCTACCTAAAGAGCAGGGATTTCTTTGTGTCAATAGGCAACTTCTCATTGGAGTGGACAAAGTCACATGTGGAGTACCCAAGGTTCATCCTGGGACCCCCTCCTATTTACCGTCTACATGCTCCCCCACTAGCTCAGATTATAACAAGTAATAAGATTAGTTACCACAACTACGCAGATGATACATAGCTCCATATCACGATCCCACCAGGTGACTCCGAACCCATCCAAGCACTGAACAGATGCTTAGAGCAAATCAATGCATGGATGTGCCAAAACTTTCTCCAGCTGAACAGAAACAAAACTGAAGTTATATTTGGACCCAAATAGGAACAATCTCGAGTCAGCACACAACTTCAGTCATTACAACTAGAAACTAGTGATCATGCCTGAAATTTGGGTGTAGTGATGGACTCAGACTTCAACCTTCACTGATACATAGACAGTTGCAAAGTCGGCCTTTTATCACCTGAAGAACATTTCTAGGATTAAAGGACTAATGTCTCAACAAGATATAGAGAAACTCATCTATGCGTTTATCTTAAGTCGCATTGATTATTGCAACAGTGTCTTCACAGGTCTGCCTAAACAAAAAAAAAAAAAAAAAAAAAAAAAAAAAAAAAAAAAAGTCAGACAGCTGCAGCTGATCCAGAACCCTGCTGCTCGTGTTCTCACTAAAACCAGGAAAATAGAGCACATCACCCCCAGTTCTAAAAGTCCTTCCACTGGCTCCCTGCAGCTCAGAGAACAGACTTAAAATACTTCTCTTTGTTTATAATCACTGAATAGCTTAGCACCAAAATACATTAAAGACCTGTTGTCATTGTATCAACCTTCCAGACCAGTCAGGTCTTCTGGATCTGGTCTGCTCTGCATCCACAGAACCAGAACCAAACATGGAGATGAAGCTTTCAGTTTTTATGCTCCACAAATCTGGAACAAAAAATAACTTGTGAATATTTCTTTATCACTCACAGACACAAAACTATTGTTACACCTTCACGGATTCTTTAGTACGGTGCACAGATTCCATTCTACAAGTCACAAAATATAAAATCCCTGCTCTTATACTTTTGCTCCACTCAGTCAAGTACATTTGGAGCAAAACTAATTCAAACACTTGTATTAACATCTTCACACAGAAACATCTCTTTTATAATATTTTTTTCCTTAGCACAGACACAAGTTAATTACATGAACATGAAAGGACACCGGCCCTTAAAAACTGACTTTAGACACAACTGGTTAACGACACCCTGACTCAAACATTAAGCTTGTTCTATTCTGCAGTCATAGCATATAACATTTAGAGCACCTAAGGATTTTTTTTTAGGATTTTGACCTGACTTAATGTTAAGATGCCAAACAGAATAACATTTACCTGGCTTTATAATAAAGATTTCACAATCCAAACAAAGGAATCAGATTTGGACCTTTGAACATAAAATTTGAGAACTGCTGATTTAATGTGTCATGTGGGAAAAGAAAGATTTCTTTCAGGGTCCTACTGCAGACAGTTAAAGCCATGGCTGTTTAGAGATGAACATACAACCAGGTTTTACCAGTAAGGACAGGACTGTGCAAGAATTCCCGAGTTGTTCTCAGTCAGTAGTAAAAACACTCCATCCAGCTAGGACTCCCACAAACAGTCAGCCCAGTGTAAAGTGGTCATGCATCCTGGCAAATCTGTCACCAGATGCTTAGAGTGTCCCACAGTCGCTGATGGCCGTAGTCTAGGTCCTTTGTCTGGCTGACTGCTGCACAACAGACGGGGATTCACATTCCCCACAATCTAAAGACTGCACTCCGCGCCACTCTGAGGGAAATACTTTTGATACTTTAGTTTGATTAACAGAAGCAGAGCATTTCGTGTTTGTGATATGGTCGTTTGCAGCCAGCTCAGCATGGGGTCAGGCTGCAGTACCTGTCCCTGGGAGTGAGCAGGATGTAAATCATTGAGGCCCTTCCTGCTCTAATTCACATTGTGTCAGAAGTTATCAGCACAGGCCAACCCCCATTGAAGGAAGAGCAAAATTGTCTCTTGCAATAATAAATATTTCAAGTTAACTGAATATTTAAAAAACAACTTTTAATATGGAATGGGCAAGTTCCTCATCACTTTTAAAGTCTGTGCATTACTAGGCTTTGGGAAATTTATTAGCCTTAAATTCCTTTGGAAAAGACAAGACATACACATTCCTGAGCTGACTTGTTATTTACAACATCAAGAACTAACTACCAGAGACTGACCCAGGCAGCTGGAGTTTGAGACAGAGGCTGGTGATGTGAGTTATGTGATATAACTCACATCACTCAGCAATTTAATTCTGAGAATTTTGAATCTTTCCAGAACATCTGGTAAGTTACAGGGACAGTTCTTTTAAACTTTGATGACAATACATTGAATTTAGTGCTCAATGTGCTCATGTATTTGTAGCCATTGAATGTTCTAACATCTGGTCACATTACACCTAAAAATTTCATAATATTTTATTGAGATTTTATGTGACAGACTCACACATAATTTTTAGGTGGAAGAAAAATAATTCATGTTTTTGTTTTTTTTTTTGTTTTTTTATGAAAAAACATCTTAAAAGTGTGAAGTGCATTTTTTTTTTTTGTCTTGCCATGCTTTTCTG
Source organism: Anableps anableps (assembly GCA_014839685.1). NCBI lineage: Eukaryota > Metazoa > Chordata > Actinopteri > Cyprinodontiformes > Anablepidae > Anableps > Anableps anableps. The sequence goes on from CM026069.1 coordinate 39,857,571, forward strand.
TGATGTCCCTGAATAAAGGTATGCCTGTGAGTAATTTATTCTCAGACTAAATGCATTTCTGTTTCTGGCTCAAAGGGTTGTTAGAAAACAGAGAACAAACAGCACAACGGAGACAAAGAAACACAGCAGACAGGTCAGAAAGAAAGTAGTGGAGAGGTTAAAAGCAGAGTTTGGTTTGTCACAACCTTTCTCATGGGTAATAGCAGGACAGGGAGAGGAGATCGGAGCATGGTTTGCTATTTTTCTTTAAAATAAGTATAGAACTAGTAATATAATGTGTAAAGTCAGTAGTCATGACAACTTAAAAGGATGACAATATTAAATGCTGGCCAAGTGTTTATTAAGCTAAAGCAGCAAAAGACCTTTGCCTGTTGTAATTTGAATGATTTTTTTTTTTTTAATCCAAAATGAAAGAGCTTTTTGGAGACCTAAACATATATGAAAACTCACCAAATTTACAGCACCCCCTAGAAGTATTAAAACAATCAGCCCCAAGCCATGCTTTTGCTGAGGATTTTGAATTGCGGTACACATATGTAGTGTCTCAACTCCAGAGGAAGTCAGCCATTTTGGAGTTAAACTGCCATCTTGTCTCTTTTATAGATATCTCAGCAAATTCCTCCAAGAGCTTTCCACTTAGAAACTTTAAAATTAGTTAGTATAGTCTTAAGGCACTGGAGATTAGAAGTTATCAAAAGCCATTTGCTGCATCAAAGCATGTGGTCATGGCTTTGTCTCAAAATCTGACTGCTTATCGTGAAATATAAATATGTAATAACTTCCACACACAAGGTCAGAGCTGTACCAAACATCCTGTGTGACATCACAGAACAGCACTCAACGTATTCACATGGCCATTTCTGATATCACTTTAGCTCCACCCACTTAGATGGAATGACTTGTTTTGGTGGTGGATGTCCCTTAACCCTTAGACTCATAGGTTTCAAGCTCTATTATGACACTGAACATGTTGATGTTAAATCATAAGACCTTTGAAATAGCGTCTGTTGGCTGAATTTTGCCTCAGTCCATCTTAAAGCCCTCCCCTGGAGAAGACCAGCAATAAAAGAATTTCGGGAGGAGTGTGGAATGGCTAAAAACTAATGAGCACTGGAGCAAAAATCTGTTTACCAACCTCACCAGTGTAAGGCTCAGGATTTGGGAAGGGGGTTGAGTCGGAGTGCTGGATGTGCCTGCTGTAGGAGGAGGCAGACCTAGAGACAACAGTTTTTGGTTTATTTCCTGCATTAGTCTTGTTAGCTAGTTTAAATGTTGTTCTCAGAGGGTCAGACCATCTTGATGGTTCTGTCATGTTGGACAGGAGTTTTCTGACCCACATGCAGAATCAGGCACACACACACAATGTAAAGGAAGAGTGTTTATTAGCAATATGTACGAGAAAGTTGGTGATCAGGAGGATCTGAATAGAAACAGCCCTTTGATGGCATCTGGAACGGGAGGCAAGATTAGAACAGGCGTGCTGAAATCCCCTTCGGCACACGTAGAAGGGGATTTGGTCAGTCCGGTGGAAGACTCCGAGATGGAGGAGGATTAACGCAAGTGCAAGGTCTGGCAGGTGAGAATTGAGCATTGGTAAGCGGGCAGGAAGATGATAGCTGAAGGGGAATTGAGCTGCAAAAGACAGTCTTGTTTATTCTTGGTGGAGATTGGTGTGATTGTCAAATTGAAGAAGTCCAGGACTGGAGAAAAACATCAACCTGAGAATGCAGAGGGATGTGAGGTCAGTCAACCGGTAAGACTCACTAGAGATAATTTTAAGATAAAAAAATTCTCAAGGGAGACAAAAACGCTGGCTTGACTGATACCAGTAATGATGGACCATCAGGCAAAGAAGAGACGTCTTGGAGCTCCTAATATCCCCAACAGGTCAAATAGAAGATTGTTTTCAGGTGCATCTGATAGCAGAGAGCCAGCCACGCCCACCTGCAGTGCTCTGTAGAGGAGAAAAAACCTCACACCAAGCACACACACTATGGAAGCTGAGAGCGGATGTGTTACACATGAACTTCTTTCTGATAGTTGAAAACAAACTTTTTCTCAAGATCACGAGATAATTGATGTGTGTCTTAAACCTAATTCCATCATTCAAATGCATGACACACCAGCAGGAGAGGACTTACAAGTGTAAGTCATGGCATGCATATGTGATTCTATGAATAATTCTGTGAGTAAGTGATAGGTAAACCATAATCTATCCCATTCCATTTCCACATTGCAATGAAAACACAGATGTGCAAAGATGCTGATGATCCCACTCTGGATTACTAACAAACAGCAACAAAACTGGATGTAGTGATTTGGAGTAGGGATGTCCCGATCATGTTTTTTTTTTTTTTTTGCCCCCAAATCCAAGTCCTTTGATTCTGAGTATCGGCCGATGTCGAGTCCCGATCCGATACTTCAAAAATACATGTAAAAACTGAAGAAGAGCGAAGAAACAGATCCAGGATTTCCCTTATTTTTTTATTTTTATCCACCTTATTTATCATTTAACAGAACACTGATGCTGTGTGAATAAAATCCAGGTATTTATTTTGGTGCAACACATTTTGGTAAAACAAAAAACAAAACAAAAAAAACATTATGCAACATGAATAGCTATATTTACATTATATTTACTGTCTGAACACTAGCTGGAGTTAATGGCAACTGTAAAAGACCAACATGATGTATCAACATACAATTAGATCAGTACTGCATTTTTTCCATTAGAATTTTAATAATTATTATAATGCAGTGAATGTTTTTTTTTTCTCAGAGGTTTCTGCACTGGACATGATGGTGCTGCTTACTGAAAACGAATCTTTGAAGCAGCAACTGAGAAAGATCCAAGAGAGTCATGCTGGGATGCTGTCCTAACAAGTGCTGAAAGATGGGTCCTAACAATGTCAAAGGATGCAAAGATGGTTGTACAAAGTGTTTACTCAGAAGTAGATGTTCCCAGTATGGACCATATGTGCAGATGTCCAACACAGCTTTAGAAAAAGGAGCACAGGAACAACAGAGAAAAAAAATTACTTTTCTATCAGTTGCTCCCTGAACATATTGGCTCATGCCGTTATGCTGTGGAGTCACTGGGTGGTGGGTAAGTAAATAAGTTACTAAAACATCAAAAGACCCAAAGATCTCCCCAGATTCTAACTACACATAGGATGAATTGTCCACTACTAACTGCTTTTGTCCTAATTAAGGATGTTAAACTGTTGTTATATTGTAATTAATCAAATTTTTTGCTCTTAAAGTGTAACTAGCCACCAAATCAACTATTTTTGCTGATAAATGGTCTAAATAAGTTATTTAAGGTTCTATCTTTATGTAACTGTGCAAATTTGGACATTTTCATGTAAATTTGTTTAGTTCTGCAATATTTATTTAATATATCAGTGTGTAATGAAACACTGATACAGTGATATAATGATATAATGAATGTGGATACCCTCATAGGTTGAACAATTGCTAAGTAGTTGAATTTTCCTGTTGGTTACAGCTGTACAGCTTGGTACAACCAAGTCACAGCCAGCCCTGCATTTGGGTATAAAACCATCTCACTCAGACACCTGGCCCCGCCTGCCCGGTGGCGAGGCAGGAATTGGAATAGAGAGCGTGGATACGGCAAGCATTGAGCGATAGCGTTACTCAGCTTTGCAAATGTGTGATTCATTTGCAATGTGGACACAGAGTGGAATGGGTCTCCTCTGCTCTGACTATTGGCAACAGCATGCTGCAGAACAGACGACAGTGTCAGACTGCAGTGCTTTGTAAGCGGGGGATGTACACAGAAACACTCACTGTGGGGTTGCAGTGGTGCTGCAGAAGGTTGTCATCATAAAAGTCTCCAACAACATGGAAAAAAGTTGCGAGATTTGTCAGAAGTTGGTTTTTTTGGGAAAAAAAAAAAAAAAAAAAAAAAAGCTAAAATTGCAGCTAAAGGTGATTCTTCAAAATATTGACTCATTAGTACTGAATAAAAATGCACATGGGAATCACTTTGTGACCTAAGATGAATCATTACACAGGAATGCGTTTATTTTGATTTAAAATCCAGAAATGTATCCTTGGTCAATGAGTAAGTGTATTTGTCAGTCCTTGCTGTTTTTCTGCTGCTTTATCCATCATCTTGGGGGGTGAATGCCATGCCACACAGTGAGAAAGCGCTGGCATCAGTCATCAAAACCATTATCCTTTGTTGTAGCCAGACCCACCAACATCAGGTGATGATAGTTCAGGTTAAAGTGCACTGGGCTATGAACAACTGTCTGCTCTTTGGTTTTTCCAAACCCTAAGTTAATTCATCTCAGTAGGATTGAACTGTTTGCATCCATTACGTGACCACATGACCCACAGAGCAAAGGTCTGCAGGAGAAGCTTTCAGAACACTTTTACAAGTGATCACAAGTTTAGTCACCGTCTAGTTCGGTGTAAATTTTGGTGGATCCTTAGGTCTCAGGAAAACATCCTCAGACATCAGATCAAATGGCCTCAACTCACTATTTGGGTATGTATGCTCATTGTAAGACATGAATGATCATTTACACAAGTGTTGTCACTTTTAACCCAAGATATAATGATAATAGAATTTATATTTATGGCCCGAGCCCGACCCCGACCTGAAATTTGGGCCGGGTCAAAATTAGTAGCTTGATAGCCGGGTCAGACTCTGGATTCTGTTACGTGTTTAATAAGCCTACAATACATACAGCACAGAGGAAACCAAATGATAATGCATGATATAAAGTTGTATTAATATACTTATTTCTAAATAGAGGTGTTGACAGTTGACCCTGTTTAGGAAAGAAAGAAAGTAAGATGCAGAAGTTAATTAGACTGTAAGAAGCGCAGTGCACTGCACAACTCATGCGCATGTGGCTCTGGCTTAAAATACAAAATGGAGGTGGAAGATGTTAGTCTTCCTATGCAATTCTGCTCGATTCTGATCTCCCTTCAGTGCTCCATCTGGGCTTTCTCCCATTGAGCTAGATTTCTCTGGTATAATTTCAACTGGGCCAATCAGCAAACAGAAGAAGTTGTGAATTATGACATTGATTTTCTATGCTGTTGTAGAACTGTACTCTGACTGTAATTTTGTCCGTGTTGGCCACGGTTCCAAAGATTAAATCAACATTAACAGTCATCTCAGTTGGCTGGGCACTTTTCTCCTCGCAGTGGGAGATGGTTGTTTGCAGTGCAGGCAATTTCCGGTAAGCTTCATAGCGTTGAACTGCCGCATTACATACGTCATGGACAAACATTGGGTAAAATTTAAAACTTCAGCAGAGTCCACACCTCCACCAAGCAATTGTTTCTCAATAGCCGAGGGTCCAGACCCTTTGTACGAATCACAGCATAGAACAAGGGGCTGACTTTTACCAGGCTAGGAAGATGTTAAACAAAAGCTCAAAATGGGATAAGTTCCACTGCTTACTCAAAAGTGGTCTAAAAACGAACGCAATAAAATCTTAATTAAAATCAAATGTTGGATTTACTTTGGGCTTGGGCATATAATTAAAGTTAATTAGTCGGGTCAGATGAGGTTTGAACACAATGTCTATGGACTCAGGCTGGGTCGGGTTGGATTTTTTTAAACTCTAAACTCTAAAAGATCATAGCATTGTTCAGCAAAGGCTTAAAACAAGGGGAAATTAGTAGTGACTTCATATGGGCATAACCTAGGATAAGTCTGCTTCTCGAAAAGCGTGTGTGTTTTTAAAATGCAGCTGTCATGACACATTTTTAAAATTACATAGGATGCAGTTTGTATTTAATATAGTTTAAGCTTGTGTTAAGAATTATAAGAGGCATTGGAGAAGAGTTTTAAAACTTTTAGGGTTGAAGTGGGGATACCCACAATTGCCTTTTACTGAAAGTAAGGTAAGTTTTAAAACATTGTGCTAAACAAAAAAGTAATTTTACTGAAATCTGTTATGAGTTGATTTTTTTTTATAAACACTAAATTTTTATTTTTCAGAGTGAGATGAAACAGTGGTCACCTGAACAAGAAATTAAGGAGATGCTAAAGGTTCGGGATGCCAGAGGAGTGCAGCCTTGTTGCAGGTTGGTTTCTATGGTGTGTAGTTCATATAGTCAATTATCTTGTTTTACAGTTGAGCTCTCCATCCATCCATCCATTATATAGCACCATTATGCAGGTGAGCTTTAAAAACAGTCAATTGTTACTGTAAAAACGATGTTGCTGAAATAATGATGGATATGGTTGCAAGTGGTCTTCAGAGGAGATCTCCTGGAAAGAAGAAAGTTCCCCGCAGAAATTATATCAGCCGTGGTCCAAATGACACCTAACACATTAATAGTATTCATTTTATGTTTACAATTAATGTGACAAAGTTTAAAGGTTATCTCTACTGATATAGTTTATAATATATATTCATTGTTTCATATCGGCAATGATAAACTGAAGTTGTTTGGAATGTGGATACATTTGGGGATCGATGGGTTGGTCTGCTGAATATGGTATTTACTGCTTCATTTGTTACATTCAGTGCTTATATACATTTACTTCAACATAAGGCTGTGGTAAGAACTTTCACATATGCTGCAGAAAAAAATAAACATAATGCTGAAACAATTCAACTATAGGTTTGTGTGACCACTTTTCTGATTCTGTCTTTTTAGGTTTTGTAGAAAGGTTCTTTGGCTAAAGGTGGGGAGTTCTAACCACAAGCAAATATTTGTGACAAGATGCTTCGATGAGGCTGTTCAAGAACAGGGTGATATGCACTATACTGAATGGTTTTAGTAGGAGTTCCTTTTTTACATTAAAAAAGAACAAAAAGTTACATTTTGGTAGAAATTTATTTTGTCATTCACTAATTATTATCAGTTTGTGTCTTTAGGCTGTCTTCAGATTGTAAAAGAGGACAGAAGACAACATCAAAACCCTGAGACATTTGAGTAAACACAAGCAGATGTACATCATTTAAGTGCAATCTTTTAGTTTCATTGTTTATATCTAGTCAGTGGTTTTTGTCACTGCAGAGAATAATGGTAAATGGCCTGTACTTGTATAGTGCTTTATCAGGTCCAGAGGACCCCAAAGTGCTTTCACACATTGATGGTGGCAAGCTACTGAACAGTATCCACAGCTGAGCCAGACAGAGCGGGGATCGAACCCACCGATTGCGGGATGAATTCCTACCACCGTCACCACCATTGTCCCATGGTCCTAAAGTTACATAAATTCATCTGCTTGATGTGTGATGGTACGATGTGGATTCTCCATTTAGCTTGTTGAATATTAATTGTTCCAAATGAAAATGAAAAGCAATTGAATGTCATTATCATTATTTCAAAATTGATGTGTAAAAATAAATTATAACAGGGTTTTTTTTCACCCCGTCAGTCAAATTACAGACATTGAGAAAGTCTAACTCAACCTCTGACTGAGATCTGGAAGATGACTAATTTCTGTACCCGCCCCCGCAACCAGTGAACCAATCAATGGTTGATGTCAAACCAGCCCTGTCTAGCTGGCCCAAATGAAACCACAGCTCTTGGGGTTCCAGGGTGCGTGGTGGGACTGGGCCCTGAGGGCGCAAAGACGCCCAACCTGGGCTTGTAACCAGCCTGGGCTGGGTCAGACTCTACAGTGCAAAAAGGCCTATAGAGTGTTCAACAACTCCCCTGCTGCACTTATTTGATTCTATGGGGGGCTGCGAATGGCCATGGAATCAAGTTTCTCAAACTCCCCTATGAGAAGAAGCTCTACTGGATCCACGTGGTTGGATCCTTCTATCATGTTGAGGATGGAAAAGGATCCAGGCACACAGAACGTCTTAATAATAGAGAGTATTTAATGAAAAAATAAATAAGGAGGCTTACAAACCCATGGAAGAACTCACACATGCCCTTTTTCCACTGGCTTTACTTTGGCAGCTCCGCTCTATTCTACTCAGCCTGGCTCCACTCTACTTGTCGCTCTTGTCAGTCAGTTTTACAGACAACAGAAGAAGATAGAACTGGGCAGTTGCTGTTTTTTTAGCCTGATTGGGATTTTTCTGAGATTCCAAGAAGTGAGGTGCAGTGTGAGGAATGCTACGGATGCAGTTAATGTGGCCAGGACAGCAGATTTCTGCAGGAGATTCCTGGCCTTGCAGCTGGAGGAAAAGCAGGTGGGTAAGCTAATGCTATTTTTTTTTTTATATTCCAGCTACTATTGTAACACTGCTATGGGGTGAATGAATACATGTGTTACCACAAACTAGAAGGTCATGGGTGGAGAAAGAGCAGCACACCAAGAGGGAATAGCTTGGTTTTCCAGACTTTTTATTCAGTCTTCCTTTTTACAGAATAACGACAGTGTCCGGTGCTCACAAAAAAAAAAAAAAAAAAAAAAAAAAAAAAACACAGAAGAAGAACAAAACAACTCCTCCTAAAGGCACAGCACAACCCCCTAACTATAGATCAACATTAGTAAATAACTGACCCTGTATGTAGCAACATTAATAAACTTAACTGCAAAAATAAATCATCTTACATACTTACACATCTTTGAATGAAATGTCCTCATTTCAAAATAAAGCAGTCATTAAAAAATAAACCATTTCACCAAAACACAATCTGTCTTGCCAGTACCTCATACCGGGCAAAACAACAACAAAAACCCCCTCAAAATACCACACAAGGAACAACAGTCAAAACCTTTTTTTTGTGTGTGTTTGCTTTATGTACCTGCTTTGTAACATCTATTATTAAAGACAACTCTATAGAACTCTCATAACAGTAGACGTTGTGGCTTCCGAACAGTACGCCCACACCTGGTTATAATTGCACTCCCAGAGGCCAGGTGGTGGCTGTGCAGGCTGATAGGAGACCGGTCCAGTTAGTATCCTTGGTGAAGGTAACAATGGCCTAGCAGTCTCTGATGCCTGGGCTGTAGCTGTTTGGCCAAAGACCAAGGGTAATGAACCAGACAAAGCTGTATATCTCAGCAGTGTGTCCATGTTTGACAGATATAAAGACTGGGTGACATCCATTGGTAATGTGTCTATGGAACAACAGTAGGTTTCAAGCTATCATAGTGGATGACTTTTGTCGCAGCCTGAGGATACTTCACATCCACCATCTTGTAAAGGAGCCCCTTTTCATCTACAGATACAACCTTATATGGCCTAGTGCAGTTTGGGGAACGCTTCTGTCATGGTGTGGTAGGATAATCTGTCCATACCAGATCACCACAAGCATAAGGCCTAAACCTTATATTTTTGTTGTAGTAGTATACTTGTTTTTGTCTTTGTTCTTCATGATGAAGAAGAACAGTTTCAAAAGCAGAGTCCATCCATGTAGCCAGTTCTGAACCATAGTTTTGTAGACAATCAGAAACTCCTGGCGATGAAAAATGGAGATTAGCAGGTAGACTGGGCTCTTTACCATGACCAAGAAATAAGATGAGTACCCTGTGCCTGAATGAGGAGTAAAGTTGAAAGAAAGTACCACAGCCACAGCAGGGAGGTAGTGGTTCCATTCAGCTCCATAGTCCTGAATGAGTCGAGCCAACTGCTCTTTCAAAGTCCTATTAAATCTCTCAGCCATACCATTCCTTCTTGGGTGATAAGGGGAGATCCTTTTCTTTGTCATCTTTAGTCTCTGACAAATGGTTTCAATAATTTCAGACTCATATTGTCGTCTCAAGTGCAGATGGAATTAACACTTGATAGACCTCAGGTTTCCCAGGTACACTGTGACCTTTGTGACACAGCAAGTCATTACATAGTAATAACTTAGGAAACTGCCACCACAGTTTTCTCTGAAGTCCACCTTTTACCCGTCTAAGATAGGGACGTTTCTTGCTTTGTACCCAGGAATACACTTCAAAGAAAACAGGATCAGAGAGTTGTGCAGATACAATGTATAATAATATGTATAATATTATGGTTAGATAATGTCTCTTGTAATGTGGCAAACCCCATATTCATCTATGCCTGGTCACTGTCCACACAACACACTTGTGATACAACATTGGTCATCTCCAAATGTTCAGGGCTTGAGCACGGAAACTCAGACAACAGGACAGATTTTTCTGTATCACTCGAAAAAGAGTGACCATCAGGCCGTGCAGAAACTGTCACTTCGACTGAGTCCTGTGCCAATGGTACCCGCAACATGGCATCAGCATTTTTTGCATTTCTTGCCATCTCTGTGGGTGATTGTCCATTGATTCAGGTTCAACTCCAATGCCCAATGACCCTTTTGTCCTGTAGGGTCATGTGTGACATCCATCTTCCTTAAACCGAGCAAAGGATGATGATCAATAATGATTGTAAAAGGATTAAAACTCAGATAATGTCTTAAGTGTCTAACTAACCACACAACAGCATACAGTTCCTTGTCATATGTAGACCACTTTATCTCTGTTTTTGAAAGTATGTGACTTGCAAAAGACACAGCCCTTTCTTCTCCCAGTTGTGTTTGAGACAGTACTGCACTAACTGCAAAATTGGATGTATCTATACTCAGAATGAATGGCTGATCAAAGTTGGGAAACGCCATGATTAGAGGAGAAGTCAGTGCATTCTTAAGTCCGTGAAAAGCTGCAGAATAGTCATCTGTCCATTCAAACACTACTTGTTTTTGGGTCAGTCTATGCAGAGGCTGAGCAATAAAAGCATATTTATGCACAAAATGTCTGTAATATAAGCACAGTCCCAAAAAGACACATACTTCTGTTGGCCAGTGTGGAACAGGCCAGTTACTAATGCGTTCACTGTTGAATGGGTCCAACATCAGCCCATCCCGAGACACAATGTGCCCCATGTACTTTACAGTAGGTTTGCAAAAGTCGTATTTCTTAGGGTTTAACTTTAAGCCTGCATGTCGAAAATGAGTGAGAATGTCAGTGAGATTGTGAGATTCAAAAGGTTTACCCCATGCAAATGATGTCATCCAAATAAATGACACAATAAATGACAAGTTGTCCAGTGAAGTCATCTTAGAACAAGCTCCATGAGCCTTTGGAAGGTTGGAGGTGAGTTTTTAAGACCCATCGGCATGACCTTAAATTGGTACAGACCAGCACCTGATGTAAATGCAGTCTTTTGTCCATCTGCCGGATCCATTTGTACTTGCCAGTACCTGCTAGACATGTCCATGGTGGAAAAGTACTGCGAACCAGACAGCGCGTCGAGACTGTCATCAACTCTCGATAAGGGGTGAACATCACTAATGGTGACAAAGTCATTGAAAAAATTTGCCACATATTTTGGGGTTTTGTATAGAGTTAGTGTCAGAGTTCATTTGTGGCCGTTTACCTCAATTCCCAAATATTCAAGAGTCAAAATTGCCCAGGGAAAGCTTTTTACAGTTTAGTGAATCATTAAATATTGTAGCAACTCCTCTGCCCCTCTTATTCTTTCTATTCTCACTTAAAAATTGTAATTAGGGGGTGATGATTCAATTAGTACAGGTGTTTCATTGTTATCCAACCATGTTTCTGTAAGAAACATAACATCGATATTATTCTCAGTAATGAAGTCATTAACTAAAAGTCCTTTTGCTGAAAGTGAGCTTATATTTAGCAGAGCCAGTTTAAGTGTCTTGGAGGTGTATAATTCTACATCTTGAGGTTGATTAAAACAGGGGATTAATCTGAGATTTGATTTTAGACCACTGCATTTCCTTGCTATCTCTCTATTCATAATTCTGATAGGGACGCTCCTGTATCTTATCGGCAGGGAGCCAGATGTTTCTGGAGGAGGACAGATGTACAACCAATGTCTGGACCCCCATCTCAGACTTTAGAAATACAGAGTAGATGTTCTTCTAAATCCAGTGGTTCGGAATTCAAAAAGCATGCTCTTTGGGAACTTAAGAAGGAAGTTCCTGGCAGCAATGGTGGTCCATTTTCTCACTGAAGTTGAGAAACAGTTCTAAATAACAATAATAATATAACGATAATATAACAGTTCTAGATAAATTTTCTGAGCTATTCTGTGGTCCAGTACTGTCCTCCGATAAGCAGTCTTGGCTCCTAGTAGGTGTTGATGGGGTGGGGAGGGGCACATTACCCTCTAAACTCCATTTCCAGCTGGTATTTTGAGAGATGGCAACTTATCGGTTTGTTTTGGAACATTGTGTGCCTGCTGGGTTTGTACTTGTCCTTCTACAATCTTTGCTGGGACATTGTTTACATTGTCCTGTGTTTGAAGAAATGGCCTGTTGTTAACAGCATAGAAAATATTGGCAGTGAAGAGTTTTTTCCCCTCTTTATTTAGGCTGAGTCCGTCTTGTCGAAAGATGATTGGGTTCCCAGAAAATCTTGTGATTGTCAATAAAGTTCATAGATTTGGAAGAGCATTCTTTAATAAGCCATCTATTAAACATAAACAGTCTGTTGTAACTCTTATCTCCACATCCAGCTTTTGGTATTGGCCCACTGATAAACATTTTCATTTTCAGATTTCTAACTGTGGTTAGAAGTTGACACCATGAGGCCACACTATCTTCCTCAGGAGCTTTCACAAGTTGTTGTGATAACTGTGTATGTCCCGCCCTCCGCTAATGCTGCTGCAGCAACAACTTCAAACACCCCACCCACAGGCCCTCTTTCTGATCTCCGGGGACTTTAAACATGTCTCCCTCCACTCTACCAAACTTCACCCAATATGTCACCTGCCACACCAGAGATGAAAAAAAAAAAATCCTAGATCTACTTTATGTCAACACCAAGAGAACCAGCTGTGACATGCAGCTAAAGAAAATGGACTATCAGCTGCAGCAGAGCAACATCAGTGGAGTTTGGAGAAGTTTGAAGTCAATTTCAGGCCACAAACCAAACCCTCAGGTTGTAGGAGACTTAGAGTGAGTGAATGACTTGAACCGGTTCTTTAACAGGTTTGACCAGTCACCCACCACTCCCCCAGCCCAGTCCGCCCTGCTGTTATCCCCCTCATCTGTAACGACTGCCACCTTTCCTCTCAGCATTTCAAACCTCTCAGCCATCATCCACCCCCTTCACTTCAGAGGACTCCATCCCATTGCCCCTCTCCCCCACCTCTATGTTGTCCCTTTCATCACTTCAGGTGAGGAATGAGCTGCAAAAGATCAAAGTGCAAAAGGCTGGAGGTCCAGATGACATCAGCTCCAGGCTCCTGAGATGCTGCACAGATCAACGATGTGGCATCATGGGATACGTGTTCGACCTGAGCCTGAAGCTGGGGAAAGTACGACAACTGTGGAAGACCTCCTGTGTAGTACCAAAGACTAAACATCCAAAGGACCTCAGCAGTTACAAGCCAGTAGCCCTGACATCACATCTGATGAAGACCCTTGAGAGGCTGGTCCTCAAACATCTACACACTCTACTCTTCATTGGATCCGCTGCATTTCGCTTACCAGCCTGGCACTGGGGTACATGACACCCACATCTACCTCCTGCTACGAACTCTGACGCACCTGATGAAACCTGGAAGCTCTGTGAGGATCATGTTCTTTGATTTCTCCAGTCCTTTCAACACCATCCAGCCAGAACTTCTGAGGGACAAGATGGAGTTGTTGGGAGTGGACCACCACATGTCCCAGTGGATATTGGACTACCTCTCTGGCCGCCCACAATATGTGAGGACACAGGGCTGTGTCTCTGACAGGCTGGTATGCAGTACGGGGGTCCCTCAGGGAACTGCTGGCACTGTTCCTTTTCACCCTCAACACTGCAGACTTCTCCATCAACTCCCCATGTTGCCATCTGCAAAAGTTCTCTGATGACTCTGCCATAGTTGTATCATCACAGGTGAGAACGACTCAGAGTACAGACAGTGGACTCAGAACTTTGTGGACTGGTGCAAGCAGAACCACCTCCTGATCAATGCTGCTAAAACCAAGGAGCTGGTGGTGGATTTCTGCAGGTGCAGACCCACCTCACTGACACTGGTGAACATCCAGGGTGTTGACATTGAGATCATGGACTCTTATAAGTACCTGGGTGTTCACCTGAACAACAAACTGGACTGGACTTGTAACACTGATGCACTTTATAGGAAGGGTCAGAGCAGACTTTACCTGCTGACGAGTCAAGGAAGCGCTCCTAAAGACCTTCTTTGACTCTGTAGTGGCATCAGCCATTTTCTATGGGACTGTATGTTGGAGCAGCAGCTTATCTACAGCTGAGCCATGCTATTTAACAAACAAAAACAAATATTAACAGCCACCAGAGAGCAGAAAACCATCATGTACCCAAAGGGATAATGAAGATAAAACAAATAAAAGGAATCCCCCCTCCAACACCCAAGTTCCTGTACAGGCTCATATGAAACATTCATATTTTGCACAAGCAATTTAGCGCTCCTTATTTGGAATCTTTTAGGATCAGCCCATTGGACTTTAACATGGTTTCCCACAGATAACTTCATGGACCTGTATGACAGTTGGATGAAGCAATTAAACTTGAAGCAATTAAACGTGGAGCAAGAGGAATGTTTAAGAAATTTTATTGTTAGCAAAGATGTTCCATACTTGGTTCGGTACTTCTCTCTTTGCAGTGGGGGATGGTTGTTTCCAGCACACGCGATTTCCGGTAACCATGGCACAGGCAGGCCCACAGCTTGAGCCAACATTTCTCAACTGAGTTTCCCCTCTGTGACACAGTGGTTGGGAATGTGGTACTGAGAAAGTCCTTCTTGAGTCAATAGAAATGAAGCTCATGAAGCCCAAATTCCTCTACTATTGAGCCATTCATAAAACTGATGATATTGCTGATGAGGGAAAGTTTGTCTATCTGTGACTACTTGTAACTCTGCTGGTACTACTTGCCAGAACACTCTTGTAAAAGAGATTTCTAATTTCAAGGAATTTTTTTTATCCTGGTTAAATACAGGTTGATGAAAACTGAACTGAACAGTGAATATTAATATATGACTCCAATATTGCAGTTTTTTTAGCAGGTAGCAACTGCGTAAGACCCTGCAGTATTCTTCTAATAGAAATATTTATTCCAAAAGTGAAGTGATAGATTATTGATTAATTGTGTTGAAAAGTGACAGTGAGCTTCATATCCTCAAAGCCAAACCATAAAAGCGGGAGAGGCCACCCACAAAAAATGTTTCTCATAACATCTCCAGTCTCTGCCGATAGGCCTGGGGCCAAGGTAAATAAGAACATGCTCCTCTGCCTGCTCACAGTTTACACTGTAAATACTGCAGGAGTGTGCTAGGCAGATGGTCAGCTTTTCCTCTTCCAGGTTGGCCACACCCTACCGGGTCCCCAGTTGGGGGCCCATCTCAGCTACACATGAAAAATCCTCTACTTCCAGAAATCTGTGTCAGGGATCTGTTCAAACAGCTCAGGGGAACTGTGTTTTCTTGTTGTAATTTTCCATTTAGACCCCATGCATGGAGATAACATAGGGTGACAACTTGCACCCTAAAAGAATCTCCAGTCTTGGAAGCTTTGAATAAAAAAATTATTACTTACTGTACATTAACAGAAATAAATGTCTGAACGAAAATGTCTGAATGTGCTGCACTGTCCCTCCTGCAGTGTCAGGTCTATCTCAGAGTCTCATATTATATATATTATATGACTTGGTTCAGTCTCAGATAAACACACACAGCATGAAATGAGGGAGCATTTAGCGCAGCACTGCACACATGTAAAATGGTGAAAGATCTCATATTCATTTTCTATGCAGAAATGTGATGATTATTTATTTATTTAACTAGAAAGTCACCACTGAGATTAAGAATCTATTTTTCAAGGGAGATCTGGCAATCAGAAAAATATAAAGCTAGCGGAGTTTTACCTATGATTTTTACATGAGCTGTCTCTGCAAATAATGCATATATCATTTGTTCTAGCAAGTATGATTTTAGCTCTGTGTAACATAGAAACACTTGTATTTATTAACATATCCTCATGGTGACATCTTGTCATTTATACTCAAATCTGTCTGTAAATTTGGGACATAATGCCTGATAAAAGCTCAGTATATCTGTTGAAGCTAAAAGAAAAACTCTGAGACAATAATCTAAAACCTTTAACCTTATTTCATGAATGTGAGGAAATATTAAAAGTTTCTGTAGGCTGCTGGATAGTGGTGGGAACTGATTGGTTTACACTGCATCTTTCAGTTATCTGTAATTAAAAATAAAAATAAAAGCAGCCCGTGTGTTTCATAGGAAAGTAAAATATTCCTTTTTGTTCTATAAAAAGTTTATGAAATTAGAACTGTGATTCTGTTCTAACTTCCTCACCAGATGATTGGGATGGTTGGCTTGGGCTGGGCTATCACTAAAATGTAAGTTGTAATGATGATAGGACTAGACTGCTCAGTGAAATACAGTCAGGCGTGCAAAAGGGGCCAGATATGCTTTTTAAGTTCAGTTCAGTTCCAACTGGTGAGATGTTTTTACAGTAAACCCTGTAAAAAGTTTGTTAGATTCATTTTTATTTGGGGGATTTTTCTGTTCAATATTAGTTGATTTTTTTTTTTGTGGTTCACCTTCATTTAATAAGTAAGTATATACTTGTGCCCCACTGTGGCACCACACAGAGCTACTTGCTCTCTTGCCACTCTGATTATTTTGTAGACCACAAACTGATAGCATGGAAACAGAAAATAACTTTTGAATGGAGAATTTTGATTTTAACTTTTTTCTCTTGAAGTGTTGAGACAAAGTTTTTGTCTCAATCCAGTGGATCCTTCTGTTTGAGCAACAGAGTGTTTAGGAAAAAAAAAAAAAAAAAGCTGCCTCTTCAGAGAACAGGCCAGTTTTGAAAGGGAATTAACAGGAAACAAAAAGTTGTGTGATGAAAGACAACTGATGAAACAGAAGCTGAGCTGAACTTTGTTGGCTGGTCAGGTGTCACCGGTCACACCACTGAACCTTGTGTTACATTCCAAACAGCACACATACTAGTCCCAGCCAGCAACGGTGATGGACTCTTTGTCACTTCAGTGTGGGGTGGGTTTTTTTAATCATTATATACAATTACAAGGACTTTGTACCTATACATAGGGAATGTAATTTTTATCACAGAATTGTTTATTTAAATCAAAAGTGATATCATATCTGAATGATGCTTTGAAATGATTTTACACAATAAAAACTTGAGCCACAACTGTTTATGTGCACAAAACTTTTTGATTGGATTAAAATATGGGACAAAAAGGAATTAATCCGACCATGGCATGTATTTAAATGCACCAGGCTTTATTCACAATAAAAGCACTAACATGAGTTTGAGAGTTTGTAAAATTTCCCTTTAAAAACACAAAAGAAGCAGTTGTATTTCCGTCTGTGCTGAACATAAAAACAAACACAGTAGTGTTTGTTCTGTCTTCTGAGCGTGCACAATGGACCCACGCCAGCGTCTAATATTAATCACAGGGTACCTGTGAATTAATTGTGATTAATCTTAAACTTTATTTGCATTTCCTTTGCACAGTTAACATAAATGACTTGAGTGAATGAGTTCTAAATCTTTTTATATAGAAAACAAAATTGGTGCACAATAACTATTATTTTAAAAGAAAAACAAAAATAGATCATGCTACTCCATAACTACTCCATAACTCTCCTGGCTCTTACACCACTCCGAGAGGTGCAATGGTCTCCAGTCAAGGCAACATACTCTGCTGTTGCTAAATCCTCCTCCTGTTTAGATTTTTTACTCATTTCATAGAGTTTGTGAATTTTAGTCACAACTGTGCCTCTTGATGGTGACTTGTAGAAAGTCTAAAGAGTTGCAGTTTCCGAAACTTTGGTGAAGCCCCTGTCGTCAACTATATTAGTGGGTCTACAATACATGGCAATCCATTTTGTAATAGTTGCAGAGAGCTTATCAGAGGTAGATTGATTGAAAAGTCTGTGTTTACTGAGGGTTGTCTGGCGCAGAGGGAATGAAGTGGCTGAAGAGGAAGCTCTGTCAAAGAGATGCTTGTTGTTAAACTCAAGGTGGTTCAGTGAAATGAAAATTCCTTTCGGCAGTATGTGCAAATGGCAATGTGTTTGTGAACATTCCCATCTTTGTACATTTTACATTCAAATTTACGATTGACAGGGTCTACAGATTTTTCTTCCTTCATCTTGAAATGTAGAGTCCTGACAGAGCACAATGAATTGTGGGAAAATACTGAGAGTCAGTGAGCGCATGTGTTAAAAAAATTAATCACTTTCGTTTAACAACTTAAAAAAAAAAAAAATTGTGTCCTGTCTGGCAGTGTGGCACTCAGAATTGTCTGAGTGTCAAGGTAAGGCCCAACAAATTTGCTTTCACAAAGGGAGCATTACAGATTTTGCAATGATGTTCCCCTTGGTATATCTATGAAACTTTATTAGAAATTGCTTTGGGTTTATTTCAAATGTGATGGACACAAAGACAAACAAAGGGGGGGGAGCGAGAAAGATGGGGAAAAGGTTTAAAGGGGAAAAAAGGGATAGAAGTAGAAGAGAGAAAAAAGCATAGAGATAAAACAAGTCAACACCCTTGAAGTCTGCCTCTAGACCTGCGGAAAAAGAAAACAGAACAAAACAGAGAATTCACAATAACAAACAACTTATGCATACATAATAACAGTTATAACTTCAATGGAAAGTGTATGTGTGTGTGTGTGTGTGTGTCCATGTGTGTGAGTGTTCTTGTGTCTGTAAGTAGGTGTGGGGGCCCACAGATCCACCTCTTCAGGACATGCGGACGACACAAGGAAGACTGGAGCCCAGTGGCCCCCCAAGCATGGAGCCCTGGGAGCCCCCTGCAGGAACAACCAGCCACCAGAGGGGAGTGTGACAGGGGGAAGTTGGCTCCACAATTTTAGTGGGAGGCCCAAGATGATCCAGGAAAGAGGGCAGCCCAAAATTCAACCTGACAGATAAACAGGCACATACAAATGCAATCACACATCTGGAAAAGGATGCAACCCCTCCACAGTACACTCTATCACCCTCTATGGCACCCCCCAACCAGCAGGGTCGACATCACTCCAACGGAGCGATGAGCAAGGCGGGAAACCAGTGAGCCTGATAAGCCTCCTGGCCTACACCAGCAACCCCAGGCCACCCACGAAACAACACATGTGCCCGCACCAGCCAGGAATCCACATCCGAGCCAACCCACCCCTCCAGGCCAAGTACAACCCACCAGCCACCCCCACACCATCACAAGGTGCACTCAACTGTCCCACCCGCCTGGCAGCAACAACAGTCCTGCCCCAGGCCAGGGGTCAGAGCAGCAGGAAGAAGAAGCAGAGGAAGGTCTGTTCAGTGCACCAAAGACCGTCCACCCCATCAATCTCATACCACAGACCTGGAGGCATCCAAGCATGCCGGCAGCACACCCCCACTGCAAACAGCACACCAGCCCCTCTGCCAAAGTAAAGCCAGACCCCCGAACGTCACCACACACTGCCAACGGCCAGCCGACCACCCACCAGAACCTGGTGGCCACCCCAGCCAAAGGGCCGGCCACCGCAACCAGGAGCCATGATCCAAAAATACAAATGATCCCGGGAGAACCAGAGTCCTGGTCTTGTCCCCCAAGGCCCCAAGCCCATCCACGGACCAGACTCCAACCAGACGGCCTGCTCCTCCTCTCTGTCACAACCCTAAATGGCAAACAGACATGGGTGTAAAAAGACCCTACACCCCCCTCCATCCACTCAAATATGGTGTTGATGCGTGTCATATTATAAGCTTGGCTGTCATGGTAATAAATGCAACTGTTTTCATTTTCTGTACTGAGTCAAATTCAAAGCTCTCTATCTATCTATCTATCTATCTATCTATCTATCTATCTATCTATCTATCTATCTATCTATCTATCTATCTATCTATCTATCTATCTATCTATCTATCACTTTACACACATACATCTCTATGAGACAGCCGATGCATTCACAAAATCTAAAATCTATAAAGGTGTGTAGTGTCTAGAGGTATCTAGTTTTCATAAAGTACTGAGAATGATCCTATACTTAGATTTAAGCTTGGTCATGGAGACCTCTACCATCCATGTTTGAAATGTTTTGGTGCTCCAACACACAAAATGAATTTTAAGAGATCAGCTTATTAACAGACTTTGCTCAAACTTAATGGCAAATTAATTTTAGTCATGTGTGTTGTGATGGTGAAACATCTTGGTCAATGAGTTACCAGGATCAAGAAACTGTGTATATACTGTATTCACCTGTGTCGGGGTTTTTTTTGTTGGGTTTTTTTTTTTGTGTGTCTTTTTTACTCAGTGATGTTTGTGCCTGCAGGAACAAGTGTGAGAGGAACTCCTCCAGAGGATTCAGACAAGATTTGGCTTGATTCTTAGAAATGAAGCACTCGATTTGAATTACCTTTTGGATGTTATTCAGCAAGATTATTTTTTGGCAGCAATGGCATCTCATCGCCTGTAGCAACTAACAACATAGTATCCCACCAGAACGTATAAACAGTCTCTAGGAGCTGATTAACATTCTCAGCTTGCCTGTCCAATCACCTGGAGAAACATCAGCTAATGCATTGGACATTGTCTCTGTCCCTGTGGGAAATCTGGGACGCCCTCGCCATTCATTCATTCATGACCTTAAAAATCTCCTTTCCGCCACACTTCCTTTAGAACATTTGGCCCAGTTGCATGGCATTTCAAGAAGACTTAACAGACAGATGGAAGAGCATGGTCTGTCTGTTTGTGGATGCTATTCCAAAATGTCTGATGATGAACTTGATTTTGTTGTGAGATCCATAAAGAGAAGAATGCTGCATACTGGGTTTAGGCTGGTGAAAGGTGAGCTGTTAGGCAGAGGCCACTGTGTTCAGTGGCATAGGGTTCGGGCTGTGATGCACCGGGTGAATGGAGCTGGAACTTTGGCCAGGATTATACAGCTTGTAGCTTGTAGAAGTTACTATGTTCCTGCACCATTATCCTTGGTTCACATTGACACCAACCACAAATTAATCAGATGAGTGTTTCTTACAGTTTACAATTTTATTGATCCTTTTTTTTGTCTCTTCTGTCACAAAAAAGAAAAAAAACATCTTTCTCCAAGTGATTCAGTATTATCAAGCATAATGAATAATTTCCTGCCCTTTTTGTGTCCTGTGTTCTCAGATTTAATATTGTGATATTTGACAGTTTCTCAATCCCACAGTTTCTCATACCTTAAAGAACTATATTTAAACATAAGTGACCCTGCGAGGGAAAAAAAAAATAAAAATCTGCCCCCACAATCCTACAGATTTTATATCTGTACACTGCTGCAGACAACAAAGCCTCAACTGCCGTTTCCTTCTTCTTGGATGGTGTTAGCAAACATGGATAGCCCTCAAAGTAGGAAATATATCATTAATGTGAAATTACCTATATTTTTTCAATGAAGTAGACTCTGCCATGTAGCAAATTAGATTTTTTGCTGACCTATGACAACATAACACCACGCATACCAAAATTTACTACTACTTTCAGAGTTCGTGGTGATCAGGGGGTGGAAAATGTGGACATTGCATGTTCTCTGTTCGAGGCACTGGACATGGTAGCTTTATTGCTATGAAAAGTGTCCACAATCAAAGGTAAAGGACATGACCTTGAGTGAGAGCAGAATGTGACTAAGTGACTTTCCTTTAGCACTAGAAGCACTGACATTCCAGTTCCACCTACAACCACCAGAGCAGGTCATTTTGATCAACAATCATCAAAGTATAAAAAACATAAAATGCAAATTAATAGAAGTCATAGTATTTTGTTCCTTTGAAACAATTTTGTGACTTGGAAATAGTCAAAGCCCCAATGAATTTATAATTAATGTATTACCATATGGGATTATGACAAGATCATTTTATATATATATATATATATATATATATATATATATATATATATATATATATATATATATATATATATATATATATATATGAATGGTCAGTCGCAGACACCATCAGACTGATAAGTTGATGTTCTTCCCTCCATCTGAGTCATAGTTTTTTTGAAATCTCAATCATTCGTTTGTATTTACTATTGACAACAATCAGTAGTCTAAATCAAATCTGACTTATGTCAGTCCATGTGTTATTTATTACCACAACCCAGTTGCCTTGCATTGCTGATACTGTGATGCCATGGCTAATAAGTGTTTTACATAGCTTTCTGTAGGGTCAAATTAACTCCCTCATAACAGTTGAAGTTTTAGATGTTAATAGTTCTTCTTTTTCTTCTGCATCACAGGCTTCTCAAAATTTACAATATGTCAAAAATGTTTTTTTAGTAAAAGACATGGAAGTATGAGATACCCTAGGTTAAATCTGATAAAGTTGAAATGAGCTGAAAATGTAAAGATGGTGAGAAAAACCCTTGGGGGTTCTTGTGTTAACCTCACTAATACTCATGTATATGTTGGTTTTTCTTTGATTTCTTAAACACTATGAAGAGCACTAAGAATATTTTTTTTTAGCCTCTTGTTTTCATCCACCGTAATATCCTTTTGGTCAAAGCCTTGGGTGATCACAGGTTTATAATGGAAACTCACAGGGTTTTTACTATCAAGCAAGTTATATCTACACAGAAAGTTGTCATATCTCAGAAAATGTATCATAAAAATGGGATTTGGGAACTAAATGCTTTGTCTTGTCAATTATCCATATTAATTCCAGAGGCAAATTATTTACATTTAAATCAGCATTATTTTACAAGCATTTTGCACATCCAGTCACTGATGGGCCATTCTTGGCTAAAAAAAAGGAATAGTTGTGGATGGAAAGCAGGAATAGCTCGAAAAAAACCTGGGGTTTGGGCTTCTCATTTTTGGACCTGCATGATGGGATGATAGTGGTACCTAAACAGCCATGTCCTTGGCCTAGCCTCCTCACAAGATTATATGCGATTTCAAACCTGCTCTGTAACTTATAAAAGTGTATGAAGTTACAAATATACCTCTTTATTTTGTCTTTATGTCCTTTATTGTCCAGTGTAGCTGATGATTTGCTCGGTGCAAGATGACAAATCTGCCACTTCCTCACCCTGAAATTGAGAGCAGTACTAAATGCATTATTCTGCCCATTACAACAAATCACATAATTTTGTTCACATCAAAGCTGTATGTATGGTGTATATATATAGACAGACTTGAAAAACTTTCCTCTGCAGTGCTTGTGTTTCTTATTTGTAAAATGTTTAACAGTTATTTTAATTATCGGTTACATTATGGAATCAGTCATTTATGAAGTATTATTGAGGTTAATAGGAAGCAATGAAAAAAAAAATCTTTTTTAAACTTATTTTACCATTACTTTCACAATTGTATGGTTTCTTGTGCAACACACCATCTGGATTAAAGAAGAAAACTCTTGGTCATGTAGATCATTTCCATCAATGTTTTCCAGGTTTCCAGTTAAAAGGAATTCATAACACCATTCTTATAAGAACTTTGGTGTTGGGCCAACAAATGTGACCCAAGTATGATTCTTAAGTGTGTCAGTGTCAAGAGTTGTACCGGAACAGGCCATTATCCAGGTCATTTATGGAGTATTTAGGTATTTTGCATTCATCAGTTTCACCCTCAAACAGTCGAGTTTCAATGCCAGCAATCATTTCTAGGAAAATGAGTGAAAGAGTTGTTAGGTAGCCACTTTTACCTCTCTAAAAGGGAAGAAGTTGCAAAGACCATCTGAATTACAGTCATATTTGTTATAAGAAATCTATTAACTCTAACCTGTAACAAACTCTTTTCGCAGAGCCCCTGTGTCAACCCCTGCCTCTCCCATAAAGAGCTTACTGGTGAACTGACAGACTGATGCTGCCGCAGCATCAGTCTGTATTCTGGGAGATTTGTTCTGGACACACACATACAGAACTTTTTGTTGGCATCAACCTGAGCTGCCAGCCATAGTAGCACATCTTCCTCACTGTTAAAATTATGAGAATAGTTTTTTAGGGATATTAAACACATATGTGATTTCATATCAGGGTTTGTGAAAAAAAAAAAGAACTATTACACATATTATTAAAAAAGTACTTGCACACAAACTTATTATACTCCATGACCAGAAAGAATGTAACACAGCTTACCCCTACCCCTGAAGGTCAGACATTCTTTTACCCTGCTTTAAAGGAGCATTAGCACAAACTTCTCTTGATTAAATCTAGAACTTGTGGTATCTGAATTGTCACGTGAACATTAACTATGCATGATAGGCATATACAAAATTCCCAAAAATTTCTGTCAGTAGCAGCTATGTGCTTATATTCCAAATCAATAGCTAGGAGAAAAAAAAAATCTTGTACCATGACATTTCCTCATTCTGTAGCTGTTTTAATGCAACAGGACTGCCATCCACACAGGACACAGGACTGAAGAGAAATATAAAGAATTTTTTTTAAAAAAGATTGAAAATCATGGATGAGAAAGTTTCCAAGAAATTGAAATATCAATATAGATTAATAAAACTGAAATCTATTTGAACTAAGATATACTACAAATTTTAGATTACTGTGCATGCCTCATTTTGTCATCTAGGGTTGGTTCACATTCACACATCAAGGTTAATTACCTTTCCATGTGACATTCCAAGTCCCCACAGGCACTTGCATGTACTTCCAAATCCTCGGTTGGAAATTCTTCCTAGCACACAGGACATTTTCCTTTTCTTGGCTTAAAGACAGAAAGTTGATTACAGAATATTAAAAGACCATCTAAAAGAGTGATACTTATTTTTTAAACTTGAGAACCAACTTACCTTCTCATCATCACAGAGTATGTTAGTGACCTAAAGTTGAAAAAGCAAGTTAATTTTTCATAAAGTTGCCTGACATCTCTAACCCTAAAAAGCAGTTACATGCAGAAGTAGACTTATTCTTACCTCTGGTTCTGAATCTGAAAATGTGTTACATTCAGTGGAACTGCACAGTTTTACATGTACGGCAAAAAGCTGCAAAGGCATCATTTTAGGCATTTCTTGCACTCAGCCGTTGGCATAAGGGAAAATTCTTGTGCATCATGAGGAAGAGGTGTCAGATCAAATTCTTCCTGTAGAGGCACAATGTACAGCATAATTTTCTGTCCTCCAGAGAATATTCTGGACAGCCTCAGTGGCTGCCTCAGTAGCATGGGTAGAATTTTGCTGGAGAGTGAAGATGTACCAGTTTAGTCATGCTGACATTGCATCTTATACATAAACCTATTTAGCAGACATATTTACAGCCTCTAAGTTGTACATTTTCTACATAAAGCTACTACTTTATCAGATTAATAATAATGACAGCAATAAAATGTTTAGTACAGCCCAATAAAAAAGATTTCTAACAATAATCTCTGATATGTTTTAGGTGACTTAATTTGGCTGATATTTGCAAGACGTGTCATTGGATAAGTGTAAAGATACTTTTATACTAGGATACGATTTTATAGATAGATAGATAGATAGATAGATAGATAGATAGATAGATAGATAGATAGATAGATAGATAGATAGATAGATAGATAGATAGACTGCTCACAAAATTAAAGGGAACACTAAAATAACACATCGTAGATCCAAATTAATTAAATATTCTGATTAAAAAACTTTATTATCAACACAGTGGAACTGATTGAGAAGAAAATGACACAAAATTATCAATGTAAACCAAAATTATTACACCATGGAGATCTGGATTTGGATTAATACTTAATATGAAAGTGGACAGTAACATGACAGGCTGATTCAATGTCAGTAAACATTCCTCAAGACAAGTCTAAATGAGGCTCAGTAGTGTGCAAATCTTCTTGCCACCGCTTGCATTGATGTTCCATCTTGGATTAGCTGCACTACTTGAGCAACTTCAGTGGGCTGTAAAAAATGCATCATGATGCCTCTATGCGTGACAGCACTGACAAAATGAAAAAGTGACTAAAAGTTCAACCAGAAAGGACGAGAACAGAGAAATGATCTGTGGTCACCACCTGCAGAATCACTCTTTTATAGGGGTTGTCTTGCTAATTGCCTCTCATTTCCACATGTTTTATGTTCCATTTGCACAACAGCAGGTGAAATTGATTCACAACAAGTGTTATTATCTAACTGGTAACACTGATTCCACAAAGGTGTGACTGATTTGGCGTTACATTGTTTTGTTTAGGTGTTCCCTTTATTTTTTTGAGCAGTGTACAAGTAGGCTACTGTGAAATGTGTGCACTGTTGTGACTTTGGTGAGGGTCTCACTGGAAGCTCTCTGATGAGTATTACTACACTGACAAAGTTGGCCTAGTGCATTCCCCCATCCAAAAAAACGATCCCAGTGAGGATATAACTATTGGTTCAAGTGTACCTCTTGTATGCCCATGTACATCACAGTAGTTTTGGAAGAGATCTTCTGATTGCGTTAATCTGCTGAATTGTTGAGTTGTTCCTGTCCATTGGCTGAAGTGTTACTCATGTGAACATCTGTATTGATGTCATCGTCATGATTGACATTCTACAGATTGACATCAGTTGAATAAATTAACTCCATTTGTATCAAATCCAAACACCAAATCATAAACAGAGGAGGTGCATACTTTCCTTTTCACACAACTTAAAAGTGCTTTAGACAATTTAGACAATTGATGGCAGTGTTATGGAAGAAAAATAAATCGGGTATATGGCACATGCCATGTGGTAATTATTACACCTACTGGGGGAGCTATATATATATATATATATATATATATATATATATATATATATATATATATATATATATATATATATATATATATGGGTTTGAGGAAATGTAGAGCTGAGTATCATCTGCATAGCAATGAAAATTGATGTTATATTTCCAGAATATGTGGCCAAGGGGAGTATGTAGATGATGAATAAAAGCAGTCCTAACACGGAACCCTGGGGCACACCTGCAGAAACAGGAAACAAACTTGAAGAATGGGATTTAACTTGGATAAATTGAGTGCGGCCTGATAGATATGAGGTAAGCCAGGCAAGAGGTGTGTGACTGATGCCAATGGATGTTAATTTGTTCAGAAGAGATTGAGAAGGATGAGAATGGTGAGGAGGCCAGAATCAGCTGCCATCAAAAGGTCATTGGTGATCTTTAACAAAGCTGTTTTTGTACTGTGGTGGTGGGGGAAAACCAGACTGGAATTGTTCATAAAAATTATGCTTATTGAGGTGTGAGTGGAGCAAGGAGGCAACAACTTTCTCAAGGATTTTTGAAATAAAAGGAAGGTAAGATATTGGGCGAAGGTTATCAGAATTAGTAGGATCTGAACCAGACTTTTTGAGAATAGGAGTGATAGAAGCCATTTTTAGAGATGAAGGAACAATTCCAGTGTTAAGGGGAGAGTGGATAATACTGGTTATGAGAGGAACCAATGTGGGGAGACAAGCTTTAACTAATATCGTGGGAAGAGGGTCAAGCTGGCAGGTGGATGATTTAGATTTCTGAATGATATTAGATGCATCAGTTGTGGAAGGAAGAGGGAAACTTGAAAATAACTGACAGGGGGACAGCGTATAGAACAGGAGGTCAATTTCAGCGTTAGCTGCTCCTACAGTGTTAAGTTGTTGGTGGATGTCAGAGATTTTGACAGTGAAGAAGAGTCGCAAAAGTCAACAGAGTACATGTGGGAGGTTAAATGAGTCCAGAGGCTTTGTAATTTTGGCAAACAAAGAAAACAGAGACTTGGAGTTACCTTCACTAGAACTGATTAAACCAGAGTAGTATGCAGATTTGGCTGAGACAATGCAGTCCTTATAAAACAAAATATGATTGTTATACAGTTCTTTGTGTATGACGAGTCCAGTTTTCTTGAACAGATGTTCCAGTTGGCGTCCTTTGGCTTTGGGATGATGCAGGTTGAGCGTAAACCAAGGTGCTGAGAGAGTAAATGAGACAGGCCTATGTTTGAGCGGAGCAAAAGAGTTAAGAGGGTTTTTGAGGTTGACATTATAGTAGGAAATGAGTTCATCAGGGGTTGAGGAGCTGCAAATGAATGGAAGGTCATGCATAGCAGATGAGAATATGTCAGGATTGATATTAATTTTCCTAAATGTAATGTCATGAGGAGTAGAGGTTTTGAAAGCTGTTATATTTAAATCAAAAGAAATAAACATATGATCAGAAATGGGAAACAAATTGGCTTTACAGTGAAGAGGGGTGACGCCAGAACAGCAGACCAAGTCCAGGATATGACCTTTAGAATGCGTAGGGAATTCAATGTATTGCTGGAGTCCAAAACTTTCCAGACAAGAGGTAAAATCTCTGGAAAGAAGGTTATTGTCTTTGCCCATGTAAATATTAAAGCCACCAACAATAATCATATTGGGAGAGAGAACAGAGAGATGAGTGAGAAGAGCAGCAAAGTCATTCAAAAAATCCTTCTTTGGTTTAGGTGGTCAATAAACAGTGCATATAATAGTAGGAGTCAATCCAGAGAGCTGTGATGCAGTGTATTCAAATAAGTGGAAGAGTGGGGCAGAGATAGGGAGGACTTTTCAGTGCTTCCAATGAATTATCATGAGTCCTCCGCCCCTCCCCAAGTCGTGAGGTTGACAGATGTAAACAAACTCAGGTAGAGTTGAGTCATTGAGAGAAACAAAGTCATTAGGATGTTGCCACGTTTTAGTCAAGCAAAGAAGTCTAACTTGCGGTCGGAGAGGAGATCCTGGATGAGATGTTCCTTACCAGTGAGAGAGCGGACATTTGATAGCCCAAAGCTGACGTTGGAATTACCATGCTTGACAGTAGGCTTAGCCAACCTAGCCAAGTGGGCTAACACATTGTGGTTGACAGCCTGGTCGGAATTGCGGGGATAACGACAAGTTCTGGACTAGAAGGATTCCACTGAGTTAGTGTCGTTGATATTGAAGATTCACCGGGACCCTCAGTGGATGTACTTGCACCGGGGATTAAAAGCAATGTCTGGATGGGGGTGAAGAGCCACAGGTGTAGGTATAGCCAGGTGAAAGTGGAGTTGCAAAAGCTCTGTTGCAGTGTACTGAAGGAGAGCTATTGCCAGGTGGTAGGTGATGGATAAAATAGCCCAGTTGAGCACAGACCACACACACACACACCCCCTGTGGATCCACATCTTGATCCGATCCGTTGTCAAACAGTGCAGAAAATCTTTGCAAATGATTCAAAAATCCTTAGAATTAGCAACCAGTTCACAGTGTCAACCAAGCCCACCAGCGTTCATTCAACCAGAAGCTCTCAAACAGACAAAATGCAGGAAAGGGCTGGATAATTTCTATATTTAATGGAGCAGAATAGGATTTTTCTTTCTGCCAAAGCAACTCAGGTACACCTTTTTCTTGTGTTACATTTTTCTTTCTATATTACAAATAACCCTTAAATGATATTAATGCATACAACACTTGTAGTAAAGATCTACATGGGCATTTGATATTTATATTTTAAAATGTTATATTATGAAAATACATAACCATTTATTTCTGCAAGAACATACTTTGGTTATTTTACAACTTTTGAATAAATATTAATTTTATCTATACTGGCAAAAACAACCAGGGAAAACAATCTCAGTCTCTCTGTTCAATACCCCAATCTCACTTCTGACGTCCATCATGGTGCCTTGCGTGATTAAGTGACGTAGCTGCAAAAGGTCAATAGATTTGTTTCGATGCAGACAGGTTTACATTTTTTATGTTGACATGATTCTGGTCCAATAAGCATGTACCTGTCAGTTGATAGTATTTTCCCATTAACTTTAACAAGTTCTAATTGCTGTGTACATCATCCAACCCAATTTTCCATTGGATCAGATGCCAAAACAGATCTTGTGTGTCTTGCCGTAGTGTAGTGAGTAGTGATACTTCATAGTAATGTTACTCAAGTAAAAGTAAAAACTATGGTGTAGTAAAGCTACTCTTAAAAGTAAATTTTTCCCAAAAGTTACTCAAGTAAATGTGACTCAGTAAAAGCAATTAGTTACTAAACACCTCTATACTATACAATGTTGAACATCTCTAAAAGGTGTAATACAAAGCAAATATGTAGAGTGAAAAACATTTTTATTCAGCCAGTTTAAATGTGAGCAAGAGTCAATGACTTGACCTTATTCTTATTGGATCAGGATATGCTTCACTAGCAAGGATTAGTGAAGTATATGATATTGCAAGGATTTTATTGACGGAAGAAGTCGAAAGGATGACCGATAGGATGAGGGATGAGTCATCTGGGGAGATATGTGGATGGAGGCTGGGGTGAAGACACATAGTGGGGCACAGTCTTAGGATGTGAGTACAAGGAAGGGATGGACGAAGGGATGAGGGAGGGATAAAGGGTGGAGGGAGGGGTGAGGGACGGAGGAAGGTGAGTGGAAGGGTCATGTTTGGAAGTAGATGGGGTGAATTCAGAATGATGCAGGAAACCAAAGAAAGCTAGTAGGAACATGGATTCTAGGGTGAGGTCAATGGACAGAGAGGAGTAGTCAGAGCACAGAGTAAAAATGCAGCAAGAGAGGAGATCTGAAGTGAATAGAAGGCGACAATGAACAGAAGAGGGTTCTTGCGTTTTTAACCCCTTGATTACCGTTGCTATGTGGCTGTGGATGAGGCTCGCTGTTGCTAGCTTAAAGAACAAATTAATACCCGAAATGTAAGTCTGGATGGTGGATGCATGGATTCTAAGGATCGTATGACTGTCAGTAATGCAGTGGCAGGAGATTGTGTTGAGGGAAGGAAAGGTTAGATTGTACCTTACATGAAACGATTTGAAGCTGTTCCAGTCAGATAGGTATGCGGAAAGGGTGTGGGGAGTGAGGCTGTTGAGGATGGCTTCTTGAGAGGCAAGGGAGAGGTCATCAAGCTGTGGGGTTAGTTGAAGGTGGTGGTGGAAAATGAAGGGACCGATGTTGGGAGTGAATCTGCTGCTGGTGCCAATGATCTGAATCTCTGAAAAGAAAACTGAGAAAGAGCATCAGCAATACAGTTCAGATATCCTGGAACATAAGCTGCACAAAGCAGGAACTGATATTGAGCTGAAATCAGAGTAAGTCTGCAGATCAATTGCATTGTGGCAGGGGAGTGAGACCAGCCTTTATTAATAATCTAACTACCACTGCCTTATCTGAATGGATAAGGATAGAGTGTTTTGACCATTCGTGCCCCCAAAAGAGAGCAGCGACGATGATGGGGTAGAGCTTGTGAAGAGCCAAAAAAGGAGAAACGGACCCTGGTTGCAAGGAGTGGAAGATCTTGGGGCTACTTGCAGCCAACAAACACCAAAGAAGCACCAAAAGTCTGGGTGGATGGGCAAGACCTTAAAAGCACGGGTAATGTCCATCTTAGAGAGTCAAGCCCTCCTACCCGCCAGACGAATGAGACAAATGGCATAGTTAATGGTGAAATACTGCATGGGAAAGTCTCAGAAAGGGATGAGGCTATTGATGCTAGGCTGGTGTGCCAGTCGGGTGGGATTATGAGGACAGGAGGATCTGCCATGGGCACTACTGCAGAAGGAGCAGGCATTCAAAAATGTGCAACTGGAAACAGAGTAGCCCAGGTCGTTAAAATTATTGCAGACCATCCTGCCACCCTGGTACAGGATGGGGCGACTGCATTTGTCGACACCCCCAGGGAGCGCAGCATTGGAGCTGCACTGGGTGGGGCGGGGCTTAGAGACAAGGGTGGAAAGGGGGACAGCAGGAGATGATCGAAAACAGAAGGGCCATGAGCGGAGGAGGACCGAGAACAGAGATGGACGACAAAAGTGCAAACGGTGGCAGGGTGAGAGGGAGCACCACAAAGACTGCACGATAGAGAAGCGCGAGCGGCGAAAATATGGTAATAAAGCTCAGAGTCCAGAGCAACCCAAAACGTCCCCTGGTTGAACTGAAACGACCCATGGCTTGGGTAGTGAAGAGGACGTGACACTTGTAAAACCCAGTACCCCCGAAACAAAGCGCCATGTTGAATACGATGGAAATGTAGTGATCGAGCTCAGACCAGTGGTCAGGGAACACGGACCACATGGTGTCCCTGAAAAGGGAGAAAGGTGAACTCGGCTGGAGTAAGATCCTAAGGTGTTCCAGGAAGGTACATTAATCCACAAAGGCTGAGGTTGGCTGTGAGCGAGTGAACGATTCTGAGAGGAGGGATTTCTGTATGATGTTTCCAGGTTTGAGAGAGCACAACAAACCGTTGGAGGGTGGACAGACAGGTGAGCAGGCAAAGGGGAATCCAGAATGGAATGAACCAGGAGGCACTCAGGGAGCGAGGGGAGCCAGACCAAGGAGAACTGGGTGGAGAGGATCACTCCAGGACAGCACTGAGTTGTTTGGAATGAGACCAGGAGGAAACAGCATGAAGGGGAGATCAGCTCTCAGAGAGTACAAATCAGGTGCAGGAACTCAAGAGATGTCCATACTGTACAGCATTTTTTATTCTTTATTCTGTTTATAAAAAAAAATTCCCTTCTCACCCTCCACGGGTGGTCTTTCTCAACCTCTGAGCTCGGGTCCTCTACCAGAGGCCTGGGAGCTTGTGGGTTCTGCGTAGTATCTTGGCTGTGCCGAGAACTGTGCATTTCTGGACTGAGATGTCTGATGTTGTTCCTGGGATCTGTTTTAGCCACTGCTCCAGTTTGGGGGTGACTGCCCCGAGGGCCCCGATGACCACAGGCACCACTGTGGTCTTCACCTTCCAGGCCTTATATATATATATATATATATATATATATATATATATATATATTCTTTGTGTGAGTCTGTTTGCTGTTATTGCCTGTCACTGTCACTTTGCTGCTGTTGCACAGAAATGTCCTCATTATTGGGACAATAAAGGATATTTCTATTCTATTCTATTCTAATAAGTAGACGAAAGTTGAAGTCGTTTTCACCACTGTAAACCCAACCTCTCTGGTAAACTAACAGAGAAGATAAGCAGAGAGAAAATCCAGCTCCCCAGGGCTGAGACAGGGCTGATAATAGCTCCACTGCACCCACTGTGGTATGCAGAGAGTAATTATTGAACGACCTGTACTTTCTTGCTACCTTACAAAAATGTTTCAGCACCTCTGAAGATTAAGAAGAAAAAGATGTTTTATTTGCTCTTTAATTTTTTTTAAATTCACATAACACCCATGTCATTACTAGAGATTTCTAAATTACACAAATTAAAAGTTAAGCTCAAAAGCATTCATACACCTGTCACATTTAGGTGTTAAATAATCATTTAATCTGACCTACTTGTTTCTGGTGGCTGAAAGAAGGGCAAAAAGAGAAGGGGAAGGCATGAAGCAAATGGCCTGGGGGCTGGGAATCAAACTGGGGACAACTGCGTTGAGGACTATAACCTCTGCTTATTTTTGCACCTACTCTACTACTGAGCAATGTGGTGCCCCCTCCCTTTATTCAGAAACAAACTTCATGGTTAAAGGAAAATAACTTTATGTTTAAATTTAGAGGTTAGGGTTAATTTGGTTGTAAGACAGACCGCTACAGGAGATCCTTCCTGCCAACAGCCATCACAATCTATAATAACGCCTTGACTAAATGAGTTACATCAACATTTAATTTCCCTTTGGGATCAATAAAGTATTTTTGAATATGAATTGAATTTGCCATGGTTATAATGAATCGTTTTGAGCTTAACTATAACAGTTTCAAAGGTAGCAATAAAAACTGACATTAAAAGGACAAGCCTTCAAAATGGCCAAAAATATGCTTAAGGAGCATTCTTTAGCGTTACAAATAAAATATTAACTTGTACAACTTTCCTTAAGGTGTTAAGTGACTTTCTAAACATTGGAGCTTTAAAGCAGGAAAATGTTTTAAATACATAAAGATGTCATTAACCGAAGGAGAATGAATGAAATGTCGTCTACTTGAACGTTTATTAATTTACAAAAGTAAGAACAACCAAAAGCAATACTTGAAGTGGAAGACAAACACTACAGTTTTCTCTTTTTTTTTTAAAGACAGAGATCTAAACAGCAACAGATATGCTCTGATGTCTGTTGATCTGTCAAAGATAAAATAAAATTTCCTCAAGTTTTTGATTTAAAAGTTTAAAAAAGCTCAAGAGGTTTGAAAACTTTTTCACAATGTCTGTGGAATTATAAGCTTTTCCATCTTAATTTAATAACTACAATTTATTTGCCTAGTAAAAATGAAATGTAACATAACAGATAATCCTGTGTTTAGAGATGAAGAACAGAAGTCCAGGTGGGTTTTTCAGTTGGAAATTTCTGACCTTGCAGGTCTTTGTAGATGAAAATGCTATGAGCTTCATAATCGTAGCCCTTCTTTGACCTTTGGGTGATTCAGCTGACCGGAGGATCAAAGCCAGTCATCGTACCTGTGCGAGCATCGCTTGTTGAGTACAAAGGCCTCCACAGTCAGGCCGACCCTTGGCGTGGTTGACCTGTGGCATCCGAGCTGAATCTGAAGCAAACCCACCCAGCCTCAACAAACACACTACTGGATAATTTCAAACACTGCACTCAGCTCTGAACTTCATTAGCTCACATGAAAGACGATCAGTTTTCCTTTGAGGCAGACCATTTGTTTGATGCAATGCAATGACTTATAAGGAAACAGTGCAGATTTAGGCTTTTCCTCACATTACATCACCACTATTCATTCATGTAGGCAACAGTGGATACACAATTCCAAGTAATTCAGGTTAAGGTTTCCATGGAGATATTAACTGCAACTGTGATTTGATAAGCTGTAATACAATTATTCCACATCACTGCTTTAAATTTCGCCACAACTTTCTCCAAAATCACACCTAAGCAATGCATGGAACTAGTTTCTCCATACAAGAGATGTCTTAAAGCTGTCATCGGCAGCAAAGGCTTTTGTACAAAGTATTAATTAAATGTCTTTGTTATTACATGTTACTGCACTTAACCTAATTTATAGACAGCTTGACTTTGATTTCTTTGTCTGGACTAGATAAGTTCTTACTGATATCGGGTGGAAATTTCATGTTAATGGCACCTTTAGAGATATGAGATAAACGACAACAAAGATAACATTTATAGTGTGTGCAATACTTATGCTGCTGGCTGTATATTGGGATTGAAGTACAAACAGGTGGACTCCATTTACTAATGAGATGACTGGATTTTATTTAGAGGTATTAGATTAAAAAGGACTGGCTACAGATCCACATCATATTTTTCTGATTTCTATATGCGTAACATTTTAAAACTTGAATTTCCTTCCACTGTACAATAATGTGTGATTATTACAACCCAACTCTGCTAGAGGTCAGGGGAGGTAACAAAAGGAGGGTCATGATGGTAAGCCACCAGCAATGTGTTCAAATGCTCCAAAATATGAATCAACTTCAGACTCTCTTAAAGCAGGCACTAGGGAAATACACTCACTACCAACAAATCCTGTAGTTGACGTGGAGGTGAAACCTGGAGGGTCAGCAGAGGCAGGTGGTGCACAAGACTGGGACCCCAGCTCAAGCTCAGTCACTACAGGTACTGTGCAACAGAGGTCTGGTTTTGGCTATGAATAACTATAAATAATTGTTTAGGGGAGTTATTAACCAAACTAGTAATTTAGATCAAAATTACCAAGTCAGGGCACCACCCAATTCCTGATAATACCCAAATAGTTCAGTCTTAGTTATTACACCCAGAATTTTCTTCTCAGCTCTGGGGCTGCTCTAGATCCTCCTGGAAGCAAAGAAAGTTCAGTTAGCTGCAGCAGTGTGTATGTGTGAGAAGCTAGCACACATTAGCTTGAAAAGTGGGCATCATCAATTCTGGAACAGGCATCAGGCTGTGGTTCATTTGGCTGGTGGGCGGAATTCTGAATAAAACCAAGATCAAGGCTTATTTGTTCAGCCAGAACAGTTACTGAACACACAAAATGGTAAACTGTATATGTTTTTGGATCCAGGTTTCTGAGAAGAAGCAGGCCCACCTTTGCCACCAAAAAAGGGGAGGGTGGTGGTTATGCAGGTCTCCCTGATGTTGCCCTCACAAGTGACAGATGGAAAGAGAGAGCTACTTCCTTCAATAGCTCGATGTTATACTTCCCATGACATCACAGAGTTTTCTTCATAAAACCTCTCCTCTTCCTGCTGCTGGAACCAAAGTGGGTTAATGCACTGCATTGTTGAATTAATTGTCCTTACACCAGCCTCCTGTTCCTTTCAGTGCTTCATGGCTGGAGACCTAAACTGAAGACAGGTCCAACTAACCTACCAGGGTTGTCAGGCTTTCACAAACAGACAGAAGTAACAAGGGGCAAGCTGCACATTCAGTCCAAAGCTGCCCAGTGAATAAGTCTTTC
Source organism: Anableps anableps (assembly GCA_014839685.1). Taxonomy (NCBI): domain Eukaryota; kingdom Metazoa; phylum Chordata; class Actinopteri; order Cyprinodontiformes; family Anablepidae; genus Anableps; species Anableps anableps. The sequence continues at coordinate 39,893,773 of CM026069.1, forward strand.
TTAGAGCATTTTGAAGGTACAGGTGTGTCTAATCAGCTACTGTGATTGATCTTGTGTCCCAGACCTGGTCCAGTAGGCTTTCACAGGAAGGAGACAAGCCAAGGGTTCCAGACAGCCAACCATCTGTATATGTTGTCACACTCAAACCTGCATGAGAAGAGGCTGCCCCACTTCTTCCAAGGCCAGGCGCCATAACAGTGATTGTGTTACACAGAAATCCCAAAGGCACTGTAAATATCACTTTAAGAAGTGAGGTGCAGGAGCAAAGGTGAAATAAGATAAATCCGTCTTAGATGCTTTTTTCACAAAAAAAAAACTGTGAATTAATGCTGTAAACCTTAAACTGTTGATCCACTGAGTCAAATTATCTTCTAACTAACTGGATGTGGATGGGTACTTAAAATGTAACCAGAAGAGCCTGTCACGGTAAACCTTCAGTATGTGAAAACATGCTTATTTCTATTCTATTTCTGTTTTGTATTGTTTGCTTTATAGCACCTTTCAGTCTGGTTACCCATCCATGTATAACCAGAATGAAAGTACTAGTGGGAGTAATTACAATCAGAATGGGAGAAAAAAACGGCATCTAATGAAAACGATAAATTCTCCTGCTTAAAGTTTTGCTAAAGGAGAATACAGAAAAAAGGTGCCCTGATTCTAAATGGATTTTTGTCGTTGCTTCGACTTTGTTTTGTCTGTCTGGTTTTTACTTTTTTCTCATTTGAAGTTTTTAGTTCTGTGTCAATGCTGTATCTGTTTTATTATATGTGATCTGTTTTTGTTACAATCAACAGGCGTTTGTGTTTTGATCATTTCCTTGTTTTTTTTCCCCACAGGTCTTGCCATGTTTAGCTAATTTCTCTGTCTTCCTTGTTATTAAGGTGCTGCCATGTTAGTTCTTTCCTTTGTGTTTAGAGTCTTAATTTGTGTGGTGTTTTTTTTTTTTTTTTTTTTTTTTTTTTTTGTGCACTTGGATTTAGCTCTCCTAGATCTATTAATCTTTCTCCCTTGGTTTGTAGTTCCTCTTGAGTCTTAGGCCCCGTCCACACGGAGATGAGATTAGGTGTAAACAGGTATTTTGTAGTTTACACTGTGCCTCCTCTTGGAGCTTGCATTCCGGGAGACCAGAAATGATCACTTCTGAAAACAGGTCGCAGAGCAGAAAAATTTCAAAACTTTTTGTTTCAGTGTATACATGATGTCTTAGCTCTGTAACCTGCATGTGCCTCACTCTCACAAATAACAAGCATGGGGCCATTCTATTTTTTGTGTCATTCTGTGACAGTGTTACTGCTGCATCCGGTTTTTCTTAATCATTTACGAAAATATATTGTACTGGACGGGGCCTTAGTTCAGCTCCTTTGTGTTTACTAATCCCAAAGGCATTTTAAATTAAGTATTTTTAAATTCATCTTCTCTGATTAGTTCATCTGGTTCCTTTGTCATATTTCACCCTGTCTCAGTTTTAAGACCCCGGCTTTTCATTGTTTCTTCATAGGATTTTTTTCTATTCCATGACCTGCATTCTTGTGATTTCCCGTGGAAGTTTTTGACTTTTTGTTCATTTTTAAAGCACTGTTTAACCACAGCTTATGTCTGCACTTGGGTCCTTTCAAACCTTAATCATGACAGTTTTCTGTTTTCAGTAAGTCTCTGTAGACTCCTGTGTTTATTGGCCATTTTGCCTCAGTCCTTTTTAGTCAATGTTATTTTCTACAGACAGCTCCAGTACATTCAAATAAGTGAACTCACCTGGTTAATGTAATACAAGTCATCTTTCCAACATTTAAGCATCTAGTTTTCAGTCACTCACTATGAAATGCGCTTAACTCACACCTTTAAAAGTGCAACTATATGTTAAATCATAATTGGGGTTCGCATTGATCTTGCACCAGCCGAGCAAGTGGTGCGGCTTTTATACCTGACGCCTACCTTGGTGCAGGATTCTCCTGAAATGAGCCCTCATACAGAGATTATATAAATGCAGGTGAACCTGCTCTCCAAGAACCTCTTCCAGATCGTCCAGTTTGAGTGAAAGGTGGCGCACTCGATCTACACCGAATCGCTTTGCGATCCGCAAAGCTTCAGACCAGACAGCAGCGTGCGAGGCCATCGCGGATGAGTGCGGAGGGTGGGACAGGTGTGTGCCCCAGCCTTGCACCTTCACATGAGAGCACACAGAACAGGCATGAATGCCATGGTTTGATCTGACTTTGGATCAGCAAAACAACGAACTAAAGCCGTAAAAATTTGAATCGATAATCATCGCCACTGCTAGGGAGGGATTAGGGGGGGCAGGGCCATTTTCGGGAGGGGGGGTTCTTAAGACCCTGCATGCACCCCATCCCGCAGTCATCGTCTGGGAGCTTCGAACATCTACAAACTGAAATCCTGGTCCATTCTTTTTTTACGTAACAGAGGCTCAGTTGGATTTCATGGAAAGAGTCTGGCAGTAATCCTCACAAGTGAAAATCGGTACACGAGAAGTAAAATCGATGCAAACAGTGATGAGAGAAAATACATTTTTCCTCCTGGCTTTTCTATAAATTAGTTGTTTTTTTTTTTTTTTTTATCAGCGATAACTTTTTTATTGTCCAAAATTGCTGAATTTAGGCATTGCCTGTTCAAATACATGGAAACATGGAAAAAGTCAGGGGTGAGGCAGTGCAGTGCTGTACCTCACCTCTTGTGGTGCTGTGTCACAGATAGTGAATGAAGCAGGCAGTTGGTGCATGCCCATTGCTGTCTCACTTTATATCACCAATACTTGTTTAACTACACATGTTCTACATATGCTGACATTCCAGTCTGAGTGGGAGTGACACATTTAGTCTTTCTAATCGGCCACAACTGTACAGTGAAAATGTGCAGGGTGAGGCAGAAGGTACCGTACCTCACTGATAGAGGGCAGTGCTGAGCCCCATGAGCACAACAGGCAACAGGCGCTCTTGTACGCATTGAAAAGACCGAGAACAATTGTAAAACTTCAAAAAATACAGTTGGAATAAAACCATCCAAGGCAAACCTCCTCTTTGCATGGCAGATTTTTAAAAATGAAAGGAAAATTACTTTTTTTTTTTTTTTTTTTTTTTTTTTTTTTTTTTTTTTTTTTTTTTTTTTTTTACACAGATTCATGAAGGATTGGTGCATGGACTTAATATAAAAATAAAAGTAAGATCATACACAATTTTCAATTTTAATAAGGAAAGAGAGGTCAGCCAAAGAAAGCATTCAAACTTTTAAAAATCAAATTTGACCTTATATTAAATATTCTTTTATTTTCTTGCTATCATATTGTTGAATTGTCTGAACTGATTAAAGCTTTTAATTATGCTTTAATCAGTTAAGGTCAAAATTTAAATATAAGCTTTATATTGGATTTGTACATTTTACCAGAATTACCATGGTTCTCTTGGCCACTTCTCTGATTGAGGTTCTCCTTACCTGTCCTGTTAGTTTAGACAGCTTGTTAGCTTGGACATCCATGTCTTGGTAGGTCAGGAGTTGGTCCATTCTCTCTCCATGTTCAGATGATGGATTAAACAGACCTCTGCTAGATGTTCAAAGCTTGGGATATTGTTTTAGAACTTGCTTTAACTTGCTGCAGTTTGTTCTCTCATGCTGTCTATAACAATCCTCTGAGGCCAGAAACAGAACAGCTGCATTTAGATTCTATTTACTGATTAGTGGATTTCTGAAACATTATACTCAACACAAATGCAGGCCACACTTGCTAATTTGAAAGAAAAGTGAAAACTGTATCATTTTACTTCCATGGCAGGATTGAACGCTGATTTGTATTTGACGAAAAAGAAAAACTAAGTAAAATTTAGGGTTGAGGCTTTAACATGAAATAAATGTAGAAAAGTTCCAAAGGTTTAAATACTTAAAGGCATTTTAAGGTGGCTTCTTTTTTAATGAAGGGACAAACCCAATCGAAAAACCAGCTTAACAGACAAGAAACACAATAAAGTGCAGCAAATCCCACACACTGCTAATCTTTCCTGAAGCACAGTCCGATCCACTTTCTTTATATCTATGAAAGATCAAAGCTGGTCGGCCTGAAAGCTCAGTGTTGGGGTCACTGATTTTCATCTGTGCCAACGCACTGATATGCTGTTATTAGACTTTAACTAATACAATCGTTTGCAGACAGACAGCCATACGCTGTCAGATTCTCCCAGTCAGACTTTCCACTCTGCAAGTTGTAGTTGTTAGCAGCTTTGTAAAAAATACTGGACACACCTTTTTAAAACTGAAAGGTACCACTGCAATTACCCTGTTTTACTGCCCATTAGGAACACAGATTAGAGGCCATCTCTCTACCCTGGATTTGCGATATCAATTGAACATTTTTTTCAAAATAGAAAAGCTGTAAATATTCATGTATTTTTAAAGAGTGTTGTGCAATCTTTGGTTTTGGCTTACTACATGGCATCCCATGATGAAGTTTAGAGCTGCAGTATGTCACTTTTATATATATAAAAATAAATAAATAAAAAATACATTTTTACATATTTATTAAAACTGTCACTATGTTGTGACAGCATAATATGAGACAGATAATCTGTGAAAAGAAAAATCAAGTTCCTCTGGCTTCGCCCAGTGCTCACTGCAGAAATACACCACTCAGTCAGAAACAACCAATCAGAGCCAGGAGGAAGGTCTTAGCGCTGTCAGTCATGCTATAAACCCATTATAAACCTCTACGCTTATGTTGAAAGGGAGAGATGTCTCAGTGTGTACATTCAAAAACGAGATGGCAGCAGTGCAGCAGAACCCAGTTTTTACTTTGTTTTGTTTTAACTCTGAGTCCAACTTCACTCGCCCTAAGCGTATGAGCTATAGCCAAGCTGAACGTATCAAAATAGGGATGGTTTGGCCACAAAAACAGCAACACTGAACCATAATCTGAGAGCTATGCTAGATAGACTTTAGTTACTGCAGACACTGGCATGACAGAGTGGAGACAAAGGGCAAGTGGAAGCGGTGCATGCTGTCGAAGAGGAGAAAGTGAAGTGGAATGCTAGCGAGGCTAAAGGCTAATGTCAACAGACCTCCAATTCCATCCTTGTTTCTGGCCAGTGTCTGCTCCTTAGAAAACAAACTGGACCTTCTGCATCTGAGGATGAGTGTTTCAAAGGAGATGAGAAACTGTTGTACTCTTTCGGAAACATGGCTAAACAACACATCCTTCCAGATCGACAGCTACTGTTCCGTGTGCATGGCAACCAGCTATCAAGGGAAATCCTGGGGAGGCGGCATATGTATCTATGTAAACAAAGGCTGGTGCACAAGCTGTTCTAAATAACAGATGCTGCTCTGAAGCTGTAGAACAGCTGTCTGAAATGTTTAATGGTATGTGTCATTGGTGTTTATACTGGTATGTTTTTACTGGATGTGAAAGCTACAAACACACTGAATGAGCTACACTATAACATTAGCTCACTTCAGAGCAAACATCCGGAGGCTTTTTACATTGTGGCTGGGGACTTTACCCACATAAACCTGGCAGACACTTGCCTGAGGCTGTATTAGCATATCACCATAAGAACATGGGAAAATAAGACACTAGACCATGTTTACACCAACAAAAATGACACATACAGAGCCATACCATGTAACCACTTTGGCCTTTCAGGTCACGTCTCCATTTTGATAGTCCCTGCCTATCAACCCCTGCTGAGACACTCCAGACCTACCATCACTGCGTGGCCTAGCAAAAATTAAAACAAACAGATGACGCCTCAGTAAAAAGAAATGATAACTCAGTCCATTAGACTCCAGGTTGCGTTGTCTTTGTGATGCCAGATCTAACTGGGCTTAATGGCAATTGTGCGTCCTCTATTGGCGTGCAAGTCCAAGCTGCATCTGTGTAGCAGTATCCTGGGTGTTGTGGTGTCCTCCTCGGTTGTCCCCAGAGGTTCACATCTCTTTCCCTGCCGCAACTTGTCCCTCTGGGCTCTCCTAGTGTGATCCCAGCATACTAGGGAACACAAGCTGCTTCAAGTCCTATGCAAGGTGCCAACCTGAACCCCCCCCCCACATATAGATGGCTACAGTTATAAACATCCCTTTTACTTAGCTTAGAGTGGGCATTGATTTAAGATAAGATAATCCCTTATTTGTCCCACAAGTGGGAAATTTAAGCTTTCATGGCAGAAAGTGGACAGAACAAGAGTAACAGATATGAAAAACAACAGAATAAAAATGAAAACAGTACAGCATTAAGAAAAACACCACAGCAAAACCAGAAATATAAATATGAAAATATCAACATCTATACAAAAATACAAATGTGTATATAAAATACATACATACACACATAAATATACATTTCCGAAACACACACACACACACACACACACACACACACACACATGCATGCACACATATACATACATATACATATGTAAATGCACATAAACTCATACATAAAAAAAACTACCAATTCTATTGAATGTGTTCGTTAGTCTACATGTGTGAGTTGGAAGGTCTTTGTTGTAGATTCTGACAGCAGTTGGGAGGAAAGACCTTCTGAATCTCTCCTTCCCACATTGTGGATGGAGCAGCCTGCCACTGAAGGAGCTGCTTATTGCCATCAGAGTCTCCTGCATGGGGTGGGGAATGTTGTCCAACAGGGATGACAGCTTAGCCACCATTTTCCTTTCACACACCACTTCCACTGGATCCAGAGGGCATCCAAGAACAGAGTTGGCCATCTGGGTCAGCCTGTTCAGTCTCTTTATGTTCCCAGCAGAGATTCTGCTTCATAACCATTAAAGATAGCTGATGCCATAACAGTCATAGAAGGTCCTCACGAGTAGCCCCTGGATTCCAAAAGACCTGAGCCTGCTCTGCCCCTTTTTGTAAACTGCCTTTATGTTATAAAACCAGTCTAGTTTATTATTCAGATGAACCCCAAGGTACTTGTTGCTCTCCACAACTTCAATGTCCATACCTTGGACAAGTAGAGGATGTTTGTGCCTACAGAAGTCTACTACCATCTCTTTGGTTTTTCCAGTATTTATCTGGAGGTAGTTCTGCTTGCACCAGTCCACAAAGTCCTTAGTCAGTTCTCTATATTCCTTGTTATCCCCATCAGTGATGAGGCCAACAATTGCAGAGTCGTCAGAGAACTTTTGTAGAAAGCAGTTGGTTGAGTTGTAGGAAAAGTCTGCAGTGTAGATGGTGAAAAGGAACGACGCCAGAATTGTTCCCTGTGGTGCCTCCGTACTGCAGACAGTCCTGTCTGAAACATAGCCCTGAGTTCTCACACACTGTGGTTGGTTTGTGAGGTAGTACAGGATCCGTGAGGTGAGGTGATGGTCCACTCCTATGTTCTACAGCTTGTCTCTCAGAATTATGGGTCGGATCGTTTTGAAGGCACTGGAGAAGTCAAAAAACATTATTCTCATAGTGCTACCAATGGCGTCCAGGTGAGAGAGGGAATGATGTAAGAGGTGGATGATGGCATCTTCCACCCCAATGCCAGGCTGGTAGGCAAACTGAAGTGGGTCCAGTGATGCGCTCACCAGGTGGCATAGCCGCACGAGGACCAGTCATTCAAGGGTCTTCATCAGGTGGGATGTCTAAGTCACTGACACTGTAGCTGTTGAAGTCTTTTGGACATGGAGTCTTTGGGAAAGGTACCACGCAAGACTGTTTTGCATGCACAGACTGGCAGGTCTTCATAGATGCTGCTGTGGAATGAGGGGAGCTGGATCTAGAGGATTACTCCTGTCCTCGGATACATCAGCAGACATGTTGAAGATGTCCCCACCACCAAGACTGTGACAAGCTACCCAAACCAGAAATCCTAAGTGAATTGTACTCTGCTGGAGGTCTGGGATGATGCCTTTAGGTCTAGTGAGCTACAAGAACTAAGGAGAGTGAGAAGACAGCTGATTACTGGTATTAAGAGGGCCAAAGCCACATATTCACAGAAAATCCAGGGACACCTTTCCTCCCAGCATCCACAGAGCATGTGGAAGGGCATTAAGCGTATTACTGACTATAACACCAGAGATGCACAATGCCCCAGGTTCTGTGTCTGTTTGAGGACCCTAATGCACCACCACCCAGCACCAGACTCCCACCACCTGGGGAGATGTTCCTTAGTCTGACTCCAGCAGGAGGAGGACCCTCAGGAGGATTAATCCCTAAAAAGCCACCGGGTCAGACAATATCCCTGGGAGGGTGCTGAGGGACAGTGCTGACCAGCTCTGTAAGGTGCTGGCTGATATCTTTAACTCCTCCCTCATCCAAGCAGCTGTTCCAACCTGCCTGAAAACCACCATCATCCCAGTTCCCAAGAGCTCTGCAGTAACTGGTCTGCTGTTGCCCTCACCTAATAGTCACGAAATGCTTTGAAAGACTTGTTATGGCCCACATCAAAGCTATCATTAATGTCAGCCGGGATCCACACTAGTCACAAAATTAAAAACGTGTTTGAATTGCTCTTTTGGACAACCATGCCTTCTTGATTTTTGGATGCTGTGCAGCTGGATTGATTTTTTTCCCAATACTTTTTATATTTTGCCCTTTTTTATGATGCATAACCATAGCAACATGGTGGTTTACAACAGGAAGCAGCTGATTAACATTGCAAAAGCAGAAATAATACAACAACTGAAGCCAGAAATCTCAGAGGAGTTGAAAAGGAGGCGTCGTGGATGCAGAGCAGGAGCAAAGAGGAGAGAGAGAATGAGGAAGTTCAAACCATCTCTGCCATCCATCATAATAGTCAACATGAGATCATTAACTAACAAGTTGGATGAACTTCAAGCCCTGACAAGGACTCAATTCAAATTCAAGTTAAAAAATACTTCATTTATCCCACTGGAAATTAAATGTTGATGTAACTCATTTAATTAAGGAGTCATTATAGATTGTGATTGCTGTGGGCAGGAAAGATTTCCTGTTGTGGTTTTTACAACCAAACTGAAGAAGCCTTTGACTGAAGAGATTCTGTTTTCCAATGACAGTCTCATGAAGAGGATGTCCAGGGTTTTCCATAATTTTCTTAATTTTATGCTAAATTCTTCTTTATATAATCATCTCCAGAGGTTCCACAGTTGTCCCCAGAACAGAACCAGCCTTCTTTATCAGGTTGTTGAGCCTTTTTAGGTCTCTGGCTCTGATGCTGCTGCCCCAACAGATGATGGCAAAGGAGATGACGCTCTCAACAAAAGAAGATCTGCAACATCTTGCTGCAAACTCTGAAGGATCTTAGCTTCCTCAAGAAGTCCAATCTGCTGTGTCCCTTCTTGTATCCACAAGCTTGGCTTCACTGTTGAGTCTCCAGTCCAGTCTGTTGTCTCGATGAACATTGAGGTATTTATATTTCTCAACCACCTCCACTTCTTCTCCCATGATGGAAATAGGGTTTGATCTGACCCTGTTTCTCTTGAAATCTATGATCATCTCCTTTGTTTTGTTCACATTCAAGATGAGATGATTGTTTCCACACCATACCAAAAAGCGGACCACAAGCTCTCTGTACTCAGCTTCTTGTCCATCTCTGATACACCCAACAACTGCAAAGTCATCTGAGTATTTCTGTAGATGATAGGAGTCTGACTTGTGCTGGAAGTCTGGAAGTCAACATTTAATTTCCCTTTGGGATAAATAAAGTATTTTTCAATTGAATTTGAATAACACATTGTGAATTCCAATCCTGCATGGACAGTAGATTCATAACACTTTCATTCACTCTCTACAATACTTTGATCAAGGCAAAGTGAACAAAGCATCTGCTTAAGGCTTCCAGCCTTTCAACGGCCCCCTATAAATGCTTATTTAAACACAGACCTAGAATTTTATGATTTGTTTATTAAGCATGGTATCAAATTTGCTTTATTGGTTTCATCAAAGATAAAAATTTAAGTTTTATAATTTTAAGATTTAACTGACAACTTTACTTTGTAAAAGTGCAAACAATCTTTATAGTTTGATAGTTGTGTTACAATAGATACAATCTGATGCTATGAGTTTAATCTTTGTGTTGAGTTTGGTTTGTTCAAAATACATCTCAGTTTATATTAACCAATTATCAGCGATTAATTTTAAGACTGACCAATTAAACTTGCCATTCCTCCCGTCCCAGATTCCTCTAAATCTGTGCTGAAACACTGTTTGGGGTGGTGATATTAACATAAAGAGAGGCCCCAAAATCATATTCTGCTTAAAGTCCCATATCACCTTGGGCCAGCCCTGTATGACAAGAGCCACTACACTGTGCATCACTCTGCTGGATCCCAGACACAAGCAGGGAGATTTAATTTACGAGGCACTGGAAGAGACAGATGAGGCTTTTCCGTTTTGTGGCTGAGTTTTTGATAAGCGCCACAGAGGCTATTTGTTTTCATAGGCCAGACTTTATGGGAGAAGTGTTTCTGCTCTTCACTACTCAAGGTCAGTCAGCTGGCCCTGTAGCACTCGTTTATGTCTTTACAGGTCCACTCCACAGCCAAGCACAGCGCAGATCCGCCTGATGGGAGCAGAGGAGAGGTATAGAATGCCTCTATAGTACATAGTATAGTTTGAGGCATAGTGTAGCAGCAAAACAAGAGCATGTTGATTGACGACAGGGTGAGCATGACAGCTTCTCCACCGGGGAAATCCCTGATGTTCCCATATACCAATCCGTCCCCGTACCTTGTCACTTCCATTCCATTTTTTGTGCCAAGTAATATGCTTACAGGAATGGTGTTTAACTGAATATTTCATATTCAGTGTCGCCATTTGGTCCTTAATGAGCTGGATATTTACCCTGTAGATGTTTGAGGGTAAGAAAAAAAGCCTCCACTCTCCAGAAAGAATAGCTATTGCTGCAATTCCAGTTGAAGTCATTACCCTCCAACACCATGCTTTGCAAATATCAGCACAGTTGCCTCAAAATATTTTGTGTCTGATGTATTTGCTAAATATGACCAAATATCTCTACTTTAGTCTCATTTCTTCAAAATACATCATTACAAATTTTTAAGGGTTCATTCAAATACAGCCTTGCCTTCAAAAATTGCACTTAATTTTACCAGGCAGATGACCTCATGTGAAAATGAGTCATGTATTTCTCCTTTCATTACCCATACTCACTTATCCTTGCTGTGTTGCGGGGGAGGCGCGTTGCCCATTTCCAGCAGATATTGGGCGGGAGGCTGGATACTCCCAAGACAGGTCTATCACAGGGCAACACAAACACACAACCATGCACGCACACACTCACACCTATGGGCAATTTAGAGCCAGTTAACGCAACAGTAATTTATCTGACAGTGGGAGAAACCCAGACAACCCATGTATGCAAGGGGAGAACATCATGCCATCTCCATGCAGAAAGACCCCAGGACAGTATTCGAACCCAAGACCTTCTTCAGTTCTGGCCAGAACCTTTGTAGTCATGCGTTGGTATGCCCGTAAAGCAGATGCACAAACATCATCTGCAAAAAGCGATGGATAACAAACCAGCTTATCTGGGTCCACTGGGGGTTTAAATTTTGCTTCTAAAAATGATCTAATGGGATGCTCGAAACTTGTGTTCAAGTTGTGCAAAAAAGATTTGGCCAATCAGTGAAGCTATTTAAAGCCTAAAATATAATTTTAATGCAAACCAGACGTCCACAACACTAACGTCAGCATCCACATTTCTAAAGTATTATATTTCAAAGTAGTTAGATAAATGATCAGAGGTTCCTGAAACACTTGAAAGCTGAATAGGTATAATAGCACATTGCATCAATCTGATGGTTGAATAACCTTAACATATTAAAAACAATCTTTGTTGTTCAGCTCATGTCTATATAATAATTTAGCAGCAAATAGGGTTATTGAATTGAAAATGTTGCTTTCTTTATCAATATGGTTTTCAGTTAAAATCTGATTACAGACCCTACAATTAACTTGGTTAAAAATTTTTACAATTTTTACTGAGTCCCACTACTATGAAAAACCTCAATGACCTCAATCCATGTTGTACAAAAGCATAAGCCAAAATTTCTCGACAACGTTGATTGAAGGTCACACAGTAACAAAAACAGCATTGAGTCATTACTGCTAAAGATAGTTCTTGAAACTGCTGAATCACAGGAAGCACCAACTTTCACCCATAACAAGTCAGGAATGGTTCCCATTTCCACTGGCTGTAATTCATTTACATTAAAGTTAGGCAAACCAGAATAAACCAGTGTTTACCATACCATCTCCATTTATGAAAGCACATTCAGACAACCACAGCTGACACAATGTGCTGTACACAGACACACAAAGAAGAAACCTCATTAAAGTATGATTTAAAACTAAGTTTCGCTGGGGTCAAAAGGCAAAGATAAAAAAAAAAAAAAAACAAAAACAAACAAAAAAAAAAACGAACTTTGAAAGTGGACATTAAAGGAGCCTCCCAGAAATGCCAAACCAGATTATTCCACAATTTAACAGCGACGACGAGAAAGCTCTGTCCACTCTGAGCTTCCTTTTGGATCAAGGTACTTCCAGGCAGCTGGTCTGATGACCTGAGATACCAACAGGGTGTATAGGGGTGAAGGGGCTCAGAGAGGTGAGGCAGGGAAAGAGTCAAGATTAAAAAAAAAAAAAAAAAAAAAAAAATTTTTGATAAATGGACACTAAAATAAACAGCCAGTCACTAAAGTGAGATAATATAGAGATTATCTCTATTCTGAGACCCTAGTAAAAATCTTGCAGTGGCATTTTGAACAAGCTGCTGACATGAAGGCACCAACTGACTGGCTTTCACATAAAGCAACAGTAATCTAGACGAGATGAAATAAAAGCATAGATCATAATTTCAAACTAATGCCCATAAAAATTAGATTTCACTGTTCCCAATCACCTTAAATGATTAAACCAGAACTTCACTCTGCTCCAAATTGACTTTTCAGATTTTTTTTTTCTTTTTTTAACGATTTCTTTGGATCTCGTAGCCTATATTTGACAGTCAGTAGGAAAATGGGTGGTGAGAGAAGAAAGACATGTGGCAAAGGTCAACGGGCCGGGACCTGAACCTGCGATTGCCGTGTTGAGGACCGAGGCCTCCATACATGAGTCACGTGCTTTAGCCCTGCGCCACCGCAGCGCCACAAATTGGCTTTTCAGTTTAAAAATCACCATCCACCTTAGAACCAAGATCAGTGATAAGATTTAAAATATACCCCTAAAGGTCTCAAGTGAACTGAGGGGGGCTCAGAGGGGCCACTGGGTTCAACCACCATCAATCTCCATTTTCTTTTAATGAAAATTTTAAAAGTTCAAGGCCAACCATGCTTTAATATCTAGGCATGCCAGGAGAGGTTTTATGAAAAAAGCCATCCTTCTGCTTCAAAGGCAAATAAATTTGGCAGTCATCAGTAAAACAATGAAATGAGATTCCATGTCTTTTGAGGATAGAACCCAAAGGCAGTACATACAAGAAGAACAGTGGGCCTAGAATTGACCCCTGCACAGTCCCACATGGGAAAATAAATAAATAAAAAAAATAAATAAATCAACAATGATTCAAATCCAAGATAGTTCACTGAAAAAGTTCTCTGTCAAGTAAGACCAAAACCATTAAAGTGCAGTTCTACCAATGTCTACTGTGTCAAAGACAGCAGTTAAGCCCAACAGAACAAAAACGTTGTTGTTACCAGTATCACATGCAAGGAGGAGGTCATTAAAGCTCCTTATCAAAGCAGATTCTATCTTGTTTTGTTGTAGCTTTTTGACCCACATGCAGACTGAACACACCGAAACACAAAATAATACATTTTATTTGAGGGCGCCTTTCAGAAACCCAAAGTCACCTTACAAAAACAAACAGACAAAAAAACAACAAATAAGAAACAGAGTCAGCAACAATTATATAAAGCAAGTCAGGAAACAAGATGCAACAAAAGTTAATCCATGTTTAAGTGAATGTGCCAGTTTGAACAGGTGTGTTTTCAGCTGTGATTTAAAAGAGGGAAGAGAGTCTATGTTCCTAATGGCAGGAGGAAGGGAGTTCCAGAGCCGAGGAGCACAGCGACTGAAGGCTCTGTTCCCCATGGTGACAAGACGGGCAGAAGGAACATTAAGATGAGTGGCAGACGAGGATCTGAGGGAGCAGGAAGCAGTGGCGATGTGAAGCAGATCACACAAATAAGGAGGGGCAAGGGACAAGGTTGTAAATGCACTTGAACATTAGTTAAAATCTTGAAACTTCTCCTTGCTTCTATGGGCAACCAGTGGAGCTGCTGCAGAACTGGGGGTAATGTGTTCTCTAGACGGGGTACGGGTTATGATCCGAGCTGCAGAGTTCTGAAGGAGTTTGAGTTTATGGAGAGACTTATTTGGGAGACCAAAAAGAAGAGAGTTGCAAAAGACAGTTTAAATAATTCATTTACAAAGTGATTGAGAAAATAGAGAACTGGAACTCTGGATTTGGCACAGCTCAGGTTCTGGAGAGAGTTGACAGACTGAATTCAAGGAGAAAATATGAGCCATACAAATGGTTCTGAGGTGAGGAGGAAGGCTTACTGTTTGCTAGAGTCCAGCTAGCACTGAGTGAGGGGTAAGGATCCTGGTGTGCATTAGTTGAGGCTTGGAAAGAGATGTTGGATTGCTTGGAGAACAGTGAGTGAGTGAGTGAGTCTGAGCTTGATTTGCAGAGAGCAGTCATGGAGTAAAGATTGACTGGGGCAACTATGGTTGGAAAATTCAGTTCCTTATTAACCCCAGTCAGCTAATGGCTGGAATTAGACCCAGGTGTGTGAAACTGCCAGCTTTCTGCATTGTCCAGCAATGATCCTTCCTAAGGAAAGATCATTGACACGAACAAAAAACACAGACCAACACCAGGATCCTCTTAGATTCTGTTCTATGAAGGGTTTTAAAACCTGACAGAAAAACCTTCAGGATACCATTTTCATCTTAAAATCGTTTCTGTTGATAAAAATCAGTTTTCTCTTAAACCTTAGAAAGAAAAGGCAGCATAGAAATAGGCCTATAATTAGCAAGCACAGTGTGATCAAGGCCAGATTTCTTAAGAAGTGATTGCATTACTGTGTGTTTAAAATGAGCAGGAGACCACACCAGAGGGCAGATGGCAAATTATAATAGCAAGAACAGACTGCCATATACTAGAAAAAAAATCGTAAAGGGACAGGATCACGGGGGGAACCTGAGGGTTTGACATGGACAACCATATCCTTTAAAAATGAATGTCACAGACTCAAAACCAGTAAAAAAAAAAAAACAACAACAAAAAAAAAAACCTAAAAAAACCCCCCAGCTGAACAGGGGACCAGAACAGAGGGGTCAGAATCAGGAACCTCATGATGGCAACTTTTTCAATAACATAACACAGAAAATTATTGCACATATCAGGACATGCTTCCAAACAGGTTTTCTGTGGAATATTAAGGACAGAGTCAATAGTGTTAAATAACACATGTGGGTTATGGCTATTTGAGGAAATAATATTAGGTTCTGTTTTTGCCTCTTGAACTGTGCTCTGATAGTAGTGCCAGGAGTCTTTTAAAATTTGAACAGACACTTGCAGTTTGTCCTTTCTCCACCTGTGTTCAGCTCGGTGACATTTCCTCCTGACAGCATGAGTTCTGTCATTAAACCAAGGCTCAGGCTTATCCTTAGGCTACCTAGTTTTTATTGAAGCCACCAAGTCCAGGATGGTTTGACAAGAAGAATAAGACCAAAAAAATAAGCTCATAGTTATCAGAGGAAAAAAGGTCAGAAGGACCACAGAACTGATGAAAAGCAATAGAAAACTGAGCTGTCGTGGTTAATAACCAGACTGTACCGAACAGGGATGCCATTTTAAACCGCTGTACGTCAAACCAACACTAAATAAAACAGGCGGATGATCTGAGAATACAGAGTCACAGATGTACAGGTTAGTCACAGGCAAACCACAGGAAAGAACCAAGAGTAGTGTGTGTTGATGCTCAGCCCAGGTATGGGCTGAGCCCATACTCTTGTAATGTGATATGGATCACATTACAAGAGTCAGTTAGGCTTAAAAAGTCCAAGTCCAACACTTTATCAGGAGAACACACATATATTAAAATCTCCAACAGGAGTTCGAGGAGCTTCAAAGCCAACTACAGGTACCAAGCAGGCATCAATGGGATCCAGAAAACGCTGTGGCAGAACAAATCCTATGAATGATCTGTGCGCTGGTTGGGCAGAAGCAAAACAATGCATCATGAAAAACTTCAGCAACACCAGCCAACGGCTTCTTCTAACCAAGGCAACAATCGTGCCTCCACCCTGAAGCCGGCATAAATGACAGGGAATCTCTGACAGAAGCAGTGGTAATGATTGCTGCCCACCAACATCACCATACCCTGGACGGAGGGTTGGAGGTCCAGCAATGTTTGGCGATCATACACCAGCAGAGACTCAGTTCCATAAATAACACAGGTTCAAAATAATAAAAGCAATAACAAGCTTGAGAATGACAGATGCCATCTTGTTCATAGAGTGTTTAGGTGAAAATGGTTTCCAGAGTACTAGTTGTTCTCATGTTACTGTATTAAGGTGGGTCCCTACCACACATATATAGCTGTCTTGATAGCCCTTGAAGCAGAGACAGATAATCAGTGCTCACAGCCCTGGATCTGTGGGACACCACCTAAATGTCCGGATGTGCTGGAGCTTCAGCAGAGGGGAGTGTGAACACCCAGAGCAGAGCCAGGCTGTACTGGCTGAACTGTTTCCTCAACAAACACTTTATCATCCAACCTCACAAACGATCATGACCTGACAAAAGTCTAATCTTTTACAGTCTCATCAGTATGTGTTTTATGATAAAATTCAACAAGGTATAACTTGATCACATGATAAAATGTCCATAAACAAGGGATATGTTGCACTTTTTTGAAAGCATTGATACTGTATTGACAGAAAGTTCTCTCTGTGGAGGACACATGTTCACACATGTACTGTCTAAGATGAGATAGACAGCACTGACAGCAGCCTCCAGTCTCCAGGCTACTACAACATCTAAAAGTGTTTTTTTCCAGGATTTTCCTAGATGTAATGCCATCCTTTTTTCCATCAACTCTGAGTGTTTACTCATGCTAAACACACCATCTCTACAATGAAGTGGGGTGGTACCAGAATGACGCTGTGGGGATCAGCAGGGACAGGGAAGCTGGACACGAGTCCTTTCTTCTGCTGTGTCTCCTACATGGCTTATAGTAAAGTTTTTAAGGCCTTCATTCAACAATGACTTACTTCTTGCCACTTCACCATAAAAGGCCAGTGCATCAGTAACAGTTGTCCTGCCATATATTTTCCCATCTGAGCTGTGGGTGTATGCAGCTCCTCCAGTTACCAAAGTCCTCTTGGCTACTTCTCTGATTAATAAAAATCTCTTTCCATGTTCAGATGATGGATTTGAAGGGGGTGAGTAAACAGTTGAATCCAGAGGTTTACATCCACCACATAAAGAGACATTTTTTTTCTCAGTCTGAAGTTAAATCAGACCAAACTTATCTTTTTTAGGGCAGTTAAAATGATCAGAATCATTTCTGTTTGATAAAATCCACATGATGAGTGAAAGAATATGACAGAGATTTATTTAATGTCTTCAAAATCAGAAGTTTACATACATTGTCAGTATTTTTTGGTTGTCAGTATTTGGTAGCATTGCCTTTAAACTGTAAAAGTTGAACTTCAGGCAAAATTCTCACAATAGTTTGCTGGCGTTCTGACCAATTCCTCTTGACAACTGGTGGAATTCAGTCAGGTTTGTAGGCTGCTTCACTTTCACACCCTTCCAGATCTACCCACAACTTCTCCAAGGGACTGAGATCAGGGCTTTGTGATGCAAAACATTGACTTTGTTGTCCTTAAGCTACTTTATAACTACTTTGACTGAATGCTTAGGGTTATTGTCCATTTGGAAAACCAATCTGCGCCCAAGCTTTAACTTCCAGGCTATTGTCTTTAGCTGTTGCTTCAATATTTCCACATAATGTTTTTTTTTTTTACCAGGCTACTGTCTTCCAGGTGTGGCCTTAAAATACATCCACCATTGTGCCTCCAGTTAACTCAGATGTGTCAGTTAACCTGTCAGTGGTTTGCGGAAGGAAACCCAAAATGTTTGACCCAAGTCATCCAGTTTGAAAGACAATTATCCCTGATACTGACCAAATGTATGTAAACCTCTGAATTTGAAAAAAGTTACAAAAAAAACTCTACAAAATGTTCTTGCTAGGTTTTCTGGCCATTGCAATTAGAAATAATTTTAGTATTTCTAACTAACCCAAAACAAGAGAAGTTTGATCTGATTTAACTTCAGACAGTGAGAAAAGAATGTGTCTGTGCCTTTTTATTCTGTGAATGTAATTTTCTGGTTTCATCTGTATATTTATACCTTATATTTTCTTGTACTATTCTGGTTACACACTGGAAATGTCACTAAAGCTACATCCTCTTCTTCTAGTTATTTTAGGCTACAATTTTTCACAGTTAATTGTAAGAAATGTCTTACATGGCTGTCGTGTAGCTGATTTTGAGTTTTACTCTTCAAAAGATGACCTACAGTTTAAACAAGATAATTACATCATATAAAAAAAACATACTGTCGTGTTTTTCCTATTGTCTGACTTTACATAAGACTAAAGATTTCTTGTTGTAGGACAGTTTGGTTAAATAATCTTTATTTTTAGAAATCTTTCAGAAATCTTAATTTTTCTCAAATTTTGAACTTTCCATCCATTTCCTCAGTATTTAGTAAAACTGCATTTTGAACTGTATGACTCTGAACTGGTGAAATTGCGTCAGGTTTTTGGAACCGAGATCAGGACTGTGTTGTCCACTCCAAAACATTGACTTTCTTGTAACCACTTTGTAACTAATTTGTTGCTCTGTCTTGGGACATTGTCCATTGGGAAGACCCATTTGTGCCCAAGCTTTAACTTCCTGGCTGATGTATTTAGATGTTGTTTCAATATTTCCACATAATCTTTCTTCATGATGCCATTTATTATGAGGAGCACCTCTTGCAGCTTTGGCTCTGGGGTTGATTCACAGATTTCACACCAGAACCTGTTCATTGTCTGAGACACAAAACGTATCCCCTTACTGAACAGCATGATGGATAGACATTCTAATAATGTTTATTCTTCCACATAACTGTTTGAACAGATGAACATGGAACTGTAAGGCATCTGGAAATTGAAACCAAGGATGAAGAAGACTTGTGAAGCGCCACAGTTCTCTGCCTGATATTTTGATTGAGTTTTTAAAATTTTTTTTCTTGATGTTATAAAAAAGCAAGCAGTGTTTGAGGTGTTGCCTCATACTTCCAAAGGTGGGCATCCATTTAACTTAAGTCATGACATCATCACCTAGGCTTTCCCCAACTATTTAAAGACTTAGTAATCTAAGTGTATGTAAACATCTGACTTTGAAGAAAGTAATAACAAATTCTCTTTCATTATTCTAACATTTAGCAAATACAAATAACTGTCAACCCTAACTGAGCCAGAACAGAAAAAAGTTTTCGGTCTGACTGAACACATTTGAGTCTTTTTATGTGGAAACAGTGAAGAGGTTTAATGAAAACAGAGTAAGCAACAGAAACATTTAGATTTACATGAAAAGTAGAAATCTTAACTGTACATTAATAGTTCTTATGGTGGTGTTGAGAAATAATTTCAGTAACTGATCAACAACAGGGACAGTCTAGTCAGACTTGTTGGGGACCACTAATCTACTCTACAGCTTGACCCCTGAAATAACAGCTTTACCTACAACTGTATCAGTCAGGCTGCTTATTCAGTGATGTGTGAGAAAAATCCCCTCCCTAGTTTCCAGTTGATACACCATCTATTGGGATATTAATAGGCTGGGTTGCATAGCACAAATACACACTTTCCGGGTGGTGACACCAAAGGGTGTAGCACACACCAGTTACTGATAAAAACAGGGATAAAAACAGATCTGAGTGTGAAGCATTTTGTTTGAATAAAAGTGTCAAAGACTGGCATAATTTCAAGAAATACAGAATTCATAGTATTTATTACAACTGTGCATCAGGAGGTGTGGGATAGGTCTGATGCCACCAGCAGGTGGCGATGTTGACCTATACTAAATTAAGAGTAGATATAAACTATATCAGTTGTGTGGGGTTGTTTTATTGGAGGGGTTGAGTGGAAAAGCTGGTCTGCATATGATGGAAGAAATTGAGTGATCAGATTATTCTATTCATACAGGAAACTTTCTTCTTCAAACATGCATGGACATCTTAACTTTGAGATAATCACAAGCAGAAATAGAAATGTGAACTTTCATAAAAAGAAAAAAAAAAAATTAATAAGACATGTAACAATAACATCATAACATTATTTTGGCAATCTGGATGATTAAATTTGATCCGAAACTCACTTTCACCAAAGGCTGCCATTATATGTGTCCGTTTAATCTGACAGGAAGAGTGGGTGATTATATGAAGAACCAGACATAATTTAAATTATAAACGTATCCACCACTGGAAAAGACTGATTTTAATACATGAGGATATGTATTAAGTTATGAACTTGTCCTAAGAATAATAATGCAGGTTTATCTCCACTATACAATACTGTACAATATTGTACAGCATTTCTTTCAGTACTGACTTTTTTTTATTTCAAATGTGAAAAAAAAAATCAGGTATCCCAAACCTCTTTTTCTATATGTTATATAAGCACAAGGCTAGTTATTTAAAAAAAAAAAAAAAAAAAAAAAAAAAAAACTACAAAAAGAAGTGTAGAAATGACAGCAGAAGAAAGTTGTGCTATTTAATAAAATAGATATCAGAATAAATTATGTTCTCACTTCATATATTTGAGTAAAAACTATCATCAGCGAATATGTTGCCAAGATAAAGTTAAAAATACTTTAGGCAGCTTTCCTAACTTACTGAAGGTTAAACAGACAGTTTGTAACAATATAAACAACATAAAAGCTTTTTGATTATATTATCAGTTTCTGTTGTTTGTCCTAAAATTATTTAGCTTAGAGCTGTTTGTATCCACTTGTGAAATAGAATTAGGTAGTTATAAGATATTAAGGTATATTTTTTATATTTTTCAAATAAAAGTGACAGTATAGCTTTGAATATCTTCATAAAAAACTTGAACTTATTTGCTACCAGTCCTGCAAAGATACATTTAAATTTGGTACATCTGGTTTTGTTTGTTCCTGTTACTTCTTCACTTATTCCTCATGCACAGAGAGAACATGCAAACTCCAGGTGGAAACACCTGGTAGTGACAGTGGATTTCACAAGGGATGAGAAAGAAGGGCCAGTTGGAAATTATGAAAATTCTGCGATTCATGGAGATATCTGAAATACAACACTACCTTCTCTGCTCTAGCTAAACTTAAGCTGCTTGAAAACAAACACAGTGTTTGCCCTAGCACATACTTTTGCAAATAAATGTAGACAGTAATGGCATATAGGAATCATGTGATCATTTAAATTTTATTTCAGTCAAGGTCAAAGACAAGATTTTTTTTATTTGTTAATAAACTTAGGACAGCTGTGTCTTCCTTAATAGGTAACTGACACTTTTCTGACCTAATTAGATGTAAATTATTTGTAGACTTCACTGATAACATCAAGTGGTGATCTATTTTGATGTGTATGTTTGGTAGCATAGACAACCTAATTTGGGCTGCATTTACCCTGCATTTGGTATGGGTGTAATTTATTCACTTTTCTATAAACCACTCCATCATATCTCAGTAACTACTCATTGTTTGTCCCCAAAAATGAAGATGATGATTATTCAGATCACACTGTTTTGTCAGTTACTGTAAAAATTAATTAGCTAAGTGTTTCTACAAAAGCTAACTTTTAAATACCAGCTTAATACACCTGAGCAAAATTACATCAATTAATCCACATTCTGGTTAAAAATAAACATTCAAAGTTAAACTGTAAAATCAAATCTAACCTGGTATTACTGAATTATTATTATTGCTGTTAAAATAAGACAAAATATTCCTATACATTTTTTCAGAACTATTAGAATATTCAATGACATTCATTATTAAAGGGGCAGTATTATGTACTTTTCAGGCACATAGTGCCATTTTATAGCACAATCAAGTAACTACATTACCTTCAGTTGTTACAAAAATGCTGTATATACTAAATATGAATTAAAAGAAATTGACTTTGTAATTTAATGCCCTGAAATTGGACCTCTGTCTCTTT
This sequence comes from Anableps anableps, assembly GCA_014839685.1. Classification (NCBI taxonomy): domain Eukaryota; kingdom Metazoa; phylum Chordata; class Actinopteri; order Cyprinodontiformes; family Anablepidae; genus Anableps; species Anableps anableps. The sequence continues at coordinate 39,915,983 of CM026069.1, forward strand.
AAAAACTCCTGGTCTTTCTGAAACTCCACCTTCAGGAAGTCATCACAACAGTGCTTCTCTAGTAATCCTTAAACAACGTTTAAGCCTTGCCAAGTCTCATTAACAACACCTTACCTTTTGAAAGCTGTTACTCAATGAAGAAGACTCCAAATCAGGTATTCTCAGTATTAGTGAGGTTTTCAGAAATGAAGCAAGCAGTAGCACAAAATGTAGCGAAACTATCAAAATGAAAACATATTTCAAAAGAGGTATGTCGGCTGGTTATTCATGTTGCTACAAAAGAGAGAGGGATTTTTTTTACTCATTCATCATGTTGCCTTTGAAGACGGCTTTTGGTATAGAAATGAACATTCAATTCACGGGCAACTGCTCTGGTCGACATCCCTGCAGTCAGCATGTCTATTGCCCACTCCCTCAAAACTTGCGACATCTGTGGAATTGTGCTATGTGATAAAACAGCACATTTCAGAGTGGTCTTTATTTGTGGCCAGCCTAAGGCATACCTGTACAATAATCATGCTGTCTAATCAGCAACCTGACATGCCACACCTGGGAGGTGGGACGGATTATCTTCGCACAAGAAGAGTGCTCACTATCAGAGATTTGGACATATTTGTGAACAATATTTGAGAGAAATTGTTAGTTTATGAATATAGAAAATGTATTAGGTCTTTGAGTTCAACTGATGAAAAATGGGAGCAAAAACAGAAGACCTACAGTGCCTTTGCTTGCCATTTTGGATTTGAATCATGTATAATTTTCTTTCTGCTTCACAATTGTATACCACTTCGTGTTGGTCTTTCACATTAAATTCTAATGAAATATATTTGTGTTTGTAGTTGTAATGTGACAAAATATGGAAAAGTTCAAGGGGTGTGAATATTTTTGCAAGACACTGTATGATTCCCCTAATAAGTCTTCAGAGAAGTTTCTGGTATATTTCTAGTATAGTATACTATATTATATTCTGGTACCATACTTGAAAATTGAGATATTTCTTAAAGTCTAAAAAGAATAACATTAAGCACCTTATGAGATACATAGTTTTTGTCCTTTTGTCTTTTATGTTACATCTTGTTGGATGTGATGAAGATGTAGAGTCGGGACAGGAACGAGGTAAACGTTCCCTTCCTCAACAACTTCATATCCACATCTAACAGGAAGTCCTTGGGCTCACCAACTTTCCTTTGCAAATAAATGGCACCTGTGAAACTGTTCAGCTTGCGGGCACTGAAGTAACCCGCTTCATTGCCTTTGATGATGCTGATGACAATGTTGTCACCTGAGTAGACAGGTGATGGTCCAATGCGGAAGATCTGAGCTGGAGTGATGATGTTGGTCTTGAGGTTAAGTTGATGGTACGTGATTCGCAGGGGAGAGTTCTGACAGTCTATGGAGTTGGTGGGACAACTGATCTGCTCGCAGTGTCTGAAAATAATCCAGTAAGAAAAAAGAAAAATAAGAAAGAAAATATGGAACCAACTTGGAGAAGCTGTTATAGTGAGAGATGTCATATGTCAAATGTTTATCCATTCATTGTCTATACTCGCTTATCCTTGCAGGGGGGTCACAATGGTTTGATGCTTATCTTCAGTGTGGGGAATACCCTGTCTATGTCACCAGTTCATCACATGACAACATAGAGAGACACAGGATGAACAAGAATGCATGAGCCAATTAATGATTGATTATGATTAATTAGGGATTTTTAGGAATTTTTGAAGCAAGGCCAGAATTGACCAAGTGTCCCCTCAAACTTATCAAAACAAGTACAGTCAACAATCAATTAGCTTCACAAACAGGCATTTCTTAAATGCATTTAACAGTTAAAACAATTAAAAAATAAACAAAAGCAAAAATATAACAAATAGCAAAAAAAAATAAAAATAAAAATAAAGCTTGTCTACACTCACACACATTTATCAGTTGTCAAAGCATATCATTACATGCAAACTATAACTAAAGCAAAAAGAACTTCAGCAATGTCCTCTAGTTTTCAATGTGTTCCTCAAACCACTGTTTGCACAGTGACGACTATTTTAATTAATCTGACTCCAATCACAAAGCATCCAGGCATTTAAGCATTGAACCCACAAGGACAAGCAAAAACAAACAAAAAACAAAAGCAGTATCAATAAAAAGCTTATTTACACATGCACGCATGCACACACACACACACACACACACACACACACACACACACACACACACACACACACACACACACACACACACACCAGTTTTCAAGGCCAAGCTTCACAGTGAATAATGTGTGACTTAAACAGCTTCAGCATCTCAAATTTCTGAAACACTATGTTCCAGTGACCACTGGCAGCAAATCTGACTGTAAATTCAAAGCATTTACACATTTAATCTTCAAATAAACACAAGCAAAACAATCAAAAAGAAAAAAAATAGAAATAAAAAAATCTGAGAGTGTGAAACCCAATCTCTTAATTGTTGCTTAACATTATTTTTTATTGTTTAAATTATTTTTATTGTTTAATTTGGATGTTTAGTAGCAGAAGGTTTACTTGCTTATTTAACCCTCAAATGGTCCTCTGCATTCTGAAAGATATGACAATAATCATTTTTGGGGTTATATAATAGTATATAGGAGAAGTTTAAGAATTACAACTGTTATTTCATTAATGTAAAAAAATTGAATCTTTAATTTTGTTTTAATTTTTAGAATGATTAATTATGGAGCTAAAACCGTGACAGCTTACACTGGCATTGAAACAGAGATTTGGGATTGTAAAATAAAACATTGTAAAATAAAACATTAAAAAAATAAAACACTGTCATTGAAAAAAGATACCATGCCACTGAAAAATTTATGTTATATATAACATATACTATCATTTTAAGCTGCAGCTTTTTTTCCGATTAGGCAAGTTTTCAATGCCACTTAAAAGTTATGATGTCACTCCAAGCTGTCACCATTTTGGCATCGGGGGCATGGTTAACCAGAAGGGTCCCTCAAACCCCCCCAAAAACTGTTCCTGTACTGTGATACTGAGAAATCTTCATATAGAAATGCCTATGTTTGTATTTTGTTGATTTACTACCCCCTTGGATTTGAGTTAGGTTTTATTTTTGTCAAAACTCAGTCAAGCATGGTCATCCACAGCATGGCAGAGATGAGACATTGATATCAGCATTTTAAGCCTTGGAGTTTCTTTGTCCGTAAGTTAAGTAATGCTATTGTATCAGAATGTTGTTTTGATGAGAAATAATTAAGTTTGTTATATCTGCTATCCAAATTGTTTCTGTGTTAGCTGTAGCCTGTAAATGAGTGTCTAGCTGCCCTAACAGCTATACACGCAAGTTAATGCTACTAAGTAAAATGTTACTAAGTAAAATGTATTAAATATGCATGTAAAGTGTGCAAAATGTTGATGCATATATTTTTTTTTATGTTTTTCAGTTTTACATTAAAGATGAAAACGCTTTCAATGCCTGAAGTCTTTTTTGTCAGCTATCTGTCCAGCATGGTCCAGCATGCCTGTGCAAGGACAGAATAATAAAAGGACAGTTACACGGCGGGCTGGTACAAGATCCACTGTCAAACACACACTGTGATCAAGACAAGAACATCATGGACCAACAAAGGCAAACAGACCAAGCCGGAGATTTTGAGGTCATGTCACAAGTTGCAGGGTCCAAGTCATCTGGGAGATCAAGTTGGTCTTCAGTCAGTGCAGCAGCTACCAAGACAAAAGCTAAAGCAGAGGCGGCCTTGGTAGAAGCCAAGTATGCAGCTTAAGAAGCAGAAATGATGAAAGAAAAAGTCCGCATTGAAGCTGAAAATCAAAAAATGCTAGCTGAAGCAGGACAGCGCAAAGCAGAGTTGGAGGCAAATCTGTATGTCCTAAAAGTAAAGAGGAGCGCAAAAGCAACTTCAGCAGAAACAGCAGTCTATGAAGCCGCAGGAGCGTTAGTCAGATCCACTTGAAGGCATGACCCAGATCTATCCTGAGGATTGCACTCAACGCACAAGTGAGTATGTGCAGGCCCACTATGTGATACCAAACGCTCAGCAGCAAGCTCCAGTCTCACAGGAACCACCTGCCATACCCATGAGTGCAGAACGAGCATGCCCAGACCCAATTCAGAGTTATTCACTTCATAATCAAGAGGCCCGTTTATCTAATCCCTGTCTCACACATCCAGTTTTAGAGATTACCTGTGTGAACCAACACAAATAACTGATCTCACCAAATATCTTGTCCGGACAGAGATGGTAAGCTCTGGGCTACTAAAATTCGATGACCATCCAGAAAACTACTGTGCCTGGAAAACTTCTTTCCAAGACATTACTGGAGAGCTCAACTTAACAGCTTGAGAGGAACTTGACCTTCTGATAAAGTGGCTTGGTCCAAACTCATCTCCTCAAGCTATGTGTATCAGGTCAGTCAATGTCCACAATCCAATATCAGGTGTCGCTATGGTGTGGCAGAGGCACGATGATACATATGGTTCCCCTGAGATTATCAAAAATGCACTTCTGCAAAAACTATAAACTTTTCCAAAAAATATCTAACAAAGACAGCCAGCATCTTAGAGAACTAGAGGATATTTTAATGGAGGTTCACTCAGCTAAGTCAGGTGGAAAATTACCAGGTTTAGCCTATCTTGACACAACCAGGGGGGTTAACCCAACTGGAAAAGCTTCCCTATGGTTCACAAGAACGACGGATTACACAGGGCTCTAAGAACAAAGAAGAACATAATGTTCCCTTTCCGCCCTTCAGATACTTTGTATGTTTCATATGTAGTCAAGCAAAAACCCGTAATGATCCAAGTTTTGTGTTGTCTACATGCAATAATTTGACCCATGTAAAGCCAGAGAAACTGTTAAGAGACAACAATTACAAATCAGTGTCAGTGAGGAAAGCTGAAGTTCCAGTTGCACCTACGTTCACAAATAGTGTATCAGAAAAGAAATTTGATGAGCCAGCTGACCGATGCCCTATACACGGTAAGCCACACCCCTTAGCAAAGTGTCGGGGTTTAGAGTCAAGCACTTAGATGAGAGGAAAGCTTATCTGAGAGAAAACTTAATCTGTTGTCGTTGTTGTGCATTGACTCAGCACTTGGCCAAAGACTGCAAAGTTGATTTGAGGTGCAAAGAGTGCAATTGTCAAGTCAAGTTTATTTGTATAGCACATTTCAGCAGCAAGGCAGTTCAAAGTGCTTTACATCATAAAAACAATCAAGTATACAGCAGAATCATCAAAACATCAAAATCATTGAGCAAAAATCATCAAAATCTTCGGCAAAAACATTGATCAATGATTCAGTTACTTTATTTAACTGATTTACTCTCAAACTTCCACCCTTTGGAAAACCAAGCTTATCTTACCCAGATTTATATGCAGATTTATGGTCCAGACTACTAATCAAAGGCAGCTCTAAACAGGTGGGTTTTCAGCCTTGATTTAAAGGAATTTAGTGTTTCGGCTGTTTTGCAGTTTTCTGGAAGTTTGTTCCAGATTAGCGGTGCATAAAAACTGAAAGCTGCTTTTCCACGTTTGGTTCTGGTTCTGGGAATGCAGAGCAGACCAGAAAGGACCACTGAAGGACCTGAGTGGTCTGGAAGGTTGATACAACGACAACAGGTCTTTCATATATTTTGGTGCTACGCCGTTCAGTGATTTATAAACTAACACAAGTATTTCAAAGTGTATTCTCTGAACTACAGGGAGCCAGTGTAAGGACTTTAGAACTGATGTTATGTGCTCTATTTTCCTGGTCCTAGTGAGAACACAAGCAGCAGCATTTTGGATCAGCTGTTGTCTGATTGACTTTTTAGGCAGACCTGTGAAGACACTATTGCAGGAATCAATGCAACTAAAGATAAACGCATGGATGAGTTTCTCTAGATCTTGTTGAGACATTAGTCCTTTAATCCTGGAAATGTTCTTCAGGTGATAGTGATCTTATATTTAGCAGAGCCAGTTTAAGTGTCTTGGAGGTGTATAATTCTACATCTTGAGGTTGATTAAAACAGGGGATTAATCTGAGATTTGATTTTAGACCACTGCATTTCCTTGCTATCTCTCTATTCATAATTCTGATAGGGACGCTCCTGTATCTTATCGGCAGGGAGCCAGATGTTTCTGGAGGAGGACAGATGTACAACCAATGTCTGGACCCCCATCTCAGACTTTAGAAATACAGAGTAGATGTTCTTCTAAATCCAGTGGTTCGGAATTCAAAAAGCATGCTCTTTGGGAACTTAAGAAGGAAGTTCCTGGCAGCAATGGTGGTCCATTTTCTCACTGAAGTTGAGAAACAGTTCTAAATAACAATAATAATATAACGATAATATAACAGTTCTAGATAAATTTTCTGAGCTATTCTGTGGTCCAGTACTGTCCTCCGATAAGCAGTCTTGGCTCCTAGTAGGTGTTGATGGGGTGGGGAGGGGCACATTACCCTCTAAACTCCATTTCCAGCTGGTATTTTGAGAGATGGCAACTTATCGGTTTGTTTTGGAACATTGTGTGCCTGCTGGGTTTGTACTTGTCCTTCTACAATCTTTGCTGGGACATTGTTTACATTGTCCTGTGTTTGAAGAAACGGCCTGTTGTTAACAGCATAGAAAATATTGGCAGTGAAGAGTTTTTTCCCCTCTTTATTTAGGCTGAGTCCGTCTTGTCGAAAGATGATTGGGTTCCCAGAAAATCTTGTGATTGTCAATAAAGTTCATAGATTTGGAAGAGCATTCTTTAATAAGCCATCTATTAAACATAAACAGTCTGTTGTAACTCTTATCTCCACATCCAGCTTTTGGTATTGGCCCACTGATAAACATTTTCATTTTCAGATTTCTAACTGTGGTTAGAAGTTGACACCATGAGGCCACACTATCTTCCTCAGGAGCTTTCACAAGTTGTTGTGATAACTGTGTATGTCCCGCCCTCCGCTAATGCTGCTGCAGCAACAACTTCAAACACCCCACCCACAGGCCCTCTTTCTGATCTCCGGGGACTTTAAACATGTCTCCCTCCACTCTACCAAACTTCACCCAATATGTCACCTGCCACACCAGAGATGAAAAAAAAAAAATCCTAGATCTACTTTATGTCAACACCAAGAGAACCAGCTGTGACATGCAGCTAAAGAAAATGGACTATCAGCTGCAGCAGAGCAACATCAGTGGAGTTTGGAGAAGTTTGAAGTCAATTTCAGGCCACAAACCAAACCCTCAGGTTGTAGGAGACTTAGAGTGAGTGAATGACTTGAACCGGTTCTTTAACAGGTTTGACCAGTCACCCACCACTCCCCCAGCCCAGTCCGCCCTGCTGTTATCCCCCTCATCTGTAACGACTGCCACCTTTCCTCTCAGCATTTCAAACCTCTCAGCCATCATCCACCCCCTTCACTTCAGAGGACTCCATCCCATTGCCCCTCTCCCCCACCTCTATGTTGTCCCTTTCATCACTTCAGGTGAGGAATGAGCTGCAAAAGATCAAAGTGCAAAAGGCTGGAGGTCCAGATGACATCAGCTCCAGGCTCCTGAGATGCTGCACAGATCAACGATGTGGCATCATGGGATACGTGTTCGACCTGAGCCTGAAGCTGGGGAAAGTACGACAACTGTGGAAGACCTCCTGTGTAGTACCAAAGACTAAACATCCAAAGGACCTCAGCAGTTACAAGCCAGTAGCCCTGACATCACATCTGATGAAGACCCTTGAGAGGCTGGTCCTCAAACATCTACACACTCTACTCTTCATTGGATCCGCTGCATTTCGCTTACCAGCCTGGCACTGGGGTACATGACACCCACATCTACCTCCTGCTACGAACTCTGACGCACCTGATGAAACCTGGAAGCTCTGTGAGGATCATGTTCTTTGATTTCTCCAGTCCTTTCAACACCATCCAGCCAGAACTTCTGAGGGACAAGATGGAGTTGTTGGGAGTGGACCACCACATGTCCCAGTGGATATTGGACTACCTCTCTGGCCGCCCACAATATGTGAGGACACAGGGCTGTGTCTCTGACAGGCTGGTATGCAGTACGGGGGTCCCTCAGGGAACTGCTGGCACTGTTCCTTTTCACCCTCAACACTGCAGACTTCTCCATCAACTCCCCATGTTGCCATCTGCAAAAGTTCTCTGATGACTCTGCCATAGTTGTATCATCACAGGTGAGAACGACTCAGAGTACAGACAGTGGACTCAGAACTTTGTGGACTGGTGCAAGCAGAACCACCTCCTGATCAATGCTGCTAAAACCAAGGAGCTGGTGGTGGATTTCTGCAGGTGCAGACCCACCTCACTGACACTGGTGAACATCCAGGGTGTTGACATTGAGATCATGGACTCTTATAAGTACCTGGGTGTTCACCTGAACAACAAACTGGACTGGACTTGTAACACTGATGCACTTTATAGGAAGGGTCAGAGCAGACTTTACCTGCTGACGAGTCAAGGAAGCGCTCCTAAAGACCTTCTTTGACTCTGTAGTGGCATCAGCCATTTTCTATGGGACTGTATGTTGGAGCAGCAGCTTATCTACAGCTGAGCCATGCTATTTAACAAACAAAAACAAATATTAACAGCCACCAGAGAGCAGAAAACCATCATGTACCCAAAGGGATAATGAAGATAAAACAAATAAAAGGAATCCCCCCTCCAACACCCAAGTTCCTGTACAGGCTCATATGAAACATTCATATTTTGCACAAGCAATTTAGCGCTCCTTATTTGGAATCTTTTAGGATCAGCCCATTGGACTTTAACATGGTTTCCCACAGATAACTTCATGGACCTGTATGACAGTTGGATGAAGCAATTAAACTTGAAGCAATTAAACGTGGAGCAAGAGGAATGTTTAAGAAATTTTATTGTTAGCAAAGATGTTCCATACTTGGTTCGGTACTTCTCTCTTTGCAGTGGGGGATGGTTGTTTCCAGCACACGCGATTTCCGGTAACCATGGCACAGGCAGGCCCACAGCTTGAGCCAACATTTCTCAACTGAGTTTCCCCTCTGTGACACAGTGGTTGGGAATGTGGTACTGAGAAAGTCCTTCTTGAGTCAATAGAAATGAAGCTCATGAAGCCCAAATTCCTCTACTATTGAGCCATTCATAAAACTGATGATATTGCTGATGAGGGAAAGTTTGTCTATCTGTGACTACTTGTAACTCTGCTGGTACTACTTGCCAGAACACTCTTGTAAAAGAGATTTCTAATTTCAAGGAATTTTTTTTATCCTGGTTAAATACAGGTTGATGAAAACTGAACTGAACAGTGAATATTAATATATGACTCCAATATTGCAGTTTTTTTAGCAGGTAGCAACTGCGTAAGACCCTGCAGTATTCTTCTAATAGAAATATTTATTCCAAAAGTGAAGTGATAGATTATTGATTAATTGTGTTGAAAAGTGACAGTGAGCTTCATATCCTCAAAGCCAAACCATAAAAGCGGGAGAGGCCACCCACAAAAAATGTTTCTCATAACATCTCCAGTCTCTGCCGATAGGCCTGGGGCCAAGGTAAATAAGAACATGCTCCTCTGCCTGCTCACAGTTTACACTGTAAATACTGCAGGAGTGTGCTAGGCAGATGGTCAGCTTTTCCTCTTCCAGGTTGGCCACACCCTACCGGGTCCCCAGTTGGGGGCCCATCTCAGCTACACATGAAAAATCCTCTACTTCCAGAAATCTGTGTCAGGGATCTGTTCAAACAGCTCAGGGGAACTGTGTTTTCTTGTTGTAATTTTCCATTTAGACCCCATGCATGGAGATAACATAGGGTGACAACTTGCACCCTAAAAGAATCTCCAGTCTTGGAAGCTTTGAATAAAAAAATTATTACTTACTGTACATTAACAGAAATAAATGTCTGAACGAAAATGTCTGAATGTGCTGCACTGTCCCTCCTGCAGTGTCAGGTCTATCTCAGAGTCTCATATTATATATATTATATGACTTGGTTCAGTCTCAGATAAACACACACAGCATGAAATGAGGGAGCATTTAGCACAGCACTGCACACATGTAAAATGGTGAAAGATCTCATATTCATTTTCTATGCAGAAATGTGATGATTATTTATTTATTTAACTAGAAAGTCACCACTGAGATTAAGAATCTATTTTTCAAGGGAGATCTGGCAATCAGAAAAATATAAAGCTAGCGGAGTTTTACCTATGATTTTTACATGAGCTGTCTCTGCAAATAATACATATATCATTTGTTCTAGCAAGTATGATTTTAGCTCTGTGTAACATAGAAACACTTGTATTTATTAACATATCCTCATGGTGACATCTTGTCATTTATACTCAAATCTGTCTGTAAATTTGGGACATAATGCCTGATAAAAGCTCAGTATATCTGTTGAAGCTAAAAGAAAAACTCTGAGACAATAATCTAAAACCTTTAACCTTATTTCATGAATGTGAGGAAATATTGATGAAATATTTGAAACGTTGTGCGCCTGCTGGGTTTGTGCTTGCCCTTCTACGATCTTTGCTGGGGCAATGATATCATTGTTTACATTCTCCTATGTTTGGGGAGATGGCCTTCTGCTGTTAACTGCCTTGAAGATATTGGCAATGACGAGTTTTTTCCTCCTCTTTATTTAGGCCAACTCCATCTTGTCTGAAGAGATGATAGCGCTCCCAGAAAATCTTGTGATTCTCAATAAAGTTCACGGATTTGGAAGAGCATTCTTTAATAAGTCATTTATTAATCATAAACAGTCTGCTGTAATTCTCATCTCCACATCCAACTTTTGGTATTAGTCCACTAATAAACATCTTCATTGTCAGATTTCCAACTATGCTTAGAAGATGAGTAAAGTCCTTTTTCAGAATTTCAGATTTTTGCTAGACCAGATCACTAGCTCCAATGTGAATGATTAGACTCTCAATGCTCAGCTGACCAGTGGTTAAAGGGAGTATTTTCTCTGTTACATCTGACACAGTGTCATTTAGGAAGCAGATTACCTTCATTCTCTTTGTGCTTCAAAGACGATCAATTCTGTTGAAGGCTGAATCCCCGACAATAAGAACTTTTGGCATCAATTCTTTTTTCTGGGTCACTTTAGGAGGTGGATGTGTTGGTCTTGTCTCATACCTCTTGTTGATGTTTGGAGGAGAGGTGTCCATCTTAGGCTCCTGCTGCAGAGCAGCAAGCCTTTTTTTTCCAGTGGAATTCTAGCAGAATGTTTTGGGTTTCCAGCTGGAGACATGAAGGAATGTGTTATGGCTAAAGCTGGTACTGGAGTCAAGGAAGCTGGAATCATGTCAGCTTCAACTGCTTGTTGTCTTTTCTTTGGTGCTGGTGTTGACGAGGGAATGTTTCGGCTCAATGCTGGCCACGGTGTGTCATCCAGGTGAGGGGTACATCCCGTTAGAGGTCTAGTCAGATCCAAATGATGAGATTTATTTTTCGGCTTAGCTCCAAGACAGTTCCAAGTGGGCGAGTTGCTTCTTGAAGTGCGTGGAGCTGTTTATTGTTTTGAGGCATCGGTAGAGTTGTTTCATTTCCAGAGCCTGTGTTGATCTCGACATTAACCTCCAGTCAAGAAACCCTCAGTTCTATCGATTGAAGTCTTTGTATAATACTACTAATGTCCCCGGTGTCAATCAGAGGCATGTTGCTCTTACTTATCTTGGAGGTAGAAAAAAATAGGGCAAAAAGTGAATTAAAATTAAAACTCCACAGTCCTTAAAGCTGAAGTCATCCAGTTATGAGGGTAGACAATGTAACTATAAGAACTGGGTATATTAAATAACTTTAATAACTTAACCAGTAAAACTATCAAATTAGGACAGGAGAGAGCAGGATAAGATGTTCCTCCTTCCAAGGCTGCACAGTTTGTCACCAGTGACAAGCACCTTGCTGCTTTGCATCCTTGCCCTGCTCCTTGGATTACAGAGGTGCAAGCGACACGGCAAGAGCAAGGCAGGGAGCAAGAAAATAGCCCGTCCCCGGAAGTCACTTCAAGATAAACAGAAATCTGTGACATTTCATGTAGACTCGGATCATGTTCAAAAATCTCTTTTGTGAACGTGTACCCTGTTAACTGTCCTAACAAAGCCCAAAAAATGTATGTGGTCTTAGATGATCAAAGCAATTGATCCCTTGCCAAGTCAGCCTTCTTTGATCTGTTTGGCATTAGTGGAGTCTCCTCCATTTACACTCTAAGGACCTCTGCAGGAATAAAAGTGGCAACAGGAAGGAAAGCTCACAATTTTATTGTCTCATCTCTAGATGGAAAGACTCATGTAGCACTCCCACTTCTTTTAGAATGCAATGATATGCCTGATGATCGCTCAGAAATTCCTACGCCTGATATTGTGCAATATTTTCCTCATCTAGCTCCTCTTGCAGATAAAATACCACCAATTGAGTCAGAACTGCCCATCCTTCTCCTATTGGGGAGAAATGTCCTGAGTTTACACAAAATATGTGAACAGTGCAATGGTCCACACAACACTTCGTATGCCCAGCAGCTAGATTTAGGCTGGGTCATCGTAGGCAAGGTGCGTCTTGGAGGGGTACACATGCAAACAAAGGTGAACATCTACAAAACAAATGTGCTAAACAGTGGCCGCACTTCCTTTCTTAAGCCTTGTCCTTGTGTGATCCATGTAAAAGAGAAGTTCAGTGCTCCCATTAAGCAAACTATAGAACACCCATCTGATGTTGTACAAATAGATCCACTCAAACTAACAGACAAACTGGGGCTTAATGTATTCCAAAGAATCCCTGATGATGACAAAACAGCCTTGTCTGTTGAGGACAGATCTTTCTTGAAATTATGGACAGAGAGGTTTATATGGATAATAATCACTGGGGGGTGCCACTACTGTTCCGTATATCACTTCCTCTACTTCCAAACAACAGAGAACAGGCTTTGAAACACCTCACTGTTCTGTTACGGACACTAGAGAAAAGAAAAGACATGAAAGAACAATTCACTGTAAGCAATTGGTAAACTGAGGAACCAAAAAATGCAGCACAGCAAGTAGCATTACAGGATTTATTTTAAGATGAAGGTTGTTGCTCTAGACACTGGACCGCAGGTTACTGATGGCAGATCTGAGGCACAGATGGACAAGTGAATGACAGGGGTTGGCAAGTCAGCACAGTCTTGCTCAGGATATGACTTGACCAACCTATCAAAGGTGTAGCAGGACTCTTTGGGGAAAATCCAGGAGAGGTGTGGTCCGAATGATGGTCCAGGTAGGTGAAGAGGTCTTCACAGAATGATAGAATGGCAGGCAGAGTGGAATTCAGAGGGCCAGGCAGGGGTCATAACATAGGATCTAAAAGGTGAAAACTTGTCAGACAAGGAGCACGCAAGACAAAGTCAAAAGGCCAGGCAGGGGTCAAAACCTTGTGATCAGAGAACAAGAAACTTATAGGTTGGGAGCTGGCAACGCAGGGTCCAGGAGGCAGAAAGGGATCAGGATCTAGAAAGATTGGTTAGACAGGGAAAAAGCTGGATCTCTTTGGCTGGAGGCTTCAGAAAATCTGGCACTAGTGCTGTGGCTGGGAGAGGCTTAAATCCTGGAGGGTGCAGCTTGGGATAATTAGGCAGACAGGTGAGGTGGGTTAAGTGATTGGGGTGTTGAGGGTATGGAGTGCAAGAAGAAATGGAAAGCTATACGAGCAGGAAAAACATGACATGAGCAGACCAGAAACAAATCATGACATTTACTGAATTCATGCAGAAAATATTTGATAATGACCAGGCAGAAGAGGCACCCTCACTCAAACCAGGTGAAGAATGCTGGTTCCTACTGACATTTGGAGTGGACCATCCAGAAAAACCAGGCAAAACATGAGTTGTGTTTGACTCAAGCACCTCATTCAAGGGTATTTCCCTAAATGACATTCTACTTAGGTGGCCTGACTTACACAACACACTGCTCGGGGTTCAATTGTGCTTCAGGCAAGAACAAGTTGTAGTTACTGTAGATATGGAACAGATGTTTTTCTGCTTCAGAGTCAAATAAAGCCACAGGAATTATCTCAGGTTTCTATGGTTCCAAGATAATGACCTTAGCAAAGAAATCGTGGAGTTTTGCATGAAGGTGCCAGTTTTTAGCAACAGTCCTTCCCCGGCTATTGCAGTCTATGGTCTGAGACGGGCTGCTGAACTTGGAGAAGAAGAGTATGGCTCCAACACAAAACAGTTTGTCTTCTGGAACTTCTATGTGGATGATGGACTGGCCTCAGTGGACAGTGAAAGTGAAGCCATTGAACTCTTAACACCAGCAATAAACATGATGGCAGAGTCAAATATAAGGCTTCACAAAATAGCCTCAAACGTCAGTCATGTAATACACGCATTTCCCCCAGAAGCAGATCTCAAAGACTTGGATTTGGACGTTGACCCTCTACCACTACAGCGAAGCCTTGGGGTGGGCTGGAATCTGGAAAATGACTGTTTCACATTTCAAGTTCCTAAGGACAGCGAGCCTTTCACCTGCAGAGGAATACTTTCTGTTGTCAACAGCCTTTATGATCCCCTTGGATTTGCTGCCCCAGTTACAATCCAGGGAAAAACATTATACAGAGAGTTGACTGTGGGACAGCAGGATTGGGACGAGCCTTTACCGGTGGACAGAGAAGCAGAGTGGTTAAGGTGGACTGACTCACTTACTGTTCTTGAGCATCTCCAAATCCACAGACTATATGTTCCAATTTTATCATCACATGCTCAGAGAAGAGAACTATGCATTTTCTCAGATGCTTCAACAATAGCAATAGCAGCTGCAGCATACTTTAGGGTCATTGATACTGGTAGCCAGTGCCATGTTGGGTTTATCATAGGCAAATCTAAGCTTGCACCCTCATCTGCTCACACTGATACTTAGTGTATGTGCAGTGGAATTGCCTCAAGTTATTATAGATGAAAGTGACATTGAGTTTCATGCAGTAAACTTCTATACAGACAGCCAAATAGTTCTAGGCTACATTCACGTCATCCGCTGATTCTATGTGTAGGTGGCCAACAGAGTTGCTCAGATTCGCAGGTCTACCAAACAAGACCAGTGGCATTATGTCACTACTGACCAGAACCCTGCAGATCATGGGACTAGAGCTGTAATAGCAGCCCAATTGCAACAGACCAGCTGGCTCTCCGGACCTCGGTTCCTGACACTGTCTGGCACTGAGCCAAGAGATCCAGAGCTGAATAAAGAGACTTTTAACCTTGTGCAGCCCTCAACGGATGTTGAAATTCGTCTTCAAGTGATTTCTTTAGTAACAAAAATGGAGGAAAAGGAGCTTGGCTCCCACAGGTTTGCACATTTCTCAAGCTGGAAGTCTCTGGTAAGAGCAATCAAATCTCTCATTCATGTTGCTAAGTCATTCTCTAAAGTTTCAAGCACATGCAAGGGTTGGCACAGTTGTAATCTTGTGAATACTACAGAAATCACACAAGCAAAAACAGCAATCATTCAGTGCATTCAAACTGAGACTTACAAAGAGGAGATTGAAAGCCTCAAAAAAGGAAAAGAGATCCCCTCACGCAGTCCTCTTGGAAAACTTGACCCTTTTATTGATGGTGGGTTGTTAAGGGTTGGAGGACGCTTACAGGCCACGGATATTTCAGATATGGAAAAACACCCCGTTGATAATTCTAGGTAATCATCATGTAGCTGTTCTTTTAGTTAGACATTATCATGACCAAATAGCCCATCAATTCACACAGTTCACTAAAGGTGCTCTGCGCAAGGTCATGGCCTTAATGAATGCCAGGCCCTTAGTTCCTGTTTCTAATGATCCTGAAACACTTGAAGTTCTCTCGCCTGCAATGCTTCTAACGCAGAAAGCTGGTGCTATTCCAACACAACCTGGAGACTTTGAATTCAAGGACCTTTACAAGACCCAGAGGAGGCAAGCTCAAGGTTTCGCAGATTGCTTTTCAAAAAAAATGGAGGCAAGAGTATCTTGCTACTCTCCAGACAAGGCAAAAGTGAAAGGGAGAGAAGCAAAATGTTAAGCAGGGTGATATTATTCTGTTGAAAAACAATCAAGTAAAACATAATGAGTGGCCTATTGGTATTGACAAGGACATTCCCTGTGAGGACAACAGACTGAAAAAAGTTGAGGTTAATATCATGAAACAAGGTACTGTTAAAACCTATCTTAGGCCTGTTACTGATGTAATAGTACTTTTGTCTGAGGTTGAAACAAATGTTTAAGAGTAGTATATTTATTAATATACCAGACGGGGAGTGTACTGTGATACTGAGAAATCTTCATATAGAAAAGCCTGTGTTTGTATTTTGTTGATTTACTACCCCCTTGTGGCTAGATTTGAGTTAGGTTTTGTTTTAGTCAAAACTCAGTCAAGCATGGTCGTCCACAGCATGGCAGAGAGAGATTGATACCAGCATTTTAAGCCTTGGAGTTTCTTTGTCCATAAGTTAACTAATGCTAGGGTATCAGAATGTTGTTTTGATGAGAAATAATTAAGTTTGTTATATCTGCTATCCAAATTGTTTCTGTGTTAGCTGTAGCCTGTAAATGAGTGTCTAGCTGCCCTAACAGCTATACATGCAAGTTAATGCTACTAAGTAAAATGTTACTAAGTAAAATGTACCAAATATGCATGGAAGGTGTGCAAAATGTTGATGCATATATATATTTTTTATGTTTTTCAGTTTTTCATAAAAGATGAAAACGCTTTCAATGCCTGAAGTCTTTTTTGTCAGCTATCTGTCTAGCATGGTCCAGCATGCCTGTGTGAGGACAGAACAGTTACACATATCAGCGTTCCAATGTTAAATATAACCTCTAGCTCACCAA
This sequence comes from Anableps anableps, assembly GCA_014839685.1. Classification (NCBI taxonomy): domain Eukaryota; kingdom Metazoa; phylum Chordata; class Actinopteri; order Cyprinodontiformes; family Anablepidae; genus Anableps; species Anableps anableps. The sequence goes on from CM026069.1 coordinate 39,932,782, forward strand.
TGGAGCTTATGTCCAATGATTTCCTGCATTTAGAGCCAAGCAGAGGAGGATACCAGTAAATCCTGGTGGTGGTTGACCACTATACCAGGTATGCTTGGGCATCTAACCACAACAAGAGTGGAAAAACTGCAACAGAAAGACTCTCTTGATTTCATTCCCAAGTTTGGATACCCCCTGTGACTACAACATGATCCAGGGTGTTAATTCGAAAATCATCTCTTCCGTACTTTACAACAGCTGACTGGAGTTGGAGGCTCATGCATAACCCCTTATGCAGGGTAACCTGGCTGAGTGCTTCAATCACACAGTGTTGCAGATATGAAAACCCTTAGTGAAGAGAAAAAGGAAAGCTGGAAGGATTACCTCCCACAGATCATCTGCACATACTACTGTACCTGTCACAAGACAACAAGGTGCTCTCTCCTCTTTTTGATTTTTGGCAGGCACCAAAGATTACCTGTGGATATGCTATTGAGGTTGGTTTCATGTGTTGAACCACAGACAGCAAAAGGCTATGCGGAGAAATGGGGAGAACAAATGACTCAGGCCTACAGGATCTCATAGGAGAACACTAAGAAGTCAAGTGCTCATGGCAAGAAGTATTGCGACCAACACCTCAAGGGACTGATACTCTAGCCATTGAGTGCTGGTACGGAACATGACCCAAAGTGGTGGCCATGGGAAGTTGAGGTCTTACTCGGAGAACATTATTTATGTGGTAAAAGCAGGTTAGTGATAGCCCAGTTTATAAAGTAATCTCTGAGGTGGATAAAAATAAGTCTAAAGTTCGTCATCACAACCTTGTCAACAAGCTTCCTGTTGAGCTGCCTGCAGCAGACAAACACAATAAGTTACTGGTTTAACTGTAAGGAGAAAGAGGGCAGGATCAACTCCAAGTGACAGGGTGTCAACTAAGCAGTGACTAGCTCTGAAGATGAAGAGAGTTTTTCATATCATGAGTGACTTGAGAAGCCGGAGCGCTGCTGCTCAACCAACGACTGACCTTCTGATGTTCCCTAAAAGAATCCAGCTCCTGAGGAGATAAACCAGTTAGTGAACCAGGGGTTACCCAGGAGAGAATGGAGACAGTTGTTGGGAAGAGGACAGATAGAGTATACAAGAGAAACAGATATAAGACAAACCTATCACTAGGACATGGAACCAGACATTGAAAATGAAGAGGAGAGACATGAAGGCGTGGAGGAGATTGAATTCACAGGAGTACCATCTGCAGATAATGAGAATGACCTGACTCACTCAGAAGATATGCTTACTGAATCAGATCCATCCCCTGCTCCTAATGAAACTTTTGGCAGCAAAGATGTTCCAGGAGAAGATGGTAACCAGCCAAATTATTGACCTATAATACAACTGGACAGCCTTCTACTTACACACATCCTATTGTGAGAAGTACAGATGTATTAATGTGACCTGGTTTGCCATTTTAATGTCTAACCAAACCCCTTCCTGTCATACCAGCCATTGTAGGGGGAGGAGGACATGGTAAGGTATCAGCCTCCAGCCATGAAGGACTGAAACTACAGGAGGCTAGTATAAGAACGATTAATCTCACAACGCACTGCAATAACCTACTTTCAGTTTCAACAGAAAAAGGAGGAGTTTCACCTCGTGAAAACCCAACATCAGTTTTACAAGAGCACTCTGTTGAAACACATGAGGGTGGTACTGGGGAGGTGAATATGAAGCCCCCCCCCATTTCTTTACTGGTGGAGGAAGGCCTGCTCCTTACCAGTGAGCTCTGGATCTATATAGTCCGGCCATAGAAACAGGCCTTGTACCTGGCTTATTCGTAATTCTGCTGAAGGATTCTGCTTTAAATATAAATTCCCAAAAGACACACTGTCTCAGGCTGCCATTCCTCTGAGGAAGAAGACACACAGCCCATGCTTAGCTCCTGTCCAGAGCTGAGAACTGAAACCCAACTGCACGAACGGTGGAAGTCTGTGCCAGTCAAACAGACGCTGAAACTGCCTGATACCCATACCTGACCAGAACTGAGGACGCCAACATTCTGAAGCAACATGCTAAATAAACCTGGTTTCTCAACATTTACAGTTCATACTGAACTGTGCCATCATGGTATAATTTTATAGGTTCTATTTTTATTTTAAAATTGTTATTGCTTTAGTAACTTAGTTTTCATCATTCTTTCATCTTTTTTTCAGTATTTTATTCAAGCATTACTAGCTTAGTGAGTTAGAATATTTAACTGTAAGACTGAATTCTTTTTGTTAATAAACTCTTGTATATTGAAGAGAAGTTGTTTGTGTTTATTGCATTCACATGTATAGTGTCTTGCTGTTAGGAAAACATCAGTGCTTATGCCTTCATCTATTGTTGTTTTAATACCTAAGCCTTATCAAGCAGTATTTATAGACAAAAACTGAGACTGACCCATTTAGCTATTATTTACATGATGTTCAGGTGTATAGAGGACTGAAACTGACATAATTAAAAATAAAAGCAGAAATACATATATTTTGTTTTTCCTTTTCATTAGACATGCGTTTGTCAAAATTTTTCTACATATTTTCATTTTCGTTTTCCTTACACATGCATTTTCATCAAGAAATGTATATATTTTGTTTCTCCTTTTCCTTATACAAGCATTTGTTCTTTTTACATTTCCTTGTCTCCTCTTTTTACTTTACTGTATGCATTTGTGCCTCATTATGCAAATGAGGAGGGCTGCGTTCTTGGTCCAGCTCCTCAACTATTGGTCAACTGAAAAACTTATTGCCTTCCAGCTCATCCAGTCTATTTGCAGCTTCCCTTAATAACGCAGACACAGACCACTCCCTCCATAACTATACTTCAGTTGCGAAACTGAAGTCAAAGGCGCAGGCATGCAAAATTGAACTGCACATGGATCCTGTTCCTTCCTATTTATTGACCAATATACATTTCTTGATGAAAACGCATGTGTAAGGAAAAGGAAAAACAAAATATATACATTTCTTGATGAAAACCGTATGTATAAGGAAAAGGAAAAAAAAAATTTCTTGACGAAAATGCATGTGTAAAGAAAAGGAAAAACAAACTATATATATTTCCGCTTTTATTTTTAATTATGTCAGTTTCAATTTTCCATGCAGGTAGTGCCCCAACTTGGTCATTTTGATCTAAAGCACTAGTTTTATTAGTAATTACCCCTCAGCAATTATTTGTATTTGATATTCACAGAAAAACCAGACCTATTGTTGCTCAACACTATTCTAATGTTAGAAGACAAACAATCTTATAGTTTGTTATAGATTTTGAATTTTGACTGTTGAGATCGAAAGGTCAAATGTCAGGAGACCTTTTTAACCCCAGTCGACTATTGGAGCATATGACATGTCTCTTCTGGATCGTAGATGTCTCCTAGGTGAGCAAAGTCAAGCTACACTAAGGTTAACAAGGTGTCTCCAGATAATGCTGGTGATATGAATGACAAAAGCTGACTGGAGTATTTGGAGTGAAGGAGGGAGAGCAGACACAGTTCCGGGAAGCAACAAGCAGACTTCATTGTACAACTCAATAGGAGTTATGTTCAGTTACTACTTATCCTCAGACACAGACTTGCAGCAAATAAGGCCATTCTGTACTAGGCTGCCAGAACACTTTGCACACAGACAGGGGGTGTCTGAAAAAAAAAAAAAAAAACCTTTGAATGGTCATTGTTTCAAGTACAGTCACCCTCACTACATGCAATTGTTGTATAAAGAGTTTCATCTATCTTGTTGGAATAAACAAAATAAAAAATTATCAAGTTCAATGTTCAACCAATTCATACCTTAAAAAAAATGTTATGAAATTAAACATAAAAAAAAAAAAAAAATCAATGTTAGAGCTAAACATTTTCAGAAACAGTTTGAAGAAAGATTGAGTAAATAAAACTCACGTATCTGACACCTTCTTGTAGTTTTGAGGACAATCAAAGGAAAGACACTTGAAACTGCCCTGTACGTTATAGCAGGTCTGTGAGAAGGAACAGTTGTGGGTTCCAGTCCGGCACTCATCAATGTCTGGAAACAGAACCAATGCATGTTAGAAAAAACCCCAGAAAACTGACAACTAAGGGTTCATATATAACTTTGTATTTGTAAGTAGCCCGTTTCATTGGAGAAAGGGACCTGATCTTATAGTTATATACATTTTTAAGAGCAAATTGTCATACTTTCCAAACTTAAGCTTCCAGAGCTCTTGTTTCTTTTAACCATTTACATTTCATAAAAAAAGAAAATAAATAAATAAATAATGTCCCTCTGACTTTATGAAAGATATTTCTACAGTGGTCCAGTTGTAAATATGAAACTTACAGATGGACGGATGGATTTTCCATAATTATTACAGGCATAGATTTCCTTTTTCCTTACTTGCAAAAATAATTAAATAAAATTGCAGACTTTAGATGATCAATATTATTGAATCATGACCTTTGAAGTCATTAGAGATGTGTTTTGTCGGTGTTCCAAGTATGAGAACTGAACAAGGGAAGGTAGAACTTAAGCCCCTTTTCCACTGGCTCTACTTTGGCAACTCTGCTCTACTGTTTGGCCTAGCTATGCTCTACTCAGAAGTTATCCCATTTCCATGGACCCTGCAAAACCTGGTTCAGGGGGAACACCTCCTGTTGCTGGGAGTTTTGAGCCACACTTCCCATACCTCCAGATGTCTTAAGCCATGTGTTGTTTCATAACATGTAACCAAAAGAGTTGTCAGTCATTTGTGCAGACAACAGAAGAAAGTAGAACTGGGCTGTTGCCAATTTTTTTAGCCTGATTGGGATTTTTCTGAGATTCCAAGAAGAGAAGTACAGTGTGAGAAATGCTACAGATGCAGTTAATGTGACCAGAAGGACAGCAGATTTCCGCAGGAGATTTGAGGAAAGCAGGTGGGTAAGCTAACGCTAATTTTTTTGTCTTCCAACCACCATGAAACTTGTAATTCAACCTGGAGAGACTCACACAAAGAGATAGAGACAATTAGAGAGTTTTATTGACTTAAAGTTCTTTAGCGCTCGGACCCCGGCAGAAGACGAGTATGCTAAGAATCGCCATGAGCTTGAATGAACAACATAGGGTGATGATTTAGGGTCGTCTTCCCCCCAGGGCCTGGACATGGTGGAGGAGTAGAGGTGGAGGAAAGGGAGCCCAAAGGAGCCTGAGAAAGCAAGGGTGGAGACAGGGTGGCGGTGGGACGAAGCTTAGCTGGCGAGCAAGTGGAAACATGGCTTGTGAGCCCTATATCCGGAATCTTGGCAGCAGCGGAGGCGTGGACCCGGTGATGGAAAATGCAGGTAAGCTGGAGAGAGTCTGCCATGTTGAATTCACGGCAAGCCTTCATTACAGTGCCAAAGAGGCACCAGTTTCAGTCATTGTGTTGTGAATAACTTGTTAGTGTTGGAATTGGCACAGCACATTTATTAATATATATTCCTATTGCTGTCTTTTCAGATGTTGGTAAACTGTCACTGCAGACCATTTCCTGCAGGCCTCTGAGTGGTGGGATGTCAGTGTCCACCTTAATGGACTCCCAGTGGGTGCTCACCTTCAGGATGTCCAGAGAGACCTTCACCTTTTTGCAGCAGGGATTACTTGTGCCGAATGCTCTGATGCCACATTGTTGATTTAAGAAAATGTGGCTGATGTTCTTATAACGAAGTGCAATAACAATCTATTTACTATTTGCTTGAAATTACTAAACATGTTTGATTATGATTCACCTTATGTTCAGGTTTTATCAAAAATGAATAAAGCTGTGTTCCTTCTAATCTGTGTAGTTCTAGTTTTGATCAAATCTCCCATGTTTTCACATATTTCAGATTCTCTAACAAATGATTGGGGGCTTCAACTTAAACTCATAATCTTCATAGAACAAGGATACCAAAACATAATCCAGTAATGGTTGAACGTTTTGGACACATTTTCTTACATTCAAGATTTTCCAAGAAGACAGCTAAACAGTGAGTGGACAGAATTATGTAGTACAAAGTAGAAATTAACAAACATGACTTGTATTTTGGGTTTCTATTAATAGCATCCCAGTCATTTCAAAATGTTTGGTGTACTGAGTAATGCATGTGTTCACTTTTAGATGCCTTCAGTGGAAATCCATAATGTGAAAGTGTTAAAATACTTTAAACTATCAAGTTACTGTGTCCTTTGTAATATAGAGAAAACCTAATAAAACAACAGACTAGTTAAAGTTCGAAGTTCCTCACATTTTAGGATGTTCTGTTTCAGTGCAGTAACTTGGCAGTATTATTAGGACCATGACACTAAACTACAACATATGTACAAAATTATAATGGAGTGGGAATAAGAAAAGAGATCGCTTTGTTTGACAGCACAACATCATTTATTTTTCCTCTGATATTTGTCTCAACTCTTCTCTGCGGAGCTCTGCCATCTGTCTGCTGGTGGCTACTTCTTCCTGAAGGAGATCCATCTAGGAGTTGTGGTGCTGGTCACAATGTAAACTGTTCTCCTCATCATCATTAGCCATCATGTCAGCCATGTCCCTCTTTCTTCTGTTACCTGGGAAGAATAATCAAATGAATGTTATAGCACATGTAGACCAAAAACAGAAATACTAATGGGACTGGTTATATACACACATATAGTTGTGTACGTCTGTCAATGATAAAAATCATTTGTGTTTGTGTGCATATGAAGTAATTTGTCTGTTATTTTAAGAAATTCTAAGTAATTGGAATAGTTATGTGTAAATTAAAAACAAAAACATGAATAATTACTTGACTTGTAAGTATTAGACCTACACAGACATGCAGTCATGGAAAAAAATATACCACCCTTGTTATCTTAAAAATTTCTTGTTCATTTTAATGTCTGGTACAGCTAATATAATGATAGTAAAAATAGCTCATAACAGTTTAATTAAAGAGCTTATATCAAGCCATTTTAGAAGAATAAAATGGAATAGAAAAGAAACGAAATATTATTCATTGTCCTACAGTGGGGAATTGCCGGTGCAACAGCAGCAAAGTGACTCCAAGCATGTCAATTCATCCAAATATATATATATATATATATATATATATATATATATATATATATATATATATATATATATATATATATATATATAAACGAATTAAGAAAAGCATGCTATATAATAAAAGCAAAGTTACAACATAAAAACACTGTAGGGTAATTTATAAATAACGTACTCCGATCATCAGGATTATACAAATGAGTAGGGTAACTTAAGACATTTATAACAATTTGGATGTGTTTTTGAGCATTAAAAAAAACAACACCCTCCATGTTTTCAATGAATTTATGGAGCCAACTGTAAAATATAGTTGGCCTATAAACCAGATAGATATACCAGGACACTGCTTACCTGAACGCTGCTGGATGGCAGCGGTGTTAATGTGCATCTGTGTCGGGGTGCTGGAGTAATTGGACTTTAGAATGGTACTCCAAGGCTTGCCATTCTCTCCATTAGGTCAACAAAAACTTCTCATTTCTCGTTGCTCCACTGAGCCGCCGCTAAATATTGGAGTCCAGTGCACAGAGCAGCCTGTACCTCATTGCAGCACTGCTGGTTTGTTGCTTGGAAGGACTCCATCACTTCCGGCTTCTTGTAGCGAGTTTGGAAAATGGCAGCAGTTGTTTTTTTCTCTTTGTTTCAACATTTGACCATGCCCACAGCCAATCAATGAACAGCAGCATGCTTACATCACATAAAGTACCTACTCTGCTTTACCAACCCTACTCCGGAGCAGGCACCAGAAAAGCAGGTACTGGGCTGGAAAAAAACAGTTGTGGAAATGCTCGCAAAGCGGGCCGGGTAGAGTAGAGCTGGATCAAGTAGAGCCCATGGAAAAAGGGAAATAGTTTCTGTGCTCCTCAGATCTGAAACCAGCTTCCTAAAACTCTGAGATGTGGTGAAAATAAATACAGAAACTATAGTGTGGGATAAAAATTGGTGTAATGGGGTATGTGCTCTTCGCTTTTTCTTCAAAATTGTCTTTGTAGAAACAAACATCTTACTGGTATGTCAAAATCCGGTAAGAAAACTTTGAGTCTGGTTTATTGGTGAAACGGCAGGAAAACCAATCTCCAATTTAACATCTTAGCAAAACTACAATGTATCAAACAAGTTCTTTAAAAGGTCAAATGAAGACTACTTTAGTTTTTCAAAAACCTTTATAAATTGATAGTACACGTTATATGCAGGATAAATATTCATAAAATTTCCAAAGTTTTTTGTAACTGGGGCCAAAACATGCTATTTTCTACACACTGGATAAAAATCAGAGTTTGAATTTCCCATCAGAGCTTTTGAAGGAGGTGAAGCATTCCATGATGTCATTGTGGACCAATAACACAACGCTCAGTGCTCAGTTATACAGCGACTGACCTGGATTACCGGGTAGGAGCAGCTTTTGTTTTTAAAGTGGGACTTAATTTTAGGGATTTGAAATAAGATATTAAGTAGCCTTAGGTGCAAAAATGGTACAGGGTCAGCTGCAAGCTTTGTAAATTTTCCAAAAGATCCACGACAGCGGAAGATTTGTGTGGATGGTGCTCTGCGGAGGAAAAACTGGAAACAAACAGAGCACAGCAAGCTCTGCTCAGACCATTCTGAAGAGTCTGCCTTTTTCGTGCCTCCCAGTCTATGCAGCCAAAGGTTTTGCACCACAACAATACAGTTTTGCACCTAAAAGGCAAAACTGTATTTCACTGTGCAAAATCACCATAGTGGGACATTCTGCAGCGGTGGATGACAGGACTTTTTTCAGCAACATCCTAAGCCAACAGCTGGTAACAGCAACAAAAGTTAAGCATTTTTCAACTTTCCTGTGTCATGTTCCAAGCCCGTGTGTGCATGTCTACATGTACAAGCTCAAAATTTGACATTTATGAATGTCTCCAGTCGCTTGGCTGGAGGAAGGCAAACGGCTGTTGCCTCTTAGCACTAGTTCCATAGGACATGAATGGAGAGGGAGCAATGTCGCCTCCCATTTGTCAAGCCATTCAGTTTTACAGACCCATACAATAATACAGCGATCTGTTTTAAGGTGGTCTATGATGACCATTACATAGGACAGCTATTAATCAGACAGTGGTCCATGTCTGCATAGAACTCCTTTCAACTAGCCAACATTACTAAACAGGGTTGATGCAGCTCGATGTGAGCTCACTACCACCTGCTGCTTCATTCTCCCAACTGCACCACCAACAATAACACGACAGTGAGAGATTTACAGGTCACAGAGCAACTGAACCGCTGCAGAAATGACACGATCAAGTAACAGTAATGTCGGTATAATTTTATTGTAAAATCATGAAGCTGTTGCATTCCAAATGCAAATAAATTGTGATGGATGAGCTTGTAGCTACCTACCATGTTGCATTTCCTGTCCTCTCAGCATTCCAGTCAGGGTCGCTTTCCTTATAATTTTCTTCTTCAGAGCTTTCTGTCAGCACAACAGATTCTCCAGTCTTTATGACACATTCAAATTGGTACGGCTGGATGTTTTTTATATTTGGTTTTGTAGTGAAATATGATTCAGAGTCAGAGAAAGACATGGTAGCAGCTGGATAGTTAGTCCACAGTGACATTAAATAGCAACACCCTTAGAAACAAGAATTCTGATTTTCAGCTCTGCTTCGTAGCTCTGTTTAACAGGTGGAAAGTCGTGGTTTTTAATAGTTTTCATTACAGTTGAGAATAATTTTGATCAGATTCATTAAAGACATTGTATGAATACAAAATTTGCTAAATACACATTTTTAAAGTTTTTTTTTCCTTCATCTGACCTTTAAATCATATTTGTATTTCTGCTGACACTTCTTTCTGTGTTTACAAAGAAGAACAGTTAAGGTATGTTACTGAGTTCTCCTCTTTCTCAAAACAAAAACACTGGTGCAGCTATAAAATTGGGATGTTTCATGCAGTATCAGTCACATCAGGCCCACAGACATGAGACTACAGTGAGACTAACCTTTACAGGTGCGTCCGTTGACTGCTGTAGCATACCCATGAGAAGGACAGGCACATCGGTAGCTGCCTACAACATTAATGCACTGGAAGGCACAGAGGTTCGCAATGCTCTGGGAACACTCGTCAATATCTGCAGAAAACACACAAGTTGGTCTTTGTTAAAATAGTTTCAGGCTCCACAAATAGACCAAGAGCAGCCTGAAAAATATTTATGATGTGGAGTATTTGTACTTGTTCCAAACTATGTTCAGTTTTTACATTGCTATTCATAAATAAATCAGATTTTGCACATACGTATAAATAGAAATGGTCTAGGATATTTTCACACCAACTCCAGTGATTTATTTATCATTAGTGGACACAGTTAAAGAACATTGAATACAAAGGAAGGGGAACAGGAAACTATGTTTTGATGTAATTCCGGCTTATTCCTCTTTTCGAGATTCATTCCACCACTGTCCCTTGCTCCAGATTTCCTGTTGGTCTTTAGTATAAAGTATTGTCAGTCTGTTGGTGCAGTATTTCAAAATAAAATTGGACCCTTTTAAGCAGCTAATACACAATATATTGTTGTGGGTTCCTTTTATGTAAATGTACTCAATACTGTATACTACTCAAAGCCAAAGAAAAGAAAAAGGGATCAGGAACCCCCCACCACGTAGGCCTATCAAAGGCAGGTATTGCTTTTGGGTGACATGAGCTGGGTGGCAGCTGAGGGTGGGGCATCTCATAATCTGGCTTTTTAGACAAAGATTGTCACCTAACTGGCAAAAATTAATCTACAGCTGGTGTATGAGGATGAGCAGTACCAACTAGCTATAGCTGCACTCGCTTCTACAAACAGCATGGTGGGAACATTACCTTCACAGGCGTGTCGGTCCTCTTTCAGGTAATATCCTTCACGACAGTAGCACTGATAGGAGCCGTATATGTTGACACACTCCTGGCTGCAGGGGTTGTTGTCACACTCATTAACATCTGTGCACACAAGGAGGCACAGTTAGGATCTTACTCTCATAATCCTGGAACACAGTGAAGTTTATTTACATTTCTCTACTTGTCAAGACGCCTGATGGACTAGAATCCAAAATGCACCAGCGCTGCTTTAATATTCTTCAGCATTCATTTCAATTTGAAGTAGGAAGTCATCAGTGTTATTGGAAATAATCCAAAAGAATTTATTTCCATGGGGGCACTGGGGGGCTTGGCTGGTACAGCACATGCACCATGTGCAGAGGCTAAAATCTCTTTGATTGTTCTGGGTTTGATTCATTTGCTGGATGTCTTCCCCTGTCTCTCCAGCCTATTTCCAGTAAGTTTACTGTTCAATAGAGGCCACCAGTGCCAAATATATATATGTTTAAGTGTTTCCATGGTAACACAGGCATGATGATAGTCCACAATTAACAACACCAAGTACAAAATTCTTTCAGAGTTTGTCATGTGTTCATGTAGGAAGCTTTTAATAGAAACCCAGTAAACACCAGTGAACCAAAACATCCAGTTTGCTTCATCTCCTTCAGAAACAGCTGTAACAACCTGAATTCTGCCCTCTGTGAAGCACAGCCGTGTAAACAGCATACTGATGACTGACAGAGCCACAACCAGGAACTCATGATATAAGGACTTGTCCGATATGCCTACATTCGTTTGATGATTTCCAAATTAAATCTGGATGAAATGTAAAAGACTTAGAGAGGACTTCATCAACACACATCAATACAGAGCATTTGACTTTTCATACAACCAAGTTAAGGGTTACTTCTACGACTTATATGCAGTCATACCCATTCAGATTCATTCTCAATACATGATCTGGAAAAAAATAATGCCTGGAAAAATGTCCTACCCTCACAGCTGTTTCCATCCGTTGCAAGGGAGAAGCCAGTTGTGCAAGAGCAGCGATAGGAGCCTGGGGTGTTTTCACAGGTCTGGGCACACAGCCTCCCAGGATACCGCCAGCATTCATTGACATCTGTTGTTACATGAGCAGGAGTTATTAGACTGCAGATACAATCTAAAGCTGTTCACATCAGATTGAATTCTACTCCTGGAAATATTTTTAATCTTGTCTTTCACAATTTCAATCTCAGCAGGGGTCATCACAGGTCCTCTGGAGTGTAATATGGGGTGTCAATGAATAGGGCTTACTTCTTATGGATGAATTAACCTCATGATTTAGAAAACAACAAGTTTCTTTTTAACATGTTGGAAGACATGCGACAGACTGTCAGGAGTGACACTACGATTTGTAGAAAAGAAGGAAAAGGATACAGAGTTTCAAAATTCAAATAAAAATCTGAACTGTGTGGTTTGTATTTGTATAGGTTTATCAGTCATATACTCCATGAATCAGTGATTTCTGAGGTTAGCAAGAAGAAAGCTGTGGTGTATGAATGGATCTATTTCTTTAGGATTAATATCTCCTTTAAGTATTGGTGTTCAAACTTGTGCATTGTTCCTTTAACAGAAACAATCAAAAACAAATCTATTGGTTTTTCAACATGAACTACCTAAGAAATGCCCTATTGTTATCTCGACATTATTATATATTGTTATGATAATAAGAACTGCCATGCTGAAAAAAATAAAGGGAACACCTAAACCAAACAATGTAACTCCAAATCAGTCACACCTTTGTGGAATCAATGTCAAAAGTGAGGTCGGAACACTTATTGTGAATCAATCTCACCTGCTGTTGTGCAAATGGAACATACAACAGGTGCAAATGAGAGGCAATTAGCAAGACAACCCCTAAAAAAAGAATGATTCTGGAGGTGGTGACCACAGATTATTTCTCTGTTCTCGTCCTTTCTGGTTGAACTTTTAGTCACTTTTTCATTTTGTCAGTGCTGTCACGCATAGAGGCATCATGATGCATTTTTTACAGCCCACTGAAGTTGCTCAAGTAGTGCAGCTAATCTAAGATGGAACATCAATGCAAGCGGTGGCAAGAAGATTTGCTGTGTCTCTCAGCACAGTGTCCATGGAATAGGTACCAGGAGATAGGCCAGTACACCAGGAGACATGGAGGGGGCAGTAGGAGGGCTACAACCCAGTAGCAGGACCACTACCTCGTCCTTTGTGAAAGGAGGAACAGCAGGTCCACTGCCAGGGTCATACAAAATTACCTCCAGCAAGCCACTAATGTGCATGTTTCTATTCAAACTGTCAGAAACAGACTCCATGAGGGTGGTATGAGGGCCCGATGTCCACATATAGGGCCTGTGCTTACAGCCCAACACCATGCAGGATGATTAGCGTTTGCTAGGTAACACCAAAACTGGCAGATTCGCCATTGGCGTCCTGTGCTCTTCATGGATGAAAGCAGGTTCACACTGAGCACATGTGACAGACGTGACAATCTGGAAACACCATGGAGAATGTTATACTGCTTGCAACATCCTCCAGCATGACCCATTTGGTGGTGGGTCAGTCATGGTGTGGGGAGACATTTCTTTGGTTGGCCGTACAGCCCTCCATGTGCTAGCCAGAGGTGCACTGACTGCCATAAGGTACCGGGATGAGACCCTCAGACCCATTGTGAGACCAAATGCTGGTACAGTGGGCCCTGGGTTCCTTCTTATGCATGACAATGCTAGGCCTCATGTTGCTGAAGTGTGTCAGCAGTTCCTGCATGATGAGGGCATTGATGTTATGGACTGGCCTGCCCGTTCCCTACACCTGAATCCAATTGAGCACAACTGGGACATCATGTTTCGGTCAAGTCACCAACGCCATGTTGCACCACAGACTGTTCAGGGGCTAACTGATGCTCTAATCCAGGTCTGGGAAGAGATCCCTCAGGACATCCGTCGTCTCATCAGGAGCATGCCCAGGCGTTGTTGGGAGGTTATACAGGCATGTGGAGGCCACACACACTACTGAGCCTCATTTAGACTTGCCTTGATGAATATTCACTGAGGTTGAATCAGCCTGTCATGTGGTTTTCCACTTTCATATTAAGTATGAATCCAAATCCAGATCTCCATGGTGTAATAATTTTGATTTAATGACACATCACATACACACACATGTACCACACATGTAATTAACCACACATGACAAATTTAACAGCGTGCAGGAAATACTCGCCAACCCTTTGCAACAAAACAGGAAGTGACAATAACTCCTGTCTGGAAGGTTGGATTTCATTGAAACCTTTAAGACTTTTCACTGAACTTGCAATGAACTGTATCGAAGGTGATTTGGGAGATTCGCCAAATGCTCCTCCTAGTGGACAGGTGCAGGAACAATGTGAGAGCATGGACGACGGCAACGAGGTGGAGCTCTCCCGGTCGCTGCAAGGCCAAGCACTGCTGAGCTGCGAGGGCCGCAAATGCTTCTTGCAGCTTTAATTAGGCCTGAGCAACTAAGCACTGCAAAGGCCTGTTGTAACTTTTCTTCCACGCCCAAAATTGCAAATTTGGGGGCCTAAACATATTCAAAAACTCAAACTTCACCCTAAATCGTCCCCCACGAGAAATTAAAAGTTTTTAATGGAATCAAAAGTGGGCGTGGCCAAACTGCTGTACAGCACCCCCTAATGTGATATAAGCCAAACCGTACATCATAGAACTCTGAAACTCAGTATGTTGGTAGATCGCCACATATCAAGAAAAAAAGCCTCTTGGAGTTATGTCCTAAAATGTACAAGGAGGCGGCCAATTTTGGTCAAAGGCCAAATTTTCACCATTTTTCAGATTTACACACCTTGAACTGTAACAAACTCCTTCTAGGGATTTTAAACTACCAGCTCGATCTTTGGTTGAACTTGGTGTACTCACCAACACAAACGAAATGCTATAACTTTGACATAAAAAGGTCAATTTTTTCCAGACTTGGTTTGAGTCATCCATGCTGAATGCCCGACATTCCTATGTGGTCATATTCTGATGTCATCTGGGCCCGCCTCCTCAGAACAGGAAATCACTTTTTTTCTTGGAAAGCTCCATCTCTTACCCCCTGACCTAATCAACATGATGTGTCAGAAGACAGATAACAAGCTCTTCTCACTTGAAAGCACCAAGAGTTTTCGGTGGAGGTGGAGGTCGTGGCCGTGGTGACGTGATAAATTCAGACATTATGCTGTTGCTATAAGTTTGACTCTAAATTCCACATATTCTTCACTAAACTCATGATGATCAATCCTAATCCACCCCCAAACAGGAATGCAGTCCAGTATTTTGTGGGCGTGGCCTAATCCCTCCACAGCGCTCCCTATAAATGTTTAAAAAAAAATCAGCCCCAAACCATGCATTGACCAATAACCATGAAATTCGGTACACGTGTCTCGTGTCCTGACCTACGAAAAAGTCTCCCAGGGCTCTGATCCAAACCCCACAGGAAGTCGGCCATTTTGCATCAAAGTCACCATTTTGTCTCTTTAATACATGTTGTATTTGAGCGAACTCCTCCAACAGCTTTTGAACGGTGACTTCACAGTCACTGTAGAGTCTTGAAGCATCGAAGGGCAAAAGTTATCAAAAACTTTTTGCAACATCAAAGCATGTGGGCGTGGTCAAGCCTCTAAGTCTGACCATTCCCCATAAAACATCAAGGTGAAATAACTTCCAAATACAAGGTCATGGCTTAAAGAAACGTTATGTGTGTCAAAACAGACCAACACTGATCACATTCTTATCATTTGGTGAGATCATTTTAGCCTTTAGCCCCGTCCCCTGTGAACAGAAAATGAGCTGTTTTGCTGCTGGTTGTCTTGCTTTAATTCTTTGATTCATACAGAATTAAACTGATACAAACCGTATCCACTAACTCTTGATAACCAGACATAAGTTAAACAGCATAAAGGAAATCCTCGCCAATCCTTCGCCACAAAACAGTAAGTGACAATAACTGCTGTCTGGAAGGTTGGATTTGGGTGAAACTTTTAAGACTTGTCACTGGACTAGCACTGAACTAGACCGAAAGTTATTCGTGAGATTCGCCAAGTGCTCCACCTAGTGGACGAGTGCAGGAACAGAGCGAGAGCAGTGACAATGGCAACAGTGTGGCGGTGTCGGAGCTCTATATTCAATAAGTCACCAAACATTACCCAAAATGGCCCCCATCGAGAAATTAAACGATTTTAATGGAACTGAAAGTGGGCGGGGCTAAACTACTCTACAGCGACCCCAGACGTAAGATAGGATAAACCATACATCATAGGGATGTGAAACTTGGTACATAGGTAGAACATCCCAAATCAAGAAAAAAGGTCTCTTGGGGCTATGTCCTAAAATGTTCACGTAGGCAGCCATTTTGGTTCCAAGGGCAAATTTGGACGTTTACTCTCCTTGAACTTCAACGAACTCCTCCTAGGGATTTTGAGCTACAGGCTTCACATTCGTTCAGTATGCAGATAAGAGATGGGGCAGTAAAAGTTCAAAATCTTAATTTTTAGACTGTGTTTAAGGGGCGTGGTCAAGCGGCAAATTAGACTCGCCAAAGCAAACAAAATACTATAACTTTCACATACAAAGGCCAAGTTGCACCAAACATGGTCTGAGTCATCTCCGGTGATCTTATGTGGTCATATGCTTACATCATCTAAGCCCCGCTCCTTCAGAACAGGAAGTCACTTTTTTACTTGGAAAGCTCTATCTCTTACCCCCTTGACCTAATTAAGATGCTCTTGTGTCAGAAGACAGATAACAAATTGGTCTCACCTGCTTTAAAGCACAAAGAGTTTTTGGAGGAGGGTGTGGCTGTGGTGAAGTCAGACATCACGCCGTTGCCATACGTTTGGCTCCAAATTCCACATATTTCACCCGATCTGCACCAAACTCATCATGCTCGATCCTAATCCACCCCCTAACAGGAATGCAGTCCCTCCACAGCGCCCCCTTGTAATCTTAAAAAAAAAAAAATAAAAAAAAAAAAAAATATCAACCCCACACCATGCTTTGACCGACAATCATGAAATTCGCCACACGTGTGTATCATGTGCAGACCTACATAAAAGTCTCTTGGAGCCATGGTCCAAGCCCACCATGAAGTCGGATATTTTGGATCAAAGCAGCCAATTTGTCTCTTTTACACATGTTGTCTCTGAGCGTACTCCTACAGATTTTAAAATGGAGACTTCTCAGTCACTCTGCAGACTCTTGAAGCATTGAAGGGCAAAAGTTATCAAAAACTTTTTTCTATATCAAAGCATGTGGGTGTGGTCAAGCCTCAAACTCTGACCATTTGCCATAAAACATCGAGGTGGAATAACTTCCATCTTACAAGGTTGTGGCCTAATGAAACTTTCTGTGTGTCATAACAGATCAGCTGTAATTACATTCTCATCCTCATTTGTTGACATCAGTAAGCCCCGCCCCCTTTGAACAGGAAGTGAGCTGTTTTGCTGCTGGTTGACTTGCTTTTACTCTATTCATACAGAATCAAACTGATAGAAACAGTATCCACTAACTCTTGATGACCACGCATGACAAGTTAAACAGCCTACAGGAAATCATCGCCAATCCTTCACTACAAAACTGGAAGTGACAGTAAGTCCTGTCTGGAAGGTTGGATTGCGGCAAAACCTTTAAGACTTGTTGCTGGACTCGTACTGAACTGTACCAAAGGGGATTTGGGAGATTCATCAAATGATCCGCCTTGTGGACGGTGCAGGAATGGCGCGAGAGTGTTGATGATGGCGAGGGGTTGGGTGTTCCAGAGCTCCCGTGGTTGCAAGGTCAGAGCAGCACTGAGCTGCGAGGGCCACCCAATGCTGCTTGCAGCTTTAATTATTATTATTTTTCTTCCGTCAAATGAATTGGCTTTTTGGAGGCTTAAATATATATGAAAACTCACCAAACTTGGCAGATGCATTAGGGCTGTGTAACATGTATGTATTTTAAAGTTGTTTAAAAAAATCGCAACATAAACTGCTCAACAGCACCCTCAAAACCCTCCACATTGACCTTACTTGATCGTAAAGGCATAAAATTTGGTACACTTGTAGAACTCCACAACACCTACAGAAAACTCTCAGGCACCCATGCGCTACACCAAACAGGAAGTCAGACATCTTGGATTGAAGGTCTGATTTTCACCTCATTTTGGCCATTTACAGCCTCCACATTTGATCATACTTCTCCTAGGGATTTTGATTGGTTTCAACCTTGGTCAGTTTTTTTCATAAGGCATGTGGGAATAAAAGTTATCAAAATGGTGTTTTTGAGCATGCTGAAGGGGCTTGGTCAAACCTCAAAGTTTGACATCTCGCAGTGAAACACGAAAATATTATATCTCATACACAATTAATCACCAGACACCAAACCTCCTGGGATTAATCCACCTCTGGTCCACAACAATACTCAATGGTCGATTCATTACATCACTTAAGCCACGCCCCCTGAAAACAGGAAGTGCAATGTTTTACTTCGAAAGGTACATGTCTGACTCCCTTGACTCAATCAGGATGATCTTGAGTAAGATGACAGACAACAAGTTGGTCTCACTTGTGTTAAAGCACCAAGACTTTTCGCTGGAGGACGTGGCGTGGCGCTGTGGCAAAGTCTGACGTCCTGCCGTCCCCATACGTTTGGCTCTAAATTTTACATTTTTCAGCCGATCTGCACCACACTGGCTAAAATCAATCCTAATCCGCCCGTCAACAGGAATGCACCCCAAGATTTGGTGGGCGTGGCCTATTTACTCCACATCTTACCCCCAGAATTTTTTTAAAAATCAGCCCTAAGCCATGCTTTGACTGACAATTTGGCACACGTTTATCTTGTCTGGACCTACAAAAAAGTGTCTTGGAGCTATGGTCCAAACTCCACAGGAAGTCAGTCATTTTGGATCAAAGTTGCCATTTTGCCTTTTTTTTTTTTTTTAACACACGTATCTGAGCGAACTCCTCCTACAGCTTTTGACATACAGAGTTCAGAATAACCTAGCAGAGTCTTGAGGCATTGAAGATCAAATGTTATCAAAAGCTTTTTTCTGCATCAAAGCATGTGGGCCTGCCCAAGCCTCAAAATCTGACCATTCGCCATCAAACATCAAGGTGGAATAACTTCCACATACAATGTCACAGCTTAATGAAACTTTGTGTGTGTCATATCAGACCAGCACTAATCATATTCACATGGTAATTTGGTGACATCACCTTAGTTCTGCCTCCTTTAAACAGGAAGTTTTGCTGCTGATTGTTTTCTTTTTCTATATTCATTTATATAGTTTTAAACCTGTGTCTGATGACAGATCAACATGATACAAAATCCTTCTCTCATCAGTGGCTGGTGGCTGAAGTGAATGGCGAATTCCAATCCCTCGCCATTTGCATATGGTTGTCTCAAAATCACACATGCATCATCCGATTTGCACCAAACTGGATATGAATTACCTTTGTTAACATTTAAAGAGGCCAATAGGATTATAATGGAATTTGCATCCAGTGCGACCCCTAGAATTTTTCAACAGGTATATCTCCCTGATACATCATCCAATCTGCACCAGATAATTTGTGCATCATCAGGGATAACTGCTTGACACATTGGTGTGGTACATTAATGACATCACTAAAGCCCCGCCCATTCAGAGAGGAAAGTGAGGGTTATTTGGTTACTCCACCAACTTTTCCCAGTGTGTCATATAAGATTGAAACTGTATCCAAAAAACCTCGATAACCACACATGACATGTTCAAAACCCTACAGGAAGTACTCCCCAATCCCTCGCCATCAAACAGGAAGGGACTAAAAGTCCTTTCTGGAAGGTCGGATATCGACCTAACTTTAAACACTTTCTCCTGGAGTCATACTGAACCAGACTGAAGGCGACTTGGAAGATTCACTAAATGCAATGTCTTGTGGAGTGGTGAAGGAGTACTGTCGTAATACTGATGACAAAAACGGGGTGGCAGTGCCAGAGCTCCAGCGGTCACTGAGTTGTGAGAGCTGCCCAGTGCTGCTTGCAGCTTTAAGTAGGCCTGAGCAGCTAAGCACTGCGAAGGTCTGTTGTGATTGAAGGATTTCTTATTTTTCTTGTGCTCCCAAAAATGCAAAATGCGGGGGTCTAAAGATATTCAAAAACTCACCAAACTTTCCCCAAAATTGTCCCCCCGCAAGAAATGAAAGGTTTTTAATGAAATCGAAAGTGGGCGTGGCCAAACTGCTGTACAGTGCCCCATAACGTGAGATAGGACAAATCGTAGACATCTGAAACTCAGTATGTAGGTAGAACACCCCAAATCACGAAAAAAAGTCACCTGGAGGTACGTCCTAAAATGTACACAGAGGCAGCCATTTTGGGTGAAAAGGCAAATTTGGACGTTTACAAACCTCAAACTTTAATGAATTCGAGCATGTTAAGGGGGCGTGGCCACGCAGCAAATTAGGTGTACTCGCCAAAGCAAATGAAACGCTATAAATTTAATATACAAAGGCCGAGCTGCACTAAATTTGGTATGAGTCATCCAGGTTGGATGCTTGACAAACCTATTTGGTTATATTCTGACGTCATCTAAGCCCCGCCCCCTCAGAACAGGAAGTCCCTTTGTTTTTCTTGGAAAGCTCCATCTCTGACCCCCTGGACCTCATCAGAATGACTTTGTTACAGAGAACGGATAACAAATTAGTCTGACTTGCTTTAAAGCACCAACAGTTTTCGGTGGAGAGCATGACCGTGATGGTGTGGTGAAGTCAGACATCACGCCATTGCCATATGTTTGGGTCTAAATTTTACATATTTCAGCCGATCGGCACTAACCTCACTATGATCGATCCTAGTCCATCCCCCAACAGGAATGCAGTCCAATATTTTGTGGGCGTAGCCTAATCCCTACACAGCACCCCCTAGAAATCTTTAAAAAAAATCCACCCCAAGCCATGCTTTGACTGACAATCATGAATGTTGGTACACGTGTGATCTGTCAGGACCTACGAAAAAGTCTCTTGGAGCCCTTTCTGTATGTCATAACAGACCAGCACTAATCACATTCTCATCATCATTTGGTGACATACCTTAAGTTCTGCCCCCTTTGAACAGGAAGTGAGCATTGACGACGATGTTGTGGCAGCAGTGCCAGCTCTCCCACAGTTGCAAAGCCAGAGCAGCACGGAGCTGCGAGGGCCGCCCAATGCTGCTTGCAGCTTTAATTTTGTGTTGTATTTTCTCAACTCTACCTTAAAAAAGATTTTGTTTTGATTTTCTCTCAAATGATAATTTTTTGCACATTAGGAAAAAACGCACACAAATGAATTTGGTTGTTCTCTTGTTCTATTGTTTCTGTTTATCTTGTTCATATTTTATGATACATAAATTATGTTCAAATTCTTTATACGGTTTTAACAATATAATTCAAAGGAATCACCACAAAAACACCTTCATGTCAGAAGGTTGATATATCAAACACAAATAATAAAAATTATTGATGTCAGTTTCGGCAATATTGGCCCTGTATTTATCTGGAATCGGATCGATACCAAAATATGCAGTATCGCACACCTCTGCTCCTTACAGTCCAACCTAGCATAAAGGTCATCATACATCCTTTGTATACCCTGTGCCACCTCTGCCTTCATCATACGCGGCATCTCCCTGTACTCCTGTCCACTCCCCTTAGTCCTCTCAATATCCCACTTCTTCTGATATAACTTCCTGTATACTCCAGGACTTTTTGTTCCACCACCAAGTCTCCTTATGTACTTTACTTCCTCCAGATGACACATCAAGTACCCTCCTATCTGTCCCCCTAATCACATTAGCTGTAGATAGTCAGTCATCTGGGAGCACCTCCTGGTCACCAATAGCCTGTCTAAACTCCTCGCTGAAAACCCCACGACACTTCTTTTTTCAATTTCCACACAACAAAAACCTAAAATTTAAATCTCTAAAAAGTAATCTTTACAAATAACTTTTCAGCAAGATAGAGGAGCTTGTTTTAAATAAATTAACTTCTCAATATTGATATAAAAAGTACTAGCTCTACTTGCAGATCTTTCCACTTATGGGAAAAATGTCTTGTTATAAGTGAAAAAAATCCGCCACTGGATCTAGTGCATTTTTGTCTTTGCCTCCTAAACTTCAGAGGCGAAAGTTAAAACTTCACTTGCCTCAATTATGTCTAAACAGAGCTTGTCAATCAATGGCATCCCCTTCCCTGCTAGGTCTGGTGGGAAAGTGTTTAAAATGTAGCTCTTACATTAAATTAGAAAAAAAAAAAAAAAATCATTCAAATGTATCTCATAGATTTAGTCATTGCATTTGCTATAAGAGTCCCTGATGACTTCTATTTGACTCATCTTTTTTATTGCAAATACAATAGACAAGTTACCTCTGACTATTAAACATTTCATTTAAATACATAAGTAAGACCAAATAAGCTGGGTAACATTACAATTCATTTGCTACTAAAAATACCTTCAATAAAGTTCTGTTCAGTAAAAGTGGGGCAAGTAGATCAAGTGGTATTTTCTATTTCTGTATGTGCAAAAATTATGATGTGATGATCAGAGTATTTTAATACTCTTCCCAGATTCACCTGCATCATCCAATCGCCGTGTGATGCACCTCAGCTGAAGCCCACCAGCTTCAGACCACACCTCGTCATAGCCATTCATTGCGAAAGTCTCTGCTTATAAGGCTCTCCATCCATGGCTCCATCTGCTCCCCTGTTGAGCTACAACCAAGCTGGTGCACAACTTCATGTAACCAGACTTTGATCCTTACGAATCACAGTCCTCCCAGTCCTCATCCTGCTCATAGTAGCGCCTTCATCACAGCACACATGGATCCTTCTTCTTCTCTGCTGCTGCTTAGATCCACAGGAGTCCCTCTCAGCTCTCACCACCATCAGTTTGCTCACGTTGGTGCCTTTCTGCCTCAGGCATATCTCGTTGTTCCCTCTCTTGTCAGCCTGCTTCTCAACCCTTCTCATCAGCATTCACTCCCACCAACACCTGCTCCGGGTTGTTTCTTGGTAAGACGTACTCACAACTCATTCATCCTTCATCTCTGCGATGCAGAAAATATTTCATATTTTATTAAGATTTGAGTTGATTAAGAACTCCTCAAATCCAGAGCCAGCTCTCTTTTTATAATTTTCATCACATTCTGCCCCAACGGGTCCTTTGAGGACATTCAAGATATCGATGTGGCCCAAAATAAATTGAGTTTGACACCCCATTTCACTCATATCACTGGGCAAATGGCATGGTTCTCTAGGCCATCATCTCCATTTCTTGCCAGTTCATCCTTCCTTCTCAGTAGAACTCATTAGGACCCAATAGAATTTCAGGTTTCATTTGAAGTGTGCTCACCTTTGGGAGCAGATGTGAACCCATTTCATTCAACATGCTGTTCAAAGCCCTCTGCTAGATTCTCCTGAACATAACTAAACTTTGTTTCATCTGCTTGATGATTTTCAGCTTATCGAGTAGGGCTGGGCATAAATCAGTAACAATGTATATCACAATAGTCACATGTTCAGTGTCAGTAGAAAAGACGTCTGATAGAATGTTCAATAATTTTACTGAACTCCAATCCAGAACCGCACAGCATCTGGGGGATGTAGGTAGAAGAAAGGCTTTATCCGCTCAGCCTCTTTCGGCCAGCTAAGCCAGGTGGGTGGCATCAACTAACATAATCAATCATTGATAAGCTAGCAACAACCTGTTGAGTAACTTGTGCAGCAGCAGTTTCAGGTTTGCAAATGTGCCTCATAACTGCATAAAAATTAAAACGGTGTGGAGTCAAAGGAGAAAATGAGTACAACAGCTTGAGAGAAAATTGTATATTGATCAGAAAAGGTCAGGTCAGCAGTTCGGCAGTATTTCAGAAGATATTTAAAACAAAAACTAATCAACAATTATTGATATTGATTCATATGAAAGACTTATATGGTGATTCAGTCATATTGCCCAGTCCTATTATCGAACCAACCAATCGGAGACCCTGGACTTTATGTCAGACTCCGAATCCATAGTCTGTTTGCTATCGGCTGACAAACTGTCCCACATACATGATATTTCTCAGTCACACGTGCAATCTTTAGTCTTTTCTAAATGCTTGCTCTCACCTCTGCTGGGCCATCTTAGTTTCACCAGTGCATTATCCCCTAAAGCTGTTCTTTGATCTCCAGCCTGCTCAGTCTGGCAAATTGTGTTCCTTCTCTGCTAGTTCAGGTCACCTTGGATAAAGGCTGCCATTCCGACTTTTCACTTGGTCCAATCTGCTCAGGGTTTTGAGTGGAATCTCTTCCTTTCAATTATGTGGTGCACGCCACTATTTGTTTCAGTGTTCTCGGATGTTGCTTCGTCCGGAGATTCTGGGGGGGGGGGGTTAGGGCAGATGGTCTGCTGATAAATGTCCCCCTTAATTCCTACAGTCAGAGCCTCCACATTTTTTCTTTGAGATCATTGTTATCACCGTAGCTAGCTGCCACTGGGGCCTCCTTTTCAAACTACAGTGCATTTCTGCCCTACATGATAATGCCACCAAAGCTATTAATAAAGTCCTCTCCTCTTCCAAGTCCATTATGCCTTTCCTACATCACAGCACCTGGCAGTCAGTCACTAACAACTTCCTCATCTGTCGTTCTAACGTCCTCGCTGATGCTCTGTCCCAATGACTTCAATCCATCTCTCAACCACTCAGAAGGAAAAGGCACATGCACCACCTCTGTTGCCTGTTTAGTCGACCCGTTCAGCCCTTTCTATGCTATGCTCGAATCTGCTCTTAAATTCCACAAGTTCGGCTTCCCCCTGAAACCTCTGTTTCTCAGTCCTGAAGGCTCCCCATGCCCACTGTCTTAATAAAAATAAAAAAATAAAATAAAATAATCACTTTAGAAATTTTTAGGTTCATGCAACAGTTCCTCTAGGCACTTCTCAGGTCACTCATTCAGGATGAGGACAGCCACATCTGCCGTCATTCAGGAAACTCCTCAGTTTCCCTTCAGCAGTTTGGCCACTGGTCTTCCCAGCATTTTCAACATACTCATGGCTTTCTCCGCTCTTAGGTAAGCACATTCAGCAAATGACTGGTGGTGGTTGGTTGTTTACATCTCTAACTTTTTCTTCTCTTTAGGAAAACCGATCCACGTCAATACCGTCTCTACGCCTTGGCAGGCACTTATCGTCATCTATTCACCTAATCATTCTCATCTCTACACCTTGGCAGGCACTCATTCTCACCATCCCTAAGCAATTAAGTTACTCATCATTTCCCTCTCTACGCCTTGGCAGGCACACATCGTCATCATCCATTCCCCTAATCAGTCTGTGATCTCTGCGCCTTAGCAGGCACTCATTGTCACCATCCTTGAGCCATTAAGTCACTCATCATCATCTCCCTCTCAACACCTTTGCAGGCAATGACCCATCACCTTTGCCCTCTCTCATCATTTTCACTCTTTGCCCTCATTATTTTCACTTGTTACCCCCTTTACATCCTACCCTGTAAACCCCTAATGAGCTCTTCAGCATTCCTTGCTAACATTTGTCAGCTAGCTCGGCCTCGGCCTTGACACCGGCACCCTCTTTTGGGGGGATGACATCCCTAATCCTAAGATGCCCATCCATGCTCATTGCAATTCACAGGATATCCATCTTCTGCTGGGGTCTGAGCATAAAAAACTTTCATTCATTCATGTCAATAAAACTTTCTAATTGCTGTCATGTCTTTGTGTGAGTCTCTCCAGGTTGAATTATCAATTCTAAGAATTTTGTAAAATGCACTTAAAAAGTGTCCTTGTTTTGAATTGATTTTGTTTTCTGGGGTTGACATTATTAAATATCTGCGTCAGATAGCATATGGCTATTGATTAGCTATAGATACACGTAAACAATATTCAAGCTGTATCTGCAATAAGGTTCACACTATTAAGGCAGGTGGCAGTTACATGTGCTGCACAAGGTGCCATTTTTTCCAGTTGAGCACCTGCCCCCAAAATGTCTGTGCATACCACTGTTGAACAGCTTAAGCTCTATGATCCATCATGGCCCATCAGACAAGTGATGCATTTGAGCACCAAGTTGCATTTGCTTTGAGGTCTCGAACAAGTGCAGAGTGCAACTTAGACAGTTTGACAGGGAGGATTCAAAACTGGTGTGAGGGCATTAAAAATATCCACCATTACATTTATAGACAAAATAAATCCTATTCTTTGTTATTTTGTTTTGGTCTTTTCTTTGATGTCTTGCTAAGTACTTTGGATTGCCTTCTTCAAGACTGGTACTATTTTAATAAACTTGCCTTACCTAAAAGCCTGAGGGTGCCACCTAAAAGACTGGACTTGTGAATCCTCTTGTTTTGTAATTACAAATAATAGCTACAACAAAGAGTTTTGAACAGTTCCTTAAAAAAAGAAAGAAGTAAACACTTAATATGTTGAAATGGTTTATAAACTGATTGTGTTACTATAGATTTACTGTGTAGAATAAATCTAAAAGGGGAAGAGAGTAGTAGGCAGCTCAGGAGGTAGGGGTTCATATTGTGACTGGTGGGTTGCCGGTTCAAAACTTCAGCTCTCTGTCCGTCAGTCTGCCACAGTTTGACTGACGGAATCTATTCTTACACACATTCACAAACTGAATTTGTGTAAGAAGGAGTCAATGACTGATTGTATTTTAAAGTGCTTTAGAGTCCTCAGGACGAGATACCATTTGTCTGTAAGAGTAATATGACCACTCTTATCTTTACGTGCTTATGTTTACGTGCAAGGATGCCTGTTGTTCTATTAAGAAACATAACAGAAGAGAGGTCTGTGTGGCTTTACAAATGAACTCCCTTCTTATTTGATGTTATTTGCCATTAATCTCATAATGTTGTAAAGACAACAAAACCCACTGATAAAACAAAGAAGTCTTCTTCAGTTTGCAGTTTGCCACCAGCCATTTAGATAACACAGCAAGCATGTGGAAGAAGGTTCTCTGCTCAGATCAGGACCAAATTGAACTTTTTGGCTGACACGCAAAGTCCAGGGTGTTGCAGAAAACTAAGAAAGCAACACACACACACACACACACACACACACACACACACACACACACACACACACACACACACACACACGCTGATATATCATCAGAACTCTTGCTGCAGCATTTTGGATCAGCTATATATATCCAAAATGCTGCAGCAAGAGTTCTGATGAGAATTAAAAATAGAGGTCATACTTTTCCTATTTTAACTTCTTTTCATTGGCTCCCTGTTAAATGCAGAATAGAATGTAACATTCTCCTTCTCACAAGCTCTTAATAATCAAGCTGCATCACACATCAGATTGTTCCATATGATCCTAACAGAGCTCTTCGCTCTCAGACTGCAGGTTTACTGGTGGTTCCTAGAATTTCAAAAACTAGACTGGGAGGCAGATCCTTTAGTATCAGGCTCCTCTCCTGTGGAACCAGCTCCCAGTTTTAGTCCGTGAGACAGACATCCTGTCTACTTTTAAGACTAGGCTTAAAACTTTCCTTTTGATAAAGCATATAGTTAAAACAGCTATGTTTGCCCAGTGAAGTGGGGAAGTAAGGGGAGGTGGAGTGTAAAGCCCGATTTGGCATGGGGGAATACGGTCCTGAAAGACAGTTCTTCCTGACTCTGCCTGCCTCTCTGCAGTGGCACTCCAAAGGGGGGCTGGGTGGGGGATGCTTCTCTTTGGCAGGAACAAGGAAGCTTGGCAAAGTTGATGCGAACATGGATGAAGCTAAATCCTGAACAATCCTGGAAGAAAACCTGTTAGAGGATACAGTAGACTGAAGAAACATGACAATAACCCTAATGCCTAAGAATCTGTGACAAGACTTCAAAGTTTTTCTATTCAGTCTGACTGAGCAGACTAGATTTGCAAAGCTAGCAGAGACACAGAATGCCCTAAAAGTACAATAAATAATGATTCTATAAAGCATTGACTCAGGCCAAATACAGATGCATGCCACAGTCATGATGTATGTTTTCAGTTGAATCCAAGATGCAGACAGAGTTGAAGGCAGATGATATATTTGAGAGATTTAATGCAACAAAAATATAAACTTACAAACAGGAACTGGCAGGCAGGTAACAAACAGAAGACCATGAGGAAAAGGGCGACAATAGGGAGTGAAGGCAGAGAGACAGGAAGCAATGGAAGAATCCAGCAGTGAGTGAAAGAGAATGAGGAGCTTAAATAATAGGGAGCTTGATTAGTAGACAAATAACAGGTTGATTGAAAAAAGGGTGCAGCTGTGAGGAGCAACCAGGCAGGCAATCTGATTATCATCTTCAGCACCATCACCAACATCCACATCTGCTGCAGCAGCAGTCTCGACTCAGTGGTTCCTACCGATGCAGACTTTGCGGAAGGCATCATACTGGTAGCCCATCTGACAGTCACAGCGGTAGCTGCCGGGGAGGTTGTGACAGATCTGGACCACTCCACAACGATGCATCCTCATCTGACACTCATCAATGTCTAAACATGCACAGAGAAAGACAAAGCAATTAAGCTGTGGGCCAATTGGCCTCAATAACCTAACAATATCCTGTTAAGGCGTCTGGTAGACTATGACTGAATCTTTACAGCAAGAGTGGCTTTCATGCTGGATTACTTTACGAACTAGGTGGGCCCTCAAAACAGGACAAAATACATGGGGAAAAAAGGGAAAAAAGGGTCCATAGTGGTTATCCAAAAAACAAATAAATACCTTATACAGAGTCAAAATGAATTGTTCATTGTACTCCATGGGAGATGAAAGAGCACCATGTCAAGTCAAACTTGGTCAATGATCCATTCAGCGAAAGAAAACATTAGAAACACCATTTCATCAAAAAAAATTTGACAGGTGACCTCTGACCTTTGAGGGGCGGGACATGTTGATGTAACTGGACTCATGACTGTGACACGTGACACCACGTGACGGCATGTGACAGCACGTGATTGTGTGTGATTGGATGTCAGGAGAGATGGTAGGTGTTTATGAATTAACCTATTACTTTAGATTTAGGATGAAAAAAAACCCGTAATACTTTTGCTAGGCGTTAAAGTACTATACTTTAAACTAACCTCTGTTTGTATTGTGAGGATACATGGTGAGACTTAATGTTACGAAATAGTGGTTGAGGTTTTTTGAGAGAAACAGTTCTATAACATAAGACTATGGAAATAAAGGTTTCTGACCTTCTATTAGGTGCTTTAAATAGATGTGATTAGACCTCTTTGTAAGAGTCTTGTCGTGATGCATTGAAGCTTGGTCTGTCTCAGAGCAAAAGACAGCCCCTAACACAGACCCCTCCAGCTGTGGCTGATTGTCACTCTGAGCTATAAAATCTGAGCAGTGTTCAGATTTTATATGTTTTATAGTAGTTTATATCTATTTAATTATAAATACTGTTTAGGGGTATGATTGTTTGGTTGTATATCCAATGTATTTTGTGCTTAAAATATAGGGGTAGCATGAAAACTGTGTTGTTTTAATAAACAAGTTTATTTAAATTCCTTTGCGCAGAGCATAAAATTAAAGACCTGTTGTCACTGTATCAACCTTCCAGACCACTCAGGTCTTCTGATTCTAGTCTGCTCTGCATCTCCAGAACCAGAACCTAACATGGAGAAGCAGCTTTCAGTTTTTATGCTCCACAAATCTGGAACAAACTCCCAGAAAACAGCAAAACAGCCGACACACTGAGTTCCTTTAAATTAAGGCTAAAAACCCATTTGTTTAGAGCTGCCTTTGATTAGTAGTAATTGGAACATTGATCAATATTTCTGAATTATTTTTGCTTGATGATATTTGCTTGATGATCTTCATGATTTTGATACATTGATCTTTGCTCAATGATTTTGATGCATATTTGCTCGATGATAGAGATGTATATTTACTTGATGATTTTCATGATTTTGATGGATACCTGATAGATGTTTTCACAATATAAAGCACTTTGAACTGCCTTGCAGCTGAAATATGGTATACAAATAAACTTGACTTGACTTGAAAGTGGCTTTGGATGTTTTTTTTTTGTTTGTTTTTTTTTACCTGTTTTATGTTTTTATAGTAATCTTGCTGGCTGCAGTGAATTTTATTTAGATTGATGAGCACACCGCACTTTTTTTCATCCTTAAGATTTTACCTAAATCTAAAGTAATAGGCTAATTCATAAACACCTACCATATCTCCTGACATCCAATCATGCACCATCATGCACTGTCATGCTGTCACATGCGCAGTCACGTGTTGTCACATGCAGTTACGTGGTGTCACGTGTCACAGTCACTAGTCCAGTTACGTCATCATGTCCTGCCCCTCAAAGGTCAGAGGACACCTGTCAAAATGTTTGATGAAATAGTGTTTCTAATGTTTTTTTATTGTAATTGTATTTTTTGTGTGTTTGTCTTTTTGAGACTCTACAAATTGGTGTTTAAGTGTCATCAATAATGTCTTCCAATAACACAATTACCTAGCCCGCCTTTCAAATTTCCCGTCGACCTTGGACTTTTTTCAACTCAATAACACGGTGGTCTACTGGTGGATGTTCTAGTGCCACTACCACCGGGCTTAGTGTGTTTTCTGGGGAAAACTCAGCACCCCAATATTGTTTTAATAAAGGACATCCCAAAAAGATATGATGGTAATCCATTCTTTCTACTCCACATAGTCCCCAACGTTTTGTATTTGCAAATTTTTTAGTGTGGGTGTTGCAAAGAATCTTGATATATTCCTCCACTCATACTCTCTTCATATCATGGAAATGGTGGTTTTCCATTGTAATTCATTTACTTCTTCCCAGTCTTCCCTGGAGATCACAATATTTGCTTTCGTCTCCCATTTCTTTCTTGTATAATTTGCAGTGTCTGCTTTTAGTATCAGCTTCTCCACCTCCTCCCTGACCTACTATTGTTGTCTAAAGAAATGCATTGTTCCCAACCTAAAACAACCAATTAGGGACAGGAGGAAGGTTTTAGCACTGTCAATCACCCTCGTCTACATGTCACTAAATGTGCTTATGGTGGTAACCATTCCAGGAAAACTGTTTATCTGTCATCATTGGTGGCCATGCTAACTAGCCTTAGTATAAGTGGCAGGCTATGTTGTGGTGAACCAGCTGTAGCGTAGCAGAGAGCAAGGAGGAATGCGTGAGCGGCGCGCACATGAGGGTGTTTGACAATGCTAAGAGGCCCCTCCTGGCTCTGATTGGTTGTTTCTCACTGAGTAGTGTAAGTTAGCACAGGGAGAAGGCAAAGGAGCTTGATTTTTTTCACAGATTATATGTCTTATATAATACTGTCGCGACATAATGATAATTTTAACAAATATGTAAAAAAACATATTTTTCATAAAAGTTACACACTGCAGCTTTAAAGATAAATAATCTAGTTTTCTTTTCATCCTCAAGGCAAAGCTTTTAATATATTGGGCTATGGTCCACCCAACACCGATCCCTGTCATACATTAGAAAATAACCAATCCTTCAGTGCAGGGAATGTGGTGCAGGAAAATATGTATAATCTAAAATTCCAAGTTTAGACATCATCCTTCAGATTTTTTCCCCTGTACTACTTGTTTGCAAAACTTTTCCAGAATAGTCTAGTAGTGGGTTAAGTCTTTGGTTTAAGTCACGTCGCTCAATCAGAAGTCCTTCTGCCTCCTCTGTTATTTGATCAAACTTTTTTTGAACTGATATGCATGAACATTGCGTAGTGTGACTAGTTGATCTTCCAATCGACTTTTCACCAGATTAAATCTACCCTTTTTGTCTTTTATTATTTTAGGGAACTCAAAGGAGAGTTTATTTAATACCATTATAGCCACACCTCTTCTATGCCCAGAAGTTTTGTTTTTACAATGAATTTATGGAATTGGAGAGTAGAGGGCCAGAGGAAATTGGCCAGTAAACCAGAGTTTGCTTTTCTCTACATTATGTGTATCTAATACTCTATGTACTGTGTGGAACTTGTTTTTACTTAACATCTCAAATAACTACAGTATTATTTGGCTTCCACTTTCTACTTTCTTGTTTGTAGTTCAACATAATTGTACAGAAGCTATTTTCTAATGCTGGTTGTTTGAAGTGGTAAAACTCACCAACACACTTGGTTCCATCAGAGCTGGTGTGGTATCCCCGATTGCACATTATTATCTTCTGCTGACAGGTGTAGGAGCCCACTGTGTTGATGCAGGTGGAACCTGAGGTGCATGGCTCACTTAGGCTGCTGCACTCATTGATGTCTGCAGAAACACAAGGACAGAGAGTGAAGTCGACCAGCAGCTGAGAAGAATTAATGATATGAGAGGGGATTATTTCTGACTGACAACCCTGTTTCACAGCAGTGAACTGTGTCAGCACTTATGTTGCAGTTATTTAAATTTCCACCCTCTTACAATAGAAAATCAAGGCTGCGCCAATACACAAACAGGTAAATTTAAATTAGTTAGTCTAAGATGTTAAATGATCATATATATATATATATATATATATATATATATATATATATATATATATATATATATATATATATATATATATACACACACACACATAATCATCACTAGCCACCCAGACGGCTGCTGAAACCATCTATTTGCACAACCAAAGAATTTCTGCACAAACTGTCAGAAACAGTCTCAGGGAAGCTCATCTGCATGCTCGTCGTCCTCATCACGGTCTTGACCTGACTGCAGTTCATTGTCGTAACCTACTTGAGTGGGCAAATGCTCACATTCGATGGCATCTGGCACATTGGAGGGGTGTGTTCTTCACGGATGATTCCCGATTTTCACTGTTCAGGGCAGACGGCAGACAGCATGTGTGGCATCATGTAGGTGAACGGTTTGCTGATGTTATTGTTGTGGATTGAGTGGCCCATGGTGGCAGCGGGGATATGGTATGGGCAGACGTATGTCATGGACATCAAACACAGGTGTATTTTATCATTGGCATTTTGAATACACAGAAATACCGTGACGAGGTCCTGAGGCCCATTGTTGTGCCATTCATCCACGACCATCACCTCATGTTGCAGCATGATAATGCATGGCCCCATGTTGCAAGGATCTGTACACAATTCCTGGAAGATGAAAACATCCCAGTTCTTGCATGGCCAGCATACTCACTAGACATGTCACCCATTGAGAAAGTTTGGGATGCTCTGGATCGGTGTATACAACACCGTATTCCAGTTCCTGCCATATCCATCAACTTCGCACAGCCATTGAAGAAGAGTGGACCAACATTCCACAATTAACAACCTGATCAACTCTATGTGAAGGAGATGTGTTCCACTGCGTGAGGCAAATGGTGGTCACACCAGATACTAACTGGTGTTCAGACCCTCCCCAATAAAGCAAGACAGCACATTTCAGAGTGGTCTTTAATTGTGGCTAGCCTAAGGCGCACCTGTGCTCATGCTGTGCTCATAATCATGCTGTCTAATCAGCAACCTGACATGCCACACCTGGGAGGTGGGATGGATTATCTCTGCACAAGAAGAGTGCTCACTATCAGAGATTTGGACATATTTGTGAACAATATTTGAGAGAAATTGTTATTTTATGGATATATATATATATATATATATATATATATATATATATATATATATATATATATATATATATATATATATATATATATATATATGCCTTTGCTTGGCTTGCCATTTTGGTGCCCTATATGCAAATGCTTTGTGGTGCTCCCCCACCCCACAAATTCACAGCAATTCTGAATTTCCTTCCTGAAAATGTCTCTGAAAGGTGAACCTCAGCTTTCACCGCTGATAAAGTTTACAGCTTTACCCAAAGGATGTTTCTTATGTTGGTTCTGAATAAGTTCTGAATAAGTTCAGCAGGAGTTTTCTTTTTGCACAATACTGTAAACAAATTAGAACTGCAAATAGCATATGCAGTATATGTCAAGCATCCAATTTAGCATCTGGTACTTATTAACCTCAATTACGGTAATTGTGGTTTTCAAATGGCTGCACAAATACTGTAAAATGCTTTCTATATTAGAAAACACTTCCAGAGTGAAATGTGATTGAAACATGACAAAGCCATTTGACTATCTTGTACATAAACATGATATTGGGACTTTTCATTTTGACACTACTGCTTTCATTGACAAACATTTTCAGGAATTAGCTATCCCTTCTAAACAAGTGACACTCCTTTCACTACATGAAAAGTGGGATTTTTGGCAGTTACTGGCAAATTAAATTGCCATGAACCTTGAGATTTTGGGCTATCAGCAGGAGTTTTTTGTCAGAATAGAAAACTGTCAGGAATGGCCAAGAATTGACATGCATTTTGTATGTCAGTGTTGCCCCATCACTCCCCTGCTCCTCAGGTCTAGAGGAGGCTTTCACATTTAAAGGAATTTGCTGTGAGGCATACAAATGCAAACTGATTACTCCTCTCTGGTCTTGTGGACTACCTCTCCCTAACTTCATTCACACATTTTAACAATAATTTATTGTAGCAAATGGCTACAAGTTATAACCAAAGTAGTGTATTTTTATTTTTCTTTGACTCAAAAAAATCAGAGATTCACATTCTTCATCTTTTAAGGCATTCTCTATTTAAATAGAATAGAATAGAATAGAAATATCCTTTATTGTCCCATGATTGGGACATTTCTGTGCAACAGCAGCAAAGTGACAGTGACAGGCAATAACAGCAAACAGACTCACACAAAGATAGAATATAAAATATATATGTAAAAACAGAATAAAGAATAAAAATACTGTACAGTAAGGGCAAAATGTCAACATAGATACTGTGTAATTATAAAAAATATACTCCAGTCCAGAGGAATGTGCAACTGAGTTGGTTAATTAAAAATGTACAAGATGTGCATATCTCTGAGCATTAAAAAGTGACAATTAAAAAATGGTATAGTTGTACACACACTAGCATGGATGCAACACTTATTGAGTTTGTTGGGAGCAGTGATGGTTATAAAGTTGTGCATCTGCTAGGAGGAAGCATCTTCTATAATGCTCCTTTGTGCACCTGGGATGTAGCAGTCTGTCACTGAAGGAGCTCTCCAGCTCAGCAACAGCTTCATGCATGGTGGGTGGGAGACATTGTCCAAGCAGTGATGTTATTTTAGCCAGAGTCCTTCTGTCTCCCACCACCTGCACTGGGTTGAGGGGGCATCCCAGCACAGAGCTGGCCTTCCTGATGAGCTGATCTAACCACTTCCTCTCAGCTGTAGATAAGCTGCTGCTGCAACATACAATCCCATAGAAGATGGCTGATGCCACCACAGAGTCAAAGAAGGTCTTCAGGAGTGCCCCCTGAAGGAACATAGTGATGCAGTGTTACTTCTGCCTCAGATACAAGCTCAGACAGAAGCAAGAACCCTTTATTACCACAACCCTGGCAAGAGGACCTTAGAGGAAAGTAGTGACTGATCGTTATGAACCTGGTGTCAAAAGCCACCTCATTGTAGTTGACTATTGTTCTTGTTATATTGAGATGGCACATCTTACTTTGACAGCAAGTCTACGGCAGCCTAAGGATTATGTTCGCTTGATCGGATATACCATTAGAACTCATTAGCAACAATGGCACACAGTTTGTTTCTGTGGAATTCAAAGACTTTAGAAGAGAGTAAGGATTTATTCACACCACATCTACCCCTCACTATTCTCAGGCAAATGCAGTGGTGTAAAGGGCCATCCAGACTATGAAATTCATCCTGAGGCAATCACATCCATTGCTAGCATGAGCTATTTAATAGTATCTATTAACAACAACATCTATATACTGCTACTGGAGCCAGCTCAGTGCAGCTGATGTTGGGATGCTAGATTCGTACAACAGTCCCTACCCTTGACAAGAAATTGCTGCCAGACATGGTCAGCCATGACCAAGTTCAACTGAAAGACTAAAGCAAAACAGTCATGGGAATGCCTTTACAACTGAAGATATTCTACCCACCAACTGCCTTTACTACATTCTGGGCAAATTGTCAGAGTAAAGCTTGACAGGAAGAAAGGATGGAGGACACCAGATGAGGTGATTACAGGCACCAGAGAACCTCATGGAGACTGAAGGAGGAGCCATATTTCAACACAACCAGAGAGCCCTAAAAGCAGCCCTTGAGAACACTGACTCCATTCCTGTGGAACAAACTCACCAGTTGGAAGAAAGCCTGATTGAGTCCATGAGCAAGTCCCCTCCCACAGAAATTCCTGAAGAGAACTGTTCACCACCAGCCTGTTCACCAACAGAGACAACAGCAAGGACCTCTTTGCAACTTACTCTTCCTGCAACGGATGGACCAATCAAATTGACCTCAAGGGGTCCTTCAGCCTCTCAGGTACAGAGAGACCTAAGACTGATGATGGACTACAAGTGGTGAGTTAAATTGTTTCTGTTTTATAAGAACACTGTTATGTTCAGATGTGAAAAAGACTTAAAGACACTGAAGTGGACCAAAGAACTCGTAAATTGAAATTTCTGTTGTTTTTCACAGGAGATCTTTCGTGCCCACAACAATCACAATTTATAATAACTCCTTAATTAAATGAGTTACATCAACATTTAATTTCCCTTTGGGAAAAATAAAGTATTTTTGAATTGAATTTGAATTGAAGCAGGTAATTATGGTCCAGTTTGAGATATTCTAAATAGATTAGATTAGTTTATAGATGAAGACAAAAATTACTATAGAGTTGATGTTTGAAAATGCAAAAATGTTATTTTTCCTGTAAAAGGGGGTAAATGTGCAGTGAACTACAAATATGCCATGGACTGTGTGTCGCTATAGAGTGATATCACTGAGGGAGATGCAGGAAGGGAAAACACGGTATGCAGAAGATTAGATTAGATCAGATTAGATTATTTGTTTATTAGTTAATTATTTGTTAGTTTATTTGTCACATGCACAGTAACATACAGTACAGTGAAATGTGTTATGGTACCTGCAGCCAAAGAGAGAGAAAAATGGTGAAAAAATCACAAGCTTCACACAGCATGTAAGTAATAATAAATAATAAAAAGATAAAAACTATGAGATTCTTTTCACAGTAATATGTACGCATGGGTATATCAAATTAGATAAAATAGTACATGGAATATTATGAATGAAAATGCTACTAAATAGTAGTGTAAGGTTCAGAATTGAGCAAGTGAATGACTTGTAGATAAAAGCTCTTCTTCCACCTTTCAGTCTTAGTCCTCACGCAACAGTAACGCTGGCCTGATGGAAACAGGGAGAAGAGAAAATGTCTGGGGTGGCTGGGTTGCTCAGCAGAGCGGGCCATTCTTTTAAGGGCGAAGAAATCATTTTTAGTGCAGTTACCCATCCAGGTGGTGATGACTCCACACAGGATGCTCTCGATGGTGTAGGTATAAAAGTTAATGAGCACCCTGAGTGGGAGCTAAAAGTCTCTTAGCCGAGAGGTAGAGATGCTGTGTGGCTTTCTTAACGATGGTGTTGATGTGATGAGTCCAAGCAGGTCTTTTGAGGTGCTGACTACCAAATATTTAAAGGTGTCCATTCTTTCCACCTCAGCACCAATGATCACAAGTTGTTGATGTTGTAGCGCTTACTACAGAGCTGTACTAGATGTTCACTGTTCCGGATAAACGCTTTTAACCAAAGCAGGTGTACTGTGGTTAATGTGACAATTTGATTTACTTTTCACTTTTTTATTATTTATACAAAAGTAGAACAAAATGAAAAGAGCCAAACACACACAAATATGGACTGGGGGGGTATCTATCCTATAATAGAACTAATTTCCCTGTACACTGCCTGCCAGAATGCCTCTATGATTTTACTTTCCCATAAATAAAAAAAAATCTAGACCCAGTGGCTGATTTTACATTTGGGACAGTTTGAAGAGATTCCTGGTGTGTATTTGCTAAATATGTAGGGATATATGTATACATTATGTAAACTATATTATATTGCTCCCTAGTAATAGAATCTCCTCCCATTCTTCAGAATCAATAGTTTAAATGCTGTGTTCCACGTTGATCTTAAGTTTTTCAGTATATCTTTCTTTAAGACTTGCTGCTCAGTGTAGAATCTTGACACAAAGGTTCAACTTTTGTGACAATCTAAAATAGTTTTTTTAAACAAAATAACAGACAGTTTCTTACCAATACAGTTACCATGAGAGTCCAGTGTAAATCCACTGATGCACTTAAGTTTGGGATTACAGCTGAAGGAGCCCACTGTGTTCTCACACACCAAGCCCTCACCACAGTTATGGGTTCCCACAGAGCACTCATCAATGTCTGAGGAAAAAAGAACAGACAGATATAAGTTCAACTAGGTCACATAAAAAATTAAATGAAGACTTGGTGCTAATGTACAGGACCTCAGTCTAAATCAGTCTGAGCTCCCAGCATGCTCCTCAATCAGCAGGTGGCACTGTGGTTCAAGCACAGAACTAGCATGTATAGCATCTCTGCACTTTGACAGTGTTTTACTGGAGGAACACATTTCAATAACAGTATTGCTTGTTTCAGCTCTGAGATCATCAGGAGTTAACAAAAACCCTCTAAATGACAGCTATTGGATCTTGTGAGCAATGGAGAAAGACTGAATTAAGGACTTTCTTCCTTTACTGCCCAGAGTGCCTTTCTGTCATGACAGTTCTTCTGAATGACTGGTACCCATTTAGGATTTGTTACATCAGTCATCCCTGTATGGATATATTTCTCATGCTACAACAGATATTTATCCTCATTCAAATAATTTAAGGTTATAAGTTTTGCTTTGGGGGACCAGCTCCTCCAAGTCTGACACAATGGTTCTTGATGGAAAAGGGTGACTCGCCCTCTCCAGGAACTCCCTCAGCAGTTCAACTATCTCGGAGTCTTGTTCACAAGTGAGGGGAGGATGGAGCCGGAGATTGATAGACATATTGGTGCTGCCACTGCGGACACTGCATTGGTCAGTTGTGGTGAAGAGAGAACTGAGCCAAAATGCAAAACTCTCAACCTACTGGTCGGTCTACATTCCTACCCTCACCCATGGTCAAAAAATTTGGATCATGAGTGAATGAATGAGGTCCCAGATACAAGTGGCTGAAATGAGCCTTCTCCATAGGGTGGCTGAGAACTCCCTTGGAAATAGGATGAGGAGCTCATAGCAAGTAGAGAACAATGTAACTGGAGGGCTTAAATATACAGAAGAGGTAGTGGAAATGACAAAGGAACTAGAGGAGCTAATGACAGGTGAGTAAATGAAGCTAAGGAAAGGATCAGGTTGGGGCAAATGAAGCTCTGATTAACAGCTGGGATGGCGAGCAAAATGGTAGGCTGAGGTTGAGGTAAAACACAAATAAAAACAAAGAGAACGAATGAAAGAGAAAAGGAAACCAGATGATTCAGAAATCCAGGATAAGCGACAAAAGCCAGGCTTGATCTAGTGTGATCAGTTCATCCTGGCCTAATCAGTTACATGAAGGCCAAACTGGGCGTTGTACTTCCCCATAAATGAACGCCACTCTGTTCTTATTCTCTCATCCTTCTGGAGTAAGTGGAAACTTCCATCCATTTTTGACCACCCTCAGACATAACAGTAATTGGATATGCTAGCGCGACTTAGCCCTTAAATTAACCAATGCATCAGCTGGTGGTGGGGTTGGCTGTTTGCTTGATGGTGTGCTCTAATTGGAGAATATGAATTACGTAGAAAGATACTCTATGAAAGATAAACTGTTCTCTGATTTGTCCATTTTTGAGCAAAGAAACAAAGCCGACTGTCTATGAGCAGGGCTTTTGATACCAACTCTTGACATTCACATGGCCTCATCAGTGCACAACAGATCATATTATACCCCCAAAACGACACAAAAATGAAATTTATTATTATGACCCCTTTAAACTATTCAAAAGTCAAACTCCACATATGGAGACACAAAAGGTTCTTGTTGTACGTGCTGGAAATACTTTTTAGTTACCCCTCAAATTATATCCTTCCTCCTGAACCTTGAACATGTTCTGTATATTGCAATGTAATAGTTTTAGTCCTGCCATAAGCATCACTTGTGCTGTGTGAAATTTAACTAAATCCGTGAACTTAAGCTGGTGTCGAGAAGAATTCATTCAGCCTTCTAACTGCCTTCTTTCGAACGTCAAACTCTGCTTCTTCTGAGGGTCCAGCCCGACTGGGCAGCCTGCAGCCTGCCAAGCACCCTCAGCCATTGCCATTAACGGCAGCTTCTTCTCTTTTACCATTTGCACTTGTAATTGGGCTGAATTAGTTTTAGAAATCTGTGAAAAGTAGACTTCCAGGATTTTGTTTTTCTATATAAAACTCTTTGTCAGAACAACCTATCAAAAACCTCTCAGAAATTCTATTGAACCCAAGCAGCCAAACTTTTTACAACCAGCAAGAAAAATTGACAATCTCAATAAATGAATTTCCACAGCCTTCAATAAGATTTTCAAGTGCTTTAATTTGCAGACTTGAGCAGGTACAGCACACAGTTCTAATCCAGTATCTCAGGAAAAGTAGATAACTTGCAAAAATCATCAAATGATGTTTAATTATCTTTCCCTATAACTGTGGCTGAGTGAACTTTTTAGATGTCATAAATTTGCAAGGAGATAGAGAGAGGCTCATACCACTTGTGAAGCCCTGTCCTGAGTTGATCCATTTGTTCTTTGAGTGGGAAACTTGGTGTAAAAATCCTCAAACCTGTTTTGACAGAAGTCGTGAAAGTTCTTGGATCCAACCAAAAAAAAAAAAAAAAAAAAACCCAGCGTGAAACAGCAGTCTTGCAAGTAAATCCAAATACTGAAACCTCAACCTTTGGCTCATGGATTGGCCTAAACATGGGTGCAGCTCTCTAGTTTGGGCGAGGCTCAGTTCTACTCTGAAAACCCAGATGGTTCGTCCTTCATGATCTCTTCTCCTGATGTGAATGCAAAGACTGTCCCTGAGGCACAACCACTGAATGTTTCCAAGACTCATTCTTATATCCCCTCCAAGCCTAACCTGATTCTATGTGTACATGATGGCTTCTTCCACTGGAATCTTAACTCATTCTTGGTCCTTATGAGGACATGTTTCCTGCGTGTCTTCATTACCACCTCTGACCTGTAATTATGTTTCTACTGTCTGGAGACGTAACGAGCTTCCCCATTTTCTGGAATTCCTCTTTTGTGGTTCTGTGACCTTTACTATAGTTGCCCATATTTGCATCCCACTAGAGCTTTCTGAAGATCTCAGTGTGACCTTCCTGTTGCTTCCAGGTGTATGATCCTTGACGTAATGAACTTCCCCTTTATGCTCAGGTCTTAACTTATGAGGACCCTTTCACCTTCTGTTCCACTGCCCCATGCCTCTCTGTCCCGGTCATCTTCTCCTTTTCACTCACGCCACACCTGAGTCATCTCCTGTCACTTATAAGTAATTCATAAATTTTATACAATTTCAATTAAAAAAAATCAGTTAAATCACTAAGACTAACTATGGACATCACATTACTTCCCAAATATTGATAACATTTGTTTAACATCATTCATTACTGATATTTGTAACATTCAGTTCCCCACAGTTATCATAAACCATCTTTCTATTGATTTGCTTACAATTTTAACTGGTCAATTATACAATTCATACAGCTTTGGATTAACTTTGCATCATTACAACTTTCCCATGGTTACAACTTCTTGATCAGGCACAGAAAGAAAAAGATTAAAGCAAAGTTCATAAGACAGAACAGCTGTACCTTCATTGCTTTTACTAAAGTCTTATCCTGTTGGTTTTGGATGTTTCCTTGTATTATTAATGTCATAGTTTGATTTCAAATTATCAACTGGTTCCACAAACTAGCCTTTACCTAAAAGGCCTGCTTCTTTTAGATTTAACATACTTGTATCACTGCTCAGAAAAATTTAGATGACTAATTTTACTCTTCCCTTATTAAGCTTGAATCTCCAGCATAGAATAAATGAGAAGTTTATTTATTTCATACCAACAAAAATCATGAAACCCCAACACTATATTAAAACTATCTAATTATCAAATCTGGCCTTATTTCTCACACTTGTTCCCACCCTGGGGCTGCAGCATCTCATATCTCTTTAACGCTGCAATAGAAAATCACAGCTCTTCTCTGTATCCTCATAATACACTAATTACCTTTAAGAAAACAAGAATCTCAGTGATGGTTGAAATGATAATTTCTCTACATTACTCTGGAAAGAATAAAACTTTCATTAAGAAGGACAAATAAATACTGCTTAATTTTAAACAGGAATAGGAATGTTCTCTCTTAAAGCACACACAAACATACATACTTCCCCAAATACTCTCATTAATTTCACTGACATATTATCTTATTGTTAGTTCTTCTACTTAGGAGGGGGGTGGGCTGTTGATTCTTAGTTATTTCGACAGTATGAATTTAGGAAAAATACATCAACATCACTTGCATTATTAGAATCAATAGAGGAAATTGCCTATTCATTATATCAGAAAAAGATTATAGCTGGGTTATTTCTGGATCTAAGAAAACCACTGGACATAGTTAATCAGAGTAAATTATTTGATAAGCTAGAACGATATGGCTTCAGGTGGGTGGCATTGGAGTGGGTAAAAAGTTACTTGGATAACAGACAGCAGTTTGTGAAACTGGGTGATGTGTGTTCTGATTCTCATCTGATTTCACATCTGTGAAAGAATACAAAGGCGAGTCTCTTAGATGAAGAGGGTAAGGTAATCAGACAATGAATCAACTAAAATAACCCAACAAAATACATACATTGTGTGAAGTATAACAATAAATGACATCAATAAATTACATCAGATATTTCATTTAAGTATTTATGGCAAGATTTCATTGGAGTTTTGCAGGTCCCTGAAAGTTGCACTAATTAAACTGCAGATTTTTATTGAGGCTTACAGTAAAGGAAGGAATAATGATGAAAGTGTCATAATCCCTGGGCATTTGGGTTTTGGTTTTCATTAATGTTGGTTGACAATACCAACTAACTGGTGCAACCATTAGGTAATGGTTCCACATTTAAATTGCTACCTTCTGATTTAACCCAGAGTATGATAGATCCTCTTTGCAAAATATCTAAATTACCAGCATACATGCAATGTCATTTAAAATAAATCCTAATGTAGCAGTTATTGTGTGTTTTATAAAAAAGCCTAATATAGCATAAATAATAATAACTTAATAATAACTTAATGTCTTTTTCAGGTAAGAACTGGCTCTTTCTCGATGCAGCTAATAAAACCAGTCATAATCGATCTAACTGGAACATTACCTTGAGACATTTATTTGCTAAGTCAGCATGTATGACATAAAAGGATTCATAGATTTATGCATTATTTTTATTACTTGATTTGGCAGCTCTAATCTTTCGAATTCTGTTTTTATTTTTGTATTTTAATAATCCCCCTGTGTATTTGCTAGTATGTTTTTGTCAGTCTTGCTTTCTGTTTTCCTTTGACATGTTCACAAAAAATAATTCGTTAACCCATCAATAGGGTTTGCAAGGCTGGCCGCTGCCATCATTAAGATGTATTCAGAAGAGCTGGTCCCACCAGACAGAGAGCACTGCTGACTGCCTCCAACCACCCTCTGCTAAATCTTCTTCAAGCTCATCTTGGGGTCCATAATGTCACCAGCACCGAGGCAGATGGTGTGGAGAAGGGTGCATGTGGTTATGACTTGCAGTGGTGTTAAAAAAAAAAAATTAAAATTTTATATTTGATTTTGTAATTTATTGTTTTATATATATATATATATATATATATAGTATATCTCTATATATATCTCTATCTCTATATATCTATATCTATCTATCTATCTGTGTGTGTGTGTGTGTGTGTGTGTGTGTATGTATGTGTGTATATCGTTACCGACTTGAGTGGGCAAATGCTCACATTCGATAGCATCCGCCACATTGCAGAGGAGAGCTCTTCATGGATGAATCCCGGTTTTTACTGTTCAGGGCAGACGGCAGACATGTGTGGTGTCATGTGGGTGAACGGTTTGCTGATGTCTTTTTCGTATCTTTTTTTATTCAAATTACAATTTCATTTAGGCCCTATCCATACAGAGACAAACACGATACATTTTCGTAAACAATTAAGAAAAATGTGCGTCCACACAACAGGTTGCAGCAACTCAGAAAACGCTGTAGT
Organism: Anableps anableps; assembly: GCA_014839685.1. Taxonomy (NCBI): domain Eukaryota; kingdom Metazoa; phylum Chordata; class Actinopteri; order Cyprinodontiformes; family Anablepidae; genus Anableps; species Anableps anableps. The sequence goes on from CM026069.1 coordinate 39,976,809, forward strand.
TGGTGTGATGGGCCAATCAGTGGTACTGTAACACTACCACAGAATGACGGAAAAAACACTAAATGTGTTTAAATGTGTTTTTTAAAAGTGTGTGTGTGTGTGTGTGTGTGTGTGTGTGTGTGTGTGTGTGTGTGTGTGTGTGTGTGTGTTGTTGTTGTTGTTGTTTTTTTTTTAACGTGTCCTATTTGGGAGTGTGGCATTCAGAATTGTCGTCTGAATGTCAAGGTAAGGCCCAACAGATTTGCTTTCAGAAGCAGAGCATTATGGCTTTCGCCATGATGTTCCCTTTGGTATAGATATGAAACTTTATTAAAAATTGGTTTGGGTTTGTTTCAAATGTAATGGACACAAAGATGGGAAAAAAGCAAGAAAGGAAAGAGATAAAGATGGAGGAAAGGTTTAAAGAGAAAAGGAGATAGAAGTAGAGGAGAGGAAAAAAAGCATAGAGATAAAACAAGTCAACACCCTTGAAGTCTGCCTAGAGACTTGCGGGGAGAAAAAACAAAACAAAACAGAGAATCCACAACAACAAACAATAGTAACAGTTATAACTTCAATGGAAAGTACACAGTACAAGGTAATACAAGATGTATTTAGTGGCAATTGTAACCCAACTGAGAGTGTATCTAACAAACACCATGTGTGTCCATGTGCGTATGAGTATGCTTGTGTATAATGCTTGCGACCCTACCCACCGCTCCGGGCCAAGTACAATCTGCCAGCCACCCCCGTGCCACCACAAGGCGCACCACACCATCCCACCCAACCAACAGCGATCACAGGTCGGCCCCAGGTCAGGTGCCAGAGCAGCAGGAAGAAGCAGCAGAGGAAGGCTGGCCAAGCGCACCAAAGACAGTGCACCCACCAATCCCACCCCACAGACCCAGAGGCATCCATTCATGCTGGCAGCACACCCCCACCCACACAGCACACCCCCACTTCAGACACGACCCCAAATTGACCAGCCAGCCCCCCACCACCACCAAAGCAGAGCTACATCCCCAATCGTCACCACACACCGCAAACAGCAAGGCACATACCCCCAACCAACCACCCGCCAGAACACGGCAGCCACTCCGGCCAAAGGGCCAGCCACCACAATCAGGAGCCATGATCCAAAAATCCAAACAATCCCAGGAGAACCAGATCGCTGTCCCCCTCAACATTCCCCCAAGGCCTCAAGCCCATCCACAGCCCAGACTCCAACCAGATGGCCCGCTCCTCCTCCCAGTCACCAACCCCAAATGGCAAACAGACAACATTGGTGTAAAAAGACCCCACACCCCTCTCTGCCCACTCAAAAAGAAACCTAAGTCAGTAGATAATCCATTGATTGAGAATTTGGTTGAGATCTGGAGGGATATGAGTCAATATTTTGGCAAAAATTTCATAATTTCTTACTTGACACCCATCATAAACAATGAAGATTTCATCCTTGGCCTTAATAGTGGTGTCTTTTGGAGATGGTTTAAGACAGGTATAAGAGTGGTGGGGGACTTACTTGCTAATGGTGTGGTTATGTCATTCCCACAAGTACAAGATAAATACAAGGTTCCACAGAATGATTTTTTTGCATACTTGCAAATTAGGCATTTCATTCATTTGTATCTCAAAACAGTACGAGAGATAGTTCAATTAGTTCAAATAGAGGAATGGAAAGGTTTTTGTCAGACGATAAGTTTAAAAAAAGGGTTCATTGGACATTGCTATGGTTATATACAAGAATATAATGAACATAATGTTGAAAAGCTCATCAAAAATTGGGAAAGGGAATTTAATAGAGAATGAGATGAGCAATCATGGAAATGCTTTCAATTAACTCACTCACTCACTGTTCCTTAGCAATAAGCATAAAGAAATGCAGTTTCGGATACTACACAGGCAACAGAGAACTCATTTTTTGAAAAAAAAATTGATCCAAACCTCAAGGATCATCAATGTGCCTTAAGTGTAAATCAACAGCTGGTACCTACATGCACTTGTTTTGGTACTGTCCAAAAGTATCAAAATTCTGGTGGTGTATAGCAGCAAAGGAAATGGGTACAATTTTGAGGTGTAAAATATGTAATGATTCAGGGTAGTTTCTACTGGGTTTGTCACCTGTAAATAAAATTATGGATAAAGACATATCAATATTGTTAAATCAGCTTCTGTTTATTGCCCATAAATATGCACTTCTGAACTGGATTAATGAAAAGCCTCCTACTGTAACCCAGTGGTATAAATACATTTTTTAGATATTACCACTAGAAAGGCTTAGTGCTAAATAGAGGAACAAGTATGATGGTTTTATGAATGTATGGTGACCCCTAGTGGAATACCTATCTTGTGATCTGCAAGATATTTTTCAGAAAGGAGGTGATGGGTTGGTTTGGCGAGGACATGGAGGAGTTGCTTAAAAGTTGTAAAAGGGAATGTGTATTATGTATATGTATTATTATATGTTGTATTATCACTTGTCTTGGGGTTTTTTTGTTTGTTTTTCTTTTTATATGTAAACTCAGACTGCTGTATGTTTTTCTTTGTTGTTCTTTTACCTTGTTTTGTAAAAAAAAAAAAAAAAAAAATCAATAAAGTGTGATTAACAAAAACCTGCTTTCCTGTCTGACCACTGTCAAATAAAGGCCACTTGTGCCAGAGAAAACCTTTAAAAATAAAAAAACAACTGTAAATGATAATAAAATTCTTCATAAAATAAATTAACAAGAATGACTATTTGTTTTAATCAGTTTATTCATAGCAATCAAACAATTGAATAAATGTGACAAGAGCAAATACATTAAACAGAAAATCCATCCTGTCTCTGCTCTCTCCTTTATTCAGTCTCCCTTTGCTGCCTTATGTCCTAAACAGAGAGAAAATCAAAAATCACAGTTGACACAAGCAACACAAAAACTTTTAGGAAATGTACATTAGCTCGTACAGTTAAAAATTATAAACTTCATTACAAATGTACATACAGTACTTTTTTTTTTCTTATTTTCTGGCTGTCCCCTTCAGGCTCATCTTCTCCAGATGTGTCCTCATAGCAAACAGAAAATAAGCAGGAAAAACATGGCAACTGTGTTAATCTGTGAATGTAGAACAATAATTTTGTACAGCAGAACACGAGGGGAACTATATTGAGATCAGAAGTGATCGTCTTCTAAAATAAATTGTCTTCTCTGAGGTACCTAAAACATGGCAGAAAGCTTCATTCCGAAAAATTAGGTGTATATAAGAGCCAATACACGAAGAGCCATATGAGGTTGTTTATGAGGAATGTTTTTTTTTTTTTTTTTACAAAGATAATATTTTAAAAACATATCTATGCAAACAACAAAAGCTGGTTCCATTTCTGATTACATTGATTTGTAACATGGCAGACAAGTTGACATATTGCAATAACGGACCAACACAAGGTGTATGACCTGAGTGAAATTGCCCCCCCACACACACACACCTTCTTCAAATCAAACAAAATTGGTGTTCATCAACTCTGCTACGTTTGTACTGATAAAATTTCCAATTATGCTGCTTTTGTTTTGAAGATACTACTAAAAGTTTAAAGGTCAATCTGGGTAATGTGGGGGGACAATACCCAAATCACACAAAATTGGTGCCAAATGTTTGTACTACATTTGAACTGCTTTGTGCTGCTAAAATTCTTGCCACAGCCACATAACCTAAAGGCAGTGTTGGTGCTCAGTACTTTGAACTGAACAAAGCTGGATTTTTACATGGCAAATGCAGCTCACCCAGGCATCATCTAATGGTGCTTTATTCAGAGGTGAGCACAGTTTTTTTTAGGGGCAAGCTTGGGAAAACTCAGACAGAAAATGACTACCCAGTGACCACCAAGTGTATGTGTGTGTGTGTGTGTGTGTGTGTGTGTGTGTGTGTATGTTTGCAGACTGGCTGGTAGCAGGAACACAGTTCAGCTGTTGCATGGATACTACTACAAAATGCAATAAAAGATTTTTAAAAACATTTTGATTATCATGTAATTTAGTTTTATTACATTCTGAAGCTTGATTTTATTACATTATTAGGCTACAGTGCTGAAAGAAAAGAGCCATTCTACAAAAAGTTGATTTATTACAGAGCATTGATCATTAATGTACATTCTTACTCTCAGAACATGAAATCAATCACTTAATAAACATGCTGGCTCTCTGTGGAAGTCCTGGGCCATGAGAGTGACACAGAATGCCAGACAGTGACATTAAATGGCACCTTTCCAGTTATCTCGTAACTACGAGATCTTTTCCCATAATTACGAGATCTGTATCTCATAATTATGAGAGTTTATCTCATAAATACGAAATACAGATCTTGTAATTATGAGATCTTATCATGTGTGGTTTCGGCTGCTAGGCCATGTCAAACATACTTACATACATACATACATACATACACACACACATACACACACACATATATATATATATATATATATATATATATATGTGTGTGTGTGTGTGTGTGTGTGTATGTATATATATATATATATATATATATATATATATATATATATATATATGTGTGTGTGTGTATGTATATATCTATCTGTGTGTGTGTCTGTATCTCTCTATCTCTCTCTCTATCTCTCTATCTCTCTCTCTCTCTCTCTCTCTCTCTCTCTCTCTCTCTCTCTCGCGGCGGTCCTTTGTGGCCCGGTGGTGCTTTGTGTGTCTGTCTCTCTCTCTCTCTCTCTCTCTCTCTATCTCTCTCTCTCTCTCTCTCTCTCTCTCTCTCTCTCTCTCTCTCTCTCTCTCTCTCTCTCATCTCTCTCCCTCCCCCCCCCCCTCTCTCTCTCTCTCCCTCCCCCCCCCCACCGCCCCCCCTTTTCCCCCACGTCCCTCCTTGGCGCTCCCTCTCCCCGCCACGCTTCCATCTCCAGAGTGAGCTCCACCAGCAAACATTGGTGGAACTGCACATCTGCTGAGCTTATCATACAAACTACCTCTCAGTGCAATGCTCCTGAGAATCCTGTTAAAGGCTTAATGGAGAAACGTGTGATGACGTGCTGAAGGTGGAATGTCAAAGAGAGCCGGAGCTTCTTAAGGAAACAGAGACCAAATTTCAAGGTGTTAAATTGTGAAGTCAAGTTTCTTTTAAGTCATGTTTGGTATATACAGCATTTTTATAACAACTGTTAACTCTAAGAACTGTAGTCATGGAACAGAGCTTGTCACCGGGAAACAAGCTTTGTGATGTGTGGCTGATCTCCAATGATCTCCTCTTTACTACGCTGGGAAATGTAACAACCATTAGATCCTCTAGCAGCTGGTGATCAGGATTTCTCTTCAGCATTTCAACCTCCATTATATTGCACTTCTCCTGCATGTTTTTAGCACTCTGTCCTTCAGGTGGATGATGGTGATCTTGGTCAGTGTTGAAAAAGGACAGCGTAGTTTAGCAACTGGATATGATCTTTTTTGTTCCTTGATATGAGCACAGTTAGACAGAAGGGGTAAAAGCAGCTCAATCTCAGTCTTCCACGTCCATGGGCGTCTTTGTAATGACTCACTATTGTTCTTTCATTGTAGGTGACAAAACTGCAAAACTTACAGCTCCACTTCATCCACAGTTGTAGCCAAACTTTAAGTAATCGACCACCTGCACCTGAAACACAGAACACAAATTTTTAGAGCATGATATAGTATTAGTTATATGAACTGGAAACATGACAAACTAGTTATGGTTGAAGAAGGAAAAAGAATGTGATACATAATCCATGACTGCAACTGGCCAAATGATGCATGAAGCACTCAAAGATGAACATCAAAAATGTTTTAGTGTGAGGAAAACTGTCTCTGAAAAACTATCCCAAAAAGACGTACCCCCCCCCCCAAAAAAAGGCTTTAGACCTATGTGATTCACGTGAATGCCACATTTGCCACTTTATTAAAATAAAGTCAGTCAACTTGATGCTTTCTGTATGTGCAACATTGTTTAAACCACAGCTATCTGATCTGCTTCACTCTAAGGTCCGCGCCCCACTCATAAATGTGGAGCTTGACTCGAACAGACTGCTGCTTGATAAACTATACCACAGCTTTCTAGAGCACCAACAACCAACCTCCAGAAACAGGACACACATGCAGAAACTCATAAAACAAAGTGCCTGGCTATTTATTGGCACAATGACACAGTGCCTCTCTGGAGGCCGATAATGAACCTGCAAACAGCACAGGTACCTTGCAAAAATTTAATCAAACACCAAGAATGTGCTTCAGAGAGAGTGAATGTTATAAAACTTTTTGTAGCTGACTGCATTTTCTCTTAATAAAATTTTCATAGGTCTGAGTACTATTTAGCTAGGTTCACCTCTACTAACTGTCCTCAGCATTAACAAACCATTGTTTCAATGTCCTGTGTCTAAACGTTACAAAGACAGAAATTAATTTATTTATAACCTATTTACAACCTATTTATGCAACTGGGTTGCATAAAAAAAAAAAAAAAAAAAATCTGATAATGTAACTTACCTTATTTCACTTGCTCCTGGCTTGCTCCTCATCCAAAAATTATTCTGACAAAAAGTAATCATCTGCGACTTTGCTTTCCACTTCCTCAATCTTCTCAGGTAGTGTTCATTTTCTTCTATTAATAGGCAACTGCAGCTGGATGGAGGATCTGCTCAAGTGTGACTAAAATCTTATATCATAATTAATCCCTTGTCAGATCAAGACCAAATTTCCAGCACGATTTGTACCTTGCATTAATATCACCGCCACATCAGCGGTCATGATCAGTTTTTATAAAATCCAGATTAACTATTTTAAAACTCAGATTTTTAAGTTATGCTGACACACTTAACCCATTTCACCCCACCGGTCACAATAGTGACCATAAAATTTATTTTATTTTATATGACTCCAAAAATCTTTCTCATTAAATTTTCAGCAATGATTTGCAATGTCAAAAATTCATGAAATTAGGTTGAAATTCCATAACTTATGTAAAATGGAAGTAAATCATAGAAACTGTCAAAGTTTGTGGTTGATGTAGAACCCAAATGCAGAGACAGTGAGTAGATTTGAATGTTTAATTAAAGGATGACCAAAAACTTACAAAAACCACAGGGAATGCATGAAGCCAAAGCAGAACACAAACAAGAACACGGGCAAAAATAGTAGGTATATATCGAGAGGAGGGAGTGGTGAAGACAAAAGAACTAATTAGAGAAACAGACCACACCTGGGAAGGGAGCAAGTTAGGGATGATGAGGTAGAAGACTAGCAGCTGGGGAAGGGAAGTGAATGGCTGTCTGACTGAAACAGAACAAAGATGACACTTGAGGGAGACCTAAACAGAAATACTGATTCTAGCTAAATAAATCCAAGACCTAAGATAAGAATCTAAACTAACAGAAGGTTTAGACTAGAATAAGAAGATCATACTAGAGGCAAAGAATAAATCCAAGACTCAAATAATATCTGAACTAACCAAGGAAATAAACTGGGATGAGGGGAAATAAATGTTAAATATAAAGAATCATTGAAATAAGAAGTAACTGAACTAACAGAGGGAAAATAAGAAATCAATACAAAGTACATGTCCAAAGTAAATGCAGGATATTATACCAAATATAGTCAGGAAGTGCTTTGCAGGTCTTAGCAAATTCTAACTGATACTGAAACAATCTTTCTCAGTTAAACAGCATGGTATCTGTTCATCGATGTTCATTCATGAAACTGCAAGGCTCATGCTGAGACAGAGCGTGACTCCTCCTTATCTAACTGCTACATGCCTGCATCATGCATGCATTTTTTTTTTCACTGTGTTTACAGGGTTGGGAAGGATTTTTTTGTTTGGCTCACATTTAGGTTTGAAGACCGTCCTAAATTGTGCTGAACTATACACAGAACCTGGCAAACATATCTTGCACAATTCTGCATGGAAAAAAAAAGAAACAGAAGCCTGAAACAAAAGGCAAACATGCAGCACACATTTGTAATCCCTGTCTGTTGGCTTGCCTTGACTTCACTTTCAGTTTCTGCTACAGGAAATCATGAACAGCACCTCCCAACACCTTCCCAGAGGGAGAAGGATGGGGTGAAGATTTAAGCTTCTGCCTTGTGTGCAATTAGCAACTCTCTTCCTGTGAGCTTTATCTCACATAACTCACTCTCAAGCATCCTGCCTGAGAGCACAAACATGTTCCTTTGCTGTTCAATCTAAGGTCCCAGTGGACTTACAGCCAAAATGATTTACAGTCCACAGGACCTGTGATGGAAGCAGTGATTTGACAAACTCTTGATTTAGAAGCTACCAAATGTACCACTTTGTGCTTCCCAAATGAGACACGTGGTTAAACATTTCCACTGATAATTTACACGAAATGAATGAGTCCACCCTTTCCCATGGGTTCTCTCCTCTGTCAAGCCCAGGGACAAACAAAACAGTTTCCAGTGTTCAATGGTGCACAAAGGCACAATCTTTGTTCCACAAAGAGGCTAACATGATTTCCATTCCATCATCCAAAGAGAAAGAAAAAACAGAGGAAAATAAGCATACTGCTTTTAGGCCCCTGACTGCTTCCCGACTCAATGCCTCAGATCACAGTCGGAAATAAAAATTAAAAAACGGAGCATCAGCGAGATTAGAAAACTTAGACAGAGAAAGGCGATAGTTTTTGAATCATTAAATCATCCTAGTACCTTTCTTCAAAACATTGCCAGAATAAAGGTTTTCATTCCAAAACAGGACACACATAAACAACTGCATGTTTTTATTTGCAGATTAGGTTATTGTAAATGTGTCAATGTTGGCATATTTTAAAAAAAAAAAAAAAAAACATCAGACATCTACAGCTCATCTGAAATGCTGGTGCCAGAGTCCTGACCATCAGGAAAATAAATCACACCAGTTCTGAAATTACTGCACTGGTGCCCTGTTTGTCAAAAAATAGAAGTGAAAATCTTATTAATAGTCTGTAAGGCACTAGATGGTCTTGGGTTGAAATACACTTCACAGTGTCTGGTCAGGTGTGAACTATGGAGACCCATCAGGTCATCTGAAACCTCTCATGATTAGAACTTAATAAGTTAGTGCTCTTAAGCTTTGGAACCAACTTCCTAAAAACTTGAGATGTAAAGAAACTACTGGTTACTTTAAATCTGGACTGAAAACATTATTACCCATATTATTAAATATATTCTGGGTGCATTCTACATATACCCATTTATTATATTAATTTATGTCTTCAATACAGTTTTGCAATTTAAATCAATAAACAAGTTTATTGTTTTGCTTTTGTGGGCTAGCTCTTCCACACTTTGAAAACCCCTGCCAAAACATTCTGTCAGTCTCACGCTTCAAAAAAATGGAAACACATTTACTTAGACAGTAGGTGCAAAGCGCAGGCCCTGACTCATTGCCAATAGGCAAGTCAGAGAAATGCACTTACTAGACAGATTTATCACATTCAGTTCCTGTTCATCCTGTGGATCTGCTGGGCTTAGCTTGGAGGGGAAGTCCATCGAACAGTGAATCAATTTCTTGACAACAGAAAGTTTTGGACAATGAAATGTGGAGAGAGAGCCCAATACCATACATACTGAGGATGGGATTTACAGAGATTACAGAGAAAAAAAAAACTGTTTCTGCTTATTAAATGAGGATATGTATATCCAGGGCAAGCTTACAGGTACATGCTTACAGCTTCATCAACACTAAATAACCTAACCTTTTTTATTATTATTCCCACTCCAATATGTTTTTTATGTTCTGTTATCAATTCAAAAACTTAGCATATTCGTTTTGAATAAGAAGACGTGAGTCGGCTGATTTCTCTTCAGACTTTTATTAGATGCATCAACACACGTGGTACATGGTCAAGCAAGGACTTGACCTTCCCCAGACTGGGAAAGGCCAGGCGATGTCCAAACAGTCAGACAGTTTTATAGAAATTATACTGACATGTCAAGAAGATTATATGGTGGGTCCATAGTCACGCACTTCAATATAATTTAAGATTGACTGACCATTATACTTGAGAGATGCAGGAGAGACTCTGTGTGTCCAAGTGCGTGTGTTCTGGGAATGTCTATGCTCCAGTTCAGCGCTGCCGAGTGACCTTCACTGCAGACTCTAAATGCACCATGGCTCTACAGAGATTAACACATCTGAAAAGCTGACCCAGTCATTCTGTCCTGACCTGTAGAGTGTTGGAGATAACTATTCATACCCCTCTACAGGCATCTAGGCACCCTCTTGTGAATGAGTTCCCACTGCACCCTACTAGCAGTTGTCAACAAGACAACAACATACTGAAACTCCTTCACTTGAGGAAGAGTCCCAACCCAAAGGGAAAACTCCACCTTTTTCTGGTGGTGAACACCATACTATAATTGCTCTGACTTGTCCTAGTAAAGAAATTACACAGCCAGACAGCAAAGCTCTCAATTAATTGCTCTGATTAGATCCAAACTCTCACCTATGTTTATTCAATATCAATCATGACCTAAAGAACGTGATCCCAAATAAAGGCAGCTGAACTGACCTTCCTCCGTACAGTGGCTGTGCTCAGCCATAGGTACATGGGGGAGAACTCTGTCATCTGGGGAAGCTTGGAGTAGAGATTCTCAGCTAAGGATGTTTGGACATCTAATCAGGATGCTTCCTGGGCACCTTTCTCTGGAGGATTTCCCAGCATGTCCGGCTGAGAGAACACTATGGGAAAGAGCTTATGTGGACTATGTTTTGCGTCTTAAATATTTCTTCTGGAGTAGGAACACCCTAGCTTCCCCCAGAATGAGCTTGAGAATATCAATGGGCAGAGTGACATCTATGTTTTGCTCCTGGACCTATTGCTCCCACCACATGATCCCAGAAATGAAAGACAATAAGATACACACGTGGACAAAATTATTACTACCTCCCTGTTAATGAATGAAAAGCCCAAAATGTTCCCTGAAATAACTTGAAACTAACAAAAGTAATATATAAAAATTTAATGAAAACTAACCAATGAAACCAGAGCCTGAAATTAAATTTTTCTGCTTCAGCCTTGGAACGAGGAACATCTTATCCTGCTCTCTCCCAACCTAATTTGAAAGTTTTGCCTGTTAAGTTATTAAAGATATTTAATATATCCAGTTTTTATAGTTACTCTTACATTGTCTACCCTCATAACTGGATTACTTCAGATTTAAGGACTGTGGATTTTTAATTTTACTTCACTTTTTGCTCTATTTTTTCAACCTCCAAGATAAGCATGAGCAAGATGCTTCCGGTCAACACCGGGGACATTAGTAGGATTATACAAAGACTAGGATTATACAAAGACTTCAATCAATAGGTTGTCTCGACTGGAGGTAAACGTCAAGATCAACACAGGGTCTGGAAATGAAACAACTCTACCGATGCCTCAAAACAACAAACAGCCTCCAAGCACTTCAAGCAGCTCACCCACCTGGAACTGTCTTGGAGCTATGCCGAAAAATAAATCTTATCATTTGGATCTCACTAGACTAGTCTAATGGGAAGGACCCCTCACCTAGATAATACAGTGTGGCCAGCATTGAGCTGAAACATCCCCTTGTCACCACCAGCACCAAAGAAAAGACAACAAGCAGTTGAAGCTGACATAATTCCACCTTCCTTGACTCCGGTACCAAGGACTAATCAGCCAGCTCAAGCCATAACACATCCTGTCATGTCTCCAGCTAGAAACTCACTAAACGCCACTGGAATTCCACTGAAAAACAGGTTTGCTGCTCTGCAGCAGGAGCCTATGATGGACACCTCTCCTCCAAACATCAAACAAGAGGTATGAGATCCAGAAACCAAAATTAGTGCCAAGAGTTCTTATTGTTGGGGATTCATCCATGAATGGTATTGATCATCTTTGTAGCACAAAGAGAACGAAGTTAATCTGCTTCCCAAATGACACTATGTCGGATGTAACAAAGAAAATACTCCCATTAACCACTGACCAGCCGAGCATTGAGAGTCTCATAATTTACATTGGAGCTAATGATCTGGCTAAGATCATTAGTTGAAATTCTGAAAACAGACTTTTGTCATCTTCTAAGCACAGTTGGAAATCTGAAAATGAAGGTGTTTATCAGTGGATGAGAATTACAGCAGACTGTTTATGATTAATAGATGGCTTATTAAAGAACGCTCTTCCAAATCCATGAACTTTATTGACAATCACAAGATTTTCTGGGAGCGCCATCATCTCTTCAGACAAGACGGACTCGGCCTAGATAAAAAGGGGAAAAACTCTTCACTGCCAATATTTTCAATGCTGTTAACAACAGAAGGCCATCTCCTCAAACACAGCACAATGTAAACAATGACATCACAGCCCCAGCAAAGATTACAGAAGGACAAGCACAAATCCAGCAGGCGCACAATGTTCGAAAGCCAACCGATAAACGGTCATCTACTCCAGCTTCTGCTAATTCTTTACAAAACCCTCAAATATGTGCCAGATTTTTTCATTGACTTTAGTGAGCTCTCATCGATGAAATGCAATGATTATGACTGTTTAATAATTATGGGAGACTGTAACATCCATGTTGACAACCTAACAGACAGAGAGGCAAAAAAGCTGAATGACGTACTTCAAAACTTTGGTTTGATTCAACATGTTAACCAGCCAACACACAATCGAGGACACGCTCTAGATCTGATCATCAGCAAGGGTGTAAATATCTCCAAGGTTTCAGTAAATGATGTCGCTCTGTCTGATCATTTTTCTGTTGTTTTTGAAAGTACAATCTCTGTTGACTCGCTTAGTAGAACAGATATTATTACAAAACGTTCTCTTACAGACAACACAGCTGAAACTTTTTTTTTTTAATCAAATCTACTCCTATACCTCACTTCCATGCTGTAAACCAGTTGATGAACTGGTACACAACTTGTGCTCTAAAATTTCAGGCATCATTGTTTTCATTGCGCCTGTTAAAGTGTCTGGTAGGAAGAAATGTCAATGGGTAAATGCTCCACTTGCAAGAAGCAAAATAAGCCTTTGCCGAAGAGCTGAACATAAAAACTCAACTTCATGTTTACTATGAAACTTACAAAGAAAGGCTGTGAAGCTATCACTCATCACTAAAGTATGCAAGGGAAACTTTCTTTACGGAAATCATGAACAACAACATCAACAATGCTTGTGCCCTGTTTTCCACAGTTGACAGGTTGACAAACCCTCCTGTGATTTTACTACCTGAACTCCACTCTACCAGGGCCTGCAGTGAATTTGCCAACTTTTTTACAGAGAAAATTCAAAAAATTAGAGGGTTAATCTGCACATCCACACCAAACCCAATAACGATGCTATGCCCAAACATAACAAATGCAGAGAAAATGACTGAATTTCACCAGCTGAACCATGAAAACTTAGAAGAGATTTTAAAACAATTAAGCTCATCCTCGTCTTGATATCCTACCTACAACTTTCCTCAAGAAAGTTCTGCCTGTCATTGCATCTGACCTGATTCAAACAGTAAACTCATCCCTCTCATCAGGTGTTTTCCCCCAGGCTCTAAAAACAGCAGTTATCAAACCACTGTTAAAAAAGAACAATTTAGATAAATCACTACTGCAGAATTACAGGTCAATCTCTAACCTCCTATTTTTCAGCAAAATTATTGAAAAAGCTGTGTTTCAACAGTTAAATAGCTTTTTAACAATGACAAACCGCTTTGATGTCTTTCAGTCCGGTTTCCGTGCTCACCGCAGCACTGAGACTGCCCTTGTCAAAGTGTTCAATGATATCCACACCAATACAGACAGTGGAAGAACCACAGTGTTGGTTCTGTTGGACCTCAGCGAAGCATTTGACACTGTTGACCAGGAGATATTATTGAAGTGACTGGAGAGCTGGGTCAGACTCTCTGGTACGGTACTTAACTGATTCAAATTCTACCTAAAGAACAGTGATTTCTTTGTGTCAATACGCAACTTCTCATCGGAGTGGACAAAAGTACCCCAAGGTTCAATCCTGGGACCCATCCTATTTAATATCTACATGCTCCCATTAGCTCAGATTATAACAAGTAATAAGATTAGTTACCATAACTACGCAGATGATACACAGCTCTTTACCACAATATCACCAGGTGATTACAAACCCATCCAAGCACTGAACAGATGTTTAGAAAAAATCAATGCGTGGATGTGCCAAAACTTTTTCCAGCTGAACAGAAACAAAACTGAAGTTATAATCTTTAGATCGTTCCTCTTCAGGTCCAGAGTCAGGGCACATCTTACAGTTTGAAACTAGTGATCATGCCAAAAGTCTGGGTGTAGTGATGGGCTCAGACCTGAACCCTTAGTGACACATAAAGACAATTACAAAGTTGGCTTTCTATCACCTTAAGAACATTTCCAGGATTAAAGAACTAATGTCTCAACAAGATCTAGAGAAACTCATCCATGCGTTTATGTTTAGTTGCATTGATTATTGCAGTAGTTTCTTCACAGGTCTGCCTAGAAAGTCAATCAGACAGTTGCTGCTGATCCAAAACACTACTGCTTGCATTCTCACTAAAACCAGGAAGACAGAGCACATCACCCCAGTTCTTAAGTCCTTCCACTGGCTCCCTGTAGCTCAGAGAATAGAATTTAAAATACTTATGTTAGTTTATAAATCACTGAACGACTTTGCACCAAAATATATTAAGGACCTGTTGTCATTGTATCAACCTTCCAGACCACTCAGGTCTTCTGGTTCTGATCTGCTCTGCATCCCCAAAACCAGAACCAAACATGGAGAAGCAGCTTTCAGTTTTTATGCACCACTAATCTGGAACAAACTTCCAGAGAACTGCAAAACAGCCAACACACTTAGTTCCTTTAAATCAAGGCTAAAAATTTTTATGATGTGAAGCACTTTGAACTGCCTTGCTGCTGAAATGTGCTACACAAATAAACTTGACTTTACTTGGCTTGACTTCAAACGGGAGGAATTCCCCCCTTACATGCTCCACATGGGTGGGATTTATAAAGTTTGGGGGGAATTACATATGAGCTTGACCGCGGGTCCTACAGTCCAATATGCAGCTTTAATTTGTTGTCGGTTTTTTTTACCTTCCTGGTTGTCATTTTAGTTGCTCTCTCTTGTCTATTTACCCATTTGGTTTCCTCTGCTTCATCTCTTCCACTTAACAACTCAGGGCTTAAAGGTAGGTAGAAGATATTTGTGATCATGGAAAACTATTCAGGAAGAAATGCTACTAGTTGTGAGATTAACTATAGATCTTGTTACATTCTCACTTTTAATTGAAGACACTGATTACCGTTGGTTATCTTAGATGCATCTGTGATACTACTCTCTTTTGATTCCATGTTCCACTCTCCCCCCCCCCCCCTGTTCTTATTCTTCTCAGCTGCATCTCCCTCCAATAGTAACAACTTTGTTGAAATAAAATTTCCTAAATAGTTAAATTACTCACCAAACGTGTCTTTGCAGAGCTGGCATCTAAACTATTTGCACTGCTATAAATGTATGATTTAAAAAGTGAGAGCAAATAAAAAAATACAGAATATGAAAAAATGAAAAAGAAAAAAGAAATGTGATAATAAATAAAAACATTGTACTAAATAGAGAACATGGAAACATGAGAAAAGAATAATTGGAAAAAGTAAACTAATAAAACAAGATTGGAAATAAAAGGGGAAATTAAATAATAGTGATAGTGTTAAATTAATACTGTTGAAAATGATAAATACTATTTTGTGTCACATTGGATAATCAAATGAGTTTGAAAAGTTATTTTTTAAATTTAATATTTGCCACATTAATTACTTTATCCAGCCATTTATTTATTTTTTAATAGTCATTGCCAAATTTGGCAGGATCAGTCCTCCATACATTGGTCTTAGCTTGAACTGTGGACTAGCAGGAGCTACCCCCTCTGTTGGATGTTACATCTCCATCACAACTGGTATGATTTACCCATGCTTTGCTACTGAAATAGCAGTGGACTCAGAGAAACTGGATTAACTCTTCAGGATCATAAAGGATAGACATTCAGTCTGATATACTGTCTTTTGCTGAATTATTTTCTGTTTTGTACCTTTTTATAGGTTTTTTTTTCTCCTGAAACATATTCACTGTGCAAGAACGCACAACAAAATTTAACAAATTTAAAAAATAGCAACTCTCTAAGGCAGTGGATATAAATAATAAATAAATTAATATATTTAAATAAAAATGAAAAAAAAAATAGTAGAAACAGAAACGGGATGTTATGAAAATGATGATCAGGGTTTTGATGAATTTGCGGTGTTCAGGGCAACAACAGCTCTTGGGTAGAAATTGTTTGTTAGTCTGTTTGTTTTTGTCTTTATTGCCCTGAAACACCTCCCTGAGGGTAAGAGTTTGAAGAGGCGGTGGCCGGGGTGTGAGGGGGCCCTGATGATGCTGTGGGCTCTCCGGAGGCAGCAGGTCCTGTAGATCTCCTCTAGAGATGGAAGAGGGCAGCCAATCAGTCTCTGGGCAGTGTTTATGACCTTCTAGAGCTGCTTCCTCTTTGCCGCAGTACAGCTGGAGAACCACAGCGAGATGCCATGTATCAACACTGACTCCACAGAGCAGTGATAGAAGGACACCAAGTGCTCAGCTCTGAGGTTGTTCTTCCTGACAATCCTCAGGAAGTACAGTTTCTGCAGTGCCTTCTTCAGGATTGAAGTGGAGTTTGCATTCCAGGTCAGGTCTTCACTGATGTAGGTGCCCAGGAACCTGAAATTTGGCACCATCTCCACCCTGTCCCCATTTATAATGATGGGCTGAATGTTTACACCTCCTAAAGTCGACAATCAGTTCCTTCGACTTGGGAGTGTTCAAAATTAGGTTGTTGGTGGTGCACCAGACACACAGTCGTTCCACCTCCACCCTGTATGTCTGCTCATCTTCTCCGGAGATGAGTCCCACCACCGTGGTATCATCAGAAAACTTTATGATGGTATTGTTTGGGTGGATGGGGGTACAGTCATGGGTGTAGAGTAGGGGGCTTAGGACACAGCCTTGTGGAGAGCCAGTGCTCGTGCTCAGTGATGAGGACAGGTGGGATTCTACTCCCACCCTCTGGGAGCGGTCTGTCAGAAAAATCCGTTATCCAGCAGCAGATGTTGTGGGGGAGATCCAGGTTCCCCAGCTTGCTCACCAATTTGCTCGGAATAATGGTGTTAAAAGCCAAGCTGAAGTCCAGGAAGAGCAGTCTCGTGTAGCTCCCTTGCTGTTCCACGTGTGTCAGCGTGGTGTGCAGAGCAGTGGTGATGGCATCCTCTGTAGGCAAACTGGTGGGGGTTGAGTGTGAGTGACAGGCATGAAGTGATGTGACTCTGAACCAGTTTCTCAAAGCACTTCATAATGATGGGGGTTAGTGCCACTGGCTGGTAGTCATAGAGACTGCTAATATTATTCCTTTTTAGCAGTGGAATGATGGTGGAGGATTTTAAGCATGGTGGGATGAAGCACTGGGTGAGGGACTGTTTAAAGATGCTGGTAAAAACCCCAGCTGGCTGGTCCGCGCAGTCCCTCAGCATCGTCCCTGTCACACCGTCAGGTCCAGCAGCTTTCTGTGGGTTCGCTGCCATCAGGGTTCTCTTTACTTCCTGTACCTCTACAGTGATGGTTTGGCTGTGGAGGGATGACAGCTGCAGTATGCGCTCCACTGGTGATTCAGTGTCAAAACGGGCGAAGAAGCTCCTCTGCCAATGAATCATCCCCAGAGATTTTGGTGACATACCGGTCCCTTGCCACACCTGCTGGCTGTTGTTGCTGCTGAATTCTTCCTCAGTCATCTGCTTGTAGTTCTCCTTGGCCTCTTCTGAGGTGAATACCTCCAGGTCCTGGTGGCAGAAAATGTCCCAGTCTGTCCTTGCTAAACAGTCCTGCAACTGCTGAGTGGCACCAGCCGGCCAAGATTTCACAGTCTGTATTTTGGGGGGTGCTCGCTTCTTCACAGATTTGTGTGCCGGAATAAGAAGCAGCGACATGTGATCAGAGGAGCCCAAATGGGAGAGCTGAGTGGCCCTGTATCCATGCTTGATGTTGGAGTAGGCTTTATCCAGCATCTTAGCTCCCCTAGTGGCACATTTCAGTTCAATTCAAAAATACTTTATTGATCCCAAAGGGAAATTAAACTCATAACTCATTTAAATAAGGAGTTATTATAGATGGTGATGACTGTGCAGTGTATTTTACAACCAATCTGAAGAAGCTTCTGACTGAAGAGACTGTTTTCCAATGACGGTGTCATGAAGAGGATGTCCAGGGTTGTCCATAATTTTCTTGATTTTACGTGAAATCCTTTTTTGCATCATCAACTCCAGAGGTTCCACAGTCGTCCCCAGAACAGAACCAGCCTTCTTTATCAGGTTATTGAGCCTTTTTAGGTCCCTGGCTCTGATGCTGCTGCCCCAACAGATGATGGCAGAGGAGATGACGCTCTCAACAACAGACTGATAGAAAATCTGCAACGTGCTGGTGGAATTTAGGGAGCACTATTTTCAAATCAGCATAGTTAAAATTCCCCGCAATCACATGTACTGCCTCTGGGTAGTTGTTCTGTTGCCAACTGAGAGCATTTTCCAAGAGGCTGAGAGTTGTACTGGCTATGGCATTAGGTGCAATGTATACAGCAGTCACCATGACGACGGTAAACTCAAGTGGAAGGTACAACAGTCTGCATCTAACAATGATAAATTCCAGGTCTGCTGAACAGTGCTCGTGAAGTAACCGTAGCATTTGTGCACCAGCTGTTGTTCACATAGATGCAGAGCTCCCCTCCCCTGTTCTTACCAAAGTCACGGCTCCTATCATATCTATGTGCTGTGTATCCTGCAAGCTCGATAACCATGTCTGGAATGGATGAGTGGAGCCAGGTCTCCATAATCAGCAAAACGCAACAGTCGCGTACGAGTCTGTTTGCTGCCAGCTGAAGCTTCAGCTGATCCATCTCATTTTCAAGAGTTCTGGCATTTGAAAGAAAAATGCTGGGCAGCGGCAGTTTGTGTGGCCTTCTCCGTAGCTGTACCAAGACACCAGCACGACAGCCTCGCTTTTGTTTCCTTTCATTTCACCGCCTCCTTCGCCTGAGTATCCATGAAAAGCCAGGTTTAAGGGCTATGTCCAGTGGTATGTAACTAAATTACGCACTGTTCGCTCCGTAATCCAATGTGGAAATGACTTTGTCGGCTGTAGGTGATCCTAGACATACTAACAAAAACAATAAAACCATAAAAACGCCCTAATGACGAGAGGCACTCTGAGCTGCTGCATCTGTGCCTGCCGCCATTTAACTGCTGTTTTGGTGTTGTTAAAAATGTGGAAATTTCTCCTGGGTTAAAATAGAAACAAGAAATGGTTAAAACTGGAAATAGGAGTACATAAACTTTTGAAACAAGGCTGAGTTAACTCAAATAGATTTAAAAATATATTTAAAGTATAAAACTTTATATCAAAATAGATCAACAGTAGCAATTTGAACTTAAATAGAACAATAACCTAGGTTGAAAAAATAGTATCCTTTTAAAACCTAACATTAGGTTTAATAATAAAAAGGGATTTGAGAAACTGAATATCCTGGAAAAAAACAAGGAAACTGTTTTATGTGATATTGACTTTTGTGTTAAGTGTTTTTCCCCTTCCTCAACAAATAATTAGCCAGCAATTTAAACTTATTTTCTGGTCTGTGGTCATTAATACACCCCCACACTTAACTACTCCTGTAGCCGAACCTAGCACTGGTCCTGTTGTGTGTTCGAGTTACTGTAATCACATCGTTAGTGTTACAAATTCACTCAATGGACATGGCGTGTATGCACGGTCATCATGCAAGACTCCACTTCTGAAGAAAAAGCATGTTAAAGATTGTTGCATAACATTTGGACAAGCCCGTAAAATACTGGGAGAACATAGTCTGGTCAGATGAGAGCGAAATTGAACTCTTTGGATGCCATAACACACACCATGTTTGGAGGACAAGATGCACTGCTCATCACCCCAAAAGCACCATGCTGACAGCAAAGTTTGGAGGTGGGAACATGATGGTGTGGGGCTCAGGGCCTGAAATTCACTGTGGAATTGGAATATTGTGCATTTTCTAATCGATAGTTTATAGTGTGACGTCTGCATTGGAGCTATGAACTAGAGCTTTTCCAGCGCTCTTTTTAGTACGAGCTCCCTCCGCTCTCCCGGTATATATGAAACCAACAGTTGTCAGATTCTTTTAACTGTGAGCTAATCAAAACATGGCACGCTCGTTAAAACCTAAACCTATCAGCTGGAGGGGGTGAAGTGGGCGCGCTACCAAAAAACAACGGCACTGATGCCAGTGATTGCGGTAACGACGCAAATCCTCGTTTCCTCCAACAGGTGGTGGCAGTAACATTACAAAGCAGCCCAATGACCAAAGAGTCAAGCTAACTGGCTCAGAATATATCTGTGGCTTAAATAGCAGTGGTAGAATCAGCCGTTCCAACGCTCCAAAATATCGACTTCGCTCCGGGGCTCAAATGTTTCTCATTTGGTAGCAGTAAAAAGAAACGGGAGGCAGATTCAGCAAGAAATGGTAAATGAGCTGCATTTCTAAAGCACTTTATCAAGTCTGAGGACTCCAACGCTACAGTCAGTCATTCACCCATTTATGCACAGATTCACAGACATGTGAAGGTTAAACCTACTGGACATGCAGGTGTGAAGACAAATGTATGGAGGACTGATCCTGCCAAAACTGGCTATAAATATAGAAATAAATAAATGGCTTGATAAAGTAATTAATGTGACAAATATTGCATCCAAAAAAAGAGCTTTCCAAACTTATGTGATTATAAAGTGTGACACAAAGTAATGTTTATCATTTTATCATTTTCAACAGTATTCATTTAACATTAACACAAATACACGATTCTAAAAATGAAAGAGATGAAAAAGAGACAGAGGATGGAGAAAGACGAGATGGAAGCAAGAGAGAAGAAGGAGGCACCAAAATGAAAAATGTTCCCCAAAATGCATCCCAAAAAGTTGGGGAAAGAGGCAACAAATTATAGCAATGCAAATAGTTTAGAAGCCAGTGCAGCAAAGATAGAGGTCATGTAAGCAATTTGACTATTTGGGAATTTCATTTCAACAAAGTTGTTAATATGGAGAGAGAAGCAGCTGAGAAAGATGAGAGCAGGAACAGGAGTAGAGCATGGAACTACAAGAGAAGGGAGCCGCAGCTATGATAAAGAAAACGAAGAAAATGAAACAGAACAGTAATAAATGCCTCCAATAAGAGTAAGAATGTGACAAGATCTATAGTTAATCTCACAAGCACTACCATTTCTTTCTGGATAGTTTTCCATGCTTACAGATACGTTCTGCCTTTAAACTCTGAGTTCTTAAGTGGAAGAGATACAGCAGAGGAAACCAAACAGGTAAACGGACAAGAGAGAGCAGGTAGAATGACAACTAGGAAGGTAAAAATAGACCACAAATTAGAGCTGCCCATTAGACAATACAAGATCCAAAGTCAAGCTAAGTAATTCCCACCCCAAATTTATAAATCACCCCCATGTGAACCATGTAAGGGTTCCCCCCCCATTTTAAAAAGTGAATTTCAGTGAAAATCTATGGAAAGAACTAAAAATCACAGTTCATAGAAGAGGCCCACGGAACCTGCAAGATTTAAAGACTGTTTGTGTAGAAGGATGATTCAAAAATCACACCTGAGCAATGCATGTGACCAGTTTCTCCATACTGGAGACATCTTGAAGCTGTCATTACCAACAAAGGCTTTTGTACAAAGTATTAAATAAATATCAATAACCGTGTTCAACACTTTTTCCCTGTGTAATTTCACATTATTACACATAACTTAATTTTGAACTTACTTGTTTTGGTTTCTTTCTATGTATGGATTACTTAGGTCGTTACCAACACCTGGTGAAAACTATTATGAAAAATTTTGACTGGCAGCTCCATTGCCATTAGAGACACCACTGACCATCGTCAAATGTTTACATGCAGCCAGAATGGACAACATCAAATCCTAATGGAAACTGCTGGCTAAGGAAATACACGTACACAGCATAAATAAGGAAGATTGTTATTCAAGATGGCAGTAATGACATCCAGTCACGCCATTCGAAAGTCACTCAAATTAATGTTTTGTCAGTACATAAGCTTTTCAAAGGAATTTTTGGACTCCTTATTTTTCTCATAACCCCTTCCTGATCTGACCAGTGACGATGTGATTAAACATATACAGTCATTCACCTGCTGGTTGTCCAGGTAGTTTCTGGAAAACAATGTGGGCTACATTGATAATTGATTAGTCCTCCAAAACAGTGACAACCCAGAGTCTAGACCAGAAACCAGTGTCATAGTTTAACAGACCTCTGTGTCTCTTTTGTACTGTTGCCTACCTAAGAGAGTGTCTCACCCAGAGCCCAAATTGCTCAAAACATTTGCAGCCCTACTCACTCCTGTCTCCATACATTGAACCCTTTGTTGTTATATAGCATTAAATGTTAAGAAATAATTTTCTGAACAACTGTCTGACAATTTCTCATTTTGGATAGTTGTCATGTGATAGGTTGAAAAACTATTATATTTCCAGTGCAGTACTAAGATATTCTATACAGT
This sequence comes from Anableps anableps, assembly GCA_014839685.1. Taxonomy (NCBI): domain Eukaryota; kingdom Metazoa; phylum Chordata; class Actinopteri; order Cyprinodontiformes; family Anablepidae; genus Anableps; species Anableps anableps. Next base: position 39,999,391 of record CM026069.1, read on the forward strand.
TCTTTTTAAGATGATTTCATACTAGAAGAGTTGACAGTAAAAATGTTAAGAGTATTAATTCATATTAGTTCATATGAGCAAAAAAAATGTAATTACATTAAGAAAATAGTTAAAAATCACTTTTTCATGTTGTATTATTCATATCATTTTATTTGAGAAAATTGCATTGCATACATCAGTCAGTAATCAGCTCGTAAGCCTTTTCTGGGATTGACTGGTAGTAGCCACAAATCTCTTGCAAATCTCCTGAATGTCTCATTGTCAAACTGACTTTTACACTTGAGGACTGTGGTTTCTGCTGTGAGGACTGGAAGCTGCTTGATTTCCTAGAAGTCTGAATAGTGGCCCACCATTATCAAAAAATCTTTGCCTGCCTGTCTGTAAAGATCCATGCTCAGGATTTGTCATGGTCATGTGGGAAGTGCATGTGACATTATTGTTTCTTGCTGCTGTTTGTCTGCATACTCATTTCATGCTGAGCACTGACTGACAAAGTCTTTTATTTCACCCTGCATATTGGGTCAGTACAGTGTGTCTTTTGCTTGTCTGTAGCATGCATCCCCTCATATGTGGCTAACATGAATACATTTCAACATTTCTGTGCGCAGTGATTTCAGGATGACAATCCTCTGCCCTTTGAAAAGCACCCCGCCCTGTGCGCTGATTTCATCCCTGACCGACCAATATTCTCTGGCTATGGGAGTCTCCTCTATGCTCTCTGGGCACCTTTGCAGGACTACTGCTTTCAGCATCTGGAGACATGTGGCCTTGTTGGCATGATGTCTGATCTGTGTTAAACTTTGTTTAAACTTTTATCTAATTTTTAAGGTCATCCTATCTTTATTGTGATGTATGTTATATAGGTGGTATTTGTATTATTCTCTGCTTTTTGTTTTGTGGGATGTTTTTTGTTCTTACCTGCCTTAGGAGAACAGATGAAAATTAGCTGTTGTGCTAATTCCGGCATATTTACATTGATGCTTACTGCTGACATGTTGATTAATATGCATTGTCTTAATTTAAATAAAATAAATACATGAAAATGAAATGTTAGGCGCTGGCTAGTGACATTCAGATAATCAGCTTGGTTTATGTTTTCAATAGTCTTTTGTCACTATTGTGCACGTCTGGGCCTGGTTTGTACTTTACCTTGAGGTTGTAGTTTTGCAGCGTGAGGCACATGCTCGACAGCCGTTTGGGTGCACTCAGGATTGGCTTGTTGAAGATTGAGATGAGCAGCTTGTGATCTGTTTCAGCTCTAACCTCCTCCCTGCCGTAGAGATAATGGTGAAAACGCTGACATGTGAACACAATACTCAAAAACTCCTCAATTTATGCATAGTTCTGTTCAGTCAGCATTAGATCTCCAGATGCAAATCCAACTGGCTGGCCATCCTGTAGAAGGCAACACCCGAGTCCCTTCTGGCTGGCATTGCTTTGAATGGTGACTGGTTTTGTTACATCGTAGTATTTCAAAATTAGTGCAACTGTGACCAGCCTCTTGATCTCCTGCACTGCTGCATCATATTTTGGTAGCCAGTGGAACATGACATCCTTGTTGAGCAGTCTCCGCAATGTCTTGCACATGTCTGATAAGTGGGGTAAAAACTTGGCAAGGAAGGTCACAAACTCGATAAATCTTTGTACAGCTTTGGCATCTGTGGGGTGGGGCATCTCCTGAACTCCCCTGATTTTTTTTCAGGGTCTGGTTTCAGAACCCCCCTGCTGACAGAATGTGTCCATTAAGGCTCTAATGACTCATCGAATGATTCAAGTACCTCGATTATTAAATTCCTCGAGGCAAATTATCTGTCTCAAGGCTTCATTAAATTATGTTTTACTATTTAGCGCCATGTGTTTCGGCTGGACAATTATTAGGACTGCGCAACGCTCTCACTTCTGTTAGTCAGTTGTTGATGAATGCTAAGGGCTATTAGCACAACAAAGGTGTGACCAAACGTCCTCTTTTTCCCTGGACATGTTGGGGTTTTCATCATTTTTCGGGGGACCAATAGGCATCCTTAAATTGACTGGTGCAATGCAGGGAATACAACAGACTTTCTTTTATTGGATGACCTCCTGGAGCTGCTGCCCAGTGGATGGTTCGGAGCAAACTGCGGTGAAGTGCGCAGCAGGTGTATGTATACAGGTGGAGTGGATACACATGCAGATAGACAAAACACAGTGGGGAGCACTCCAGTGCTATAGCTGATGCTGACCGCAAGTGTAGCTTTACGGAAGAACTAGAAAATAAATTTCATACCATCCCAAATGCAACGATTAAGTGGCAGAGCGCTCCTTGGTGTGTACATAGCTGGCATGTTTTTCTGTGTATGCCATCGATCTGTTACTCACATGGACACAAAAGCTATAAAAAGGCAGTGTAAAGTGAGAATTCATTTATTAAATTGAATGGAGATAAATACGTGCTAAAGACTGGAGTTTTTTTTTGTTTGTTTGTTTGTTTTTTTTAATTTAAGTGTCTTTGTCAGCCTGCTTCTTATTTTTATTATTAAATTGAGTATAATTTCAGATTGTTGTCAAGGTTGACTTAAAAAATTAGCTATTTTTGTTGCAGGTTAATTTTCTAAGCTACATAAAAGTAATTGTTAGGGATGAACAAATATGAAAATTTGGGACTATATTGATATCCAATATTAATACTGCCGTTATGGCAGAATTTACCAATATTTTATTTTGTCAAATTTTTATTCAATAACGCGATTAATTGTCAGAATAATCGATAGATTACTTGATAACTAATTTTTTACAACAGCGTCCATATCCATGAAATTTCACCACCTTCACTTTGAACTGAAGCTTCTTGAAACAAGGTCAAAGTTTTATCTCCCTACCATCTGTCCATTAGGGCAAGCAGCTTTTTGTCATCATCTGCTATTGCCTCTGCATCAGAGTCCTCACAACCAACAATGATATATCATCTGCTATCGATTCAACACCACTGAGCCCTGCCAGGAGTTCATGATGCTTACTTTGGTAAACTTCTGGGGCGACAGATATACCAAATAGCACCTTTAACCATTGGTAGATGGACAACCTCCTGAAGTTTGTCTTGAAGCCACTGTCTCTGTCCAATTTGCACTGTAAAAAGGCATCGCTTGCATCAACAAAGGTGAAGAGTCAAGCTTTTGGAAGCTTATAAAGTATGTCATCCAGCATGGGCATCTGGTAGTGGGAGCGTTTTAAAGCTTTATTGAGAGCTTTGGGGTCAATGCAAATCCTCATTTTCTCCAGCTGTTTAGCAGTCACCATGTTACTGATCCACTCAGTTGGTTCAGATACAGGGGTTATATGTCCATCTTGCTCATGCTTGTTCAGCTGAGCCTTGACAGTGTTTCTGATTGCCACTGGGACATTTCTTGGTGAGGTGTGTACTGGTGCAACTTTTGTCCTGCTCAAAGTGGATTTCACCAGCGAGTGATTGAACTGGACATCTGCATGAGTTAACAAGTTTCTGCTTGGTTAGAGGCATCATGTTACAATGATCTATCTTATTCAGGTCATGGTAAAATGCATCAAACCTAGATCCACACTCGTTGAGCCTGGCAGGAGGGGCTTTGGTTACACCAAATTATCTCAAAGTCCAGCATGTGTCTCTTGCCCTGTACCACCCATTCCATTTGGAAAATGCCTACAGAGTTCAGTGTTTCACCAGAGTACACCACGAGCCTGGCTTTACCAGGGAGTGGTGGTATATCGGGTGCAAGTTTTCGTTTATCTTTAATGCTCATCACATTGCATGTGGCTCCCGAATCCAGCTGGCATCGTTGCAATTCTCCATTCAGTTTCAGTGTGGCAAACCATTTTTTCCTTTGGCCCTGTAGTGCACCGATGCTCTCGGCCATGTAGATCTGGTCGCCTTCCTCATCCTCACTGTTTGTATCACAAGCTGCATTTACTCACTGATCAGGCCATGATTTTTTCATGCAGGCTATTGCAAAAATGGTTCGGTGTCCCAACCAGTTTCCCAAAGGCTGGGCAAACGTCACGTCCCCGTTTGTGTCAGCCACTACAGTACCTGAATGTGATGTTGTTTGCCCTCTGCACGCTGTCCCGGGGCTTGTCCATGCGCTGTGCTGGCCGCTGCTGTCGCCTGCTTGTGAACGCTTTCCATGAGCTGATCAGGTGTCATCAGTTTTAACTTTATGTCTGTCATTTCAGCTCCTCTGCATATGTCTATGGCTGAATTTAGGGAAAGGTCCTCATCTCTTAAAAGACACCGTCCAACTCCTTCATTGCTGATGCCAAGAACCAGCCTGTTTCTTATCAGTTCCTCTCTAAGTTCTCCATATTCACGCAAAGCCGTCTTTTCCCTCAGCCGGTCGGTTAGCTCTTAGATCAGCTCACCTTCATCCTGCTTGCAGCTGCCAAAAACAAATCTTTCAAAGATGACGTTTCTTTTCAGCTTGAAATAGTTCTCCAGGGGATCCAGAATTGCATCCATGTCTTCCTGTTGTTCCGCGGTCATGGTCAGGTTGTGCCTGTAAACATGGTGGCATTCGCTTCCCATCACTCATCTCAGTGTAGCTGCCTGCACTTTCTTGTCTTTGTCACCCAATCCTGACGCCAAAGAATAGTCCTCAAACTCTGTTTGAAAATTGTCCCAGTTATTTGCAATGTCACCAGTTAGCTTCATTTCAGGAGGTAGAATGCCTTACGCCATGACGGTATCAGTCATTAACATCTCAATATTAGCATAAAGAGAGAAAACGTAACAGTCCACACAGCTGCTCACTGCAGTGAAGGTGTTCCTCCAGGGAGGGGTGGGTGTACTATTTCTGACAGTATGTTTATGATATAATAAAAACACCACAAGTGCTTTGAATTTAGTGCCATTTTGTACTGTGTCTTGCAAGTACAGAGAGAACAACAGTGACTTAGCACAATTCAATAACACTCCTCATGGACTGTACCATTGGCTGAACTCTACAGGGAGTCTGGTAAGAATCATTTTAGTGTGCAGAGATGTGAAACACAGATATTTGGCAGTTTATTATTATTTTTGCTTGTCCACTTTGTGACATTGAGCAACATGTAATGTTATGTTCATGTCTGATTGCATTGAACTGCTGCATGAGAGAAGCAACTGAAAATCACCCTTGTGATTCTTTCACCCCTATTTTCAGGGGTGTAATAGTCACAGTTAACTGAACTTATTTAATTCAGGTTCTTGGCGCTGTTTTGTCATTAGACTCTTCCATAGAAAATCAAAAAGAATCAGTTTGATTAAATGGACAATATTTACCAACTTGAACCAAGAACAGATGATAATGGATAACTATGTAAAAAGTCCAAATTCTCAGAGAGGTGAAATATGGATTTAAATGAGTAATATAATTGTCTGAAGGCAATGAGATTCAAAGTCAAGCATATCTGAGGGAGTACATGTTAAGCACAGAATATATAGAAGCTAAATGTGGTTATATTTAGGGCATAAAGCCTCAAAAGGGAGAAAAAAGCAATCACAACATGTATTCAGAAGGATACTTGTAAGGCTGCACAACAGCATAGGACGCAAGAGTAGAACTTTGAGACTTTGAACCAGAGGTGTGGCTTGAGTCCTGTGACTTAAAATGGAGTGAAGCTCAAGTCACACATTCATTGACTATAGACTCAAGGAAATAAAACAGATTTTGGACTTGTCTCAAACTTTTCCACCAATAACTTGTGACTTCACTTAACTCCTTTAACTTGAAAAAGCTTGATATCTTACACTAAACAGAAAGTGTTACTAAGGAAAAGTTGGGCACGCAATGATCGAACGATTCCAGGAGTGCTATCCAGCCGGCTGCACTCCTCTGCCCATTTGACAAGATTTCTGACGTTTGTTGCTGCAACAGGCACACTGCATACACGAACTGTAAACAGATGCACATTAACATTTTAAAAGTCAATTTACATTCAAATACAGATGAAAACCTAAGAGGCGGAGAGAGGAAAAGCTTATTTATGCTGTAAACCCATAAATCTGGTACTATGCAGCCATAGTATGAGATCCATCGCATCATATTCATGAAAGTGTGATTTTTGTGCTAAGAAAATTGCAGATGCCTGTAGAGACTGCAGGTGTCATTGCTTTAAACAGTCTGTGCATGACACAACCTCAATGACGAGTTCCCTACAGCTTACTTTATAGTCAACCTAAATCTTTGTCAAACCCTTAAACATCCACTTCCAAACCAGATTTCATCCTACTATTTGATTAGTTTCATTCCAATGTAAAGCCCACCCACAGTTACATATGGAAACACTTAAGCAAAGAAAGTGCTCCCCTGTTTTAGCTAAATAAATTCAATATGGCAGTTGATGGGGGGGGTCAGGAATTTCCGCTATGAAACCAAATCAACCAAGTATAACTTAGCTTTTTCCTCTTGTCACACTAACATTGCCACCAAGTTTTTTTACTTTTTGCAAATTCACACATCAGTTTACTACCTTGGAATGGTAACATTCTTCTTTGGGGAGTGTTCCAACATTCACATTCCAGTCGCGTTATGAACTTTCCCACAATGAAATGTAAAAAAAAGTTTTCAAAAAAGTGTAGCTGCATGTTTTGCTACTTTGATTTTAACCTGTGATATTATCTGCCTTTCAGCAGCTCAGTGTCACCGAGACCAACATCCATTCTGCCCCAGTTTTTGTTTTTGGTTTGTTTATGTGTTTTTAAGACATGGATGGTCAAAAGAGATGGACTTTGGTCAGTGCCATGCTACAGTATTTATATCCTGTGAGCACTGGCAGGTTACCTTTCAGGATTTTGTTATATTCAACTCCATTCATCCTCCCATCTGCTCTAGTCAAGAAGGTATCCTCACAGCATAACAGGAGGGGGGGGGGGGGCTCTGGGTGTTTGAAAATAGTTTTTTTATTGACATCCATTTCTTTAACTGCCATGGATAAGCCCTTGCTGGGTGCATGTTGACAAGTGTTAAACGATTGTAACAATGATGAGGAAAGACAATGTTACAAAAGGCATATGAAATTTAATTTTATCCTCTTAAACATAAAATGCCTCATGGTTAAAGTTGAGCTAAAACAACTATTATGGGAGCTTAAACAGAAAAGTGAAATTACTGGTTACCTGTTTCACGTGTATTATAAGCTTAATGATGGTTTGACTTAAGTCAGCGCTTGGTTATTCTACAACATAAAAAATAATAAGAATAGCATGCTATTTTTGAATAATATATAACGGATGATGGAAAAAAAACATTGTTCATCAGTTGACGTATCACCATGGTAACCAACTTGTAAGCTTTGACCTTTTGATAGAAATGCCACTGCTATCATACAGTGGTTCATGAAAGCGAGGTGGCTAAGTGCATGCAGAGATGTTTTATGTATGTTTTGTTATTATAGCTAAAGTTGCCACAGTGTAAATGACAGCAATCATTGTCTCAGTCACCTGTTGGTGAATCAGTGCATTATTTGTTATCACAACACCTGTATGTTCGATAAAGAGCTTTCTTTTTAAAAGCACATACAAATTTGTTAACACTGAGAATGAAGATTGGGTTTTATTATCATAATGGATCCTGTTTTTCTCTGAAATTTAGAAGAAAATTGGTACCAGCAACCTTCTCACCACTCCTGGATTATGGAGATATTTTATATATGAATGCTTCAACCAAATGTATTCAGTCTTTGAATACTGTCTGTCACTGTGCTTTAAGGTTTGTAATGGGCAGCAGACGTCTTACACATCATTGTGAATTGTACGCAAAAGCTGAATGGCCTCCATTGAGCGTACGGAGATACAATCACTTGATGATCCTGATATATAAAACTCTACTTAGCTTGACTCCAGCCTACTTAAATTCTCTCTGACATCAATTTATTTCTGCCCATTCTTTATGCTCCAACAACATCATTATTTTGCTGGTTCCACGTGTTCAAACAGGAAAAACGAAGCAAGCATTCAGTGTTATGGCTCCTATAGCATGGAATCAGCTCCAGTCTGAACTCAAAATGTTGGATCTTATTTCATTGGAATTATTTCAAGCAATTCTTAAAAACAAGCAACGTGTTTCCATTAATCAGTGTCATTGCTTTTAAACTGTTTTGTAGTTTATTTTAAACTTGTGTATATGGTTTAATTTGTTTTACTTTTCTGTAACCAGGTTGTTGTGTTGCAGATTTTCTGCCCAGGTCCCTCTTGCAAATGAGATCTGGAACTAAATGGGGTTTTAACTGGTTTTAAAAAAGGAAATAAAATTTTTAAAAAAATTGCTATTCAGTTAAAAAAAAGATCCAGATCACTGCTCTATTTCACTGTTATTATAATATTAACTCTGTTTGTCCCCCTTGTCATCTATGTAGCAGTGGCCTATATATTTTAGTGATGGTATTAAGTATTTATCTTGTGCAAACCTTTTCAGTCTTTATCAGATTACCTGAACGCTTCAAGTTATTGGAGTTTCTGACTTGGCAGTAAATCGGAGCCCTTACCTCTACATGTTTTTCTGTCGGTCATCAGTGAGAACCCTGGGAAACAGGAGCAGTGAGCTTGGCCAGCCACTGCAGTACACTGCTGACTACAACCACTCTCATCTGAAAAAAAAAAGCAACAAGGTCAGTTATCCCTGAATTTAACAAAACTACACTTCTAGCCTAGAATTTTACCCTCATCATGACAACCTTTGTTTTTTCTACTTCCTTTCAAACCCAATGTGCCTGACTTCCCTTTTTCAGAAGCCTCAGGGGTGTTGTAGTCACACATCTGTCAGGATATTTATCGACAGAGCCTTGGAAAAATCTTCATAACTAACATAAATCTTGAACTTTTATACATTTAGTCACGTCACAACCACAAATGTTAATGTATTTCATTCAAATTTAAAGGCTAAACCTGATGTAATTCAACTTGATTCATTTTATTTATACAGTGCCAATTCACAACATGTGGATAGCATTTATTAAAAAAATGTAAAAAGTCATGTAGTAGATAACTACTTTTTTCCAAATGAAAATCTGAAAATATGATCGTGTCAGTATTTCGGCACTGCGCAAGCAGGCAGCATTTCAGCAGCTTTCACCGTTTCTCTCTTTTAAAATGTTTTTTTTTTTTTTATACATATGGGTTTCTGTTATGGTTTTTCATATTGGTTGTTCTTGCTTATTTTTGTCTGATTTATAAAAATTTTCTGATGATCTGAAACAATGAAGTGTGACCAAAAAGCGCAAGGACAGAAATCTGTCAGGAGAGAATACGTTTTTACAACCCTGTAACTAAAGCATTCCTGATAGGGTTTTTTTTTTTTAGATAGACTTACCTTTTACTTACCTTTTACCAGTGATGATTTTATTCAAAATATTTTTTTTTCATGACATACTTTCCCCATAGTTCAAATATCAGATAGACTTAAGATTAAAATTTTTTTGAAATTGCTTATGGATGGTGCATTACAGTGTGGGCAAATGCTATTTTTGGATTACCTGCACATGGATGGAGGCGGGAAGGGCTTGTAGTAGTCACACTGGTATGAATGGTGGTGGTAGTTGTTTTTGTGGATTTGTTCAGATCTTCCACCAGGCTGTACTCCTCCAGACTCACTGCACAACAACCACATCAAAGATAAAGAAACTGTTATAATATTAACATTTAAATTGGGTCAACCCCCCCAGGTGACATACCCACCATGACCTAAGCCCCCAGGGCCCAGCAAGGACCCCAGCCTGAGGGTGGCACACCCCCAAGAACCCTGAGCACATCCCAGAGCTGGAGTATGTGCCTCGCCGCAGCCACCAGAAAGTCACCTATCAAAGCTGCACTCACACTGGCAGTGGGGGCCACAGCAAACCCACCCTCCGGAAACTCCCAGACGCTCCAAACCCTGACACCACCCCCATACACCAGCAACAATGCCCCCGCAGGATGAAACTAAAGGCCCCCCATCTTCGCTAGGTGATGGTGCCTATCAAAGGAGCCCAGAGAGAATTATCTGATGTGGAGGCAAGGCTACCTCAAGACTGTTATGGTGCAATAAAAGGTCTCTATACTGGATCATACTACGAGCATTTTTATTTTTCGGATTCCACCAGCAGCCCCTGCAGAGCTCCACCATGAGTCCAAGGCTGCTGAGCTCAACCACTGTCTCCTGTCTCATGAGCTCCACCTTAGGTTGTCTCTAGAGCCTCCTCATGGGTTCCCCTCTCAGGAGCCTCTATGAGGGTCCTCAGCTCCAGAACCTCTATGAGGGTCATCCCCAGAGTTATGGCTCTGTCATGGGATGTCCCCAGTTCCCAACCCTTCTCCAGACTCCCAGCTGCACCTATGTCAGCCTCCTTGCTCCCAGCTGCAGTGAGAGTTCATCGGCCGCTGGTTTTCAGCATTCCCACACTGTGTACCTTCTGTCTCCAAGCTCCAGCACCACCAGGTCCAAGGTTCTGTGGAGTCAACCTCGGCTCCCAGGGTTCCTCAGCCATCGCTGCTGGCCTCTGGTCTTCCTAAGATGACTTTCTTGGTCCCTCGCCTGTCGTTCTCCTGGGTTCTCTCGCAGATGGGCTCCAGACCACTGCCGCTGGCCTCCTACTTTCCTTTGCCTCTGTTGATGGACTCTCAGGTTCTTCAGCTGTCACCATCTGCCTTCTATCCTCTGTCAACAACCTCCAGACCCTTGGCAACACCACCTCCCTGCAGCTTCCAAGCTCCAGTGCTGAAAACCACCAGGTGTCATCTATGCCACTGCTGCTGGTATCTTGGGGTCTTTGGCTACTGCCGTCTGTCCCCTGCAGCTTCCAAGCTCGTTTATCGCTTACCTCTGGTCTCCAAGTCTATTCCTTGCTGACCTCCTGAACTGCGTCTTGGTCACCACTGGCCGCTAGGCTGCCCTCCCGAACTGCGTTGTGATCACCACCGGCTGCACGACCAACCTATTGAATTTCTTTGTTTTTCATTTCTGGCCTTCCTTGTCAAGCCCCCTCCACCCACCTGGTCTGGGTTGTTTTTTTTGTTTTGGGTTTTTTCTTGGATTTAATCGGCATCTGGTATCTGCCTTGAGGGGGTGGGGGGTAATGTCATATCCCTGGGGGTGTTTGGGTTGTTTTCGTTTTTCTGTTATAGCCTTTTTATTTCCTTGTTTATCTGTGATCATCCTTTGTTTCTGTTCTTACTTTTGATCAGTCTTTCCTTAGTTGTTTAGATTAGATCTATTGTTATTCTTTATTAGATTTATATTTTGCCAGGTTAGTCTTTCCATCTGCATCTTGGGTAATACTGTTAGGTTAGGTTCAGTGTAAGGGTCAGGGTTAGGCTACAGAAATGAATGAAAAAGGAATGAGAGTAAAAGCAAAGTCCTTGTGAAGACAGAAATATATACTCTGTGTGTGTGGTGTGTTGTAATGCCGAAAGAGAGACCATAAAAAGTTATTAAACAAGCAGGCTTAGAAATCCGGACCTGTTAATGCTTTCAGCAGGTTAATTGATTTTCTCTTCAGAATTACATAATACAAACTTCCTCTTTCAAGCTACAGTAAATGAGCTGTAGTTGATGGTTGGAGCAGAGGCTATTACAGGAATAGATTAGGAAGACTTCTTCTGAAGCTACAAATGAAATAAGAGCCTAAGGCAGGACCAAGACTTTACTTGACATTATACTTGGATCCCACTTTTCATTAAAACCTATAGGTAAATGTAGACAACGATTGTACGCTGGCTTTAATTCTGCTAGATCTAAGTACTGCGTTTGATACTGTGGACCACTGTTTTATTGGACAAACATGGTTTCTGGAAATTTTTAGAGGTGTGCAGATGGTTCAAAATGCGGCTGCTTGCATTTTATTCAAACCCGGGGAAAAAAGCGCACATTACTCCAGTGCTGACATCCCTTGACTGGTTGCCTTGTCAGGTTTGAGCAGACTTGAAGGTTTTGCTGCTCACCTACAAGGCTCTAAGTGGTCTGGCGTCTTCATATATTTCTGACTTACTGCACCTGTATGTGCAGGGTAATGGACATTTAAAAATCATTAAACCCAGAAGAAAAACTGTTGGAGAGCATGCTTTTTCCTTTCGTGCCCCATCTTCGTGGAACAATCTCCCTCAAGACATCAGGCAGGCATGTTCTGTGGAAGTTTTTAAAGCAAAGTTAAAGATCCACTTGTTCACTCTGTCCTAGACATGGCAAAAAAAACATTGCAATATAAGCATTTTCTGTCAATATCAATAATTATTGATTAGAGGGGTTTTTTTATATTCAAAATACTGCCAAACTGGTGACATGACCTTCCCTCTTTTATTCACAATGTCTTCTTGAGCTGTTGCACTCATTTTCTCCTTTCCCTCCACCCTATTCTTTTTTATTTCAAGCAGTTATTGGGCACAGTGGCAAACATGAAACTGCTCCCACATACTCAGGCATACTGTGTCAGAGGTTGCACGAGACTTTCTCGATGTCCGTCATTTTGACTGATGGCGTCACAAAAAATCCTGTCATCTATTTTTCCATCAGATTGTAAATAATCATGACAAATTCAGTTGCATTGAAGTTTAATTTGGCTAAATTAATCAACAAGCTGAATGGAAATCCACATCGTGCCATTACACATCAAGCAGATAAATACATGTAACTTTTTCTCCACAATGAGAAAACCACTGACTGTGGAACCAGAAACTACATATAAACAATTAAATGAAACTATCGCACTTATTTATGAACATGGACATGAATTGCGCACTACATTGTGCATAATCAAATGTCTCAGGGTTCTGATGTTGATCTGTAGGCTGAATACAAGCTCTGCTTCTGCACTATAAACTGGAATTACAAGCTCCACTTCAGCCAAAGTTTCGAAATCAGGGAATCTTTTCCCCATTTCAAGCAATCAAAAGTCGGCATAAATCTCTGAACGAAGGGCAGCAGGGGGAAATCTCCCAGAATGTGCTCCTGTATCAGACGCGTTCCAAAGCCTTCTGTTCATAACTCTTCAATGTGCTGTCAGCTCCTGGATTGGGAGATTCAAGAATTTTTATTGTCATACCAGTTCACATTTGCATGTTTATGGTATCGAATTTGGACTCCGGTCCCAGTTCAAGAAGCCTAATTAACAAATAAAGTTTAAAAAGTGAGATGAAGCTGTATTTAGTGCATTAAGTGTGGAAGATACATTTAGTTCAATGTCCAGGTCAGAGACATTAATCGGATGGCATTTCTTCTTTTATTGTTGATTGATTTAGTTATCTCCACAATATTTTCTTTGCATAAAGTTGCGTCTGCACCAAGTGGTCCTGGGTGAATTGTAATCCGTCATATGGCCTTCACATTTTTTGCCACTGTTTATAAAAAAAAAAAAAAAAGGTCAAAGATAGAAAATATTCCGTTAATGTGACCCCTGCTGTCACATGCTGGAAACCATGCAGACTCAGCACGCAGTTTTGTAGACAGTTGAAATTTCATTTTTATGCGTACTGATTGCCTATATTTCTTGTGACAAATCTCTTCATTTCCCACAAACCGAATGGATACTTTCAAGTTTGATGAGCTGGTTGGGCGCCTAGCCCCGTTTCTTCTCCACCAGGGCAGCCATACCTGTCAGTGTGGCACAGAGTGGCAGTCATGCTGCACATCCTTATTGCAAAACATTGCGCAGACTCTCAATATTATCTCGGTGTCGCATACAAAACAGTTCGATGTGAATACTGTTTCTTGCAACTGTCGTAAAAATTTACCTTTGTACAGATGTGACCAGTGGATGTTTACTTTGACTCCCCATTGTTCTGTCTCGAGTACATGCCGACCTCCAAGTGAAGCAAGCTGGAGTATGTTGGGGGCAACACGAAACTTCTGTTGTGCATGCTACACAACACATTGTTGCTAGGTAACCATAGAGTGAGTTAGTTGATGCCACCAACATTTGGGCCCAGAGAGGTTGAACAGCTAAAGTCTTTCCTCTGCCTCCATCCCCCAGAATTCTGTGTGGTTCTGGATGGGTGTTCAGTGAAATTACTGAACGTCCTATCGGATGTATTTTTTATCGATACTGATCACGTGTCTCTTGCGATTGATATCGTTTTATCGCCCAGCCCTACTCTGTCCTATATGTTTTAAATCCTATCTCCTTATTTGTTTTATCTTGTTTTTAACTTATACTATTTTTATCTATTTGTAAATGTTCAGCATTTTGTTTGAGAGAGCTTTATAAATAAAGTTATTATTATTATTATTATTATTATTATTATTATTATTATTATTATTATTATTATTAAAAGGCAAACCTCAATCTGACGTATAATGAACTGTATTCCACATTTTTAGGTCTATAACCATATTAAACACAATTAAATTCAACAAAACCACCAACAAATTATACTGGGATAACTTTTTTGCATTGAAGGCCCTTCCCTGGGCTGCCACCTTACTGTGGTGTAGAGGTTTGAGTGTCCTAATGATCCTAGGAGCCCATGAAGCCCCTGACAACATAGCTCCTAGTATCACCCACGGCAAACAGGTCCTAGATGAGTGATCAGACAAAGTGTAGCCTATAGACATCTTATGATGATTGCTTCTAATGGAAACAGTGTTTCCTCACTTGGACATGGGTCACCATGGCCCCATTCTGGAGCTAGAGGTGGGGCACACTGGCGAGTGGCTGGTGACCGGGCTTTCACCCATGGAGCCTGGACAGGGAACAGCCTGAGACATGGGTTCCTTTTCCCATGGGCCAAAGGGGTCAGGTGCAATGTGGGATGGGTGGTGGCCGAAAGCAGTCTGATTCTCCTTGGCAGTCTGATCCTCGGCTACAGAAGCTGGCTCTCAGGATGTGGAATGTCACCTCTCTGGTGGAGAAGAAGCCTGTGAGGTGTGTGAGGTTAAGAAGTTCCGGGTAGAAATAATCGGACTCACCTCAACACACGACTCTGGCTCTGGAACCAGTCTCCGTGAGAGGAGTTGGACACTCTTTCAATCTAGAGTTGCCCATGCTGAGAGGCGCCGAGCAGGAGTGGGCAAAAGGGTCCCTCCACCTACATGTGGGGGCTCTGTTCTGACTGTTGTTTGTGCTTTTGCACCTAACAACAGTTCTGATGACCCACCCTTTTTGGAGTGGGGATGGTGTGCTGCTGACCTCAAATCGGGATGTCATGGGTCAATGGGCAGAATACTTTGAAGACCTCCTCAATCCCACCAGCATGTCTTCCACTGAGGAAGCAGAGCCCGGGGACCTGAGCCCAATCTCTGGTGCTTTGGTCACTGAGGCAGTTAAAAAGCTCCTCAATGCCAAGGCCCTGGGGGTGGATGAGATTGGCCTGGGGTTCATTAAGGCTCTGAATGTTGTGGGGTTGTGCTGGTTGACGCCCTGCATGGACACCGGGGGCAATTCCCCTTGATTGGCAGACCGTGGAGGTGGTCCCCCTATTCAAAAAGTGGGACTGCAGAGTGTATTCAACTTGAAAAATACTTTATTGATCCCAAAGGGAGATTAGATGTTGGTGTAACTCATTTAATTGAGGAGATATTATAGATTGTGATGGCTGTGGGCAGGAAAGATCTCTTGTAGCGGTCCGTTTTACGAGTCTGAAGAAGCCTCTGACTGAAGAGACTCTGTTTTCCAATGACAGTCTCATGAAGAGGATGGTAAGGGTTGGTAAGGGTTGTCTTCAGTCATCTGTTGTCTGGATGAACACCGAGGTGTTTATATTCCTCATCCACCTCCACTTCTCCCATAATGGAAATAGGGTTTGATCTGACTCTGTTTCTCCTGAAATCTACAATCATCTCCTCTGTTTTGTTCATATTCAAGATGAGATGATTGTTTCCACACCATGACACAAAGCGGTCCACCAGCTCTCTGTACTCAGCTTCTTGTCCATCTCTGATACACCCAGCCACTGCAGAGTCATCTGAATATTTCTGTAGATGACAGGAGTCTGACTCGTGCTGGAAGTCTGAAGTGTACAGAGTGAAAAGGAAAGGTTAGAGTGCAGTCCCCTGTGGTGCTCCTGTGCTGCTAACCACCTGTTGCAACTTCAGGGGGATCACACTCCTAAGCCTCCCTAATAAGGTCTATTTAGGGGTTCTGGAGAGGAGGGTCTGTCGGATAGTTGATCCTAAGATTCAGAAAGAGCAGTATGGTTTTTGCCCTGGTTGTGGAACACTGGACCAGCTCTATACCCTAAACAGTGTACTGGAGGGTGCATGAGAGTTTGCCCAACCAGTCTACATGTGCTTTGTGGACTTGGAGAAAGTGCTTACCTGTGTCCCCCAGGGAATCCTGTGGGGTGTGCTCTGGGAAAATGGGGTTCCAGGGCCTTTGATATGGGCTGTTAGGTCCCTGTATGACCACTGTCAGAGTTCTGCATTGCCGGCAGTAAGTCAGGCTCATTTCTGGTGAGAGTTGGACTCCGCCATGGTTGCCTTTGTCACCAATTCTGCTCCTAACTTTTATGAACAGAATTTTGAGGCGCAGCCAAGGTGTTAAGCGAAGCAGTTTTTGTGGCTTTAGGATTGCGTCTCTGCTCTTTTTAGATGATTATGTCCTATTGGCATCATCAGATCATGATCTTCAGCTCTTGCTGGAGCAGTTCGCAGCAGAATGTGAAGTGGCCGGGATGAGGATCAGTGCCTCCAAATCTAAAACTTGACACTTTACCCTTTTCTGGTCTTGAGCTGGAAAAGGGTAGAGTGTCTTTTCTGGGTTGGGGAAGAGGTCCTGCCCCAAGTGGAGGAGTTTAAGTATCTCAGGATCTTGCTAACAAATGAGGAAAAAATTGAGCAGGAGATTGATAGGTGGATTGGTGCTGCATCTGCAGTGATGAGGGTGGTGTATCAGTCTGTTGTGATACAGAGAGAGCTAAGCTATATATATATATATATATATATATATATATATATATATATATATATATATATATATATATATATATATATATATATATATATATATATACCGAGCTAAGATCCTGTGGGACTTCCAGATCCAGACAGACAAAATGGTAATGGCGAACCAACCGGACATCGTGGTGGTGGATAAACAACAGAGGAAAGCCGTTGTGGTGGATGTAGCAATACCAAGCGATTGCAACATCAGGAAAAAGGAACACGAGAAACTGGAGAAATACCAGGGCCTCAGAGAGGAACTGGAGAAGGCCTGGAAGGTGAAGACCACAGTGGTGCCTGTGGTCATCGGGGCCCTCGGGGCAGTCACCCCCAAGCTGGAGCAGTGGCTAAAACAGATCCCAGGAACAACGTCAGACATCTCAGTCCAGAAATGCGCAGTTCTCGGCACAGCCAAGATACTACGCAGAACCCTCAAGCTCCCAGGCCTCTGGTAGAGGACCCGAGCTCAGAGGTTGAGAAAGACCACCCGTGGAGGGTGAGAAGGGAATTTTTATATATATATATATATATATATATATATATATATATATATATATATATATATATATATATATATATATATATATATATCTCCACCATGGGTATATAAACCCTATATAGCTTTTCGATATCTCTTGCAGTTTTTCTAATTGGCCCTTTTCAGTTTTATGATGTAATCCTAGGGTAGAATTCTTTAACTGACATCAATTGGTATGCACTTGGTAGATGCTAACAACTAACGCTTTTTCAAGTTTGAAAGCTTTTTCACAAACAAAATGCTGGTGTTTGTGCATATTTCACTCTACAGAAATAATTTATGCATCAAAACATAGCCACGGGTGTCTGCTTTAAGGACATATTAGTGTCATTGTCGTAGGTCTTACAGTTTTCTTTCAAATACTTCCAAGCCCAGGCATATTATACATTTTCCTATTTCTTCCCTGTGTTTCTCTCTTCTTCTCTGTTTAGATCTGTCTGTGTTCAGCTTCATTCTGGTCTTTCTGTCTTCAGATGTCTTCTGCTTTTTCTGTCTTCTGCTCTCCCTCTCTTCAGATGTCTTCCACTCTTTCCATCTTATCCTGTCTTCTGGTCTTTGTCTTCAGCTGTTTTACTGTCTTTCTGTCTTCAACTGTCTTCTGGTCTTATTGTCTTCAGCTTTCTTCAGCTTTTTCTGTGTTCATCTGTCTTCTGGTCATTTTGTCTACAGCTCTCTTCTGGTCTTTCTGTGTTCCGCTTCTGTTTTTTCTGTCTTCAGATGTCTTCTGCTTTTTTTTTCTCTTCAGATGGCTTCAGGTCTTTCTTTCTTTTGCTCTTTCTGTGTTCAGTCTTCAGCTCTCTTCTGTCTTCTGCTTTTTCTATCTTCAGATGTCTTCTGGTCTTTCTGTCTTCAGCTATTTTCTTGTCTTTCCATCTTCAAATCTCTTCTGGTCCTTTTCTCTTTAGCTTTCTTCAGCTTTTTCTGTCTTCAGATGTCTCCTGCTCTTTCTGTCTTCATCTATCTTCTGGTCTTTCTGTCTTGAGATTTGCATTCTCACAGCTGTTTTGCAAGGAACAGCAGTTTTTCTATTTTTTTTTAAAGACTCAACTGATTACTGAGAATGACATTTCAAGACCTATGAGTACCCCCAGGTGATCATATAATTATTAGACAAATTAATCACACAGTAAGTTTCCCATTCATTTTTAAGAATCCAGCATCCAGGTGAATGAAATGTCTGCATGGTGTGAGTATACAAGAGCATGGTATCATGTCTCCAACACCACTGAAATGAAAGGCAGATACACAATAGTGTGACAGGAGCAGAATGTACTCAACAGGTTGTAATTCATACCTTGTCTGGGTAGGACAGTTGGTCTGGATTTCTCCTTACTCCACAGCGGCAACCGGCTTTGATCTTGCTCTTCCTCACAGCAGGAAAGGAAGATGTGGCCACAAGGATAGCTCAGGTACTTGTGGGTATCGCAACCTTGTCCTTCGCTGCTCATCCACAAACCAATTGCACAGCAGCTGCAGCACACCTGTCCATGGACAAAAGCAGGAAACTTACATACCACAAGGACTGATTAAAATCATTACCTTAAGTAGTTGTGAGCATACGTTTTTACAATGAAATAAATATTTTTGCAATTTTTGCAGCTTCGGTTTCTATAGTGACAGTTACAAAAATGCCTGCAGCTGGACCTGCACCAAAAAGTGGATCTATAAAGCATTTCTCTAACAGCTTTGCACATCTACAGGCTAAAATTCTTGCCCATTCTACTTTACAGCAAAGCTCAGTCTGATTGGATGAAGACCATCCCAGCAGGTCTTGCCACAGATTCTTCATTGGAGTTAGGTCTGGACTTTCACTTCTCCAAGTTTTTTAAATCTCTGTCCACACTCTGTGAATGTAGGCCATAATGTTTATGTTTGCATATACAGTATGCAAACAAGCAGTACCTGATATTTTCTGGGAAAATCCAGCAGAGTGAATGCTGTTGCATCAGATGTCTATCTGTGGCCAACCATAAGCACCTCCACAACTGTTTCCTTCTCCTCTTCCTACTCCTACCTTTCAGCATTGTAAGTCTTAAGATCTGTCTTGTCCATTGTTGTCCTATCCCCTCTGTCATACCTTTGCTTATTCTACAGCAGTAACAAATTATACAGTCTAGCACTTTTTAGTTGTGCAGTTTGACAAGAACTACCATTCGTTTTTTTTTTATAATGTTTAGCTTACAATGTGTGACATGTTCACATTTTTAAATTTGCAGTGTGTCACTCTAGTTTCACCTTTTTACTTACTGTCCCCTAAATGGATTAGTTTTACACTCAATTAAATGGGATAAATGGCGTAAATAAAGGTCTGAATATTCTTACAAGGCACTGAGTGACTGCGATTTTTTTTTTTTTTTTAAAAGTAAATGCATGTCTGCATTCAGATGCGAATCAGTCATCAGTGTTTGCTGAAAGAACCAAAATTAGGAGATAAAGTGTCTTAATGAAATACTTAAATATATCTTGATCAGAGAATTTCTAATTCTGAAATTTTACTATTGCCCCTGTAACATTTTTAATCTGTCTTTATAGCACTCTACTTTCTGACCTGCTCAGCAAAAATCATGCAAAAAATTAACATAAAAGCTACACGTTTTGTGGCTAATTCATTGTGGCTAAAAAGGATTTAAACTGCAGTTCCATGCTGTACAACATATTGTGCAATAAAAAATAATAATACAAAACTCTGACTTTCATATTTCTTAAAACTTTCCTCTGAAACCTGGTGAGTGGATTACTTGGCACGCTGGTTTGGCTCTGCTACCTTGACAAATGAACATCTGGCTCAGGGGCCAAACCACCAGGTTTCTCCTTAAAGAAACAGAGACGCACAGTCGGAGCAGACTAAACATTTCCATATGGAAGTATTTACAGCTCTGATACAAGCAGAAATAGGAAACTTATGTTTTGTTTTACGGAATAACCGGTTTCCCAGTGAACACAAACAGACATCTGCTAGCACAAAGATCTGAAAGTTACAGTAAATCTCAGTGTGATTAAAACAAGCATATTTGTTGGGTTGTGCTGAAGAACAAACAGTACCAAACTATCACTTCCTCTCTTCACTTTTGTCATTTGAAACATTAGAAATGTTGACTCATCGTCTGAATGATAAAAAGAGCTCATATTTCCTTTCTTGAATGACTTCACTGTTTGTTCTTTGCAGAACCAGGTGGATGAATGTTTTTCCAATCCACTTATGTCTCGTCTTTAGCCAGCGACTCAGCCATCTTCCTCCTTGTTCTTTTGCGTCAGTTTTCTATGTACCTGGTATTCATCTGTGCACAAGTTGTTCACATCAGCTTCACAAGCATGTCCTGCTCTGGCTGCAGTCACTCCTGAATCACACTGGCTCTCCTTCACAGTGCTGAGGCAGCACTGCTGCTTTACTAAGCTGAAACACAAAGACCATGCACAGTTAATACATGCTGAATTGAATAATATTGTTACATCAACATCGGAAAAAAACAATCTAATTAGTCACAGAAATAAAACCACCGTGGGTGGGTGTGGTATGAACTTCTCCTTGCAACCCATGTTCAGATGTTTTAAACAAATTTCCCACCTCATTAGAGTCTGCTAATGGGCTAAATGCTCTTTGTTAAATTGGGAAAAGTAGGAAACTGAAAAATAGAAGATTGCGCTTTAAGAACAGAGATGATTCTTCCTGCTTTGTTTGCTTTCTCCTTCCTGCACGTCCTTCCCACACCCCCTGTGTGCCACACACTGCACGGCAAACCTCTATTTTCATAATAAGCAAAAACATACTTGTTTTACATTTAATTTGTTGAAAATTTTGACATACGAGTCTTTAAAGGTTATCGGGTCCTCTGAGGTGTTGTGACTCGACATACAGATGAAATAGTTAACTGAGTCAACATTATAATCACAGGTCCTTTATGTAGATTTTTAATCCAGATTAAATGTTTTTTTAAAAAATGCTTTACTAATTAACGTATCTTCATCAAGGCCACTCATCCTGGACTTCTGGATTTCATGTCAGTGAAATCATACTATATTCATTCAACACAGACAAAATGGATTAAAAATTGAAAAAAGCAAATATACAAAGTGTCCCTAAGATCACAGCAGATGCCACCTTTATCATTGGCAACAGTTAGCCAGTTACTAAATCCCCACTGTGTTACTTATCAGATGTAAGCATACATCATGGTAGAACATGGCCACCTTGAGAGGAAGACGTGTTATACTAAAAACGTCTTTAAAAAAGGTGTGTTTGCCTCACTTCAGCAAACCAGTGTGTGAAAAAGTTTGCCTAAAGCAGTGGTGTCCAAAGTCAGTCCCCAAGAGCCAGAATCCTGTATGTTTTAGTTCTTTCACTGAATTAAATGGTTTATTAGCAGAGCCTCTGCAGAACTTTGACATGCCGAGGGGTTAGAGGGACCATTTAAATCAGCTCTAACTTTGGAAACTGTATCATTGCTTTGTGATTAATGAACAAATGCTGTCTTTAATAAAGTAACCATGCAGTGCTGTGACTGTCTGAAGTGTCACAGTGAAAAATTAAACTGTTCTGTGTTTGCACAATGGGGTAAATGCACAAGTTCTTGAAACAATATCAATGAAAAACATTTAATACCAATAAAAGAACACAAGAACAGTCTTACATGAGGTGAAATGCTTCCTACCTGCAAACAGAGTGTCTGACACTGAGTACAGCAATATGTTTGCAGTGGCTTTTTTCCCTGGCCCATCTTTGCCCAGCAGCACAGCAACTCTGCAACATGTCTTCAGAAGATTCCCCTGGATCTGCAGCCCAAAGACATGCAGTTGTCACATATCAACCCACATAAGATTGATGAATAGAAAACAGCTCTGCCATAAATTGTTTGCACCAGCAGAAAGCAGACTACATGGAACAGACAAAAGCATGCAGTAAATACAGAGAATGGTAGATTTTCCCCCCCGCTCATTAACACACCCACTGAGAAGCTGACTTTCCCTTAGAGACACGAGCGACCAATGTCAATTGTTTGCCATAGACCAGAACAGCTGTGTAAGTTTGCTAAAACAATGTCGGCCTCCATAGTTTTCTCTGGTCCCCTGCCTGATCTGACCAGTCATGACGTTTACCCGCATCTTATCAGTCAAGCGCTGGTTGTCGAAGTGGTCTCCTGAAAACGTTGTGGGTTTAGCTCAGGGTGATAAAACAATAACGATACCTATTGTGATAGACAAGTGATCAATATTGATAGAAAATATGTCCGACAGAATGTTCAATAATTTCACTGAACTAGAATCTGGAACTGCACAGAATTCTGGGGGATGTAGGAAGAGCAAAGGCTTTAGCTGCTCAAGCTCTCACAGCCCAGCTAAGGAAGATTGGTGGCATCAGCTAACTCACTCAAAAGGTTATTGAGGAAGACCCCAACATTCTTCACTCCTTGGAGTCATAAGTCCAGCATTGGCATTATCTGAACAGCAATATGCTACACATATATGTGGAATAATCACAGACAACTTCTCTCAAATATACAACATCTTGTCAACAACAAGATGAATTCAACTTCACAGTTAAGACATTTTATTTAACCAACTCACTACACTAGTAACACACACGACTAAAACTACTAAGAAAAAAATTAAAATGGAACTAAAACTACTAGAAGTAAAAACAGTAAAAAGAGATAAAAATTGAACCAACAAAATGATGCAATGATGTCATAGTTCAGTATGAATTATAAATATTGAGAACCCAATTTATTTCTTGAGAAAAGTGGAATGTATTAATTAGTTTTAACTAACTGAGGTTCATTTGCACCAAAATGTTTTGTGTATTTTCATACAGCAACACCAGAAATGTATAATAATAAGTAATGTCTTAAGTCCTGACAAATAGAAATCATTAACCCTTTTGGAAAGTTGATTCTTAATCTATTTATCATCTCCCGTATGGATAATTTAATAAATTGGTGTGGCGAAATGGCAGAACGGGAGTGTTTGCCACTCAAAATGGCGGAAAGAGAGCGTGTTGCCACTCTCAAAATGGCGTCCTAAAAGGACTGAAATAATCAGACATTTTCCTGTTTAAACGATCTTATTTAAGTCTGAAACACCGTAAGTAACCATATTAACCATAATCGATCCACTGCGGTGGACTATGCGGGTAGAAAAGCTATATTTTGGAATGTGAAGCCCTAAAATGTCTTTAGCATCTAGCGCGGCATACACCTTAGCTTGAATGAAAACTCTGGTAAACACATGTTACATGATTGAAAATGACATTTTATGGGTCAACACCATAAGAAACATGGTGCTTTATGAGACAGAATCTTGGTATGGACACTGCAGCTTCAAGAAGGAGCTGTGTGGAAAAGGCAGTGATCGGTGAGAGCAAGCATTTTTGCACCCTGAGTGGTTGCCACAGGAAGTTATAAGATTTCTCAAACATGCATGAAAGAATCAAAGCAACACTCCAGGTATGTTTTTGATGAGGGAATAACAAGATGTAAAGTTAAAAAAATAAAAAATAAAAAAAAAATTAAAAAAAAAGCCGATTTTACATAATACTACCCCTTTAAGAGACACATTTATGCCCAAGCTTTAACTTACTGGCTAATGTATTGAGACATAGCTTCATTTTTTCACATATTCTTTTCTCATGAGGTCATCTGCTTTGTAAAGTGCACCAGTCCCTCCCGCAGCAAAATCCTTCCATAACATGATGGTACCATGATGATTGTGGAACTAAGTCCATAGTTCCACAACAGACCTATAGAAGAGCTACATCATCTTGCTGGAAACGCTGAAGGAGCTAAGCTTCCTCAAGAAGCACAGCCTGCTCTGTCCCTTCTTGAAGACGGCTTCACTGTTGAGTCTCCAGTCATGATTAAAATCACCAGATCATGCCACAAACACATTGGAGTGTAACGTCTGTAGCTTAGCAACAACTGAAGTGATGATTTTACATGCATTGTCAGCAACAGCTGAGGGTGGAATGTAAGCGGTTGCCAAAATTACACTGATGAACTCTCTTGGTAAATAATATGGACAGAAACTTACTGCCGAGAGTTCAATGTTTGAACTGCAGAGACAAGTCCTGGATGACACCGTCTGTTGTTGACGAGCACAGCTAATCCACCTTCTTTTCTTTTCTCACTGCTCTTTAAATCTCAGTCTGCTTATATAGTCAGAAGGCCTGGCAGAGAGACGTTGGAGTTGGGGACATGATCCTGCAGGCATGTCTCAGTAAAACACATAATACGGCATTCCCAATACTCTTGTTGAGTCCTTGTCAGGGCTTGAAGTTCATCCAACTACTTAGCTAACAATCTCACGTTGCCCAATATGATGGATGGCAGAGATGATTTAAACTTCCTCCTCCTCTATCTCTACTCTTTGCTCCTGCTCCTGCCCACAACGCTTCCTTTTTAGCTAATCTAGGATTCGTGATTTCAGTTGAGGTATTACTTCAGCTTTTGTGATGTTGATCAACTGCTCCCTCTTGTAAACTACTTGTTGCTATGGTTATGAATCATAACCAGTGAGCAAAAGTAAAAAAAAGTATTAGCAAAAATCCTTTTGAGAAGAAAATAGAGATAATTGCCCCAAAAAATGTAAATTTTCTGCCAGAAATGGAGAAAAGAAAGTTTTAAAAAAGAGACAAATCAGAATTTAAGTAACAGCACTATTCCGACATGCTGCCACCTTGAGCAGCAAAATTGTAGAACTGAGTGGCACAGGTCTAGAACAAAAATTCTTCAAACGCCTGTGTACAGCAATACCAGCGGCTGTTGAGTGCGAAATGTGTCATTGCTTTCTCTTTAAATGTTTCATTGCATTTGTGCAATGTCTTTAGTCTCGAAAGTTTACTTATGGTGCTGAAAAGCCTTCAGTGTTACAGAACAAACATGTACAGCAAATCATTAAAGGCAACACACAGTGGCTCAGAAGTGTACATCTCTGTTAAAACTCCTGGGTTTTGTGTTGGAAAAACTTAGATTTTCAAATTTTCTGCATGTAATGTGACATTTATCCTGTAAAATTCAAGTGAAAAAAAAAAAACATCTATTCAATGAAAAGTTTGAAAATTTAAATAATGCAAAAGCTGAAATAACTTGTTTTCATAAATGTGCAAATCCTAAAACCAATACTTTGTTCACACCTGCCACCACTCAAAGTGGGTGAAATGTTCCAAACACCAGCAGGTTTAGGCAGACATCAGTGTCTGCTATGAAACTGATGATGAAGATGGGTGTCATTTTTCACCACTCCCGTGAGTCAGTCAACAATAAAAAGCTTCGTATGAGTATACTTTAAGATCTGTAATGTTAACATCAAGAGCTAAATATGACAGAAAATCTGCCAAGTCACCTGAAAAGAACTGTGGACATAAGAGATCCTTACAATCTGAGAGATTTACAGAAAATTTGCAAGATAGAGTGGGTGAGTATTACCAAGTGAGGCTGTAGGGTGTGGAAAGACTCCTACCAGACAAACTGAGTGCTCAAAATAAATCAAAAGAGTGCTTAAACTTATGCAGTCAGTTTGTTGGAGCGTTTTTGTTAGTTTTTTTTTGTTGTTGTAATGGCTAAAGCTTTGAAATAAATTAACTTGCCCTCATTTTTTTTACATTACAGAAGGCATATATTTTAAAAAGTTTTTACAAGTTAATTTTATATTAAAAACAAATCATCATGAAGTCCTATTTATCACGAGTCTCATCAGTTCATATGTTATGCATCAATGACAGTATTTTTGGTTTTAGAATGAGCAGCCATCTATTTCTGTTATTGTTTCTGTTATGATAACCATTAAACTTCCTTCTGTTGCTTGTATCACGATGATGCTGATAATTCTAGTGTTGATGATGAATATTATCTGTAATAGACTGAAAACCTGTCCAGGATGTACTGCTGTCTCGAGTAGTGACGGCAGGAGATGGGCACCAGCACCATAGCCCCCCACCAATCGCTTCCCCTCACTCAATCATCCACCCACCCCCACAACCTAGAGAGTATTAGCAAGAACAGACAATGGATGGATGAATGGTGACTGTCATTACTAGTGATTATTCTGATACTTAACATTAATCACTACATTATTCCTCAACTACTGCAGTTGTTTTTGCAGACATATTTTACACATATTCATGACAGTTTCTCCATTTAACACACTTTTTTAAATCGTCTAACATTTTCCCAATGTCCTGTCTTTTCAATTATTTTCCATGTTTCATTTTTCATGTGTACATCAAACAAATAGAAAACACATCTTTCGTTATTCAAAACTGTTCCAGCTGATACAAAATTACCCTTCTGTTTGCCTATGCCCAGTGCTAATTAGTTTCTCAGTTTGACGCAGTCAGTATGAATAATTAGAAATAATTTCAACGTTGCCATCAGCCCTGATGGTGGAAGAATCATTTGGGAGTCAAGAACAGCAATGATTTAATTGCAAGCCCAGTGCCAAGGACAAACTCTGTGCTGCTAGGTGACAAACTTTGCCATTTATTTATTTCTGCAAGAGGAAAGAAACTGTCATTTGCAAGAATTTAGAATATGACAGAGTAATAATTGGAATTTCTCTTAATTAGTGGTGATACAAGTGCTTAGCTGTGCTGAGACTTACTGGAGTTTCAGACAAGATGGATTTTCATGATGACAAAGAACTAAGCCAAAAAAAAGCAATCCACGTCTTACTGTGACTGATAGCAGTAATAAAATGTCTCATGTCAAAATCTGCTTCCTTTTCCAGCTGCCAGAACTGATCTGCAAGCAAACAGACACAGAACACTGGCAAGCTGATTGGAGCAAGTAATGAGGTAAAACAGATAAAAAGCTTGCCATTAGAAAAATAAATCAAACTCAATAATTGGTTTGTTTTTTTTTCTTTTTCAGTCCATAATAACACCGGCCTCAACAGATTATTGTCCTTCTTTATGCTATTTGTTCTCTAACAAACCTCTGAGGCCAGAAACAGAACAGCTGCATTTATACTCGGGTGACTAGATCTCAAAAAACCGAATGGGACAACAAGGATGCCTATGACGGACAATTCAGGACACATTACCAAACCTATGATGACATCAGAAATTGTAATTTGATGCAGATCTCACATTAGTCAATATCTGCTTTGCCTGTTAGCGAACAACAATGAATTAGCACATTAAAAAAACTTTAAAAACACGTCCCCTCCATGTGAATTTGAAAAAGAACTTTGGTAAACATCACAAAAAGCTCTCTGAGAATAATCTTTTATTCATTATAAACCATTCCGTAGTCTTTGCTGTAGCTGCATTTTTGTCCCTTTGACATAGTTTCCATTATAGTCTGTATACATCAAGCTCCTGTTCTTATCCTGTTTTATTTTACTAGCATCTCGGCGCGCAGGTTGGTCATGACGTGACATTGTTGCTTATTTTGATTGACAGCCTACAGTCTATTATGATGACTGCAATCTGCATTTGTTACGCTTCAGAAAAGCGCCTATTAAATTTGAAAAATATATATTTTTCAGAATTTGACCTGGTCAAATGCGGGACATTGTTTTAATTTGTGGGACATTGGGACTGGAATAAAAAAATGTGGCACCATCCCGCACAAATTGGGACGTGGTCACCCTAATTTATACTCAGATTCCATTACACACACTTTACAGATTTTCACTGTAAATTATTCTGAAAACCATGCATAATTTTCCTTCCACTTTACACCTGTGCACTAATTTGTGTTGGCATAGCTCTGTGCATTCCACACGGTTACTGATATTCTTAGGTTGATATATTTGCAACATTTTGTCCAGCCCTTCCTGTAATGTGAAAAAAACATGAAAAATGCACAAGTATTTTTTAAAGAGAATGTCCTTTTTGTTTTACAATGTCCATGTATCTCAGGCCAACTGAAACAAAACAGCTGAGTAAGAGATTCCATTGTTTCCTGTGGAACTGACTTTCAATAAAGGCACTGTGCTGCATCACGACCCTGTCTCTTGCTTTCTTAATCCTGCAAAAATGTAATTTTTCTCCACAATTTTTCTCCAACCATGACATTAATGTTTCATAGGCAAAACTGCAGGGCCACTTTCCCAACTAATAACTGTACCAGAGAGCTGTGTGGTATGAATTAGTGTTAACAACCAGTTCCCAAAGGAGATCCTCGATTTAAGTTGGGTATTATTCCCGATCAGGAAGAAATATGGCACTGCCGTAGCTATACACAAACTTTTAGATAATGGTCAGCTGTTCAGAAAGCAGGAGATCACTCTGTGGCTTTATTAGAAGCAAACTGATTTCAGTGAAGACATTTCGTCATAGTTTTAGGAAAAGTCAGGGACCATCAAGACTTTTATGTTTTTATTTGAAAAAGTAATTAAACACACAAAATGGTCAAAATGACCGCCACGGCCATTCAAGTGTTAACCACAGCTAAAAGTGCACAAATGTGCAGCACACACACAACCTTTCACTCAGTTGGAGTTTTGTAATAATACTGAAGCCAGAATTTATTACATAATGCATTGCTACAAGGTGCATCACTGTAAATGAAAAGATTATTGAAAAGTTCATTCTTTCAGTAATTTGCTAAGTGAAACACATTATATAGATTAATTCTACACACACTGATGTTTTCTAGCCTTCATTTCTTTTCTGATTACAGCTAATGAAAACATGACATTTAAGATTAGAGTGTTACATTAGACCAATAAAACAAATCATCCAGAAATGTGGGTGTAATTACAAGTATGTTTAAGTATATGTAATAACCTTTAAGGTTGCTATTTTTAAGATACTTTTAATCTGACATATGAACCTCATCAGAAGATATGTTCTACTTTACAAAGCTGTACCTGTAAAAGCTTATAGAAATAGATGTTTTCTGCATGACTCATTTTTTCACAAAGGCTCATCTTGGCTCATCTTTACCACATAGCTTCAGTTTATTGAAGTTTGTGGACATTTTGTTAATGCACAGCTCTTTTCAGAACCACCCGTTTCTGTCAGGATGAGGTCTGAACTTTGACTTGGTCATTGCAATACACATTTTTTCTCAAGAAGTTCTTCAACAATTCTGTTGTAGCTGTTGCTGCATGACTCAGTTGATGACAATGTTTAGCTGTTAGAGAGAGATTTCCCTTTTATTTGACTCTAGACTACTTTAGGAGGACTTTATGGTTGATTTGATGCCTGAAAAGTGCCCCAGTTGATCGCTCCAAAAATAGCTCAATTTATCAACCCTCTATTTTGGTGATCAACTAGGATCAACAGTCAAGC
Source organism: Anableps anableps (assembly GCA_014839685.1). Classification (NCBI taxonomy): domain Eukaryota; kingdom Metazoa; phylum Chordata; class Actinopteri; order Cyprinodontiformes; family Anablepidae; genus Anableps; species Anableps anableps. Next base: position 40,028,990 of record CM026069.1, read on the forward strand.
ATCACATCTGATCTTTTCTTTTTTTTTAACGTGTCATGTGAAGGGGAAGAATGAGTTAAGAGTAGGGGAGAGAAAGAAGGATAAAGAGAATACAAGATAACACCACAGAAGTCTGCTCCTACACCTGCAGAAAAAGTTAGGGGTAACTGCAGCCCAACAAATAAAGTATCTGTAAATACCGGAATCCAAACAACTCTGTGTGTGTGCGTGTGTGTGTGTGTAAGCACGCTTGTGTATATGAAGTTTCTCTATAAGAATGTTAAATTGCAAGTGTGAGGAGCCACAAAGGAGCCCAAGGAAGACATGGGGGAGATCAGAGCCACAGACATCCAAAGGTTCCCCGGACCTGAATATCAAGCAAATAATTCTGGCCCGACCTGGCCCGAATTTCGGGTTGGGTTTGGATCAGACTCGGGCCATAAATCTAAACTCTAGCCCCAACCTGATGGCCTGCAACTCCTCCGAGCTACCAACCCCAAATGACCAGCAGACAAGCAGAGACCGGGGGTGTGCAAAGACCCCAAACCTCCTTCTGTCCAATCAAATGTGGTGCTGATGCATGCTGTTACGTAAGTGCATTTGAAATTTGGGACATGGGGGGAGGGTTGCGGCGCAGGCATCCCCTGCAAGGCAGCTGTGCTGGGATGCCTCACCCACTCCATCCAGAATCCTCAATAACATATGCAACATTTGAGAATAGGTACAGCCACCAAAGGTGAGACTGACTCATGTTTTATAATAGGTTAAAACTGATAGCAATGTCTTCTGGCTGTCGTTTTTCTGACATGAGAACTGCAGAACCACAGCACTCAGTCAGAAACAACCAATCAGAGCCAGGAGGAGGGTCTTAGCGCTGTCAATCACCCTGGTGTACGCCCGCTCACACACTCTCTCTTGCTCTCTGCTACACTACAGCTGGTTCACCACAACATAGCCTGAATGTTAAAGGGAGTTAGCATGGCCACCGATGACAGCAGATAAACAGTTTTCCTGGAACTGTAAGTTGTTTCTTCACCATTAGCACATTTAGCAGTGCGTACACATGGGTGATTGACACACTCTTAACCCAGACGCTAATTGTAATTAAACTTTTTAGTAATTATTACTTATTATTTTATGATTGGTAAAAATGGTGTCCCATTGCTAAATAAAATTAATTGATTGTACTTTTTTACTAAAGTATAGAGCGTAATCATCTTGTTAAGTAGAGATAACTAAGCATATTGTGTTTCTGAAGTGAATGGGCAGGGACTTTTGTTGCAGCAAATTACATTTATACTATACCCAGAATGCATCGGTGTAGAACTCCAGCTTGTAGAACTGCAGTAAACAGTTTAAAATCTACTAATCTCCTGCATGCTCTTTGACTGAAGCCCTCCCATCAAAATCAGCAACAGAGTTAACAATGCTCAACAATAAAATGGAAACCATAAGTGAAAGGTCTGTTCCAAAGAATCACTTCCTAAAGTGCAAAATGCGTGTGTTTAAATGTGTGATAATATTCTTGAACCCTGTTGATGCTTATGTACTATATTATAAAACATGTCAGACATGGAATCAGTGTGGTTAAATCCTGTACTTTATTCCATATACCTTAATTTGCTTAATTTATCTTATGTTTCAATAAATATTACATTAAACACGATTTGAAATCAAAATTATAAAATGGAAGAATATCATTAATACATTAGTTATTTGCTTTTCTATGGTTATGTAAATTAAGCTTTAAATGATAATTTTGTACAACTAGGCAGAAATTTATGTGAACTAATCAGTTATAGTAAAGGCTGCTAAATGCGTTTGCTACATTGTACTGTAGCTTTAGGTTAACTAAACCTATTTAGTTTCATCATTGTGTAAAAACTAGAATGATTTAAGGCAACGGGTTTCCACGCAAATTTCTAGTAAAGTCAACTAATGCGGGTTAAGAGTGCAGCACTACTACCTTCCTCCTGTCCCTAATTGGTTGTTTTAGGTCAGGAGCAGTGCGTTTCTTTCGATGGCAATAATAGCTTAGGGAGGAGGTGGAGGAGCTCGATCTTTACATAGATTGTCTATCTCATACTATACTGTACGACATGGTGACAGTTTTAACAAATATGCAAAAAACTATTTTTGTAAACATTACATACTGCAGCTTTAAGTAGCAAATTAAAAAAAAAAAAAAATGAGTAAATTAATTTCCAAAAATGTCTCATATTTAGTGTGTTACCCATAACCACTAGGTGGCACTGTGAATAATGTGAATCTTGTGAATACTGACCTCCGAGGGTCTTTAAAATCAGCTGGATATTCATAGCAGGTTAATGGTGGAAAATGTGGAAGTTGTATAAGTATAACGTGTTTTTCATGGTAAAAAAAAAAAAAAAAAAAAAAAAAAAGAAAAAAAAACATCTGTTTGCTTGGTAATTTAAACTGACATTTGGGGTGCATTCACACCAGCCCTGTTTAGTCCGCTTTAATTGAACTCTAGTATGTTTGCCTAGAAAGTCCAGTTTGTTTGGGGAGGTGTGAATGCGCAATCGACCTCTGATGTGGACCAAAAAGCGAACTGGTCAGTATAAAAACCTAGGTCTCGGTTCGGTTGAAGGGAACTCTGGTGTGGTTTGAATGCATATGTGAATGCCAAGTGGACCAGAGACTGCTCCAAAAGCAGAAAACGCACTAAAGTGCAGGGCACTCTGGCTAAATACAACCAAAACAAATGCACATCTAATGCAAGTGGGAGAAATGGCTCACAATCTTTTGCCAAAGACAAAAGAGAAATCCTACAATGCCACCCCATTTTTGTTTACATTTTGTGAAGAAGGAAGTGCTCAGTGTCTTCTTCAGAGCTTTCCATGTTGTTTCCTTCAGGAGTTCTTGGAGGAGCGGCACCAATGGTGAGTTAGAAAGCAGGTTGCTCAAAGGCTTTGGTTCGTTTGACATAATGCAGTATGAATGTGAACTGCACCAACTGAAATTGTAACAAATGTTGCAACTTTGGTCCCCAGTGGAACTGAGTCTACCAGACTATTAGGTGTAAACATCCTCAAGGTAAAATATGGTGCTGTGCAAAAGTCCTAAACTATTCCTTATTTCTTAGGATTTTGGGTACACCTACATGGCCCAAGTGCCTTTCAGGCTTTCTTTAGGAGTGGCGGCAGGAGGGGGGGCATGCAGGGTCTGGAGGCTGGAGGAATAAACCTGGTCTATTAAGAGTTTCTGCAGGAAGAAACTTGCATTTACAGGTTCGCCCAGTACCGATGCTGACTGCCCCCCACTTGCCGAGGGAGAAGCATGATAGCAGATGAGGATCCAAACCGGAGAAACGCAACTTCACCACTGCTGGGCACTGAGCCAGTTTGATCTGAAGATGCAAAACCTCCAGACTGTTTACCATTAATGAGCACCTCAAGTTAGCCTGACCTGGACATTATTAGCTGCCAGCCTAGCAGTTAATGTGCGCTAATTGACAACACACACACATCCACACACACACACACACACACACACACACACACACACACACACACACACACAAAACCACACTGCCAGCTGTTCGCTGACTATTTCTGACAACCGTAAGCTCATCTCACCAATCATCTCACAGGACCTTGTTCATAGTAGGTGTGGTGGTAGGTGTTGTTTCATTTTTATCTTTTTCTAAGTAGTGTATTTGTGTGTGTTACTAGCTTAGTGAGTTAGTTACATAAAAATGTCTTAGCTGCGAAGTTGAAAATCTTTTGTTAATAAACTCTTGTATATTTGAGAGAAGTTGATGTTTTTTCTATAATAAATGGTGCCCTGACTTGGTAATTTTTGATCTAAATTATTAGTTTATTAATAATTGCCAAAAGCAATTATAATAATCGTTCATAGCCTAAGTTAAACCTACTGAAGTACAACATTTGTGGTGCCATCATGTGAGGTTGGTACAACAGGGCCTTAGGCAGAATATAATTTATAGCCCCTATTCCTGTTAAGAACATCTCCACCACAAATAGCATTTCAATACAGATGTGTTGGAATCTGAGAGAGGGGTACACATTTAATTGGCCAAGCTCAAAAGCAATCAGGAATAATTGGTTATTGTTTGCTGGGATGTATTATTGAAGAAACTAAACACAAAGATTAAACTCATACCATCAGATTGTAGCTATGGTAACACAACAATCAAACTATCAAGAGTATTCTTCTCAGTAAATTTGGCAACTCTTTTAAATCTTAAATTGAAATTTTAAACAAATTAAGGCTTTTAATTTATCTGTTCTGAAACCGTTAAATCAGATTTAAAAGCATTGTCATTCTCAATAAAGGTTAAAATTCAAGATCTGCATTAAAATATAAGCATTTATGGTGGCCCCTGAAGATTTGTGGGCACCTGCTTAGTTACATCAAGGGGATCCCCTTATAAAAACTCAGGACCCCCTTTTCCCTCCCCACTCATAATTCTTGGGTTCCCCCACTGTCTATAGGTCTTTTTTGATGAAGGAAACTCTAAACACCCTAAGAAACAGAAGAAAGCTTGGTGAAACATTGATTCTAGAGTAAGATCAGTTGAAGGAGAGGATTAACCGAAGCGTAGGGTAATGCAATGGCTAAGGAGATCAGATGTGGGTAGCAGGCATTGAGCTATGATTAGGAGTTTTGGTTTTTCACTAATTTGAGAAGCATGGACATGTGGCTTAGTTGTATTCAGAGTCCAGGTCAAATCCACAGCCAGATAAAGTTAATGAACCATTTTAGAAAAAAAATCTCTAAATCTAAAACAAACATCTTTAAAAAAAAAAAAGGCTGCAAATCACAAAAAATATTGATATCAAATCTCTCTCCAGCTTTGATCTTCTGTTTTCTGTCTCCTGCAGGGAGTGAAAGCTTTGTGTTCTTGGGAAGAAGTCTGCTTTAGTAGGATGTTTACCTGAGTCCTGATTCTCAGAGTCCTCTCAGAGAGCTCCTATCTTAACCTAAAAATTCCTGCCGACAAAAATTCCTATCTTAATGAGGACATATGGTTGACCCCGTTGCTCGGTGTGACACTGTATCCGAGGGTACTGTGATTGGTTCTTTTTTCTTTTTCTTTTTTAACAGTGTTTGGCAGACAACCTAATGGAGCGTTATGTCCACCAATTTGTAAGGAGTGTGGATCAAATGTTGCCAAAAAAAAAAGCTCATATCCTATCCTATCATACAAATTACAGTCCTAAAAAATAGAATACGCCATTGTAATTTTTACTTTTTGAGTCTTTCTGAGATAAATCAATAAGGTCTAGTTTTGACTGTGACTGGATGATACGCAAAACAAAATAATACACAAAAAACAAAAACACTCCCAGTGATCAGTTAATAGAAACTAACCGATCATAGAATCTAGACTAGATGAAGAAAAGTGTGTTGTGATGATGAAACTATGCAAAATTAAATTAACTGCATCAACATGCAGAGCCTACTGTCGATGACCAAAGCTCTATCCATTCTACAAAGAACATATTTCCTTTCTGTCGGACTTCCCGCCATCTTCCCTGCTTAAGACATTCTTTAGGCTCACTAAAAGTCCTCCTTTCTACTCCTCTCTACTCTATTTTATCATGTTAGGAGCTCTCTTAAGGCCTAAGGTGCTATTTGAATATCTTTTATCTCACCAAGGTAAAATTGTAAGAAAATCATAGAATTCCAGAAATTCTAAGAATTTTCCTAAAATGATGTTACTAGAAGATACTTTTAATCTTAGGATTCTTTGAGAATATGTGCCCTGATCTGCACAGACTCTGGCCTTAAAATGTATACATGTGATCAGATTTAGATTGATAGGAACCGGTCAATGTTTGCGCTGTTTCTATGTTTAACTAGCAAACTAGTTGTTCCTGTTTTAAAAAGAAGAAGCAGTCTTTTTAAACAATTTTATTTCAAATTCAAAAATACTTAATTGATCCTAAAGGAAAATTCGATAATCTAAATAATAATCATGAAAAAATTATTAAACAACTTGGACAACTGCTAAGGGTAAAATAAATTGATTTAAAAGATAAATGAAGGATTCATACTGAAACCATAAAGTTGGATGTTATTACAGAAATATTTCCTGGAGCTGGAGCTTTCCATATGATTTATGAGGTGCTATGAGGAAGGCCCAAGAAAGAATCAATTAGACCTAAACCTAAACTGTAGCCATGTTTAAGAAGTATTACCTCAATAGACATCATTAAGGTTGTTACAGTCAGAATATTTATATTAAAAGTGAATCAAAAAGTCTTACATTATCTGACTTTAGCAGTTAAATAAAGACTGGACTGAAAATCAGGGATATGAACTGAAATCTGCATAAAACTAACAAACCTGCCTAAAACAGATATGTGTTTAGTTATTTATACATATATTTATATAAAAATATTTAAAATCAGCCTGATTTGCTTCGTCAAAAACTTTAGAAGTCACAGGAGGAGGCCTCAACAATCGCCTGAATCAATGACTACCTGATAAACACGCCACAGTTTGTGAAAATGAAGGACTGTGTGTCTAACAAGGTGGTCAGCAGCACAGGAGCACCACAGGGGACTGTACTCTCACCATTCCTTTTCACACTGTGCACTTCAGACTTCCAGTACAAGTCAGACTCCTGTCATCTACAGAAATACTCACATGACTCTGCAATGGTTGGGTGGATCAGAGATGGACAAGAAGCTGAGTACAGAGAGCTGGTGGAGCGCTTTGTGGCCTGGTGTGGAAACAATCATCTTATCTTGAATGTGAACAAAACAAAGAAGATGATTGAAGATTTCAGGGTAAACAGGGTTAGAGTAAACCCTATTTTCATCATGGGAGAAGAAGTGGAGGTGGTTGAAGAACACAAATACATTGGTGTTCATTTGGACAAGAGACTGGACTGGAGACTCAACAGTGAAGCGTCTACAAGAAGGGACAGAGCAGACTGGACTTCTTGAGGAAGATAAGATCCTTCAAGGTTTACAGCAAGATGTTGCAGATCTTCTATAAGTCTGTTGTTGAGATTGTTATCTCTTCTGCCATCCATCATCTGTTGGGGCAGCAGCATCAGAGCCAGGGACCTAAACTGACTCAACAGCCTGATAAAGAAGGTTGGTTCTAGTCTGGGGACGACTGTGGAACCTCTGGAGATGATGGTACAAAGAAGGATTTGTCATAAAATTAAGAAAATTACGGACAACCCTGAGCATCCACTTCATGAGATTGTCATACAGCAACAGTGTCTTCAGTCAGAGGCTTCATCAGAACCACTGTAATACAGACCGCTACAGGAGATCCTTGCTACCCACAGCCATCGACATCTACAACTTTGTGTTTTCCTTCCTCTGCCTGAAGGTGAGTGGCCCTTCAATGAAATGAAGACACTGCTCTACATAGAGGCTCAATTTCCTAAGAAACTAGACTTAAGAGATACCTTAAATGCTTTTGAATTTCAGCGCATGGCATTTAGAGTTAACTTATCTTTATTTTAAATAAATAAATATGAAAATTATTTATGAAATTATTTGTAATTATTTCATGATTCAACTGATCTATTTCTGTTGGACTGTGTCTGTCTGTGGAGGCCATTAGTGTGCAATGAATTTATCGCCAGGTTTTAGGAAGCAGTTTGGGGTTATTTAAGCTTTTATCCTAGTGGAAGTAACCATTAGAAGATGGGAACTCTGTGGTCATTCAGCAACAGACATTGTGAGGAACTTGTTGGCTGGGATGTTTAATGATGCTAAATTATTACTAAGGGTCCCAAAGTGTGCCAAGAATATATCCCCCACACCGTGACACCATCACTACTCTGAACTATTGATAGAGGGCATGTTGGATTCATGCTTTCATGTTGTTTAAATCTAATTCTGACCAAATCATCTGAAAACTACTGAAATGCATTAAAGCTGCTGCCATGTGATGCCTCTTTGTGCTAACAAGCTATTGAACAGGTGTGCATAATAAAGTGATGGGTTAGAATATGAATAAACAAAGAAATCTTTTTGTTTGTGTATTTACCATTTCAACACTATCATAACTTTTTTCCAATTTAGGACTACATTTTTTAACCCAGTAAACAGACATTTTCACTTTCATAGATTTGACAGTGGTGCTAACACAACTAAAGTTGATACTTCATGTATCTGTTTGCATTTTATGAACATAAGATGGTGACTTAAGCACATGTAACTTACCTCCCTCTGGTCTGAGAACTAAAGCAGGACTGTGGCTCTCCTCTTCTCCTTTCTTCCCCTCAGCCTTGAGGTCACCTCTGCCGGGACTGTGAGGCAGATCTCCACTCGGCTGACTCTCTGTCAGTCTGCCAGTTGAAGGTAGCTGGGTAGTAGGGAATAAATAAGCCATGGTTGTTTGCTGATACTCAGGATTCTCCAGCGATGGACTGCTGAACTTGAAACTTATAGGGCTTTTCCCCTTTTGTGCTGTCCTAACTGAGTCTGGCACATCATTTTCTTTAGTTCCTTGAAGAGTTTCTTGTTCTTCTTCATTAAACCATTCCTTGCCATCTAGTTCATGAAGTTCTTCAGGAAAATGTGCTCTTGAATTTGCATCATCTGGAGTATCCGTGTTTCTCAACATGTAAAGTGGAAACTCTACTCTGTCCGACGCCTCTTTCTGGTCAGGTATATATTTCGTACCTCCCATTAGATGACTTCTGTTTATCTGACTGTTTGAACTTTTGGGAGTTATACCATCTGATGCATTATGGTGATGGACCTCTGTCTTAGTGCTCCTCTGATAATGAAGGACAGGTTCTGAATTTTCTTCTAGATTCTTTAGGTTGTTTACTGAAAATGCATCATTTCCCAGACTTGGTTCTGTATAAAGTGGGTATTCCAATTCTGTATGAGAATTCACATATCTAAATGAAGGCGCTTGTGTGTATGGGAGACCCTGCCAAGAAGCAGTTGCAATTACAGATGGGCTGGCAGTAGTCTGCTTAGCAGTAGAGGGAATTTGTGTCATTACTTTTTCTGCCAGATGGTGATGAACTCTGAATTGCTCTTTCAGCTCTATATTTTTTTGAACGCTTAACTCCAGGAGGGAAGAAGTTCTCTCAGGCCTCTCAGAGCCTAAAGAAACAACTTTGTTGGAGGAGATGGAGGAGTGGGTGGGTAGAACAAATAAATTAAGATATGTCTCTGAGAAGTCAGCAGGGTTGTAATCATATTCTTCTGGCTCATCGTTATCATTTGGTGATGTTTTAAAAAAAGGAAGATTCCCACTGGAAGGATGGTTATATGATGCAGAGAGCTGATCAATCCTGGTGGAGAAGCCACCTCTTCCATTGGATGTGTTATCTGTCATTAATGTTAATTTGGAATTATGGACATTTTGGGGATCGCAATCAGGAACAGGGTAGCACATGAGCTTCCCTCCTTCATTAGGACAGTGACAGACCCTACAAGCTTTGATGTGAAAAGAATGACCAGCCTCATACTTTTCTTCATCGTGAACACATCCAATGCGTTCACACTGCTGGCAACCATCCTCAGGCTCCAAAATCTCAATGCAGTTCGGTGGCATATCCGGACAACCAATGTAGCGGCAGCTGATTGGACCACCTCCAACAGGGCAGGAGCACTCAGTGCTGCCATAGTCTACAAAGTAGGACTGTCCCTCAGGCACTATCCCATTCTTGAATCCAGCACGGGTGCAGTCATATTTCTCATAACCCTCACATCTACATCCTTTCTGTAAGCATGAAGTGCAACAGCCACCGCTCTCCAGCGCTTCTTTGATGCAGTTTTCCAACATGGGACAGTCCACACTAGAGCAGTCACGTTGGCTTAAGATGATAGGCAGGAAGAGAAGCAGCAAGATACAACTCAACAATGCTACTTCTGCCTGAGCCATGACAGCTGGGGAATGTTGGACAGCCACAGGAGTGGAAGGTCCTTCTCTGGCCTTTCAATAATTCTTTAAAGATGCTGAAGCATTCTGCTGATGTGAATCTCCCTTTCTCTGCAGGAAATGGCATAGAAAGTGACAGAAAGTTAATTTTTAAATTTTAAAAAGGTATTGGACTGTTCAAAAAAGTATCCAAAATGGGCAAGATGTGTGTTAAAAACAAAATCCATTCTAATCTTGCCATAAGAAGAGTGGATTAACCCTTACCCTATGGGTTTGAAAAAAGAAAGTTGGTGACAGGTGCCATTAATCCAGTAATCATATCAGTGTGAGTCCCTTTATAAAAACAGGATTTTTGGTAGTTTGCTACTTTGGAGCACAAAGGTATGTACTCACACAATGCCAAGGTGGATATATAAATCAGCAATGACCTTGGAGAGGCAGTTTTTGTGGCCTATCAATCTACAGTGTCACAGAAGATGTGCTTCTCTAATGGTGCAATGTTCAGAGAGGTTACGATGAAGTGCTCCACAGCACCCCCTAAACTGAGATAGGCCAAACAGTACATCATGGAAGTCTGAAATTTGACACATAGATAGACCTTCCCAAATCAAAAAAAGAAAAGGTCTCCTGGAAGTATGTCCTAAAATGTACAGGAAGGCACTCATTTTTGGTCAAAGGGTAATTTTTGACCACTGGTCATGTCTACATACCTCAAACTCTAACAAACTCCTCCTAGGGATAACGTGGTGTGGTGTAGCTTGGCCAGACCATGAGCTTGGCATACTTGGCAATGCATTTGAAGGACTGCAAGTTTCATATGTAATGGTAGAATCTGACACAGTTCAGGCATGGATGGATGCTGAGACTGAGCAATAAATACAGAAGAAGCAAGCAAAAATACTGAGTAAAAAAAAAAAAAAAGAAAAAAAAAAAAGAAAATCTGGAGAGTTAACTGATCAATCAAAGTGAAAATGCTTGACTGAACAGATTAGTTTTCAGCGGGGAAAAAAAGAGAAAGCGAGCCAGTGCTTTGGCGTGATCTGGAAATCAACATGCTGCTGAAGTCTATTTCACAGTATGAGGGAATCATGTGTTGAACCAGGCTAATATGCCACTACTTTTGTTGCGCTCATTTGCGCATCACATATAAATTGCACATTTACAGAATGGAAATGCTTTCTATTCAGAAAGGCGCATTCATTTCCAGACAGTTATAGCAATATGAGTGCAGCTGACAGCTCTGATCAGGAAATGGGCTCACTGCTGCAAAATGCAAATTAATTTTTTTGTCTGTTCAGCCACATTGTAGACTAACCTTATGTTTTAGGGCAACATCTGGATGAGGCCATCCCATATGGCTCAACTGAGGGATGACTGTGACATTCCCCACCTGTCAAGCAACTACTGCTGAAATGCTCCTGTTGAAAAGAATCCCAGCATTGTGAGAACTTGAATTGGCAGTGGTAACACATGACTCCTTCTAGTTTCAATCTGACTGGGGCCAGTTCTGCGCAAAGCGCAAGGATGATTGCCCTCGGCACTCTGAAGCGGCTAATAAGAAACTCATCATCATGTGCCAGCAGATCAGTGTGATCTATGAACGCACGCTCTATCTCAGTCTTTCCATTGGTGATGTGACTTCCATGATGTACTGTTTGGCCTATCTCCTCCAACAGTGTCAAAGCTGCCATCGTTCTACAATTACACGCAACTTTACACAGCTATTTATGTACATGTGTGATTGTCTGCACCTTGTCTACCTTAAGAATCATCAAACCTGACCTATTTGGGGTTAATCTGCTGACACCACTCCATTTTCTTTTTCAGTGAGAATAAAAGTGCCTCTTGGATAATTTACATGCCTTTAATGTTCATCAGTGTGCAGACCGATGCACACATCTACATGTGACAAAAACTGGGAAAATTTACTATTACCTGTCATGATTCATGTTCGGTCCTGCCCATGCTGTAATTAGTTTTCATTCAACTCACCTGTGTCGCCTGATTGCTGATCTGTGCCACCTGGGCCCTGCTCTACTTAACTCCTCTCAGCCCCTGCCTCCCTGCCAGATTATCGACAGCCACGAGCCAGTAGAAATCCAGCGTTTCATGCCTTGCCTTCTTGTGTTTCTTCGACCCCTTTCCGTCCACGGATCTTCCCCTCCTGCCAAGCCCGTTACGGATTCCTTTGGTTCTGGATTTCTGGACCCTGACTCAAGCTCTGCTTCACGACCACCGAGTATTGCCTGACCCTCAAGTTAAGTTTGCTCTCTCTGCCTCTCCGTGTATAACCTCTGCCTGATTATCGTCTAGCCCCTGGTGCTGCGTTGGATTCCCTTGTGGAGACCTTCATTGATTCTTCCTGAGCTGCTACCAGTTCCTGATACTAAATAAACTTGTTTTTCCTTTACGTACTTCTGTGTGTGGTTGAATTTCCGGGTCCTCCCTGTGAGTCCTTACAATTACCATTTAATTGAGGTTTACCACATTTTTTTGATGTGATACAGTATTTTATGAGGCTAAATCTGGTACAGTTTCATCAGTTAGGTTTAAACAAAACCTTTTTTTTTTTTTTTTTTTTTTTCTCTACACGCTGAGTTGTGAGTAAAATATTGTGCCACACATTATTTGTACATATGCGCTGTTTATCCGAGGCCTCAGATCCTTTTTGTTTTTTTTTTTGTCCTAATATATAAAACCCTAGAGATGAAAGGGTTTACTTTCCTGTAACCATAACGTAATTTAACATCAGTTAAATAACAGACCCAGTAGAATCTGTATTTATCTACAATTTTTACTGTCTCAGCAAAGCTGGTATAAAGTATCATGTTCTAACACTAAACCAACAAGCTAAATGCAGAGAAGGATCATTCCTTGTGCTATGATTTACTCAGACTTTAATTAGTCTTATTTCAAATGTTTTGTTTCAGAGTTGTGGTTTTAGATTGAAACTGAATAAATCACTAGATTTCTTAATGCAAGCAAAAAGCATAAATCAAACATGATTTAACTAAAACAGTTAAATTGTGGGGTAATTTTGTGAAGTTGAACCAAGATAAGAATCAGAGGCAGTAATGCGTCACATATCCATTGTGCTCCACACTGTACTTCTCTGCACTTAAGAAAATTCCAAAACCAACATTTTCTCCGTTAAAATTGCTTCGGCACACATCTAATTCATCATCAGTGATGCAAGACATATTTTCTCAGCCTTTAGGTAATATTTTCAAGTCAACACATCTCCATACAAAAACTTAAATTGCCGTATTTCAGGGCTCATTTTCCAAGTGGTGACTTTGTCACAAACCTTCAATTAATTAAGCTGTCAGAAATCTGTAAATCTGTTGCACAGAGTCCAGAATGATATGTTTATCAGGTTTTGGTTTCAATATGAGTCATGAAAAAAATATTTGGAGAGAAGGACAGGTTGTGACTTAAGGCTGCAGTATGTAACTTTGCACTGCTCCTGATCTAAAACAACCAATCAGAGCCAGGAGGAAGGTCTTAGCGCTGTCAGTCAACCTCATTTACTCACTGCTAAATGTGCTAATGGTGGAGAAACAATTTTCCGTTACAGGAAAACTGTTTATCCATCATCGTCGGTGGTCATGCTAGCTAGCCTGAGTATTCACAACAGTCTCTGCTAGCTGCAGCGCAGGAGAGAGCAAGTGAGGGAGGGAAAAAGGGAAATGAGCAGCGCCACTCAGACAGTGATTGACAGCGCTATGACCCGCCTGCTGGCTCTGATTAATTGTTTCTCGATAGCACTGGGAGCACTGGGAGAAGGCAGAGGAGCTCCATTTTTATCGCAAATTATCTTTCTTATACCATTCTATGGGGTGCCACCAGGGACATTAATAAGAATTAACTTCCATATACACATAAGAAATTAAACTCTTCCACATACAATACTTGCACAAAGACTAGTGAAACGCTCTCACATAAACTAGTGAAAACATTCACCTCTTATATAACCTACTGAAAAGTTATCATACAAAGTAGTGAGAACTGTTCATATAAACTGGTAAAAAGCTTTACCTTTCATACACACTAATGAAAAACATTCATACACACTAGTAAAAAGCATTCATAAACACTACCGAAAAGCGTTCATAGGCACTATTGAAAAGCATACATACACACTAGTCAAACATTTGCTGATTTCAGTTGAAAAGCAAACCATTTCAGTGAAACAGGAAGGCATTTCATTAGGCCGGAAGTTGGAGTTTTAAATGGGAGGCGTTCTGGTTAGCGACACGCGTGTTTTGTATCAGTAATCTCCACCTCTACAGCCAATATTTTCCCAATCAAAACATCGATGTCTGCTCATCTACCCACTGAACACCTTACAGAAGCAGTGATATTACTGAACAATATTTTGGCTTCAACAGAGACGATCAGGACCCTGTCAAATGCAATAACTGACCACCTCAGTCACTTAGAGTCTCTCATCCACCCACTAGCCTAGCATAACACTGCTAGCACAGACTGTGGTCAAGTGAGATGACACTTAGAAATTTGTGGTCAAGCCAGTTGACGTTAGCTCCTCTGAAAGATTAGCTTTGTGCATGCATGGTGCATTGTGGTAATAGAACAGTAGTCACCATTGCAGGTGAAAAACATATAAATATGTCATTGTTGATCATAAAATGCTCATAGTTATACGACTCCCCGTTACTGTTAGGTAACTGGTTTATTAGATTAATATTTTTATCAACCCAATTATGTAAATATAACGATTTGTTTTTATGTAGTATAAAAGCATTTTTCCATATGATGCAATTATGAGGTGAATAGCTATATTTATATAGAAGAGTCAAGTCTCCTCACAGAAATTGGAAAGAACATTGTATTATCAAAATTGCAAATATTGCTCATTTTTAACAATTCAACCTTTTCCTCAGATGAAATATATACAGTCAATCTAATTATAATACTTGCAAAGTATTATGTCCACAAGATGAAATGGAGTGCAAACATACCCTCATGTAACAATTTTAAAGAATCTGATTTAAAAACATATGTTGCCTCTGTTGAAAAATTTAACTTAAATAATCAGAAACTTGTAAAAACAATAACTCTTAAGAAATTTAACTGTCAAAAGCAGACCCCTTTGTCATATTGTTTACTTTTATTTTTCTATTGTCTGTAACAGACCCTTTTATTATATGTACTTCAATGTATTTTTGCACCTTTGTAGAAAAATATTTATATAGTCCAAAAAGTACACATTTTATTTTACCTATTTATGTATACATTTATTTCACTTTTTTAAAACTTTATTTTTCTTTGGAAATTGCAAGACCTTTGAGTAACTCCAAAATTGTCATTGTTTTTGGTTATACTTTTTACATTTCCACACCATTGTTTCTCTGTTTATTAGTTCATCTTTAATGTATTCTGATATTACTTATCGAGGAGCAATATTTAGAGGAGAGGATTTCTAGAGACGAATGCCAGATGGTTAACTGTGACAAGTGGTATAACCGCTCCCTCTGAGCCTCCTTGTTTTACTCTTCTGGAACTTACCAGTGTTCTTCTGCCTTCTGGCAGATTATCTCTCTGAAGATCCTTCCCAGAGTATTGGTGCACAGCTTCCATGCTGACTCGTCTGCTCTCAGGGTTCGCTCTCCCGGCATCTCGTTCTCATCTTCCTCACCATTCCAGATGCTCACCTGTGGATCCTCTCCCTACTCACCTGCCCGTCCTTTCACCGGCGACTTGGGTAAGTGCAGAGGGTTCCTACTCCAATGCATGCTTGTATTCAGTTGCTTCTCTCAATCTTTTCCTGATGATCCTAGCAATATCTCTTACATTATAGGACTACTGAGAAATATGGCTCTAAGGTGGGCTTATGCTCGCTTTGATGAAGCAGCCATTAACAGTACTACTTATACTGAGTTCCTAAAACTATTCAAACTGACTTTTCAACCAAGTGTCAGTGCAGTTGAAGCTGCCAGAAAACTCTGGACATTAAAACAGGGGAACAGGTCTGTAGCTGAGTTAGCCATAGAGTTTCACACCTTGGTGGTGGACTCAGGGTGGAATCAACCAGCACTTAAGGGGGCATTCCAACGTTCACTTAGTGACAAGCTTAAATTGGCCTGTAGAAATGTCCCAGAAAGACTGAACTTATTAAGTGGATTTTTTTCCATCCGTCTGGATGACATGCCATGGAAAAATACGTCAATGACTCCCTTGGCGCAGTGATCATCTGCCCCTCGTCATCACCTCTGAGGGCAAGATTTTTCTTAGAAAAGAAAAATAAGAGGTTGACCTCTGCATTGACTACAGAGGTTTAAACCAAATTAGTCAAGAACAAGTATTCCCTTACTCTAAGCTCATTGGCCTTTGAACCAGTCCAGAAGGCATCCATCTTTTCTGAATTAGACCTATGAAATGCTTAGCATCTTGTTTGTATCTGTGAAGGCAATGAGTGGAAGACAACCTTTAAGACCCACATAGGTCATTTTAAGTATTTTGTGCTGCCCTTTGGGCTCTGTAACACCCCTGCTGTATTCCGGGCCCTGGTGAACAATGTCTCAAGGGAATTCCTTGACATGTTTGTCTTTGTCTACGTGGCTGACACTCTGCTCTAAATCTTCAGAGAAGATCAACACCAGATCCACATTCAACAGGTTCTTCACAGACTCCTGGAAAACCACCGCTATGTTAAAGCCAAAAAAATGTGAATTACATGTCTCTATCATAACCGTCTTGGGCTTTGTTTTTGAGGGTGGACAGGTGAAGACAGATCCAGAGAAGGTTTGAATAGTGGTGGACTGGCCAGTTCCAGAATCCAAGAAGCAACTTCAATGCTCTTTAGGTGTTGCCAACTTCTACCACAGGTTTATTAGAAACTTCATTATCATCGCTTCTCTTACTGCCCTCACCTCCACCAAGAAATCATTTTCATGGACTTCAGAAGCCAACAAAGCTTTTCTGGAGCTAAAACAGAGGTTCTCCCGGCCTCCCATTTTTTTCACCCTGATCCTGACTCCCAGTTTATCCTGGAGATTGATGCCTCCAACACTGGGGTTGGAGCAGTCCTTTCCCAACAATCCCCTTAGGACAAGCTCAATCCTTGTGCCTTTTCTAAATGTTTCTCTCCCCCTGAAAGAAACTACATCGGGGACAGAACTCCTTGCAATAAAACTGTCCGATGAAGAATGGAGACATTGGTTGGAAGGCACAGATACCCCTGTAATAGTCTGGACTGATCATAAAAATCTGTCATATTTGCAGAATGCCAAAAGACTCAACCCTAGACAGTCCCGTTGGACCCTTTTCTCCAGGTTAAACTTAAACATCACCTACCCCCCAGGTACACATAATCTAAAACATGATGCTCTCTCCTGACAGTTCTCCCTGGACAACTCTGAAGAAACCACTGAACCCATTCTTCCACCCTCCTGCACTGTGGGGAGCCTGGCCTGGGACATCGAAAGACTCCGCACAAGAACCTGATCCTGGTGGGGGTCCATCTAACCATTTTTATGTCCCTTCCAAAGTCTGCTCCTAGGTTCTCCATTGGGCCCACAACTCCCAGTTCTCTTGTCACCCTGGGGTCAGTCACACCATTGGCTTACACCATTGCTATTTCTGGTGGCCATCTCTCAACAGACACCACCAATTTTGTCTCTGCATGCACAGTTTGTGCCAGAGGGAAAAGTTCTCACCATCCTCCTGCAGGCCTACTTCAACCCCTTTCTGTTCCTAGTCAGCCTTAGTCTCACATCTCACTGGTCTTCCTGCTTCCAAAAACAAGTTATTCTTACCATCATAGACAGTTTTTCTAAGGCTTGTCAGCTTGTTGCCCTCAAACTTCCCTCAGCCTCCACTACAACCTGACTCCTGGTCTCCCATGTCTTCAGACTCCATGGTATCCCCACTGAGATACTTTCGGATCGAGGACCTCAATTCATTTCTCAGGTTTGGAAGGCCTTCTGCTCCTCTCTTGGAGCTAAACCTAAACTCACCTCAGGTTACCACCCACAATCCAAAGGTCAGTGTGAGCAATTAAATCAAGAACTGGAAAACACTCTTCACTGTGTCTGTGCCAACTACCCAGCCTCCTGGTGCTTTCACCTACCTTGGCTTGAATATGCCCATAATTCACACATCTCAGCAGCCACTGGGTTTTCTCCTTTTGAAACCTCTCTGTTTCCAGCCATCTCTCCTTCCCTCCACATTTCCAGACTCCACCACTCCCTCTGTCAGGACTCACCTCAGGAACTGCCAGAGAATTTGGGATCAAAGCAAGGCTGCACTGGACCGAACCTCAATCCAAAATAAGACTTGCTGGCCGCAAACACATTTCAGCTCCCACCTACCTTCCAAGTCAGAAAGTTTGGCTCTCTTCTAAAGACTTTCCCCTCAAGGCCTATTCAAAGAAACACTCTCCCAGGTTCCTTGGTCAGTTTCCCTTCCAATCCATCATTAGTCCATCTGCCGTTCGTCTCCAACTTCCATCATCTTCGAATCCATCCTCTCTCCCCCCCACCCACCATGTCTCTCAGATCAAACCCGTGAATTCCAGTTCTTTGTGCCCTACAGCCAATCCCCCACCTCCCACCCGGGTCATTGATAACCATCCTGCTTTTCAGGTGCGGCACATTGTGGATGTTCATCACTGAGGATTCCAGTACCTCATGGACTGGGAAGGGTATGGTCCTGAGGACAGTTTATGGGTTCCTCGATCTTTTATTTTGGACCATACTTAAGATTTTGAAAGAAGTTCTGCTTCCACTTCTCGGTCACATGTGGTGTCCGTTTGGGAGTAGGGGGTACTATTGTATCCTCAGACTGGTGTGCTGTGTGGGTTCTGCTTTCTCCCCCTCTTATCAGGGAGTGATTGGCAGGTGCAGCTCCCAGGTAGCATCAATCAACCTCATCGAGGAGCAGTATTTAGAGGAGAGGATTTCTAGAGACGAATGCCAGATGGTTAACTGTGACAAGTGGTATGACCACTCCCTCTGAGCCTCCTTGTTTTACTCTTCTGGAACTTACCAGTGTTCTTCTGCCTCCTGGCAGATCTCTGAAGATCCTTCCCAGAGTATTGGTGCACAGCTTCCATGCTGACTCGTCTGCTCTCAGGGTTCGCTCTTCTGGCATCTTGTTCTAATCTTCCTCACTGCTCCAGATGCTCACCTGTGGATCTTCTCTCTACTCACCTGCCCGTCCACCCTCCATTGGGACCAAACCAAAACACAAACCACCATCGCCAAGCAGCCAACCGCCTGTTCCGGGGATACTCCGTACTCCCTCTCGACCACATCTCTTTCGCCCAAAGTAAGAATTCAACTTCCACTTTTGTTAGGAACTTTCTTACCTTGGCAACCTTTAACCATCTCCCCTGTCTTCCAGTGCAGACCCATTCCTAGCTTGGTATTCCCCCTCCTGCATACCAACAGATCCAGAGAACTCTTTTCTCATGCAATAAACAGTCTTAAACTTTTTGTTTCTGTGTCCGTAACTGTTGCTTGCACCAGAGTCATCCCTTTTTTTTTTTTTTTTTTTTTTTTTTTTTTGACCACAGCCCTCCCACTGCCAGATCATTGTGACTTAGACATTTATAAGTAGCTCACAATCTGAAAACCGTGGGCACCCTGTTGTACAGTTTTGTGGTATTCCCTATTGTCACTGACCCACAAGACTAATAGAACACCGCAGAGTTGCAGGTATCAGTGAAGCAATAACGTAGTCTGTCACATTTTGAGACTTCAGGCATTTTCTATTCCAGGCATAGATGGTGTCACATTCAAAGCTCCTTCACTAAATAAATGAGTCTCACCCATTTTATATCATCATACTTTAATCTGCTCTAGTGCTTACATTGCTGCAGTCATGTCACCTATGCTAAAGTTGTAATTTATTTAATCTGAGTATGCCTTTTTGATGACCAACAATTTCATTTCATTCATCCTGGATTTTATTCGTTACTAAACAGCCTATGAAAACTTTTTGAGTCCTGTTTTCCCTGATTGGTTCTTATAGCTTTTAGTCTGGTAAAGTTATATGGTTTTAGTGATGTGTGAACCTGCATGCTTTCATTACCTTTTGCTTTGCTTCTGACACACCAGAATTTCCTTATTGTGGGATAATAAAGGATTTTCTATTCTGTAGATACTCTTCACCATGTGTGTATATGACTTCCTGGACTAAATAATCCATTCATCTCATGAAATGTTCTTTATTCCCGGCAAGTGAAATGCAGTAGCCATATGGTCAATCAAAATCACCCACTTTTTTTTTTTGGGGGGGGGACAAGTGTAGTGAGTAAAGCTGTCAAATCACACTCGCGCATTAACTTGGTGTCATGCTAGCTTCGGCTATTTTACAGCAGCAAAAATATTGCTTTTGATATTGTCCTTATGCTGTCATTATCATTTGTAATTCCACTGGTGAGAAATGCACAATTTGAGGCTCATTTCTTCTTGTTGCCATGGTGAACAGTTATCTGCCTTCCACTGAGGGCTTTTTAGATCCTCGTGCTCATGCTTAACTCAGGGGTAACTTGACTCAGAATTGAGTTACTTTGTTTATCTCCTCTTCTTACACTGAAAATCCTGAGTATCACAGAGCTGGGTAGGTTTATTAGAGTATCCGCTTCTATTCAGAGCTTGTTAACCCTGCTTTCTGAAACGGGGCCCTGGTGACTATGAACCTATTCAAGCACTGAGAGGATGCATAGAACAAATTAATACATAGATGTGCCATAACTTTCTTCAGCCGAATAGAAAAAAAACTGAAGTAATTATTTTTGGACCTAAAGAGGAGTGATCAAGAGTCAGTATACAGCTTCAGCTCTTATAGCTTGAAACTAGTTAACAGTGATGGACTCAGACCTGAACTTTCAGACACACATGAAAACAATTACAAAGTCAGCCTTCTATCACCTAAAGAACATTTCCAGGATTAGACTAATGTCTTACCAAGATCTAGAGAAACTCCATGTGTTTATCTCTAGTCGCTCTGATTACTGCAACAGTGTCTTCACAGGTCTGCCTAAAGAATCAGACCCCTGCAGCTGATCCAAAATGCTGCTGCTTGTGTTCTCACGAAGACCAGAAAAATAAAGCACATCACCCTGGTTCTAAAGTAGGATTAGGGTAGGATTAGGAATGTAATGGGTTTTTTTTTTTTTTTTGTTATTGTGGTATGTTTTTATCATGTAAAGCATTTTAAATGGGCATTTTGCTGACATGTGCTTAACAAATAAATTTGACTTGATTACAAGCACGTCTTAAAGACATAACCTGGAAGACTCTAAATGTTCTGCTTTTAAATTCTTGTTGTATTTGGACCAGAACCTCTGAAAAAGAAACTGTTTAGTTGATTGCTTAGATCTGGATGGCATAAAATTGGTTTCCAATAACAAAGTAAAGAACTTAAAGTGTAACTAATAGTGATGTGACGTTCACAAACGATCCGATTCTTTTGAATGGCTCTTTACCATGAACGATAGGATTCAAGTTTCAGTTAGTGAGAGCTGTTCTTTCTGTTTTACAACTTTGCTTGCTTACAATGCTCTGCACATAAGCTACTATATTCTATTTAATTTGATATATATATTTAATCAGCGAAGAAATAAATACACTAATGGGTTGGACTTGCAACCACACAGAATGCATTCTCAATGCTTACTATTTGTTTCGTTATGTGTCACAGTGTTATGCGGCACTGTGCCAGGTCACGCACAGTGACCTGGCTGCAACCTGGCTGCAACCCTGACACGGGCTTCATACAGTGGGAGAGAGGAAGAGGACGGTTACAGTGCGCTCTATTTTTCTTGGCTTCTTCTTGCTTGATGTTCCTTGGTTATTGTTCATAGTTGAGTGTTGTTTACTGTTAGTGCATTGCTTTAAGTGTTATATTTAATGGTGCAGAAGAGGATTTTTGTTTCTGCCTCTCTGTCAAGTCCACTCTTTTCCTCTACTGTTTGTTACATTTCTTTTTTATTTAATCCCTATATTACAAATAATCATTTAATATTTTATGAAATATACATACTTTTTTCTACAAGAACATACTGTAGATTTTTACTTAATACTGATGATTCAGCTTGTTTTGTGAACTTAACCCACAAAAACAGTTGATATAAAACTATGTTAGGGATAAAATGGCTTGTTCTTAGGAAAGTTTATATTTTTAAAAACAGATCATTTGAACAGCTCTTTGAAGTGAACGGATCCTGAAGTTCCGGTTCCTTTCAAAGAGCCATGCGTCCCCTCTCTAGTAACTACCCCACCTTTGAAAGCATAACCCCATCCCTCACACATTTTGAAAAATACCAGCAAAGTGGGCGTAGTCGAGAGATATTAAGAGGCACGGCAGAGTTTAGGGATGAGAAAGGGGGAAAGCAGGGCTGTGGTCAGGAAGAACGAAGATCTGTTACTTTCTTATAAACATTCTTGTTAAATTTAGCGACTTTTTAATTTAAAAAAAACAAGTGACAAATCTAGCGATGTTTTTCTGTGTTGTTGGAGATTTTTATGGCAACAACTTTTATGTTGTTAGACTTTTATGGCGACAAAGCTGCAACATCTGCAGCCCTGCTGTGTCCTGAGTAAGAGAGCTGTGGCGAGCACTTCCTGCTTCCCAAGGACTGCAGTCAGTCTGACAGTCATCCGACCTGCAGTTTGCCATCGCCAATATTCAGAGCAGAGGAGACCCACTCCACTATGTGCCCACATTGTAAGCTGAGTAACGCTATTGATCAGTGCTCGCCATGGTCACACCCGGCTCACTCAGGCCATATGTCTGAGTGAGATGGTTTTATACCCAAACGTGAGGCTGTGACGTAGTGTACAGGGCGTACCGCTGCAACCAATAGGAAAATTCGACGATCTAAACTGTTTGACGGAAAGAGGCCAACACTGAGAGGGTTTTAGGAAAAATATTGCCAAACTAAACAATTTTTACACAAAAATGTAACAATTTGCACAGAAACATAAAGATCGAACCTTAAATAACCTATTTAGACAGTTTATCAGCCCCCAAAAAAGTTGATTTGGGGGTTAGATACACTTTATTTTTGACCAGTACATTTCAGTCAAATCCCATATTAAACAGGTTTCAAGGATTTCATTCTTTCTCAAATTTTTCACCAATCTTATCACAAATTTAGCCAAAATTAGAAATATCTTTATCCTAGTTTGTCACTGAGAAACTAGTCCATGCATTTGTTACTTCTAGGCTGGACTACTGTAATTCTTTACTTCTTTACTATCAGGAAGTCCACAGAATGCAGTTATGAAACTTCAGCTGATCCAAAATGCTGCAGCAAGAGTTCTGATGAAATTAAAATGAGAGATCACATTTCTCCCATTTTAGCTTCCATTCACTGGCCCCTGGTTAAATCCAGAATAGAATTTAAAAATCTTCTTCTCATATATAAAGCCCTTCATAATCAGCTCCATCATACAGCAGAGATCTGATTGGTCCATGTGTTCCTACCAGAGCGCTTCGCTCTCAGTCTGCAGGTTTATGAGTGGATCCAAGAATTCCTAAAAGTAGAATGGGAGGCAGATCCTTTAGTTATCAGGCTCCTGTCCTATGGAACCAGTTCCCAGTTTTAGTCCGTGAGGCAGACACCTTGTCTACTTTTAAGAATACGTTTAAAGCTTTCCTTTTTTGCTTATAGTTAGAGTGACTTAAGCTTAGGTCAGGGGTGTCCAAAATCACTTTGAGTGATTTTATGTGGCCCTTGACCACAATACAAAAATGGCACAAACTGGTTTTTCCAGCTCAAGGTTGGAGGTTGATGCAGCTAAAAAAGAAAAATACTAGTGAAATTTTCATTGCGTTTCAAAAAAGATGCAAACAAAAGTATTCCAAATATGGAAAACAACACAAAGTACTCATCTTTTATAAATCATATCTTACACTTTTAATTAAATTTCATAGGAAACAGGATCACCAACATCCAGTGACTTTTACTCAATAGACTTTGGTGCACCTTTTTAGTAAACTCCACTAAATAAAGCAAAAGTTTGAAGATTAAGCGACTTATATCCTGTTGTTGTTGCTGAGAATAAACGCAAAAATAAAAACAAAATATCGAAGTCTAGAATATTGTTTTTATTTTTGTGTTTGTTTTAAACAAGGCATACCTGCTAGATTTTGTTCCAGATCTCTGATTTATAGGTCCCGTTTCTACAGATTTAGACTTTATTTTATTACAATATTATGTTGTGTTAGTTGTGCAGATAAAAATTTTGCAATTTTTAATTTTTGATTTAAAATAAAGTTTTGTGGCCCTCAATTACTTTCAACTTAACAGTTTTGTCCCATGAGGTAAAAAGTTTGGACACCACTGGCTCAGGTTATCCTGAGCTATATCTGTAGTTATACTGCTATAGACTTAAACTGCTGGAGGACAACATTCTGACTACTTTTCCTCCTACACATGTTGTGAATATTGTCCATAAGCTTGTTAGAGAGCAGCAAAAACGACAGAAACACTAAATAGTTGAACGTGTGTATTCAAACATTTAGAAAAGGTCACATTAAGTTCACCTGTATGGGCAGTAGCACACCTTAGATTCATCCTGAAATGTCACCCAAAAGCCAAATATCCCTAACTTTTTTGTTAGTATATATATATATATATATATATATATATATATATATATATATATATATATATATATATATATATATATATATATATAAAATCTTGTGAGATGCAGAGTTTGTGCCATCCATCCACAAATGCACATACAGCTGATCTGTAAGCAGTCTGACAACATGCACAGAATGCAACATTCTACAGATGACGAATAGCAGCGGATTTGAAAAAATAAGAAAATGTTTACTCTGTGTAGCTTGCATTGCAACCTATCGCCTTTTCCAAAGCTGCTGATGGGATAAAGTGTTCCAACTTACCATTCGCTGCAAAGAAAGATCCAAAAATGTGGAATTAAACACAGCACAAAGTTAAATAAAAGTTCTCTTTTCAGCTCATAAAACTGAAAGCCCAAATGTTCTTGGATTCGTCAGATGTATTTCAGCAGGCGAGAAGAAAAGAACCAGCAGACCTATTGTCAGAAGACCCATGGACGCTACTGGTCCTTGTGATGAGCCATTTCCGCACAGCTGCGGCGTTCTCTCCCAGCCTCTGGAAACCTGAGGAGGCATGCAGACAAGGGGGAGGGATGGAAAGTTTGTCCCGGTGGAGATCCATAATGAGGAGCAGGCTCTGCTGGGTAATGCTGCAGTTACACATAGGCTACTGCCAAAGTGTTCATACCCCTTGAACATCTTCACAGTTTGTCGCTTTACAATCACAAACCTCTGTGAATTTAATCTGGACTTTATACACTGCAAAAACACAAAGTCTTACCAAGTATTTTTGGTCTAGTTTATAGTGCAAATATATTAGTACACTTGAAATAAGACAAAACTAACTTACAAGTAACTTTTCAGTAAAATACAGGAGCTTGTTTTAAGTTGATAATTCCTTAATACTGATGAACAAGTTCCACTCGTAGATTACTTCACTTATGAAAAAATGTCTTGTTATAAGTGAAACATTCTGTCAGTGGAACAAATACTTCTTTAAAACAATATTAAAGAAGAAGGAGGAAGTTTAAGTGTAAGGTTCACACCTGATAGTCCGGTAGACCATGAATGGCGCTCTCCCCATTGAGCCACCCAGCACCCCTTCAAATAAATTTTAAACTGCCAGTTTACTTGGCTAATTTATAAACTTTCAGCTGAATAAAGTTTGACATCTGTGTTACTGAATTATATTTATTTATATGCATGCTCATATTTTGAAGTGGATTCCGTTTCCCCTCCTCACATTTTCCACCCGTCATGCAGTGCAGCAAATGACATTTGTTCTGTACGTACAACGCATCGCTGTCGAACTCCAGCCTGTAGTTCTGCAGTAAACAAATAAAATTTAGTGATGTCTAGCGTGCTTTCTGACCAAATCCCCACCATGGTCAATTAGACAAAATCAACAACAAGAGTTAGCAATATTCAAGAACTATAAAACTGAAGCCATGTGCGAAAGGTCTGTTCCAAAGAATCACTTCCTAAAGTGCAACCATACAGGTAGATGTATAATAACAAATTTAATCTAGTTGAGGATGATATACTATCATGTAACACATGATGTATCATGGTGGGAATCAATATCCACTAACATGCTGTAAAATCACACACTACACCCCTATATGGTAGGTGGCAATATGCAGATTTAAACCAGGGTGTGGAGTAGATTTTTGTCCTACTAGTGTTGCCGTATCAGTACATGCACTCAGATCGGGGAGGTGGTAATGATGGCTTATATCCGCTGTACATCAGAACAACTCTCAACCAGAGTATCCATGACCTTAGCTTAAACACATGTTCAAGATGGTCTGAATAAAAAAAACAAAAAAAACAAAACAAAACAAAAAAAAAAAAAACGTTGGCATCATTTAGGTGTTTGCCATGAAAGAACAAAAAAAAAAAAAAAAAAAAAAAACAACAACCTAGAGTTCTTAATAAGTTCTTAAAGGCCACAGGAAGGTGGTCATTGTAGAAGGAGCCTGAAGTCTGAAGGGCCACAGCAATAGAGGAACCCCCAAGGGTGATCGGGAGGTTGGCTGTGTGGCAGGAGGAACCCACGAAGATGATCTGGAGGACAGTGGTGAGGTTGAAGAAACCCACAAAGAGTATTGGGAGTTTGGCCATGAGGCCAGTTAAACCCACAAAGAAGATCTGGTAGTTGGCCATGCAGAGGCCACAGTACTGCAGGGCTTGGGGGGTGCTGAATTGCAGCGGTGGCGTTTGGAGGCTGCAGGACTGTGGCAAAGCTGAGTCTTTGGAGGATGGTACCTGAAGGCCCATACTAATGACCGGTTAGGAGCCTTTAAAGTCACCATGAAGGGCCCTGGAGACGACAGCTCAGGAGCTGGGGAAGAAGATTCATGACAAGGCTCAGGAGCTGGGGAAGACGACCCATGATGAGGCTCTGATGACCCAGGAAGGAATTCTCTTTGTGGGGAAGATGACCCACAAAGAAGCTCTGAGAACCCATGAAGAGGCGCTGGGGACCCACGGAGGGTCACTGAAGACCCATGGAGGGGCATTGGAGACAAGGACGACCCACGGAGGAACGTTGAAGACAAGGAAGACCCATGAAAGAGCTCTGACTCTGGAGAGAAGACCCACAAATGAGCTCTGACTCAATTCAATTCATCTATATAGCATCAATTCACGACAAATGTTGTCTCAGGGCGCTTCACAAAAAAAATTATTCCACTTAATCATACATACATTCCAACTGATCCTAGTTATCAAACAGTGTAGTAATTATTCATTATTTAATTAATTATTCAAAGTAATTTAAAAAGTTTCTATATAAGGAAACCCTATATAACCCTTCTATATAAGGAATTCCATGGAGTCGTTGTCTTGCAGCATTCACTCCACCTGGACGAGCACATAGCAACAGCAGAAAATTGCTTCCATTGTGTTGTTAACTTTACAGCAATCCCTCATACAAAGCATGCATGTAGCGACAGTGGAGAAGAAACACCCCCCTTTAACAGGAAGAAACCTCCAGCAGAACCTGGATCAGTACAAGTGACCATCTGCTGCGACTGACTGAGGGTTTGAAAAGACAGAGCAGAGACACAAGAAGAAACAGATGAACTGATATAGCTCTGCAGCCTCGAACTCACAAGGGAGACTCTGGGGAAGAAGACTCCAAAAGGGAGCTTCGGAGACTGGATAACAAAGTGGAGCTCAGGAGTCTGGAGACCACAAAGAAACTGTGCAGCCTGGAACTCATGAGGAGGCTCAACAGAAACTGCTAGTTCTCCAAAATTCAGATAGGCTGAAGGTTCTGCTGCAGCTGACTGAGAGGCTGATGGCTTATTTATAGGGCTGGTTGATAAAATGACAACGATATCTATTGTGATAGACACATGATCGATATCAATGGAAAATAGGTCTGATAGAACATTAAATGATTTCACTGAAAGCTGATCCAGAACTGCACAGCATTCTGGGGGATGTAGGCAGAGGAAAGAGCAGAGCTCGTATTCAGCCTGCAGATCAACATCAGAAACCTAAGACACTTGATTATGTACATTCCAGTACGTATTTCAAGTCCATGTTCATAAATAAGTGCAACAGTTTCATTTAATTGTTTATATCTAGTTACTGGTTCCACAGTCAGTGGGTTTTGTCACTGTGGAGAAAAAGTTTCATGTTTGCCACCATAACTGCTTAAAAATACAAAAGAATAGGGTGGAGAGAAAGGAGAAAATGAGTGGAATAGCTCAAGAAGACATTGTGAATAAAAGAAGAAAGGTCATGTCACTAGTTTTTCAGTATATCAATAATTATTGATATCAACTGATATGAAATCCTAATATCATGATAGGATTTTTAGCCATATCACCCAGCCCTACTTATTTATAGAGTCTGTAGATGACCGTTTTCTCTGGATGAATGAACTGTAATGTTCAAAAGCTGTTTCTAAAAGAAAGGAGTCATTTTTAAATTGTTCAAAGACTTGGTGAAATTCAGCCTCTGAAATGCAGGGGGTGTGGAGATGGTAGCAGCCTGACCCATCGGAGAAGCTGTGGAGGCTTTCTTTGTAGTACCGGCGGCGTTTGCGTCAGGTGATAGAGGAAAGAAGGTAAGCAGAGGTAGGAGGTGCAGACGCTGAAGATGGAGACCATGAAGATTGAGGCGTGAAGATTGGGAGGTTTGGCTTAGGTGGAGGTGGCTTGCCATAGATCTTTGCCAGATGGTCTCACTCTAACTCCTCCAACAGCTCCACCAAGCCAAGGGAAGATAGGTGAGGAGCCCAGTCATAAAGAACCTCCAGGCAATCTACTGCCACCTTAAGACATCTTCCTGGAGAGCAGGGCTTAGCTACAGTGTCCACATACAGTCTCACAGTTTTCCTTAAATATTCAATTTCCTCTGCAAAAATGAGGTCTGCTGGGTCCTGGTGGCTGGTTCCTACTGTCATGATGAGTGGTTGTAGTGATGGTGGACCCAAATGGAAAGAGAAAGAGACAGTGAGTAGATTCTGGTAATGCAAGGGAAAAATGAAGAACAAAAACTTACAAAAACAACAAGGAATGCAGGGAGCAAACAAAAACAAAAACACAGGAATCTAGGTGCAAAATGACAGCAGGGTTTGACAGGGAGGTAACAGAAAGATAATGGGAGGAACCAGCCAGGAGTGAGAGCAGGAATACTGTGAGAGCAAATGCTGGAACAACAGACTGGAGCTGATTGGCTAACGGGTTGCAGGTGTGAGGGGAGGAAGCAGAAAGGGACTGAGGAGGAGGAGAAAAAGAAAGAGAATGGCAGCTGGGGGAGAGGGAAAGCAACATGGGAACCAGGAAAATAAATCTAACAGAAAAAAAGAAGACACAAGGAATAAATAAACATAAACTTAGAATAACTAAGACCAAACTAAAGAATAATAGGAACAAACCTGATCTAATCAAAGAATAAGAAACTAAGACAAACAGAACAGTAATCAAAACTAGAATCAAATAATTAAACCCCAAAACAACCCAGGACAGACAGAGCTACTTTTATTTTTATTGGATTATTATTTGACCAGAAGGATCAGTATTTTGACTGAAGTAATGAAACTCACTACTTTGTCCACCACTGCCTGTTGGTATGGAGGGTCAACGAATGCTTTGATAAAGGTTTATGTGAACGTTAATCACATGCTTAGCCTTCAGAGACACTGTACACTCTAAAAAAAACATTGATGGTGTTTGTTGTTAGAACTTAAGATAAGAGCAAATTTCAACATAAAAAAGTTAAGTTGTCTACATGTACACATTTTAGTGAGTTGGCTAATTATTTTTAAAAGTCAACGCACCACAAAAATAAAAAACACATCCTGAACTTAAATATCTGAGTACATTGAACAAACACTTTTGTCATTACTCAACAAAAGGCAACATTAAGTTTGTACAACATGCAGAAGTGTTTGAACATCCTTCATGGTTTCCATAAAGGAAAAAAATGTTACAGCCGCCAGATGGAAAGTCACACTACAGAGAACTTGTATTAAACATGTATAAAGTGTAATCTAGCTTTGTAAATGTGAGGGTAAAATATAGATAACCGTTCCTTTTAACTTAAAAGACATTTTGCAATAAACTGTTTAATAAGTTGGAAAAAGTGAAATGGTTATATATGATTTAATCTGGTTTGAAAAGTTATTTTAGTAACTTTGAAACCAAATTGCATGGATATTTGTGAGTACACTGTAAAACATTTGAGCCACATTTAGTTGCGTCTACTTACTTCAGCTCTTTAAGTCAAAGAAATCTTGCAAGTTTTAGATTTTAAACTTCAATGTGTGTTTGTGAAAGATAAACTTACTGAAGTAAGTTGTGTTAACTTGTTATTAATTTTGTCATATCTCCAAGAATTATGTAAACTAGGGTTTTTAAATTTTTTTAAGTTTAAAAAAAGGAAAGAAGAAAAAAGCGGGAGTGGAAACTATTTCCCAGAGTGCAGGTTTTTTGTATTTAGTGTTGTACTGTGAGTGAGATGGAAGTGCATTACATTCAGATGCCAAATAAATCTTGTGGCATAGCCTAACTTTTTAGTTTTTAGGTGTTATTATAGTGTTACTTTACAGCTGATTTATTGAAACTGATGGTGCAGTGTACAGATGTCTACAAAATTATTTGATGATGTCCACATGAGAAACAAAGCAACAGTAGAGCAAAATAAGCTTGAGAGCATTGTTTTCTAAAAAAAAAAAAAAAAAAAAAGAAAGAAAAAAAAGAAAACAAAGTGTGAAAATTTTTAATTTGAGAGCAAATCAAAGCAAAAATCATTTTTATGCTTGAATTGAGAAACTACAATGCTAAAATAAAATTTCAAGAGAGAATCTGAAACTAAAGTATACCAATACATTGGACTTGGTATTAATAGTATCGATTTTTTTTGGATCGATCTGCCCACCTCTATTGCTGACCTGAAGCATAGTTAATAGTTGCTGTCAGTTTGTGGTGGTTAAGATGAAATTAAATCTATACTGGATAATCTTATGCAAGCTGAGTTGAGAATTTTAAGTCTTTCAACTTAATAGTAGCAGAACTTCATAATGTGAATGAAAATTTAATAGAAATGTGTCATTTTTGACAAATTCCATGCACTTTCTGGGACACTTGGTCCTGGGTACAGCTTGGACATAAGGTCCACACCTGGAGCACATGGTTGGTTTTTCCAAGATGTCTGGAGCACTTTGAGGAACTTTTGGCATGTAATGGAATGGAACACCCAAACCAGGTGACAACATGTAGCCCAGGAACAGGTGTCTGTAACATGGGGGAACTTTGTCAAAAATCCCCATGTTCACTCAGGAAGAACCAGGTTTCCCCCTCATGTACCAGGGCCCTGCTCGCCATGTGTACCTGGGAACCCACACTTAAGCCCAGGGACACTGACTCAGCAAAACCCTGGACCTCCAGACTTTCATGCCTCAGACCACTGGAAAGCCGGGCCTTTCCTAAGTCAGTGTCCCCAGGCTTAAGTGTGGGTTCCCAGATATGCATCGTGAGCAGAGCCCTGGGACATCAGGGGGACACCTTTGGTCCTTCCCAAATGTCTGGAGCACTTGGGGGGATTTTTGACAGTCTACCACTTTTTGGGGCACTTGGTGTTGGATACAACTCTAACATAAGGTCCACACCTGAGGGCTCATTTATAAAGGATTGTGTAGGATTTGTACTAAAAGTGTACGTGCACCCAAAAGGCAAAAATGGCGTACGGCAAAAAAAAATAAAAAAATAAAAAAATTCAGATTTATAAAACCATACCTATGCACACCAACATGCAATTTTCCTTTATAAATCACAGCTGTGCCTCAAAGTTTTGCGCACAAGGTCCTGTCTCAGATTCTGCCCTCTACACGCCCACATTTAACTGGTAAATGGTCAATGTAAAGCACCTCATGAGTGTCAGTTAATGTCAGTCACTGTCCCCCGCAGGCTATAGCGGAATAGTGCATCATCAGCCCCTAATAGTTGGAATTCCACAAATTAATTTTTCATGGACTCATGTTCTCCCACAGTGTAGGAAAATCTGATATATTGACTGGTCATGTTAACAATGCCATCCAGGACGGCAGGCATTATTGTGCTTAGCGCTGGCTGTGACATCCCAGACCTATGGATAACTTTACAGAATGATGTTGATCCTTAAAGTGGCTTCAGGTAGAGAGTTCATTATTTTTTTATTAATTCAGACACATATATGTCTGATAATTCGTGCTGGTAAGAACTGGTTGCCAGGAACCCCAGAGTGGTTAACACCTGGGATTGGAAAGGGATGGCATGGTTCTGGTGGGTCGGTCAATCCAATACTGGACCTTGTTCAGTACATAGATCCAAGATCAATGCTCCAGGGACTTTAAATTGGCTTATAAGCCAGTCATCACCATGGGCCAGAAGATCTTGGTGATCCCTGAAAACGCACTTCCTCCTGATTCTCCCATTTAGAACGTCTTCCAGCAGTGCTATGGCGCAGAATTACACACGGGTGTCATAACAGTTACAGAAATCACTGCGAATCCTTCACACATTGTCATAATTTATGTGTTAATCAGTGGTTAAAAAACAAACAATTGGTGAATAAATAAAACTGTTTTAGGTCTCACCCTGGTAATCTTCTAGGAGAGGATTGTGATGGTGAGAAAATGTTTAAATATTCTGAGGACTTTGGTTTAGGGTTGAGGCTGTCTTATAGGCATTTTTTGTTTAATTGACTGGTTCTCATGTATAGTTATGGCTCACCAGTGCACGTATATATCACACTGTGTTTTTGAATGCTTATGATAAAGTCGATCTATGGTTTAAGTTCAATGTGTAATTAAAGGTCTAATAGAATCATAATGAAACATGACTTCAATTCCAAACCTCACCATCCATGTCACCATTTTGCCTTTATATCCAAAACAAGCATATATGGTACACATGGGTCACAGTTGGCATGAGGGACCATACATTTTCACGTCAAGTTTGTGTTTGCGTGGAACCTTAGTGTGGAAAGTGGCATACACAAGTTTCAGTCCATGTTTTGTGCGTACACAAGCTTTATAAATAAGACCCCAGGTGCTTCTGGATTAATCTTCCTAAATGCCTGTGGGACGGATTTTTGAAAGAGTTCATCCACTTTTCGGGATACTTGGTCCTGGACTTTAGGGCCACACATGGATCTTCCCTTGTGTCCAGTTTTCCAGACAGGGGAGGGGCATTTTTGACAGAGTTCTCCCAGGTTCTGGACATTCGAGCCTGGGTAAACATGGTTCCTGGTTGTCTCCATCATTGTTCTTACTTACTATAAAGAACGAAGAGTTTTTGGTTGAGGGCGTGTCTGTAGCGGCCAGGCAAAGTCAGACATCACACCATTGCAATATGTTTGGCTCTAAATTCCACAAATTCAAGCCAAGCTGCACCAAACTCACTAGGATCGGTCTTAATCAAGCCCCCTACTGGAATCCAGCCCAATATTTGGTGGGCGTGGCCTAATTCTCCTACAGTGCCAAATTGAAATCATTAAAAATATCAGCCCCAAGACATGCTTTGACTGACAATCATGAAACTTGGTACACGTGTATCAATGTCAGGATCTACAAAAAAGTCTCCTGGAGCCATGGCCAGCCAGCTTCCAACAGGAAGCTGGCTATTTTGGATCAAAGTTGTAATTTTGCTCACATCAGTGAACAAGTGTGGTACTGCAGTTTTCCTATTCTTAAAAACAATAAATTGGCTATTTGGAGGACAAAACATACTTAAAAAGTCACCAAACTTTCCCCAAAATTGTCCCCCACGAGAAATTAAACGATTTTAATGGAATTGAAAGTGGTTGGGCCCAAACTGCTCTACAGCGCCCCCTAACGTGAGACAGGACAAACCGTACATCGCAGAGATGTGAAACTTGGTACGTAGGTAGAACACCCAAAATCATGTAAAAAAGTCTCTTGGGGGTATGTCCTAAAATGTACGTGGAGGCAGCCATTTTGGGTCAAAAGCCAAATTTGGATGTTTACACACCTTGAACTTCAATGAACTCCTCCTCGGGATTTCGAGCTATGACCTTCATATTCAGTCAGTATGCAGATAAGGGATGGGCCAGTAAAAATGATCAAAATCTTAATTTTTTGAGCATGCTGAAGGGGCGTGGCCAGACCTCAAAGTTTGACATCTTGCCATGAAACACAACAATGTTATGTCTCACACAATTAATCACAGAGACACCAAACCTCCTAAACCATGACCATCAAAATATATCCTGCTTCATCTCTAAGGGAAAAAAACACTGAAAATTCCTGAGACTTTTTTACCTGCTGGAATCAAAGTCTTTTGAGTGCATTTGAGATTCTCCATGGTCCCATGTCATGCAAGTGTGGCAGCTAGCAGGAGGTAGTGTGAGGTAGCCTGCATGGCTATCAATGTTCTTGAATCTGTGCATTTAATGTCTTCCAGGCTAACTTTCTCCAGAAATGTTGTCAGTGTATAATGAAAATATTCTATTCTATTCTGTTTGGGAAAGAATTTTACCATTTCCAAGTGTTGGAAAGATTTCGCTTCCATTGAACAACAGTAAATGATTATTTCATGAAGAACATATACAGTGTCTTGCAAAAAGTTTTTATACCTCTTCAACATATGACTAAACTCAAGGCCAAGGGATCAAATCTGGTGGGTCATATCTTTTTATGTGGCCATCCACACTCTAAAGGGATATATAAAAAGAACCTTAAAATATAGTTGTGTGCTCAAAAAAGTTTTTTTTTTCTGTATACGGCCAAATTACATCAATGTGAAATGAATTTCAACGTTTACTTTCAAGAAGTACTCATCAAAAACAGAGACAGTTATTCATTATTATTTGAATAGTTTGTTAATGGCTTTTAGCCATACATTCTGGCACAACCGGCCCTTTGAAGACAATCATTATCTTGATATGGCCCAAAATGAAAATGAGTTTGACACTCATGCTTTAGGGTTAGCGCAACCAAGTTGTAGCGGTTCGCAGTCCCCACCACTGGTATAAACCTTGGAAACCATGTATCATTTTTGTTCCAACTGACAATTATGTGCAACTTTGAGTTGGCCTACAACATAAATTCCAAATAAAATGAGTTTATAATGAATATTTTTTTGTTTTGTTTTACAATGTGAGAGAACTTGAAGGTTCAAGGGGTATGAATACATTTGCCAGGCTCTTTATTCTTGACTGCACTATTGCAGCAAGAAACTAACACTTGTGTGAAAAGAGAGAATGTTGTCCAGTAGGCTTAGAGAACACTGGCTTCTATAAGGAGAATATCTTACAGGTTTATCTGCAGTCATTGCAGGATAATAGAGAACTTGTGAAACTCTAGAAGCTGTAGCTGGTTGGTATGATGGTCCTGCATTTCCATTAGGCCAGCAAGATGACAAAGCCCAACTGCCCATTTTTTTCACTCCATAAAAGAACACGAAGGAGCCAGGGGGCCTTTTTAAAGTAACAGTAAAGGACAAAACCAGATGCCTGCCTAGAAAGAATATTTGGTGAAATGAGGACTATTAAAGCCTCATTGGAACCTCCCACTGAACCATGTTCTATTTCATCTGTATGTTCTTCTGCAGCAGAACTATTTCCTCATACACTTCCAGTTCCACATGTTAACTGAATCAGATGATCCCTAATGAACTAAAGGAATGCTGTAAAGTAGGGAAGAACTGCTTCACAATGATGTGAGTGATGAGCTCATACAGGAAGTTATTCTGAGGTAAGATTTCTTGATGATCAACATGTGGCAAGGACACAGGCCGGGTTGGCCAGGCTGTTTGTAGTTGCTGAAACTCCTCTTTTTGTTTTTTTCATGCATGATGGGAACAAATTAATAATGGTTAAACATGTTGATCAAAAGCTCTTCTATCTACCCTCAGCTGGACACAAAAGATTGCTACTCACATTGCCTTGGACTGGAGTCCTGACATGAAATTAAGTCAGACTCTAGTTGTAAATTTAGGACTTTAGACTCAACATGAAAAAAAAATTACAAAAACCTTTGGACTTGATGTGGACTTTCACACCAATAATTTGTGATGGATTTGAGCTGTTTCACTTGAAAGAACGTAATGTCTTCCACCAAACATAAAGTGTGTTACAATGTGTCTGCACCAGGTGTGCAACTTGAGCAATCTGACCTTTGGCCATTTGCCAATGTTTACTCCTCCTGTAGCTGAAACATTTAGCTCAATCTTACATGTTGTTTATCTGATTCTCTGCCGTATCCTCTAAATGGAGCAAAGAAGAAGGTGAGAAGGTGGAGACGCGCTGCCACCCAGCACTATCAAGAAAACATCACCCAAACAAATTGTAGCTACTTTGCAGTATAACATGTACAATAATGATGAGGCACTTTTAGTAACATTTTAAATGTGGTTAGAATGCAAGTGTCCTTTCTGCACTCTCCCCCTCATACCTGCAACCTGTTAGCCAATCAGCCCCAGTCTATTGTTCCAACATTCACTCTCACAGTATTTAAACTCCTCTCCTGCTCTCCCTCCTCACTGGTTCCTCCACTTATCTTCTCGTTACTTCCTCGTCAAACCCTGGTGTCTTTTTACAACTGGATTCCAGTGTTTTTGTTCAGCTCTGGCTGCCTACATTCCCTGTTGTTTTTGTTCTTCATTTTTTTTTACAATAAATTACCAAATCTACTCACCACCTCTGCCTCTCTGCATTTGGGTCCATCACCACTACACCCATCATGATACTAACTCCCTGAAAACCTGAGAACTGTCTCTTTAAATTGGGACTGAAAATATTTTTTTATTACATAAACCTTTAATCAAAGAATCTGACTAACGAATTGTGTGAAACATTTGGTTCTTTTATACCTTTAATATCTGTATTTTAACAAGACTTTCTTTAATTTCTTTTATTTCTTTTCTGTCTTATCTTCAGTGTCCTGTAAAGCACTTTGGATTGCATTGTGTTTAAAAGGTACAATATAAATAACCTTGCCTTGCCCCACCTGACATTTTCAGTAACTTCCATCCATCCATCCATCTATTGGCTTCCACTTTTTTGAGTTAAGGTAGTGGGAGCAGCAGACTAAACAGGGAGACCCAGACTTTCCTCTTCCCAGCTGCTTGGACCAGCTACTCTAGGGGAATCCCAAGGCATTCCCAGGCCAGCCGAGAAACATAGTCCCTCCAGCGTGTCTTGGGTCTTCCTCTTGGTCTCCTCCCATTGGGACGTGCCCAGAACACCTCACCAGGGAGGCGTCCAGGAGGCATCCGAATCAGATGCCCGAGCCACCTCAACTGGCTCCTCTTGATGTGGAGAAGCAGCGACTCTAATCTGAGTTATTCCTGGATTACCGAGCCTATCCCTACCCTATCCTACCCTATTCTATCCTATCCTATGTCTAAGGGAAAGCCCAGACACTCTGCGGAAGAAACTCATTTTGGCTGCTTGTATCCGTGATCTCGTTCTATCGGTTACAACCCAAAGCTTGTGACCATAGATGAGGGTAGGAACATAGATCGACCAGTAAAACGAGAGCTTTGCCTTTTGACTCACCTTTTTCTGTATTACAACAGTGTGGTGCAGTGCCCGCATCTCTGCAGACGCAGCACCAATCCGTCTCAATCTTCTGCTCAATATTTCTCTAATTTGTGAGCAAGACCCTGAGATACTTAAACTCCTCCACTTGAGGAAGGACCTCCCTCTCGACCCGGAGAAGGCACTCTATCCCCTTCTTGCTCAAGCACATGGCCTCAGATTTGGAGGCACCATTCCTCATCCTGGCCGCTTCACACTCAGCTATAAACTGCCCTGACAGTACTCAACTTAGAAAACTCAATTCGCCCAAAACAGTATAAACACAGATTATGTTCAGTCAGTTGTTTCTAATGTTACCAAGTTACCACATCTGTGAAGATGCCAAAAACATCATTTTAATAGTATCAGTTTTATCTATTTGAACCACATTTATACTGCTGGGCTGAAATCACAGAATTTCAGGACGTTATTGCTGCCACGAGCTGAGATACTGAAAGGCCAAACAGAACTGTTTAAGTTTGGCAAAGGTACTACTAGGATTCTATTCTGTAGTGATACAAGTTTTTTTCCTGTACTTTATTCAAGTTTTCAGTTCATCATGTTATTCCTACCAAGTCCCTCTGCTCTAATCAGTCTTATTCAGCCCATCTTTGCCATACCTAATTGTCTACCAAGCTCACCTGTGCACTGCACTGTTTAAGCCAACCTCTGCCTCTCTTCCAGATTATCGACAGCCATGTGCCAGTGTTCGACCCTTGCCCAGAGCTTGTCAATGTTTTTCAGTCTTTTATATATGTATATATCAGCTTCCAGATAGGAAGATGCATTGTGTCCAGGTCAGAGATGATACTCAGATGGGATTTTAAATTTTTTTTAAAGTGATTTAGTTACCTCTATGATGCAATCTGTGTGTAAAGTTGAAAATGTATGCATATCAGCACCAAGCGGTCTGGTGTGTTAGAATGATATCTATCTATCTATCTATCTATCTATCTATCTATCTATCTATCTATCTATCTATCTATCTATCTATCTACACACAATAAACTAGACTTATTACTAATAAAACATGCCTTATTACAGTGGATTCACCACAAATAACATAGCTTCTTTATTTCAAGTTCTTATGTTTGACATAAGTTTTGATATAAATATGATGGCCTATTAATGCCTATGCCATGAACAAACTATTTTACATAAAATGCAGAAATTTTAAAATAACAAACATGTTTTTGTTCACAGAATGTGTTGTGTGCATTACATTACATTGTTGTGTGAACTACATTATTTTCTGCCTTCTTTTATCAATTTGCTGCATGCTGGATTTATGTTAATACGTATATAAAAACAACTTTGAATTTTTAAAAAATATACAAAAAATGTCAAAATTAATCAGAAATCTCATGAACCTCCAGCAGTACCTCTGCGACCCCCAAGTTTAAGACCTCTGCAATAAAACAGAACTTCATGTTCTGAATCAGACCAGGTCCTTGAATCTGGAACCCCATTCAGACAATGTGAAGTTTCAACATCATTTTCGCAAAGCCTAGGCACCAAACATAAATCGCTTAAAGTATTTGAGTTACAGTGAGACTGCACAATACAAGATCCCTCAGATAACTTACTCACTTTAAGATTTAACTTCTCACGTTCTATATTAAACCTGCTGATTTCAGTTTGCTGCCTCATTTTTTTCCAGCTAGAACCTTATCAAATTCTGCTTGCTGCTCGCGAACTCTCCAGTGACATCGCCTTCTCTTTCCCCAACTGCATTCTTAACTTTAACATCACCTTTTGTTGTCCAAAGTCTAAAGAACTGTCAACAAAAACCAATCAGAAATCCCATGCCTAGCAGGAGAAAAGTGAGAGATTCCCAGGAAGAGGTGTATCTATAGATTTCCGTGGAGACTCTAGCCATCTGCCTATAGTTCTAATCAACACTAATTTACCTGGAGCTTTGAAACACAAAGACATACACTATACAAATGCTCAGAGGCAAGGTCTTGGATTGTAACAGTATGGGAAACCCACCGTCACTAGTTTTCGTTTTTAAATGGATCGTGATTTTAGGTTTGACAGTCAAGTCAGAGCAGTGGTTAAACATAGCTGTGATGAATTCCACTATTTGTGCCTATTTACGCCATTATCTTTTGATTTCATGAAATATGTATATGTTGCCAGTGGGTGCTCAGCAGGTGGCTTTGGTTCCCAGGGAATGTTTGCTTGATACAGAGAAGGCATCCAAATTATGCATTGCTTCAAATTGGCTCCCTGTGTATTCAGCCACAGGCATTACAGTCTAAAAGTTTCCACTGGAGAAAGTCTGTCATTAAGAAATACACATTTCCTTCTGTGTTGTTGGTCACAGCAGTGCTCAGAAAATATTCTACCTGTCAGCACTGGAAGCATTCCTGTTTTGTGCTGATGAAACCAAATGAACATCCCTGACAGATGTTGTCATCTCCCTTTGTCATGACAGAACCCATCAAAGCAGAAAGAGACAGAGAATGCATCTGACACACTTTCTTTTACAGCACTTTACAAAAGGATTTCTCTTCTACTTCACATTTGATGTATAACCACAAATCTCAATGTATTTGACTGGGATTCAGTCTGACAGACCAATGGTGAGTTGTCTATATTTGTGAAAAGGACAAAAAAAAAAAAAATATAAAAAAAAAAAAAATCAAAAAATCAAAAAAATGTTTTTTTTTGTTTTTTTTTGTTTTTTTCATAAATAGTGTGCTGTGCATTTTTATTCAGCCACCCTGTGTCAATACTCTTGTTATACTAATAACTTACCATTGGCACTTCAGTTTTATTTAATCATGATAAAGGGTGTTTTTGTTCATTCGAGGTTGGAGTTAAACAATTTTAGAATCTGGCAAAAAAAAAAAAAAAAAAAAAAAAAAAACAAACAAACAAAAAAACCCCAGATTTTTTTCATTGAAACCCCAGATTCAACAGGTGGTGTACTTCATTCATGCTGAATGTAATTTGCGCTCTGTTGTTGTATGAAGCTGTGTGTGTGAGATGCAAGAGCTCAATCAACAGCTCAAGTTATTTCTCCCCGTCTGGACAGCAGATATTCTTAATGCATCCCTCCTCACACTGTGGGACAGAATTCAGCATGAAGTGGGAGAAAGCAAAGACTTTTCTCACAGCAAAAGTTTCATGCGGTAGTCATCCACAGCCTCAGAGAAGTTTTACTTGACATTCTAAAATCCGCCTTCAGCGATATACTGTATGTTGCAAAATGTAAGTCTTCTAATGCCACACTGGGTGGGGGGGTCTTGCTGCATTAGTTCCACACAAATAAACCCACAACCCTGAAAAGAGAAGAGTCCACCCAGGGACTGTACTCCAAACAGCTGGCCATGCACACAAACAGTGTAACAAGCAGGTGATTTATCAGAACCTGCTTCTACTGCTTTGATTTTAAAAGGATTTTCACATTCAGAACTTTTTCCTGTCTACAGAAACTTGAGACATTTCATAAATGTTGTGTTTAATCCCCTGATTCTTAATTTACACTCCTAATATTACTGTTCTTTTCCCTTTGTTATTCCAGACAACTGTGGCCCAAAGGGAAAAGTAGTGGTCT
This sequence comes from Anableps anableps, assembly GCA_014839685.1. NCBI lineage: Eukaryota > Metazoa > Chordata > Actinopteri > Cyprinodontiformes > Anablepidae > Anableps > Anableps anableps. Next base: position 40,069,995 of record CM026069.1, read on the forward strand.
TGCACTTTAAAAATGTAATGGGTTTGCATTTGTAAGTGTGACAGTATTTGACTGTGGCTTTGTCAGTCATCCAGTGACTGGGCAAACATCACTCTGTTTTTCAATAAGTTTTATCAAGCAGGAAAGTTTTAAATCTGTTCTTGAAAGTAGACAGGGTATCTGGCTCACAGACTAAAACTGGGAGTTAGTCCCACATAGTGAAATAATCAGAAGAAGAAAATCAAATCAGAAAATAACTGAAGCTAAAAGTCCAAACACCTAAGGATCATGACAGTTTTGGTGTTTGTGGTCCAAACTGTGTTGAACTCCTGAGGTAATTCATGAAATTCTATACCAACGGCGAGGAAAAACGATGGGGCTGCTTATTGGATTAAGTGGATTGAACAATATGGATCTAACATGAGGCCCATCCAAGTCGGCATCATAAACCCCTGTTGGCAAACCATGGGGCCACCATGGAAACTGAGGACAAAAATAACTGGGTCCCAGGTGGGAGGCCCACTCAGGTTACCCATCAAGTATCAGACCCGCTTCTACCCATCTGGGTCCCACATGTTTGCTGGATGGACCTGATTTGCGGCAAATCTGTATGTTGCTCAGGTTTAAATACTGTTACCATGTTCAGAAGCTTGAAGTTTCTTCTGGTTCTACATAGTTTCGATCAAAAATAAATAAACTGTTCTTTATTTTGGTCAAAATATTTTTGTCTTGGATGTCTTGATTAATAACTGCAAGTTTATTTTAGTATGGAGTCATGTCCTACAAAATGAAATGAGATTAACATATGACCACATATTCATCCCATGTTATAAAAAGTGAACATGAAATGTAGGAATTGAAAAATGTTCACGTGTGGAAAAAGCACATGTATACATGTGAATTTGGAACAATTCATAGTAAAAAAAAACCCAGCAGCATTTGGTTCCCATGTTTTTATATGGGTTTTACATTTTTCCACAAATCTATTTGATAGTCTTATGTATTTTCATATATTTCACATGCGATACACTATTTCTACGTGTTTCACGTGTTATACACATTTTTCCACATGGCTAAACAAGTGGAATTTATATTTATCACATATGATACACATGGAAATATACGGATCCCATGTGAAAACATGCTAATTGCATGGTTTTGTACCATGAAATATTCCGAATTCACATGTATACAAGTCCTTTCATGTGGCTCACATCATTCACATATGAAAATTTGTGTGTACCACGTGCATTTTTTCATGTGGTCCATGGGTTTCACATGTAATTTTCATGCTAAATTAATGGTATTTTTCTGTAAGTGGGAATGTAATTATTTTACCTCTTATAACTGCTTTCCTTTCTCCCACAGAACATATGCTGATGTCCCAGGCAGGTCATTGTACTCCAAATATGAAGCCCACTCTTCTTTGATAAAAATCTTCATCCTTAAGCAATGATCTTTTAAATCTCCAGTGTTTACTTTGTGTGATTACTTTATTTACTAAAGTTAAAGAAACAGGAATATGATTGCTGACAGCTATAGGGTGTATCACAGTGTCTGAAATGTCAGTTGACAAGGAGCTGCTGACTAAAGACACAATCCAGATGAGAGTAAGAGTGATTAACATGTGAGCTATCCCCTCTGGTTAGGGTGAAGTGATAACCATGCAATCCAAAGTCCGTAATCACTCATATACTGTTTAACTATATTTATAGAACGCCAACTGCGCTGAGTTCCTGCTGTACTGAGCCTGTCTATTTTTTCATTTAACCCAAAGCTGAGGTCACCCAAATGACGTGGGGAACTGGGAACACTGGAAACAGAGTGGGTAAACTGTGAGTTCTTGGAGATAGATGTTGAATGTAAATATATGAATCTTGAGCTTACTAATGATGATGAAGAGTCTGCCAGGGAGAGGTGAATGGAGTCCGGGGTTTGAGTCCGTGTGGGGAAGCCAATGAAGCACCAGATTAATGGAGGAAGAGTCTTGGATTGATGAGGATGGAGCTGAGGATTGGTGAGTATGTTTGAGCTGGGTTTCATCAGCAAAGCAATGGAAACTGATGTTGATTTTATGGAAAATATTGCCAAGTAGAAGAAGGTAGGTAATGAAAAGAAGGGGACCCAGGATAGAACCTTGGGGGACATCTGAAATAACAGGGGAAGAGTGAGAGCTGAAAGATTTGAGTTGGATGAACTGAGTACGGCCAGAAATATATGAATGAAACCAGTCTGGCAATGGATGAAAGCCTATGAAGGAGAATGCTGTGGGAGATGGTATAATAGGCCACACTTAGATCAAGGAGAATAAAGAGGGAAACCAAACCAGAATCTGTGGCCATTAGAAGGGCATTAGTAATTCTTACAAGAGCAGATTCTGTGCTGTGACCATGGTGGAACCCAGACTGGGATTGTTCATCGAGACTGTTTTTGGTTAAATGAAGATGGTGTTGTGAGGCAACAGTTTTTTCAAGAATTTTAGAGACAAATGGAAGGGGATCAATGAAATGAGATGGAAATTACTAAAATTGTTAGGATAGGATCCAGGTTTTTTAAGAATGGGATTGACAACTGGGGTTTTGAAGAGAGTTGGAACAATTCCAGCTGAGAGAGAGGAGTGGATAATGGCAGAAATAATCAGAAGAAAAGAAAAAAGGGAATGCTTTATAAGAGGTGTTGGAATAGGATCTAGTGAACATGTGGAGGGCTTGGATTTCTGAATGAGGTCAGCTATTTCAGAAACAGATGGAAGTTGGAAGTGATAAAATGACTAAATAGAGGGGGGAGGTTCAGAGGAGGGAGGAGATGAAGACAGAAGACAGAGTTGCTCTCAGAGTTGATCTTTTTGATTTTATCATTAAAAAGAATGTAAGGGAATCACAAGTTTCAGTGGAATAAAAGTGAGAGGGAAAGTATTGGGGGATGAAAAGTACTATTTGATATTGAAAATCAGTTCTTTGTGTGACCTTGTGTGACCCTCTCATTTTATTCTCATATTAATTATATCACCTGGTCTGCATACTTTCACTTACGCAGCATTAACTGACTTTGTCCCTTCCTTACTCCCCATGCTGCCGCCATCCTTGTTCATAGCCTTGCCACCTCCCGGATCAATTATTGCAACTCTCTTCTTTTTGGTCTTCCAAATAAGTCTATCCATAAACTCAAACTCCTTCAGAACTCTGCAGCTCAGCCTCCAAGAATGAGCTCTGTTTCTTCACTGTTAAGCTGAAGAAAATTATTGGAAAACCAGTGACTGAGCTCACGGGGACAATCGGAGAGGTTAGAGGGTGGAATTGTGTCGTTGGGTTTGGTGGCTAGATATAGGTGGGTGTCATCTGCGTAGCATTCGAAATGTATATCAAATTTATGGAAGATGTGACCCAGAGGAAGGAGGTAGACAATAAAAAGTAGGGGCCCAAAGACTGAGCCTTGGGGAACACCAGTTGAAACAGCAGGATGACTAAGAGTGAAAAGACTGAAACTGAATGAACTGAGTGCGGCCAGAAAGGTAAGATTTGAACCAGTCTAGAGGAGTAGGAGTATCAGAAATGCCAGTGGAGGTGGGTTTAAGGTGTAGGATAGAATGATTGATAGTATCGAAGGCTGCACTCAGATCAAAAAGGATGAGAATGGATAAGAGACCAGAGTCAGCAACAAGAAGTTCATTTGTGATTTTTACCAGGACCGTTTCAGTGCTGTGATGAGGTTGGAAACCGGATTAAAACTCTTCATACAAGCTATAGTTTGAGAGGTGAAGATGCAATTGACTGGAAACCATTGAACTTTGGAAATAAAGGGTAGGTTATAGATAGGACGGAGATTATTGAAGTTCGAAGGGTCGAGACTAGGTTTCTTGATAATGAGAGTAATGGCAGCATATTTAAATGCTCTGTCCTCTAGTATTGCTCTGGGGACAATACTAGAGGACAGAGAGAAGTGGATGATGTTAGTAATGATAGGGAGTAGAGAAGAGAGACAGGTTTTGATGAGGACTGTAGGAAAAGGATTGAAGTGACAGGAGGAGGGCTTAGACTGGCGAATAATGTCTGCAGTGTTGGCAGGAGAGGGGAGAGAAAAGACTGAGAAGGGGGGTATGGAGGTAGGAGTTCAACAGCGACGCATGAAGAAGAGTTTGAGTTTGTGGATGGAAGAAACCTTATCAATGAAGAAAGACAATAAATTACAGAAGACCTAGGAGAGCATGTGAAAAGGAATACAGTAAGGAGATTTAACTGTGGGGTTCAGGAGAAAGAATAAAGTCAGAAAATTTCCAGCATTGGAGCAGATGATGTCAGATAAGTTGGTGGATTTGGCTTGAGTAATGCTGTTCTTGTACTGGAGAAATGTACATATCTTTATGGATGAGTAGAGCAGATTTTTTTTTTATAGAGTTGCTCCAGTTGACAACGTCTGGCTTTATTAGACTGAAGTTCAGAAGTAAACCAGGGAGCAGAATGAGTGAAGGTAACAGACCTTGTTTTAACTGGGGTAAGAGAGTTGAGGATATAAGTGAAATTGTTGTTATATTTTCAGTAGCCAGTGTATCAGGGGTTACAGGATGTTCTGGCTCAGAGAATAGGTGATGGTAGTAGAAAGTAAATTCAGGTTAATGTCTTTAATGTTCCTAAAAGAGATAACTTTGGGTCTCTTGGCGAAAGAAACACACAGTGGAACATTGAATGATAAGAAAAAATTAAGAGAAAGTTCATCAGCTTTGCAGTCAATAAGGGTGAGGCCAGAACAACAAATCAAGTCCAAGGTATGTCCTTTGATTTGGGTAGGAAAATCAGTAAATTGATGATATCCAGAGCTTTCAAGGCAAGATAAAGTCAATGGTGAGTGGAAGATTGGGGTTGTCAATATGAATATCATAATCTCCCAATAAAATAACATTAGGCAACAGATGAGTGAGAAAAGCAGCAAAATCATTCAGGAAGTCTTTGTAAGGTCTGGGGGATAAACTGTGGCAATGATGGTGGGAGTGGGGCCAGACAATTTACATGCAGTGCTCTCAAATGATATGACAGTAGGTACAAACACAGGGAGGACTTTCAAGTTTTTGCTGTGAATTATCAAAAGCCCAACTCTGCGACCAGAACTGTGGGGTTAAGAGATGTAGACAAAACCAGGTATAGTGCAGTCATTAAGTTGAGGAAAGTCCGAAGACTGTTGCTAAGTTTCGGTCAAACAGAGAAAGTCCAGCTTACGGTCCATAAGGAGATCCTGGGTGAGATGTCCTTTGCTCATCAGAGAACGGTTGTTGAGTAGACTGAAGCTGACCAGGGTGGAGTTGGCGGAAGTGTTAGCAGACCTGGCTTGGCTAGCTAACACACTGAGATCTGCAGACCTAGTTGCTTTCCCAGGATTCTGGTAGACCAGAATGAATGAATGCATTGGATCCGGCAAGGCAAGACAGTGATGTCCGGTTGGAGACGCAGCAACACTGGTGGAGGACTGGACAGCTGACAATGCAGCTGAAGGAGCTTAGCAGCTGTATATCAAAGAAAACCTGACACAAGTTGAGTGAGGAGTGGCAGGAGAGGTCATAAAAGAATAAACCAGATGAAAAAGTGGCTTATCCACATGATGAGACAACTGAAGTTGAACACCGGTTGATGCACAGGTAGCCTACAAGTTTTTCCAGTATGCAGCAACAGAAAAAAACATGCCACAACCGGAAGTTGCTGACTTCTTTTGCTTCCCTCTGGAGCCAGCTTGGATCTATAATAAGAGATAGACCTAAGTGAAATCATAGTTAGTGCTTGGGGTTGCCTGAATGAGATACTACAGAAACAGAGATAGAGGAAAGAGAAAGACAGAAGAAAATTAAGAAGATGATGGAGTTTAGAGGGGGTGAGAGATATAAGGTGTAAATGGAGAGGAGAAAAAAATAATAAGACGCTAATAAAAAGCAAAAACGGAGTGATTTTCCAGTTCCTCAACAGCTGACTGTTAAGATATAGTTTGTCAACAGCCACCTTAGTTCTGGGGCATTCAGTGATACATTTCTTCCTGATTGGGCCGATTGTTGTTGGGCTTCTTATCTCCTGGTCCATGAACCTGATGGAATGCGATGTTTTTAATCCCATCACTTGGAAGTTTAAGCTGACATTGGAGAAATTCTTGGACAGTTGCATCAGCATCTTACCCTGCCTGTTCTGGGATGCTGGAAACAAAAGGTTGTCCCACATGCCCAGAGCTTGAATATCCAGGATTTTTATTTTTTTCAGATAGCTCAATTTGATTACGTTCAGTTTATTTATATAGTTCACAACATATGTCCTCTTGAGGCACTCGAACACAAAAAGAAATAATTTCAATTTAATCACACATACATTCCAATTAATCCAAGTTATCAAACAGTACATTAAGCTCAATTAATTATTTAAATTAGTTTAAAAAGTTTTCTATCTAAGGAAACCCAGCAGATTACAGTCATTGACTTGCAGCATTCTCTCCTCCAGGACAAGCACGTAGACAGACAACTGCTTGCATTACGTCGCTGACTTTACAGCAGTACCTCATATCAAGCATACATGTAGCGACAGTGGAGAGGAAAAACTCCCCTTTAACAGGACGAAACCTCCAGCAGAACCTGGCTCAGTACAAGCGGTCATCTCCCATGATGAACTAGAGGTTTGAGAAGACCGAGCAGAATGCACAAGAAAAACAGATGAACTGATTTAAGATTATTTTTCGATCTCCATGAAAGTAAAATGTTAAAAGCAGGAGAAGGAGAACAATTAGTTGATGGCAGCGTTATCTCAGCTAAAGCCCTCCTCCAGGAAGGCATCACAGCCAAACAGAACACCAGACGAGATGTAGTTTCTATGAAGAGAAAATAACTGAGAGAAAAAAAAAAGTTAACAGCTGAAATAACAGCAAATAATGCACATTGGAGAGTAGTAGAAGAAGAAAGTGAGAAAAAGTGGTCAGTTTGTCCAGTATCCTAAGCCTATGCTGGCATAGCTACAGAAATAGCTCAGGATAACCTAAGCCAGTTTAAGTATAAGATTTATCAAAAAGTAAAGTTTTAAGCCTAGTCTTAAAAGTTGACAGGGTGTCTGATTCACGGACTGAAACTGGGAGCTGCTTCCACAGGAGAGGAGCCTGATAACTAAAGGATCTGCCTCCCATTCTACTTTTAGAAATTCTAGAATCCACCAGTAAACCTGCAGTCTGATAGTGAAGTGCTCTGTTAGGAACATCTGGAACACCCCTCCCGTTCCATTAGATATGTGTAATGAGTCCTTTTTCTTACATGGTTTACCCCAGACACTTAGGCTTTTATTTCCCTTTTTCTGTAGAAGAATAAAAAAACCGTCACCTGCTCCTCTTACAGACAGATTAGTCTAATAAATCTGGACTTTAAAAGGTGTTATCTAAAAATCTCTCCATATGCTTGGAAACTGTGTTGCCACATATAGTTTCCCCAGATCAGGCTGGGTTCATTAAAAACAGGCATTAATTTTTCAATTTAAGACAGCTTTTCAACACATTTTATCACTCCACCATGACCTCTATATCTGTAGTGATTAATTGTTTAGACTTTTGATTTTATGGAGTAGAAGTATATTTTGTACACTCTAAAGCAGAGGTCTTCAACAATGGGGGTTGCGACCCCTAAGGGGTTTGGAGAAGTACTGCAGGGGGGTTGTAAGATTTACAAATAATTCGATATATTGTATATATTTTTTAAATTCAAAGTTATGTCCTTAAATACACATTAACAGGAATTGATGAAATGAGATGTTTGTGACTCACCTTGATGGACAGCTCTGGCTCTGGAACTTGTCTCCTTGAGAGGGGTTGGACATTATTTCACTCTGGAGTTGCCCCTGCTGAGACGCACTGGGCAGAAATGGGTATACTTGTTGCCCCCCATCTCGGTGTCTGTACACTGGGGTTCACCTCGGTGAATGAGAGGCACAACCAAGGTGTTGATGGGATCTGTTTTGGTGGCCTTAGGATCGCGTCTCTGCTTTTTGGAGATGATGTCGTCCTATTGGCTTCATGAGATTGTGATCTACAGCTTTCGCTGTAGCAGTTCGCAGCAGTGTATGAAGCTGCCAAGATGAGGATCAGTGGAGTCCACCCAAGGCCATAGTCTTGAGCTGGAAAATGGTAGAGTGCCTTTTCCAAGTCGGACAGAGGTCCTGCCCAACTGGGGGAATTTAAGAATCTCGGCGTCTTGTTTACCAATAAGGGAAAAGAGTTTGGTACTGCAACTGCAGTGATCCGGGCACTGTACCAATCTGTCGTGGTGAAGAGAGAGCTGAGCCAAAGTGAAGATCTCAATTTATCTGTCGATCTACGTTTCTACCCTCATCTATGGCCATGTGTTTTGGACGCACGAAGAAATAATGTGATTGTGGATAAAAGCAGACGAAATTAGTTTCCTCCCCAGGGTGTCTGGGCTCTGCGTTAAAGATAGGGTGAAAAGGTCGGTCATCTGGAAGGGACTCAGAGTAGAGCCACTGCTTCTCCACATCGAGAGGAGTTAAGGTGCCCGAGCTACCAGTTGAGGTGGCTCGGGCATCTGGTTAGGTTGCCTTCTGGACGGCTCCTTGGTGAGGTGTTCTGGGCATGTGCCACTGGGAGAAGATCCAGAGAAAGACCCAGGACACACTGGAGGGACTCTATCTCTCAGCTGGCCTGGGATCACTTTGGGATTCCCCTGCAGGAGCTGACCCAAGTGGCTGGGGAGAGGGAAATCTGGGCCTCCCTGCTCAGGCTGCTGCCCGTGCGACCAGACCCCGGATAAAGGGAAGACAATGAATGGATGGATGGAGGTGTGACACACACAAAAATATGATCACATTGTTTTGTTTTAATGATAATATAATAGAATTAAAAGGAGGTTAAAGTATTGCATTGAGGTGCTGTACCAAGTTACACCACTGGGTAGCAGTGAGATGGTTTGCATCTTTTGCCCTCACAAATACAGGAAGAAGGCCACAAGCAGTAAAGGGTCTCTGTCTTATTTTTGATAAATTACAGGCTGGTAATGTACACGAAGCACACGTATATGATTCCCATAAAGTTTTTATCATGTGTTCCTGCAAAAAATGAGTCTTTTGTAGACAATGTTTTGAGAGTGAAATAATTGTTCTACTGTGTTGACGTGATAGTTGCCCAGCTGGCTTAGCAGCTAACTGCTAGTGTATTTTGGGTTGGTTCTGCCATATCTTGTGTTAATGTCTATGTACCCACCCACATAAAATCAGATTAGTCAGAGTCCACAAAGGCATACAATTTTATAGTTCAGTCAAAAATGCACACATTCAGTGAGCAAAAATCTGTTCATTATGTTAAAAATTAAGGGTTTTATGTAAAATAACAGTTTGTTCAAGTCAATGTCATTATTAAGCCATCCCTTCTGTATTCAAACTTATATTTAAAATAAAAATGTGAAATAAAGGAGCTAACTACTAAAACTAGAACGTTGTGAAACCAGTAATTACACCCTGGTGGTTTTGGTAGAAAACTGAATAAAAAAATGTATAAACATGAAAGGGATGGTCATCATGGCCAAATTCTCTTGATCAACTGCTAAGCAAAGACATTAAAAGAGCTTCAGTAAGCCAGCCTTCTCATGAACAGTGAATCTTTTTGGTGTCAACAACACCTTATGTCAACATTTCATGTTGACACAGTGAAACTTTTACCAGTGTTTTGAAAAAGCATTCAGTTTGTCAGTCGTCATTGCCACAAGTCATACAAGGTACAGTAAAGAAACTGAGAGAAAACTTTTTTCGACACAAAACATGAAAAATATATAAATTTTACTTTTGAATTTCCACCCAAAGTCTGTTTCAAATGATTTGTAGTTTGTCAAAGAAACCCTAGTGACCTGCAAAGCCAAGTATGCAAAATACAGTGTCCTGAAATGAGTGGACAATGTACAAGAAGTCTTTAAATTCTTGAAGGTACATGTTGAATATTGACTCACCCCACCATTAGGTACATACCATGGCAAATGTGGACCCTCTATGGCAACTATCTGTAGGCCAGTATTTTTTGCCCACAGTCATCCCCAATGACCATGTTTGAAGGGTTACAGCAGGTCTGCTCCGCGCTAAGACTAATCAGGATTTAACATTTTTTCTTGTCTTATGTTGAAACTGAGTTGGATAAAATATTTGTTATAAAGAAGAAATAAATAAAGACAGGGTATAAATCTTCAACTATTAGCTACTTTATTACAAATTTAGTGTAAAATCATATTTCATGAACCTGTTCAAAAATATCTCCAACTAATAAAGTGATAAATAGACATTTTTATAAATAAATGACAATGCATAAGATAAAATCCCAAATAATTACAATCATGATCTTGAGTGTCTCACTTTTTCTGCACATCTTAAACAGCAACACAGTTTTGATGTTTACCTTTAACAACTTTCAGTTGGTGAGGGTCTTGGCTACTGCATCTATTTACATTAGGTCTACTTGGATTGTGGCGCTTGAATAAGTGACATCTGTAAGGAGGAGTTACTAGAAAATTTGACTATGGTCCATCATAGGAGAACCTGAAAATAAAATGCAGAATGAATGCAGAAATGCTGAAATTTATCATAAACCTATTACGTATATACAAACTGAGCTGGCAGACAAATAAGATGCTTTTAACATTATTTTATCTAAGTCCAACAAACATTATCATATGTTAACAGATTTTTTTCTTGCATTTCCTGAGATGATAGAGTCCCTTCATCGCTTTGCCACCAAAAGCACAATGAACACATTTTATGACACATGGTTATGAAACTTAATGAATTTTGATTTACCTTTTTCCTTTTGACCATCATAGCTTAGACATAAAATATATAAATTTTTCAATGTTTTATACAATCATTGTGTGTGCGCAAACACTCATTGTTTAACTACCTTTCATAGATTCTGAGAGTAGAGAATATTATTGTTATTTTCTGAAACAAACTGCACACCATAAAGTTAGTTCAGTGTTTTTTTTTTCAAAAGTGTTAGCTTAGAGGCCACTGCACCTCACACAGTGGTGTGTTCTGATCTTGCAGAACCAGAGTTGTATGTCAAGTGGGTCACCAGTGATGACAATCCCTCTCCCTCCATGGATTCGGCTCCAATCAGACCCTGCTGATTTAAGTTAAGAATGGAGTCAGCAATAATCCGTGCCGTTTTCTTCTGGTATCCTCCTGATGTCACCATCAGGATAGGAATACCTCGCTGTTTCGCGGCCCTGAACACAATCTCATCTCTTTTAACAATGCCCTGGCAAGAAGAAAGAAGAAAAAGCTGTCAGTCTCTTCAAACCCCCAGACTTTCACAACTCTATAGAAGCATAGAAATAGGCTATGCTTCTGCTATCCAGGAAACACATTTTCTGTGCCAGGGGATTCCGGGAAGGAACAGCTTGACTCTAAACCTAATTTATTAAGAGAAAACAGATTTCAAATATCATGATGTGTAGCAGAAAGATATGCCTAACCAGAACTTCTGACAACTATTATTAGATCAGCATGTTTTTTTCATGCCATTTACCAGTCTAATTGATAAATTGGCTGTGTATTTAAATCAGTGTTAAAACCACCTCCAACACATTCTGCAATATTATCGTATTGCTATAATTTTTTGCTGGAAGTCTGCTCATAGGATGCAATAAATCCAAATTTGACTCATGTAGATCAGCTCCAGTAACATATCAAATTCCCTCAATTGATTTTGTCAAGTACTGCTGCTTAGAAAGGGAAACCTTTTTCTTGCAAGGGTGGGGAACCACCTAATGCAATCTAACAGCAGCATTTTTTATGGTTTAAATATTCTCTAATTAAAATAAGTAAATGCAGTCTAACAATCACTACAATAAGTGAGACCATTCAGATTTCAGCCATTAGAAGACAATCAAAGCAATGTGTAGGAGGACATTATCCATGTTGATCTTTAGTTTTAATTGGAATGGCATGGCTTGTCGTTGAATTTTATTCTTATCTTAGTTTTTATAAATCATAACTAAAACATCCACAAACTTTATTGTTTTATACTTTGTCTTATCAAACATAGGCAGGAAAAATAATAATGTACAGCCCCCCTGTAAAATCTGACAGAAAGCTATCAGAGAAGGTAGTGTACCTGTGGTGATATAGAGAGGCCTCCGAGGGGATCCCCATCCAAGATGTCTGTGCCTGCATTATAAACAATGATATCAGGACGGACCTCATTCAGTGCTCCTTCAGAGTGAAGCTCAACCTTCTGTAGGTACTCTGAGTCCTCAGTGCCCCAGTCCAGCTCCACCTTCCTCTTTATGGCTCCTGAAGATAAACAATGAATTGAAATAATTAAATACAAGGATAGTTGAGGAGACAGTTATGCAAACATTTGCTTATTTATTGTCCATTTAATGCTGCAAGACTACAGCAAGGGTCAGGTTGATTACTCACTTTAATACATAGAAAAAATGTGTCAGTCCACTAATGGATTTCCTCATTATGTTGAACTAAATTTAAAATGACCAAAAAGATTCATTATAAACTCTTTATGTTTTGATATTTAAAAAATGTAACTGCAAATGGCTCTTAGATGGGTTTTTGAGGGAAAGAAAAAATATTGCTCTGCAGCTTATCTTAAACAACCCAGAATGCATTGACGTTTTACCTCACTAAGAGCAATAGTGTCTTTGATTTAGTTCATTTCAGAGAAAATGCCCACATGTTGAAGGGATTCTAACATCTGGATTATGGACAGAAAATGCATGATGCATATCGAGTAAGATTAGCACGTATGTATTGGCAGAATCATCTGTGGAAAAATGGAATTCTTCTGTTGTAGAGAGTGCTTGGTGGGACGTGCTAACAGACTGCTGGAGTTTCACGACTGACATCCACATTCTAGAACTGTGCCCTTTGGGGTGGCAGCACGTTGGAGTAGCTCTGTAACTTTGATTGAGATTTTTTTCTTTATTCAAAATTTCATTCCTGCTTTTCTTGGAAAAATTGCTCTTTTGGACAACTGTTCCTTCTTGTCTTGGATGCTGTGCTGGATTGAATTTTCCCAATACGTTTTTATATTTTGCTCTTTTGTTATGATGTGTAACCATAGCAACAACAGGGTGGTTTACAACAGGGAACAGCTGACTAACATGGCAAAAGAAGAAATGATACAACAACTGAAGCCAGAAATCCCAGAGGAGCTGAACAGGAGACGTCGTGGATGCAGAGCAGGAGCAGAGAGGAGAGAGACAAGGAGGAAGTTCAAACCATCTCTCATAATGGGCATCCATCATAATGGGCAACGTGACATCGCTAGCTGACAAGTTGGATGAACTTCAAGCCCTGACAAGGACTCAGCAAGAGTATCGGGAATGCAGTATTATGTGTTTTACTGAGACATGGCTGCAGGATCAGATCCCAGACTCCAACGTCTCTCTGCTGGGCTTCCTGACTATACGTGCGGACAGAGTAGCAAGAAAAGGAAGGGACTGTGATGGATGCCCACAGCCATCACAATCTATAATAACTCCTTGACTAAATGAATTACATCAACATTTAATTTCCCTTTCAGATCAATAAAGTATTTTTGAATTGAATTTGATTTGAACTGAATTGAATGAAGAATTATGGTGGGGTCTGTCAGAATTAAAATGGCAAATAGTGATGCCAATAGGATGCAAGTGAAGAAAACTTCCCTCCAGCATCGACCTCTATTCAAAACAGTGCTGGGTTTTCAAAATGATGTGTTTAATGCCCAGTAGTGAGTCAAGATCAGATGTAAGATTTGGATTCTCAGGAACAGTTAGAAGAAAAAAAATCAACTTTGATAGGAAAATCAATAGTGATTTAACTCACGTTTGGCATATCTGTCCCCTGGATAGATGTTGTGATTATACATATCCATTATGAACACTCGGTTATCGTCCAGAAAGTCTCGCTCGTGTCCATTTCCCTGTAAAACACCAGAACCAAAATGAGTTTAAGAAATTAATTGCTTTTCAACAACTACATCCTAGACTTCTCTGCAACCCCATCAAATTCACTTAGAAACAGTCATATAACAAAAAAAGAAAAAAGGAAATCGGGAGGGCGGCAAATACTTTTGTACACCTGCAAAGCAAAAAGTCAATGTCTTTCAGATTTATACATACTCTGAAAAACAGAGTGAAGCATCTAGAAAATATAATCTGGTTTAAAGAACACCAATGCATGTGCAGTTTGGCAGCTCATATAAAGAGCATGTCAACACGTTGAGCAAAAGTGAAAAATGCCTACTCGGTCCCATGCAAACCCACAGAATAATACATCTGTCACTACTGTCAAGTGATGGGAATTCTGTCCAATCCCTCATGAGGCATCCTTTCTTTCTGATAACCGTCCTTCACTGTTTCAACTGAGAAGTCCAACATTTGAGCAACTGCTCCACTCATGGTGCAAATTGATATGCTCTCTGAAGCCTATTCCAGACTTGGCATCTCCTGGCAAATCAAAATATTGAAACACAGGGTTTTAAATACTGTGTTTTAAGACAATAACCCTTTTGTTACACCCATTGCTCATGTAAAAGATTCTACAGGATTTTTATTCATCAAATGGAGGATAAAGAGTGACTGTTAGCATCTGTGAATCTTTATGCTTTGGGGTAATGGGAGAACTGAAAAACAAAACAATTGGTCTGTCACTCAATTATACATAACACAATATAAATAATCATATTTCATAAATAATGGAACCCCTGGCCTCCATTACAAGGATACTTTCACAGCAGGATAGTGTGGGGGACTCTGAAAATGTCACACCGTCATTTGGTTTAGTTCACTTTCACACTGCTGTTTTGATCATGGACAAAACTGCCTGGTAAAAATCATGCAGTTACAACAGTTGCTTGCTTGGAGAAGTATTGCCTAAAAGAAGCACCAACCAAGAGGTTAAAAAAAAATAATAATAATAATAATAATAATAATAATAATAATAAAAAGCAGCTCTATCCCTTTCAGCTGGCTTGTTCACAACAACAACAAACAACTGTGTGATACCATGTGTATGCAGATGGGTTGATTTTAAAAACCTTTTTAGGTATTACCATAAATCACACAATGATTTTTGATAAATGTTTTGCCTCTTTTAGTAGTTAAAATAATGTCAGTTATCTGACTTGTAACATTCCTTTTAATTGACCAGAAATCTCATGTTCATTGTTGTACAATTTTTATTTTCAGCTTTAGAAAACTGAAGAAGAAAATAGTGTCTCAAATAAGAGACTTTTTTTCCAAAGTAAACATTCTGGTTAAATTCTCAAAGATCATTATTTAGGGGAACGGGACTTTAATTTACCTTCTGTTCATATATCAAATCAACGGTACCTAAAATTGAACTAATAGTACTTTATCAGACTTTAATCAAAAGAAATGTACTATCTTGTCTCTCTCTTTACTTAAACATAGAAAGTACTTCTGAATCAGTACATCTGTGTTTTTCGTGTCTGTTCTGTCACCAAATTCCCAATCAGTACCAGTAAATGGCCACTGAGACTGAGCTAGATTCTGGTGTTACTGGAAGTTTCCTGCCTGATAAAGGGGAGTTTTCTTTTCTACTGTCAGCCCACGCTTGCTCAGTAATAGAAAGTGTTATGTGTTGTCATAGGACTAATCACCTGTCTTATTTCTTACAATAAGAATCGTTTTGTCATTAGATACGTCAGCTGGTTTCACACAAAACAGCAGGGGATGAGTCCGTCATGCTTAAGATTGATCCTTCTGTTAATTTCCCCTACCCAGATCATATCAGGGTCTTAAACATCAAACACAACCCCCTTTTCTGAGGAAATGACAAATGGGAACAGTAATGGGAACACCATCTATGCTGAGCTCCATAAAATCATTGGTGTCCACAATGTCATACCTATAGTTCAATCAAGCCCACAAACAATGGCAACCTGATCTACTGACCGGAACCTATAAAAGAGAGCCAGAATGAACTGTTTGCTGGAGTGGACTCGACAGACTCCATTGACTCTATTTTTGTTCTCATCTTGCATGATTTTTATAAATTTGTTAATTCTTCCCATTCAGACTCTTGTTAAAGAATTTTTTTCAATGACATACACTGTCATTTGTTTGGACAGGGGGTGACAAACTGAGGCAGAATCAACCTGATAGAATATGATCCCCTCAGTAATTTTCCTGTATAAAGCACTAACACCAACAAAATTTCAGGAGTAGTTTGTCAAAAGAACTGTTTGCCAAAATAAGACCAGGGATACGTTCCGTCTTCAATCTGATAGAGAATCATGCAGGCAGCAGGAGATGGTGATGGCACAGAGGACTTCCAGTCTGAATGACTCTGTGCTCTTCACCAAAGAAAAAATGTCAAAATACATGTGAATAATTTTGCACAAAACTTTATTCAGTTTTTATTTTAACACATTTTCGAATATGTTTAATATGATCCATTTATGTGTTCTAACTACAAAAATGTGTTTTGCAAAAATAAAGTTGACAGCTGGACTCAGGAAGAAGGTCAATTTCTGTTTCCAGCAGGCAACAAATAACTTGAGCAGATAGTATTTTGCAGGAGATCTTGAAACAAACACAAAGCCATTTACTTGTTGAGAACAATGTATATTTAGAGTAATGTCCCCAGAGGAAAAGGCAGAAACCTGAAGAAATGAAGAAATGAAGACCATAAACTGTCTTGGAAAAATAAATTATTTCATGTTTGTTTTTTGTAACCAATGTTACAAAATATTACCTTAAATGGAAATTATCTTTGGATACACATCTTCCCAAGCTGGTTCACATCTTCCTACAGCAGCGCTGCAGACAGATGCTCACTCCTTCGTTTGTTTACCAGGTAATCCTGGCTGAGTTGCTGCTGGAAGCTTAAAACTACTGTAACAAGTAGTGTATGTCCAGAGAAGCCTTTATCACCTCTTAAGCTGACAAATTCAAGTAGAAACTAGTCACAATCAACCCTGCTCACAAGTTGATGACCAATGAAAATATCTCAGTGATCAGGAACACAACGTTACATTTGCATAGGCCAGATCCGTGTTTACACTCTTAGAAAAACTATGTTTAAATAAAATTTTATTTGACAAAAAGTATATCTCCAAAACAAATCCAAATTGTGTGATTGATTTTTTTTTAAATCAAGACAGGATCCAGCATTAGAGTAGGGAGGCCAGACTGATGTAATAGTAACCTTCAACCATTTGGATTATTTGTGTGTCGGTGCAAGTGAGTGTGAGGTGGGAGGTGAGCATATGTGTCGAAATAAATACATTTGTGTTGAGTGGGTGTGTGAGCAAGTTTGTCACTTGGAGTTGCAGAGTTGTTAGAGTAGCAAGAACAGTGGAAAACCTACAACACACAGCGCCAAAGAGCAGCAAAGGACAGGTGGACGCTTCAGCGATAAGGCAGAGAAACACAAGGCATCCGCCCAGGGCAGTTATTGTCAAATTATTGGCATTTATATATTTCTAATGTCTATTTTGTTATTTCTGTTTACTTGTCTTGTCTATCTGTTATGATGTGTGGTTTGTTGTGTTGGACCAAAATGCAGAGGCAGAGCCAGCAAGTAGTCATTGAAGATTTAATTAAAGAATACAAAAAATCTTACAAAAACACTGGAGAATGCAGGAAGCCAGAGCAACAAAATAAACATGAATCCATAGAGCATAACAAGGAGAAACCGGGTGGCCAAACAGGAAGATCACGGGAGATCACAAGCAGCGAAATAAGAGGTGATAACAGAGAGAAAACGGGAAGATAACGGGCAGAATAACGTGGCAAACAGAAGGAATCAGCGAGGAGTGGGAGAAGGAGAGGATCTTAAAGGCTGGGGAAGTGAATGCTGGAACAAAGGCTGGGGCTGATGACTAAATGATCGCAGGTGTGGGGAATTAACTGGAGGGGAGACTGAGGAGAGATAATGGCCACGGGGAGCAAGGGAGAGCAATAGGGAAGCAAGAAAAATAATCTACATGTAACTGAGGATAACTAGACACAGGGAAATAACTAAAGACTGTACTAAAGTGAACCGAAACATAGCTGATCTCATAAATATAAGAAACACAGGATGCCAAGACACAAGGAAACAACTGGAACAAGAAAAGATTCAACTAAAGTATAAACAAAAACAAGACTGATCTAATCAAAATGCAGGACAATAAACATAATCTAAAACAAAATGAAATACTCAACCTAAGAACTAAACAGAGAAACAAAACCAAAACGTGCAGATCCTGACAGAGCCCCCTGCCCCTTAAGGGCGGATACAAGAAGAAACCAAAACTAGAGTCCAAAAAACAGAAAACAACCCAACAGGGTGGGCGGAGGGGGTCTCGGAAGGAGGGCAAGAACCCAAAAACCAAAAACTAGAGCGCAAAACAAAAAAACAACCCAACCAGAGTGGCCGAAGACGAAGATCCCCGGAAGGCGACGAGGTAATCCCGGAAGGCGACAGAGGAGCCTGAAGTCTGGAGGATGCCAAACGAACCCACGAAGAGGATCTGGAAATCGGCCGTGCGGCCGGTACAACCCATGAAGAGAATCTAGAGCTTGGCTGTGCAGCCAGTGGCACCCACAAAGACAATCTGGAGATCGATGTGCAGCCAGTGGCACCCACGAAGACAAGCTGGAGATCGATGTGCAGCCAGTGGCACCCACGAAGAGAATCTGGAGATCAGGTGTGCAGCCGGTGGAGCTTGGAGGCCAGAAGGCCGCAGCGGAGCTTGGACGCTGCAGAGTCGTGGGGAAGCTGAAACTTGGAGGTCACAGGATCACAAAGCTCAGAGCCCACAGGTTTGCAGCGAAGATGGAACTTGGGAACCACATGACTGCAGAGCTCGAAGACCGCAGGCCTGCGGCGACAATGAAGCTTGTAGCCTGCCGAGCTGCGGCGATGATGAAGCTTGGAAACCGCTGAGATGCGGTGATGATGGGGCTTGGGGGCTGCAGCACTGCAACTGAACAGAGTCTCTGGAGGCCCCAAAGTCCCTGCAAAAGACCCAGAAGATGACACCTCAGGAGCTCGAGATGATGACCCACGAAGAGGTGCTGAGCGGGACCCATGAAGAGGCACTGAGGGAGACCCACGAAGGGAAGCAGAGGGAGACCCACGAAGAGGAGCTGAGGGAGACCCACGGAGGGGCCCAGGAGATGAGGAATGCCCACAGAGGGGCCCAGGAGACGAGGAACGCCCACAGAGGGGCCCTGGAGACCCACGAAGAGGTGCTGAGGGGGACCCACGGAGGGGCCCAGGAGATGAGAAACACCCACGGAGGGGCCAAAGAGACGAGGAGCGCCCACGAAGGGGCCCTGGAGACCCACAGAGGGACCCAGGAAATGAGGAACATTTCACAGAGGGGCTCAGGCTCTGGAGAAGGCTCACGGAGGGGCTCAGGCTCTGGAGAAGGCCCACGGAGGGGCTCAGGCTCTGGCGAAGGCCCACAGAGGGGCTTAGGCTCTGGAGAAGGCGCACAGAGGGGCTAGGCACTGGAGAAGGCCCACAGAGGGGCTCAGGCACTAGAGAAGGCCCTGCAGCCTGGAGCCCACAAGGAAACCCTGAAGACAGCACTTGCTGTGGTCCAGGGGGAGAAATTACTAGCTCCGCTGCAGGCAAAGAAACTACTAGTTCTGCTGCAGGTGAAGAAATTACTGGCTCTGCAGCAGTTGAATGAGAGACAACTGGCTCTGCGGCAGCTGACTGAGTGACTGATGATTCTGCTGCAGGCAGCAGAGAGACTGATGGAGCTGAAGTGCCTCTGCCAGAGCTGACGGAGAGGCTGCTGGAGCCATCGGAGAAGATGCTGGAGGTGTGATCAGGGGAACGGTGCGTCTGAGGCAGGGAAGTGGTTTTAAAGTTCTTAAACATGGAGTAAGCTGTGGCTCATGGAGATGGTGGCAAAGTCGATGAGGAGCAGTGGAGACCCCAGCCTGACCCACGGGAGAACCTGTGGTGGAATCCGGCCGACCCTCTGGAGAACCTGTGGAGGCATCCAGCTGACCCTCCGGAGCAACCGTTGATGATGACAAAGAAGATGCTTGTGAAGTCAGAAAAACAGTGGGTATTAAGTGATTAAAGACTAAATAACTAAAGACTGTACTAAAGTGAACTGAAACATGGCTGATCTAATAAATATAAGAAAAACAGGATGCCAAGACACAAGGAAATAACTGGAACAAAAAGACTCAACTAAAGTATAAACAAAAACAACACTGATCTAATCAAAATGCAGGACAATAAACATAATGTAAAATTAAAGCCGCAAGCAGCATTAGGTGGCCCTCGCAGCTCAGTGCCGCTCCAGCTTTGCGACTGCGGGAGCTCTGGCACCGCCAACCCAATGCAGTCGTCAATGCTCTCTCACCATTCCTTTACCTGTTCACTAGGTGGAGCATTTGGCAAATCTCCCAAATTGTCTTCAGTCCACATCAGTATGAGACAAGCGGCATGTCTTCAAACTTTTGAGTGAAATCCGACCTTCCAGACAGGAGTTATTGTCACTTCCTGTTTTGTGGCAAAGGATTGGCGAGGACTTCCTGAAGGCTTTTCAACACATCAGATGTGGTGATCAAGAATTAGTGAATATGGTTTCAATCTTATACATAGGGAGAGGCTGGAGGAGTCACCCAATAATCTTCAAAAAGTTCTCTGAGTGGGTGGGACTTTTAGTGATATCATTAATGTACCACACTAATGTGTCAAGCAGTGCTCCCTGATGATGCACAAAAAATCTGGTGCAGATTGGATGATGCATGAGGGTATATAGCTGTTGGCATAATCTCAGGGGCGCACTGGAGTAAAATTCCACTATAATCCTATTGGCCTCTTTAAAGGTTAACAAAGGTCATTCATATCCAGTTTGGTGAATATCAGGTGATGCATGTGAGATTTAGAGCCAGCTGTATGCAAACAGTGAGGGGTTGGAATTCGCCATTCTACCACGTCATTCTCATGCTCCAGCCACCAGCTAGTGTTGAGAGGATTCAGTATCATGTTGATGAATATCATCAAACACAGGTTTAAACCTATATGAACTGAGGAGTGAAATGAAAACAACCAGGAGCAAAATGGATGACTTTCTGTTCAAAGGAGGCGGAGTTAAGGTGATGTCACCAGATTACCATGTGAATGAGATTAGTGCTGGTCTGATATGACACACAGAAAGTTTCATTAAGCCACAACCTTGTATGTGGAAGTTATTCAACCTTGATGTTTTATGGCGAAGGGTTAGACTTTGAGGCTTGACAAAGCCCACATTCTTTGGTGTAGCAAAAAGTTTTTGATAACTTTTGCCCTTTGATACTTCAAGACTGTAGTCTTTTGATTGTGAAGTCTCCTTGTTAAAAACTGTAGGAGTAGTTCGCTCAGATACAACAAGTGTAAAAGAGAAAAAAATGGTGGCTTTGATCCAAAATGGCTGACTTTGTGTTGGGTTTGGACCAGGGCTCCGAGAGACTTTTTCGTAGATCCTGATATGACACGTGCCGAATTTCATGACTGTCGGTCAAAGCATGCCTTGGGGCTGATGTTTTAAATATTTCAAGGGGAGCTGTGGAGGGATTAGGCCCCGCCCACCAAATATTGGACTGCATTTCTGTTGGGGGGTGGATTAGGATTGATCATAATGAGTTTGCTGCAGCTCGGCTGAAAAATGTTGAATTTAGAGCCAAATGTATTGTGACAGTGTGACGTTTGACTTCACCTCACCACCAAGGCTGTGCCCTCTACCAAAAACTGTTGCCACTTTAAAGCAAGTGAGACCAGCTTATCTGTTTTCTGACTCAAGATCATCTTGATTAGATCAAGGGGGTCAGAGATGGAGTTTTCCAAGAAAAAAAAGTGACTTCCTGTTCTGAGGGGGTGTGGCTTTGATGATGTCAGCACTACATAGAATCACTGGGCATCCCACATGGATGGATACTGGATTTGGGGTGGAATCCACTATGCATGATGAGTAGCTTTCATGTTTTAACGTCAGTGGTCGAAATTTCCCTCTTTGGCCAACTTATTGCCCCAGCAGGGTATCTGATTACTGGAAAGGCATAGCTGTTGATTGCCCACACCTTGTTCTTGCCACTATGAAGTTTGATCCCAACTGACCTTTTTATGTGAAAGTTATAGTGGTTTGAAATTCATGGCAAATAGGGTAACTTTGAGGCCTGGTCCCACCCCTTTAATAAGCTCAAAAACTCAAAATTTTGCTAACTTTCACTCCCCCATCCCTTAACTGTATACTGACCAAAGATGAAGCCAATAGCTCAAAATCCCTAGGAGGAGTTTGTTAAAGTTCAACATGTATGAAAATTTAAAAACAACCAAAATTGACCTTTTGACCCAAAATGGCCGACTTCCTGTTGGCTTTAGGGCATATCTCCAAAAGGCTTTTTTTCTTGTTTTAGGGGGATCTACCTATGTTCCAAGTTTCAGCTGTCTAGGATTTACCAGTTGGTCTATCTCACGTGAGGGGGTGCTGTAGAGTCACTTGGCCATGCCACTTTTGATTCCATTAAAATATTAAAATTTCCATTGGGGGACAATTTTGGTTGAAGTTTGGTGAGTTTTTATATATGTTTAGGCCTCCAAATTAGTGCTTCTTGTGTGTTGAGAATCATAATAAGAAACACTATGATAACAATCGGCCTTTGCAGTGCTTGGCTGCTCAGAAATATTCAACCTAAACTGAAAATATTCAACCTAAGAAATGAACAGAGAAACAAAACCAAAACGTTCAGATCCTGATACTATCATGATGTGTGCTGCTGCCTTTCTTGGCCAGATCACTCTTGTGAAAGAGGTCTTGAGCTCAATGTTTTTTTTTTGTTTTGTTTTGTTTTTTTTGTTTGTTTTTTATCTGGTTTAATAAATGTTTAAAAATAATAACAATAAAAAGTTTTACAAAGGTAGATTTTCAGTGAAGCACTGGTTAGGCACTTGGGAAAAGAAAAAAAAGTAATTTCTATTCAATCACACACATTCCAATTGATCCTAGTAAATTAGGCTCAGTATATTAAATGTAAAATTAGCCTCAATAAAGTTGGGTTTCAAATACCATCAAATTTATAATCCTTAATCTCAGCCCCCTATCCCCCTGAATTACTGTCTAAAATATACAAGACACTGTCCAACGATGAATCAATATCCCTTCCTATTGTGAAATAAGAGGCAAATTTATCAGTCAGCTTTAACCAAAACTTATAGTCTCAGATATGTTGAAAATGTTTTCAAATGACTACAAACCCAAATTTACAATTATTACAAAACAAAATACTTCATAGAGTACATTATACCCCAGAGTACCATTATACACCCAAGCAAACTCAGCCTGGGTGTCTAAACTTCTATGTGGACTGGGAGTTGATCGAATGTTGGTTTGGGTCTAGCTTTTCTTCAGGGGTGGGGTTGGGTGGACAGCCTTGGGCTCCGTAGGGCTCCCTGAGGTTGATGGGCCACAACTTCCCTCCATTGGTGGATTTTGGTGAACAGAGGTCCCTATTGGTGCAAGTGGGTGTACGGCGTGCAGTCTTGTGTGTCTTTATGTTGGGTGTGTGTTTGTGTGACTATTTTTGTGTGTGTGCATGAGGGTGGGAAAAAGTGAGTGTCTATGTGTACCTGTTTATCTGTCAGGTCAGGTTTTAGACTTCCTTCCCCTCCTAGAACATCTCAGCATCCTTGCCAAATGTGGGGCCTATCCACCCCCACATCGCACTCCCTGCCAGTGAGCAGTGCCTCCAAGTGCTGGTGCATTGCTGGTTCTCAGTTTCCATTGCTGAGTGCTTTGGTTTGAGCTGGATCACTCCTAATGGGTTGTTGGCAGACCCTCTGCTGGGTGATGGTGTGTCATTGGGCCTCGGGGTCTGTGGCTGGATCTGCTACGAATTCGGGACTCATAGTGTGTCTTCTTGTATCCTATCTACCCTTTGTCCTCTTTTCTATTCTTATCTTCCTCTCTCCCTTTTAACTATTCACCCTACAACTCTTCCTTTTTTCTTTTTCCTGTCTTTTCCATCTGCATGTCCATTTGATTCAAAATAAATTCAAACACACACAGACATTAGATACATATGTATACACATACATATACTGTGTTTATAATTGTTAGGTAGATTGTGTGATAGGTTGAAAAACTATTACTATATCTCCAGTGAAGTTCTGTGATTTAATAAATTAAAAAAGGTTTAGAATAAATATTAATTCATATTATTTCAAATAAGCCTATAAACAATGTAAATACAATAAGAAAATTGTTACCTTATTTTTCATATTGCATTGTTTGTCTTATTTCACTTAAGGAAATTACAAGCCATAAATCAGTAATCAGCTAGTAAGCTTTTTTTGCGATTAACTGGTAGTGCCTCATTGACCACTAGGGGCTTTTGCAATCTCGTCTCATTCCATTAAACTGCTGCATGAGAGAAGCAACTGATAATCACTCTCAAGATTCTTTCTCCCGTATTTTCAGATAATGCTGATCAAAACATGATACACTTATAGTCTGTGCATTGCTAAAACATTTTATAGGTTATTCCTCATAGTTTTTGTAAACTTTAGAAATCTTTTATAGTTTTATGAGTAATTTGACAGCATTTGTGTGTGTCAGTTGTGTACTTGATAATGGCAGTTAAACTAACGGCAGAAGTTAAAAACATGTTTATCGTCGTTTTTGTGTGAGGAAATATGTTAAAACACAGATATTTAACTATATCTTCTTATTTTAGTTTATGAATTAGTTTTGTTTTTGTAAACTCGAAATATTTTACAGTTTGAGTAATTTGACAGGATTTATATATGACAGAACTGGAAGAAAATGGGTTCCTCGTAGTTTCACACTTAATTCTTCTTAAATCCTTGTCAGTTATTTGCATCTTTTCTTTCCTCCAGTGGGGGGAGTCACTACCCAATAACCATGGGGACGACAGTTGTCTTCACCTGCTAGGCCCTTTCTAACTCTTCCCTGAAGCTTCCGGTTCATATTCCGCACAGATGTTTCTGTACACTATACCAGCCACTTGGTTATGGTGTTCCATCTATTCCTTTCCTGCTAGTATCTTACACCCTGCTGTGAGATGCTGGATTGTTTATGGGGCCTCTTTGCACAGCCTGCATTTGGGATCTTGCCTGGTATGGTAGATCTGGGCCGAAATTGCTCCTGTGCTGCCATTATCAGTGCTTCTGTGCCGTCCTTCAGTCTGGCCCTTTCTAGCCTTTGGTAGGATTTTGTCATGTCAGCCATGACAGTTACTTGTCAGTGGTACATCGCACGGAGGGTTCTTCCTCCCATGATGGGAGGGAAAAACTCCTGCAGTGGAAGCTCCTTTTCTTCCAGTTTCTGTTGTCTGAGACATTCATGGGGCACTTCATTCCTATAAGCCAGCTTCCTGATGTATTCTTGGTGCTTGGAAATTTCATCTTGGAAGGCAGCTTTGAGGCTCACTAGACCTTCTCCTTCTATCTGCTTAGTGTATCATCTGTGGATACTGGATTTGGGGTGGAATCCACTATACATGATGAGGAGCTTTCATGTTTTAACATCAGTGGTCGAAATTTCCCTCTTTGGCCAACTTATTACCCCAGCAGGGTATCTGATTACTGGCAAGGCATAGCCGTTGATTTCCCACACCTTGTTCTTGCCACTGAGCTTACTTCTCAGAACTTGCCTTACTCGTTGCAGGTATTTCACTGTTGCTGCTTTCCTTGTGGCCTCTTTGTGGTTACCATTTGCCTGTGGTATTCCAAGGTACTTATAGATCTCCTCAACATCTGCTATGCTCCCTTCTGGGAGTGCTATCCTCTCTGTCTGGATTAACTTCCCTCTCTTTGACACTCAGCAATGGAGAACCTTAAGGTTGTGGTTTTGATAGACTCAAAACCAGATATTTCATTTTGTCTTATAGAAATTCATTACTGACCCAAACACAATGAAAGAAATTCAAATCAGCTGATTATTTTGCTATACAAATAAATATATCTATATTCATTTAAATATATCTATATTTTGGCTCTTTTTTTCAAAATATGTAAACCAATATCTATGCATGAACTTTATTTTTTTTAAAATACAAACAAAAAATAAAATGCACATCACACCAAATTAATATTATGTAGTTTCTATGTTTCACACCAGCCAGCGCAAAACTGTAACTCCAACAGAACGCTGACCACAGCTGCACCGTTTCTCTCTTCTTCATTGTTGCCTGTTTTTCAGAGATATGTGCTGTTTGCAAGGCTGCAAAATCGTTCTTATTCTGCTCCAAAACTTAATGCATAGGTTCTTGGCACTACTCCTGAGTAAACTCATAATTACCCTCCTCCAGACTGTGCAGCTCTCTGATAGTAGATGGCATGTCTGCCAGTCCATGTCCAGTACCAAATGAGAAGTGTTGTTTGGAGTTTGCAGTGACATAAATCATGATTTGAGCCAATCTACGAATGCAGTCTGTTGTTAATGAAATCGCTTCTGCGCAATACGTGGTGTGGCTTGTACCACCCCTGAAGTGAGTACGAAAAATGAAGAACAGACGCAGAGAGCCACTCAGGATCTGCCAATGGAGATGAATCTGGCTGAGGCGGACTGGGGCAGAACCAATTGGAGGCGCTCTAGTGGAGAACCGGCTTTTGTTCGATGTCTGCCATTGTGATTT
This sequence comes from Anableps anableps, assembly GCA_014839685.1. Classification (NCBI taxonomy): domain Eukaryota; kingdom Metazoa; phylum Chordata; class Actinopteri; order Cyprinodontiformes; family Anablepidae; genus Anableps; species Anableps anableps. The sequence goes on from CM026069.1 coordinate 40,096,588, forward strand.
TCACTGACCTTTGCTCAAGGAGATTAGTTTGATCTGCTGTTAGGTCTATTAGCAACTGTGCATCATTGCAGTCAAAAATACTCTATCAAACTCTTACTTTGAAAGATCAACTTAAGTCAAACACTTCCCTTTGAAAGTCTTTCAGAAGCTGATGTGTTGTACTGAAGTGTGGACTTAGAAAGCAAAAATGCATACAAAGAAGAACAAAAAGAAAGCTAGACAAATAGTTTATCTGCATGTCTGGTGGGTTTCATGCAAGGATTCTTCTAGGCCAGCACAGAACAGAGGAAACTTTTAGTTTTAAACCAGGGATCCGCCCACCTTGGGGTAGCTCTAATTTCATATCCAGTCAGTGCAGATGAACCACACTTTGAGCTAATGAAATGGGCATACCAGTGCATATTTAAAATCTCTACTTCTAGTCTCTCCTCCATCAATACTTTGATTTTTTATGTAAACAATCGAAAAACCTTCTGCGTTTTGAATGCACATTTAAACTTATTAAACCCAAGCTATACCCGCAGCATTTCTGAAAACTCAGAGAAATTGTTTTCCCTCTTTCAAGATGTATACTCCTTTGACATAGACAAACATGCCTAATAATCAAATGATCGAAACAGATGGAATAAAAAAAGCTTAGGACACCTTTCTGTTTAACACAATAAATATGGAATATATCTATAATGTCTCCAAGACCAGTCTAAACCAATAACCCTTATTAAATATCAACAAAAGGTTGTAAAGAATCCATTCCAGACGGTCTATAGTCCAGATTACTACCGTCCTATGGATGACGCTATGATTCCATTACAGACAGGGTCCAAAGAGAAGGTTCTGGAGTTCAGACACCCAGCCGTGGATAAATTCTTTGCATTGAGACATCTGGGTGTTTTTACTACCGCAGTAGTAAAAACCGCAGTACCTCTGGCAATCATTAGCCTTGGGAAGTCTGCAGATTCTCAGGACTGAAAATAATGTCATTCTTTCTTTTAGATCTCCAGCCATGTCCTAGGTTCAACTGGTATGTTTATATAAAACAAGTGGTTTTTCTTGGAAGCAGCGAATTCATTCCATGGCCCCTGTGGAAAAAGGGGTTTTTCCTAAATATGTTGAAACCTCTAAATTCCAAAGAAAACCTTTTCTTTTCTTAGGACTTCTCATGTACAATACGTATCAAGTGGAGCATTACAGCGAAAATGCTTCACTTAAGAAAGTAAATCTGTGGGGCTTCAAGGCATTCAGACTACAACTGCGATTGCTACACTGCCAGACAAGACAGATAAAAAAAGTTTGTCAGACTAATATAATGTTTTTCTTACCTTTATCTTTCTTGGTTTAAAATATAAAGCTTGAAATTTTGGTCTTGCAGCAACCCAAGTCCTGAACATAAAGTCTTTCAAATGAAGAGTTATGCCTCTATGGTAAGGAGTACAAATATGTCCATGTGTTCTTTATCAATGACACACAGTCCAAAGATATAACAGATCCCCCTGATATAACAGTTAAGCTTTTTACTGGGTGACATTAACATACTTCTTTTTTAGGAAAACAGATTTCGAAAGCAATGAAATAATTAATAAATTTGTAATACAAGAAAAGCAATGTTGAACACATTTATTATTCACCCTCACAATTTCTTTTAAGTCAAGTCAAGTTTATTTGTATAGCACATTTCAGCAGCAAGGCATTTCAGAGTGATTCACATCATAAAAAACACCAATCAAGTATACAGCAAATCAAAATATTCAAGCAAATACACATGAAAATTATCAAAATTATTGTGTAAATATCAATGCATCAAAATCATTAGGATTATCTGGCAAATATAGTTCAATGTTCTACTTACTACTGATCAAAGGCAACTCTAAACAGGTGGGTTTTCAGCCTTGATTTAAAAGAATTTAGTGTTTCAGCTGTTTTGCAGTTTTCTGGAAGTTTGTTCCAGATTAGCGGTGCATAAAAACTGAAAGCTGCTTCTCCATGTTTGGTTCTGGTTCTGGGGATGCAGAGCAGAGCAGACCAGAACCAGAAGACCTGAGTGGTCTGGAAGGTTGATACAACGACAACAGGTCTTTAATGTATTTTGGTGCTAAGCCGTTCAGTGATTTATAAACTAACAGAAGGATTTTAAAGTCTATTCTCTGAGCTACAGGGAGCCAGTGGAAGGACTTTAGAACTGGGGCGATGTGCTCGATCTTCCTGGTTTTAGTGAGAATGGGAGCAGCAGTGTTTTGGATCAGCTGCAGCTGTCTGATTGACATTTTTGGCAGACCTGTTAAGACGCTGTTGCAGTAATGAATGAGACTAAAGATAAACACATAAATGAGTTTCTCTAGATCTTGTTGAGACATTCATCCTTTGATCCTGGAAATGTTCTTCAGGTGATAGAAGGCCAACTTTGTAATTGTCTTTATGTGCCTCTGTAGGTTCAGGTCTGAGTCCATCACAACACCCAGATTAAAGTTTTGGCACATCCACGCATTGATTTGTTCTAAGCATCTGTTCAGTGCTTAGATGGGTTTGGAGTCACCTGGTGACATCATGATATAGAGCTGTGTATCAACTGTATAGTTGTGGTAATTGACCTTATTACTTGTTATCATCTGAGTTAGTGGGAGCATGTAGATATTAAATAGGAGGGGTCCCAAGATTGAACCTTGAGGTACTCCCCATGTGACTTTTGTCTGCTCCGATGAGAAGTTACCCATTGACACAAAGAAATCCCCATTCTTTAGGTAGGATTTGAACCAACTGAGTACTGTACCAGAGAGTCCGACCAAGCTCTCCAGTTGCTTCAATAATATATCATAGTCAACTGTGTCAAATGCTGCACTGAGGTCCAACAGAACCAACACTGTGGTTCTACCACAGTCTGTATTCGTGTGGATATCACTGAACACTTTGACGAAGGCAGTCTCAGTGCTGTGTTGAGCATGGAAACCGGACTGAAAAACATCAAAGCGGTTTGTCATTGTTAGGGAGCTGTTTAACTGCTGAAACTGAACATGAAGACTGTCCCTGAAGCACAACCACTGAATGATAACAAGTGCTTCTAATTTATACCTTTTGGGCTTGATGCCTACGTGAGATTTTGCACGAACTGTTAAAATCACCCTCCTTTACTGGAAAATTCTACCTCCCACTCTGTCAAGGTCAACTTCCCCTTTTCACTCACGCCACAAAGTCATCTTCTGCCCCTTATAACTGATTAATACATTTTATATATTTTCAATTAAAACAACATTTAAATCACAAAGACTAACTTTGTACATCACATTACTTCCCAATTATTGACATCATTTGTTCAACATCATTCATTGTTGATATCTGTAAGATTCATTTTCCCACAGTTATCAAAAATCATATTTCTATTGACTTGCTTACAATTTTAACTGGTCAATTATATAGTCCTTACAGCCTTGGATCAACATTCATTATTACTTCTTGCTTAGATACAGAAACAAAAAGCTTAAAGCAAAGTTCATGAGACAGAACAGCTGTGTACATTCATTGCTGATCCTGTTGGTTTTAGATATTTTTTTGTATTACTAATTTTATAGATCGACTTCTAAAAGCCTAATCATGGATTGGTTCTGGTATTTCTCAGGTACTTCAACAAAACACAGCTTTTTCAATAATTCTGCAGATGAATAGAAGGTTAGAGATTGACCTGTAATTCTGCAATAGTGATTTGTCTAAATTGTTCTTTTTTAACAGCAGTTTCATAACTGCTATTTTTAGAGCCTGGGGGAAAACACCTGATGAGATGGATGAGTTTACTATTTGATTAAGGTCAGATGCAATGACAGGCAGAACTTTATTAAGGAAGGTTGTAGGTAGGATATCAAGACAGCAGGAGGAGAAGTTTAACTGATTTATAATTTCTTCTAAGCTTTTACAGTTGAGTAGTTGAAATGTGGTCATTTTGTCTGCATTTGTTATGACTGGGCATAGCTTCGTTATTGAATTTGTTGTGGATGTGCAGATTAACCCTCTAATTTTTTTTAATTTTCTCTATAAAAAAAATTTGTTGCAGGCCCTGGCAGAGTGGAGTTCAGGTGGTAAAAATCACAGAAGGGTTTGTCAACCTGTCAACTGAGGCAAACAAGGCACGAGCCTTGTTGATGTTTTTGTTTATGATTTCTGCAAAAAATGTTTCCCTTGCATGTTTTAGGGTTAAGCGATAGCTTTGCAGTCTCTCTTTGTAGATTTTATAGTAAATGTGAAGTTGAGTTTTACGCCATTTACATTCAGCCCTTTGACAAAGGCTTCTTTTGCTTCTTTAAAGTGGAGCATTTAACCACGGAGATTTCTTCCTACCAGACACAATCTTCACTTAAACAGGCGCAATGAAATCAATGATGTCTGAAATTTTGTACCAGTTCATCTACTGGTTTACAGCATGAAAGTGAGGTATAGCAGTAGATTTGATAAAAAGGTTTCAGCTGTGTTGTCTGTAAGAGAACGTTTTGTCATAACATCTGTTTTACTAAGCGAGTCAATAGATTGTACTTTCAAAAACAACAGAAAAATGATCAAACAGAGCAACTTCAATTACAGAGACCTTGGAGATATTTACTCCGTTGCTGATAATCAGATCTACAGTGTGTCCTCGATTGTGTGTCGCCTGTTTAATGTTGAGTCAAACCAAAGTTTTGAAGTACATCATTCAGTTTTTTGCCTCTCTGTCTATTAGGTTGTCTACATGGATGTTAAAGTCTCCCATAATTATTAAACAGTCTTAATCAATGGATATCAAAGGTAACAGCTCACTAAAGTCATTGAAAAAATATGCCACATATTTGGGTTTCAGTGTTTGTGGCCTTTTACTTCAATTCGCAAATATTCAAAAGAGTCAAAATTGCCCAGGGAAAGCTTTTTACAGTTTAGTGAATCATGAAATATTGCAGCAACCCCTCCACCCTTCTTATTCTCTCTTTTCTCACTTAAAAATTTGTAATTAGAGGGTGCTGATTCAATGAGTACAGGTGTTTCATTGTTGTCATCCAACCATGTTTCTGTGTGAAACATAACATCAAGATTATGCTCAGTAATAATGTCATTAACTAAAAGTCCTTTTGCTGATAGTGATCTTATATTTAGCAGTCAGTTTAAGTGTCTTGCGGTTGGATAATGCTACAGCTTGAGGTTAATTAAGACAGGGGATTAATCTCAGATTTGATTTTAGACCACTGCATTTCCTTGCTAGCTCTCTATTAATAATTCTGACAGGGATGCCCCTGTATCTTATCATCAGTGGGCCAGACGCTTTCTGGAGGAGTACAGGTGTAGAACTAATGTCTGGACCCCCATCTCAGACTTCAGAAATACAGAGTGGAGGTTGTTTTGATAGGCCCGGATCAGGTGGTTCTAAATCCAAGAAGCATGCTTTTTGGGAACTTAAGAGGGAAGTTCCTACCAGTACCTGGTGATCCATTTTCTCACTGAAGTTGAGAAACATCAGTTCTGGTGACGAATTTTCTAAGCTATTCTGTGTTCCAGTACTGTCCTCCAATAAGCAGTCTTGGCTCCCACTAGATGTTGATGAGATGGGGAGGGAGGGCGCTCCCATTTCCATTTGCAGTAGATGGCTGTTTATCGGTTTGTTTTGGAACATTGTACGCCTGCTGGATTTGTACTTGTCCTTCTACAATCTTAGCTGGGGCAGTGATGCCATTGTTTACATTGTCCTATGTTTGGAGAGATGGCCTTCTGCTGTTAACAGCATTGAACATATTGACAGTGAAAAGTTTTTTCTCTTCTCTATTTAGGACGAGTCCATCTTGTCTGAAGAGATGATAGAGCTCCCAGAAAATCTTTTGATTGTCAATAAAGTTCACGGATTTGGAAGAGTATTCTTTAATAAGCTATCAATTAATCATAAACAGACTGGAAACTTTTGTATATTTAAAACTGGAAGCTTTTAAATATACAAAACATAGCAATGCCAAACACACAAAGCTGACGTGCTCAAATGTTTTGATATCACTTTTACTCACAGACTGGAAGCATTCAACATACATACATTCCAGTGAGTATGAAGATTACTGAATATGAAGATATGATCACACAGAAGCTCATTGATTGTAGTGGTGGTAAAAGGGGAGACAGCTGATAACCATTATGAGAGGGTGAGGGGTAATGTATTGGCTTACCTGATGAGCATCAAGGTCAATGATGGTGGCTCTGGAGATGCCTTCCACTCTCTCAAAAAGAAACTGAGAAAAGAAAAAGAAAAAAAAGTCAACTTTCCTTTTAAAACTGATGATAGATTCATGTAAGGATTTAAATCATTCATCTTCTATTCGTCTACAGCACCAACAGACAATATTCTAATTTTTTAGCAGCTACAATACTTGGAAGTTTTTAGTGTAAAAAATACAATTTTGGGGGTGTTTGTTCAATAAGAAGACAATAAAAGTCCTATGTATCTCAAGCCAACATACATCATTACCAGTGCAACAAAGGTTATTGTTCGGTTATTGTTTCATATTGGATCATAAACAAATGTCATTTATTCCTTAGACAACTCTGTATAAATCTGAATTAAACAATAACTGATTTCATTGAATAATAACTGGGATCTTGCTGATTGTATGTAGAATTGTTGCCTTACAGTAAGAACGTTCTGGGTTCAAATCCTAGCCTGAGGTTTTTTGTATGGAGTTTGCCTGTTCTCCCTGTGGATGCCTGGGTTCTCTCTGGGTACTCTGGCCTTCTCCCACCTTACATTAACTGGTCTCTCTAAATACCATTTAGGAGTTAGTGTGTGTGCATGGTTGCTTGTCCTGTTTGTCTCTGTGTTGCCCTGTGATGGGATGGTAACCTTTCTAGGGTGTACCCTGTCTTTTGCTAAATGGTTGCTAAAGATAGGCACGAGTTCCCCCTGCAGGTTAAAGTGGGTATAGACTGACTGATGGATGGATGGACAGGTGAACTAGAGATATGCTGAAATTGAATGATTATATGACTGGATTGGACTGAAATAACGAGATTGATTTGAACAGATTTTCAACCTATATGACATTATGAGAACTGGATCTGTTTGTTGTAAAGTGCCTTGACATAAAATACATTTGATTTGAATTTAATATGTAATATGTGTGGAAACTGAAGGTGTTGTCGTGCGCAATGCTTGAACTCTGACTTATTGATTTCAGCACCTAACACTGCTGTTTGAGTTATTTATTTAAATTAAGGTTTGCTTTATTCATTTTTTTTTCTTTTACATTATTCATGATTTTCAGGTCATCAAGCCAAGTTTCATGTTTGTAAAATGGCCTTGGGATATGACTATGGGATATGACTGTATTACATGTAATTGGTTATAAATTTTCCTCTTTTATTATGTGAAATAACAGAATTACTTGCTGCATAAGCAAACTAAATTAAATTTTGATCATGAAGTGTATTTTATTGTCAGTTGGCTTTTTCATGTTTGTTCAAATGTCATTCTCTAACAAAATGGCTTAGAGCTGAATGTGACTGAGAATCACTTCTATTGTTGTGGTGAAATAAGCAGTGTTTGTTTGAGCCTTACCCTGATGGCCAATGTGATGTCAGCATAGGCACAAAAGCCACCTCCCTTGTCACTGGAGCAGTGGTGGAAGCCTCCCCCTGATAAAACAGGACCAGGCTCAGTGTCAGGGCTATTAGACATGCTGAGCACATTTCGGAGTTAGAATCTAATTTCATTGATGATACAAAACACTTTATTTTGCATAATTAAGGCAGAAACAAATAATTGGATTAATCGATTATTGAAATAATCTTCAACTAATTTAGTAATCGATTAATCATTGAGTTGAGTATACAGACTCTAAAACATGCTATTTGCTGAAAGAACAACACAGTCAGAGCAGTAATTAAGCCAAAACTGTACAAAAAATATATACATTTAGTATTTAAGATGAAAAACCTTCTTTGTCTGTAAATGTGTTCTACCTAGAACCCCTCAAGTGGCCTAGTTTTAGCTGTACCTGGTTTAAATTCTGTAAAAGATATCTCCTATTAAGCACAGTTTGCTATCCAGTTATTAAATGGTTAATAAAAAAATAGTCAACAGATTAGCCCCACACTCTACTGGTGTTAAGTCAAACAGAAAGCGCTGAGCTTTTCACATATTGTTAGAAATATTTTTTTAGCTGCAGATACATGCTTTGCTACAAAAATCTTTGCCCTCTAGCAATTCTGCAAACTAGGCTTAGTATTACATAAAACCTGCCTTGTTACTAAGCACGCAATATAAATAATATTCATGCTTTAATTTTAAACAAGTTTAAATACAAAAGTGATGGCTAATAATGCCACTGCAATGAACAAACTGTTATTTTGCATAAAATACAGAACTTTTAAAATCATGAACAGATTTATTTTCTCTCTGAATGTATTCCTTTTTGACTGAAATACATGA